>LR994572.1:10000000-10654107 GCA_905187475.1 Syritta pipiens | reverse complement strand
TGGGGAATAGCGGCAGAGGAAGACCCCACCTCAGGTGGCGCACCCAATTAGAAAGGGACCTCAACGAAGTTGGTGTGCGAAACTGGAAACTGGAAACAGTTGGCAAAAAAACCGGGCCAGTTGGAGGCGTATGTTGGTTGAGGTCCAGGTCCACCCCGGACTCTAGCGCCACCTAAGTAAGTAAGTAACCTGCATAAAAACATATAGTCAAAGAACTAATCTGAACTATCAGTACGATGTTTTCGAGTAGTATTTGCAAATTTCTAGTAGTAAATATTAAAGATTAAAAGCCACATATGGCTACTTGTGTAGTAGAGTTAAACTACTTTACTTTCATAGCATTTACTTTTTAGCGACAGGTTCATAGTATTGCATTTGTTAAGAATCCAATAGAGTTGTCCAGTTCCTCAGCAGATACAAATGAGCATGTGTTTATTGTCGAACAGGGACACAACATTTACTATGCTACTAAGAACGTCATAGCTTGCAAATTAATGTTACAGTGCACTGGCTGCTAAGCCTGACGGATAAATAATCACAAAGCATCCACGAAGGTTTCCTTGAAACTGAGGGGTACAATAGATCTTTAAGATCGCAATACAAATGGCTCTGTGACACTTCCCATTTCACCAATCGATCAATGGAAGTTTAACGCAGCAGCCAGCGTCAAAAGTGAGTGTACACTGTACAATCATCTGAACAAAGTTTATCCTCAAAAGTAAGATACACAGGCTTGAGCAGGAGCAGGACAGACTTGTGCTGAACATGGTGTTGAGATGACTGCAACTTCACTTTAGAGGCTGACTGTAAGTGGAAAAAGAGTTGCCTTAAAAATGTTTGTGGTTGTTTTTGAATATTAATTCTTTTCCTAATATATTTAGTTAGAGATTCCCAGTAGCGTTGTTTAAAAGGTCCTATTTTACGAATAATACGACAATAACTTAAAAACGGGGCGATTTGTCTATTGCGACGAGAGGAAAAAGTACGAATCGAATCTTTCCAAATATTTGGGACAGCTTTTGTCACAATATCAACACTTTAGAACGCTACATTCAAATATTATCCTTATTTAACTTCAGGGCTATCTCTAAGTGACCTTTTATTACTGCCACCTGTTTATTGGTTTCTCTATGATGCGCAGATCTATAGACGACCTTTTCATTCATCGTCTCCTTTTAGACTCCATTGACTATCTGACTTTCCTAACACTAAACTGAGTAGCATTCAAAGTTCTCTTTTGTTTCCACTTTTCCACCCACTGACATGTTTTTCAAAACTACTTCCTGTAGGTGGCAAGGATATCAGCGCTGACGTTTGACATTTTCAAGTAAGTCCTTTGACACAGTGGAAACTTTTCTCATGATTCTCTGAACGTTGGCGTAGCTTAAAATATGTGGTACATGTTAGTTAAGGCGTAAGAAATCCACTTGAAACTTACTTTTGAAAGGCCACTAAACTGTGGAACGAAGACCGAAAAAGCATTCACGAAATTCCTGTGGTTCTCCCCATGACTCCAAATTCCCTCCCATATCATTCCCACTTGATGCACTCCACTCCCTCCGGATAAACATCCGCAATCGATACCCCACACTTAAGGGCAGGGCATAAATTCCGGATGTCATTAGACCGCGCTGACATCTGCCGGCCAAGTGTCACCAGCGCCACCACCGCAAAGCCTCAGCACACCGCCACAGCCCGGTGCGTTCGATTGACACTTAACAGCGACGACGAATAAAATCACAAATTAAGCAGCGTAAACAGTCTCCCCGAAAGGAAAAAAAAAGGCACCACAACAAAACGCCAACTGTCACTCGGACGGTCGTAAATTTATTTAAATACATTCAGCAAGAAACAAAACAATCTCTGCCCATGGCTTGGATTAAATTACCTTCGGCTGACTGCGTCGACGACGTCGTCGTTGTCGGACAAAAAATGCCAAAGTAAACAGACTTCATCGCCGCCGAGCGAGTCGAGACTAAATAATTTTCACAAAGTATCTCGATACACGAGGAGGAGGAGAAGGCGGTGGCCAACTCTTTATGTCTACGCTGGACCAGTGCCAATGTTGAATTTTTTTTTTTTTTTTCTGTTCGCTTCTTTAATTCATCGGGAAAAGCCGAAGCGGGGAAGGAGACAAGTCCACCACATCCCCTCAGACATTTAGGCAGAGAGCGTGCAGCCAAGCGGAACAGATGCCTCGCTTTAACCTTCCCGAGCGTCGAGATAGAATACTTCTGCTTTCAATCAGTCAACAACCCTTGTGTTGGCGTTAGCGTTGGCGATGTCGACGTCGATGTCGGCCTGATGGATGCTTAAATGGTCCATTACCGATGGAAGACAGCATGTATTAAGCGCTTTTGAGAGAAAATCTCATTACGGGTCGTCGGTGTCTTCCGCCGGCTCGACGATGATTGAATTTTATTTTTTTTTTTTTCGTTTTTGTGTGTCTCGTTTGCAATCCATCTCTGGTGACCTTCGAACACCATTTTGACGCTTGTAATAATTTCAATAAGGATATGATTGAGTAATGTGTCGGTTGGGGTGGAGGTGGAAGTTTCGTGACCTTCGCCACTGTGTCGGCCGGTTGAGGGATGTTTTCTTTGTATTTTGTTTCATCGATGTGATAGCGTAAAATAATTAATTGGTCACGATGATGTTTGGGACTAATCCGTGACACTTGGCAACGATTGTGATCAATTCAATTAAAGGCCGGTGGGAGACGTGCATGTGTATCTGTCACCCAGATGGATCTATGGACGGAGGGCGAGGGTTGTTGGGTGAAACTGATGATTGGCAGAAACATTGAAGAGCGAAGAGCAGCTACTGCTTGGATGAACAGATGTTTTTTGAGCAAGAAAATTTTGTAAATATTTAAAACTAAACAAGGACTATGTTGATTTGACACAACAACGTTGCAAGTCGTCATGCACATATTTTACTAAATACACGTGTTAATATAAATACACGTGTAAATATAAGTGCACATGTTCCTGCACGGATAATTTAATTACACATTTACTAAGTACACACGATTACACGTGAAATAAGGAGCTCTAATCTAATTCCAAGGCTGCTTGAACTGTAAGCTACTTGAACTTTAAGCGTTTCGCTAGCCGATGAGTCCTTGCAGTTCCTGCAAATGTCCGTTGGAATTAAACCCAACCTGGAAGCTTACTGGATAAGCTGTGTTCTGTGAAATTGCCAACTAGCAAAGCTGTATTTGGAGATGGGAATCTTCAAAATTTGCTCCGTCTTACGTAGGCAGTAGTCCGTTGCTGTTGCTACAGGAACTTCTCTGGTTCCACCTAAAGCCAGCCTCTGTGAAGAGTTTGGCGTTGAATTAACTGAAATAATGCACAAGCCAGAAAGATGCTGTAATTGGCCGTACATTTGTAGGTTTTATGCAGGTTAAGTATTAAAGACTCCTCCCATACATACAATTAGCCTGTTTTGAGCTATCAGTTTGTAGACATTTATGCAGTTGGCCAAATTGTGACTCCATTTGGTTCATTTTCTAATTGCTGGAATAATCACGTAAAATTTAGAATCACAGACGGTAGTGGACTCCAGGTAATATGTATTCATATTACCAAGATTTTAAAGTGTTTTAGTCTCTTTTAGCTATTGGTTTCTTTTAGTCTCCGAGGCCGCGCGCCCTATATCGCATTTCGCATCGCTTTTCGCATCGCTTTTCGCGACGCTTCTCGTATCGCTTCTCGCTTTCTTCCGTATGTGATTGTAATTTTTGGTTTTGCAATTCTTGGTTTTTATTTGTTGACACTATTGAAGATCCATTCATTATTATTAATTTAGAAAGTACGTTTTGGAACTTCTACTTCTTTCTGTACATTTCGCTAACTGCTACTCAGCTGTGAGAGAACTCAATCGTCTTGTCTTAAAATTCGGAAAACTTGAAAATTAGGTACAAAAAAATGTGATTCCTTAGTGACGAACAACTGTTTTAGCTCTTGTTTCAACTTGCAGTAATTTTTCAGAAATTCGGAAAAACACCACAAATACAAAAGCATGAACAAATACAATTCAAATACTCAATTTCTCATGCAAAATTTTAACACTTGACATTAAAAAATCGAAACACTTTGACGCGCATGTCTAATCGTAAATTAAAAAAGAGCAAAAAACTACTCTAATATTCTAAATGGCCACCATCGTCTTTGTACCCAAGAATTTTCTATGCCTCTACAACAATGCTTTGTTCAGATATTCAAATTTAGCTGTGAAAATTTAAAGGAGACAATGTCAAAGAGAAACCATTGCCTCAAACTTGCTTTCACCTCACCCCACACAATACACAATACAAACGCAGAAGTTCCCGAAGAAAGAGTACTCCTCGTAAGTTCCTCAAAAGGACTTCCTCTGCACCTTGTTTCAACATTTAAAGGTAAATGAATTCCAGAAACGTGTCATGCACCCTATCGCCCCACTCATTTAATGTAAAAGTAACCAAATTCTCGTCAAGTCATGACCTTCAAGTAATGCACAAAACTTTGAAGCTACACACCATCATCATCTCACTACGAAATGCAAATCAAATTATTCATGGCACCTTCCTCAAGTACACATCTCTTTGCTAAAAATTAAAGCACCCGACGAGCGAGAGTGTAAATTTAATTTTCAGCCTTCACCTTGTCGCCGAAAAGTCCTCCCCGTGCGGCTGGTGACTGCCAGCATGTGTCTCGCTCTCCGAGAAGTCCTTCTGAATATTTCATTACACATAACCTCGTGTCTGTGCATAATAAAAGTGCACATCTGCCCGAATGCCAGTCTCGCACAAATGGCTCCATAAACCCCGCCACAAACGCCAGGATAAATCCAATGTAACTTCCATCTGTGTCCTGTATTCGTCCTGCCAAAAAAAAATTCAAAAAACAACGACAACACAGATTGACATGCTATCGTATTAACAAATTTCGAAAACCAAAATTTAGTGGACGGACTCGGAAAGCTGCAACCGCCGTGACCACAATACAAAAATGGCGTTTCCTAATCCAAAGCAACGGGGTTCCGGGACGAAAACGGACTCCGAGCACCGAGCACCGAGCATAGAAATTAATCACTCCTCAAAATGTTGCAGCTTCAAATCAAAGTGCGCAAATACACCGACAGTGCGAGTGTGTGTGTGTGTTTATTTATTTTTCCCATTTCCATTCGTATTTGATGTGTCCTGCGGGGCTGCTTTTGAAATCTCATCAACCAGCGCCGATGACGACAGCGACAACGACAACGACAACGATGGCGACGTCAGCGCACAGACACACGCTCCGGCCAGCTCCTTCCTTATGCACCACTCACTCATATTGTGTCCTGATTTTCCATTAACATCCCTCAGAGCCGGGAGCAACAGTGCGGCATTAGGAATTCGTAGCCATGGAGAACTTAGCGGTGGCGGCCACCATTGACGCCACCGCACAGCTACCCCCGTGCGACATGTTGCCATTGCGTCCTCTAAAGCCGGCGGTTGCCACCCACCGCCCCCACGAGTGCTGCTGCAACAGCAGCAGCATGCCGTCAGCAATAATAACGTCGAAAAGTGTCAATAATTCAACCCCCCAAGGATATCAAATAAAAATAAAATATTGGCAAACACAGACAAAGCACAGAAAGAAGAAAGGACCACCACCACCACCGCCGCCGAAGGACAACTGGAAAAAGCCTCAGCCACAGAAGAAAAACAAAGGCCACGGCAAGGACAACACCGGCGAACGAGACGTTGAGGGGCTCACACAAAGGACTCCTGCGTTCGCCGTGTAAACACAAACCTCTCCCGCGTGTGTGTGGCTGCAGTGTGTCATTGTGAAGAAATTAATTATCCTTAATTACTATTTACCCAGTGCGTCTATCAATTTTTACGACTGCAAATACGGATTAGAATTTTGGTACGGAACTCCCTCACTCACTCACTCATACTCTGTGACCGGTGGCAGGACGAAATTCAATTTATGGACAATATGACAGTGACAGTTCATATTTATCCTGCGGCTTACATGATGGATTGGATGAATTGACATGGAGCCGAGCGATAAAACAATCCGCCTCGAGGTCGAATGTGCTCCTATTTATCTAGACTTTGAATTTCTTTTTCTGTTTCTCTTTCCTTAACTGCTTCGCTTTCTTATAAAAGAACAACGAGCGAATGGTGACGATGTCAAGTGTCCTTTTTGAAAGTTTAAGCGGAATACATTAGCTTGCAATGCTAAGTGAACTGAATGCACAAAGTAATTTTAGAATGTCAAAGGATATTGTGACCCATATTCCGTGTTGGAATTTTAAATTGAAATGAAAAAGGAAATAAGAAATAGCTACGCACGACAGTGGCGATTTAGAATTGAATGACGTCTTTGATTAAATAAAAATATTCAAAATGTGTAATCCACTGCAGATTGTGTCGCTGTCAGTTTGGATCAATGGCGACACGACAACTTTAAGTACTTAAGCTTCAACTTGTCATATTTGCTGAACAAACTATAAATAAACACCGATGACCGATGCGAAGGAAAACAAAAGCACATGTGTACGGATATATTTCTGTAGGCAAGTCGTCTAAGTCGAATTTTCACTGGACATCAAAATTAGTTCGAGTTAGTTCGACATAGAAGATAATTTTTGTATGGAAAATTGAGAAGGGAATGCCAAAATATGGCGAAAAAATTCCAGTTAGTACGGAGTTCGACTAAGAGGGAAATTGCAAAAATGAAATTGAATCGTTTTTTTTTTTTCTTTATTTTTGAAAACCAAATTATGAATAGAATCTCAGCGGGGAGTGCGTAACACTGGTGGAACGCAATGGATTATGCTGTGCAATGGATTTGTCAGACACTGCCGAAACAATATGGCCGCCACAGAATGTTGACATCGATCTATCGATATTGAATAGTTTTAATTGGCAAACCTTGGAATGCGTTTTACTGTCACTCCTTAAATTAGAGCAAACTTATCACGCGTTGTGTCTATTTGACGGCTGATTTTGAAGTAGCTGCTCAAGTTTGCTGACCAAACTCGCGACCATTAATTCGACAAACAATCGGTTAGCATATAAGTTGAAGGAATTCCAGATCGGCCAATGGCATCCTGTCGCTGTCAGTGAGAGTGTGGAGGTGGACCACAAGTATGTTTGACTTCGATAAACTATTTACTTATTACTACTTACTAAATGTGTACAAGCTCTTGCAACAAAATTTTACTGCTATTTTCTGTAGATAAAGGTGTAAACTTAAAAGACGAAATAAAATAAACAAAAATAAAATAAAGTATCTTAGCTCAAATAACGTCTTTTTGATTTTAATCCAAACAAATTCCAAAGATATTATTCTAGTGCATAAGTTGTTTTTTGTATAAACGGTCGGTAACTGTACGGAAACGACTGATTAGGCGGATTGTTACAATATTTTATCGCTTGAAAATAAAGATCAGAAAAATGTGTTTGGTTATAAATTAGCAAACCGGTCTCACGAACATTACTCAAATGCTGCTGTACACGATCAGTAGCTGTTGCATTATTCAAAATTCGTACTGGTTTGAACAGACAACACTTTGGAATTAAATTTTAATTTTACATCTCTCAAAAAGTTGTTGAAACGTGCGTTAAGTTGAAATAAAAAAATAAAGTGAATGTTTTCATTACGGGTTATTTAATAGTTCCTAATATTTTTTCCCATCAATTCAATTAATCAATTTTTAAGAGATCTTAGCGTGTGTCATACATGAGCACTCTTTTTAAAGCATTTTCATTTTTTAAGTCGTCGTATTGTAACTCCAAACTAAATCTATATTTTCATAAATTTGTTTTATACTTTATCCATTCGTAAGAAAGGGCATCGGAATAATGATTGTACTTAATGTACTTATAAACATTTTTAAATCAGATATAAACGCAGCAAAAGTACTAAGTAAGTAACAATTGTAGTTTATCTATCTTGAAACGTTTCGTCAAATCATCAAGATCTCTGTTTTTTTCAATACAAAACTTCTCGTTTGGGATAAAAAAATTTTCCATCTATAGGAATCAATCGATGTTGGTGAAAACTGCAAAGAAAACCTAAGTTCGTCGGGATTTCGCGTTTCAGATCTGTCTTGCATTTTTCCGAAACAGTGAGTTCAGAGATTGCGCCAAATGCAGTTCCTCAGACATACGAGATAAAGTCGTAGCAGCACACCGTTTTTTTGTTGAAGAAAATTATAAAGAATCAGTGAAAAACGGCTACGTACATTCGACTATCGATTTTTTTTATTTTGTTATGTTGGTACACTCGTCTCGAACATATGTTTACAGTTTCAGCTATATAACATATTCATTTTGTGAGAGGCATAAAAATAAGACGTGTTTCGCGTGTTCGCTATTTCCTGCTGTCGCAAAAAATGGATCAAAGAATTTGCACTCAATTTTGTGTGAACAATGGAATTAGGTGCTCAAAAACATTTGTAATGTTGACAGTGGCATACGGTGAGTGTACTCTGAGTCAAAAAAATATTTACAAGTGGTACAAGCTTTTCAAAGAAGGTCGAAAAGTAGCGAATGACGACACTCGTCCTGGACGCCCCAGCATATCAACAGCCGATGAAAATGTTGAGAAAGTGAAGAAAATTGTTGTGGAGAATCACTATTGGAGAAGTTGCTAAAGATGTTGGCATATCGGTTGACTCATGCCATGCAATTTTTTCGGAAATTTTGGGCATGAAGCGTAAGGCAGCGAAGTTTGTTCCAAGATTGCTGAGTTTTATCCAAAAAAAAACTATTTTTTGTTCGTAATTTTTTGGCCAAACAACCGAACAGCACCGTAATAATGCCTCGGCTACCGTATTCACCAGATTTGGCCCCCTGCGACTTTGTCCTGTTCCCAAGATTGAAGAGACCCAGAAAGGACGGCATTTTGCGACGATTGTGGAGATACGAACCGAATCGCTGAGAGAGCTCTCGATATGCACCCAAAAGTTCATATCAAGAACTGGAAAAAACGCAGGAATAAGTGTATTATATCTGAGGGAGACAAAATAGAAATTGATGAATAAATATTTTTTAAGAAAAATAAAAATTCGAATTATTTTTTGGACAGACCTCGTACATATATAATTTCGGTCGAAATGCAAATCAATTCATTCAACTTTTGGTGATTGAATTCCCATTAAGTGGAATGCAGAGATAACCGCTTGTTTATTTTCGCATAAAACTGTAAAGCAACAGCAAGTATCATAATTTGTCAAATATTGCGCCCCACTCATCCCACCCCGATTGAAAAATTGTCTCCTTCTGGCTTATTTTTAAAAACTGCAACATGCAACATCCATTTAAACACCCGCTGAAGAAGATCTTTTGATCTTTCTGATTACTTACACATGTCACCACTCACATTTATTGGCCAGACACCGTTCACAAGAATGTGCGTCTCTTAGTCTCCCTTCAATTACCCGGACTTGGCGAATTTGCAAGTCGCAGCACAGTGCTCATTAATCTTACCCCCCAATCACATGCTACCACAAAATGTCAACTTGACAAATTTATTCCACCATCCTCCGTGATCTGTCAACACACACATGGACCGTTAACCAGCGTCTTAAATGTCACCCCACCGCGAGAAAAGTTTACTCGAAGATCACGCGCTTAAAAACGCCCGCGGTCGCCTACAGACACGCATTTTGGAGTAGCACTCTCGTTATTATTCGCTTTTCAGTAATCTCAAAATAATATCGTAACGATAAGTTAATTACCAAGTGCGGTGGCAGTAACAGCAAAAAAAAAGAAAAAACAAACGTCAATGTGACGCATGACGCTTCAGGGAAGGGAAATCCGGCCCTGAAATCGCTCGAGATTTATTCGAATTCTTTCGAATGACGACAGACGAAGTTGGGATGAGTGTTTCCATTTCGTTCCTCTGGAGAGATTTTTATCCAATCAATTTCCTTAGTCCCATCACGGAGGGGATCCACTAGCGTCGATGGATCGAAAGAAAAGCACAGCCCGGCGCTTTGGTGAAGCGCTCTTAATTACTCACAGTTGACATTTAACACCCTGTTCTGGGTAATTTGTAGAATTTGTTTGTTAAAAGGAAACTGTCAGAATGAGTATCTGCTTTGGATGAGGTGATGGCGTGGAACAACTTGCCGGCGATGGTTTTTTTTTGTTTTTGTTATTTTGGGGTGCCACAACGGGGGGCATATCGATTAATGTTCCCCTCAGTTGTTGATGGTGCATTAGAAAACAGATTTCTCATGGGACTCGAGGTGGGGTGGTGTCTCTTGGGAAATAAATCAGTTTGTCTGGGATTACGTGGAGCTAGAATCGTGCTTTAGACGAGACAGAGACGCGTCAGCTGTTGCAATGGATGGAGAAATGAGCATGCGGGTGATGCTTAGGTCGTTTTTACATAAACTAAAGGAGTGGATCGGTGAAACCCTTTTCTAACAGTTCTAGTATAAATTCAAAGTTAAGCGTTTTTTCTTCTCACTTTTGAAATTCTTGGAATCTATTTCGACTCTATCATCTAAAAGCGTAGGTTATCGGTTTACAATCAGCTATGCTGCCACTTTATTCCAATATTGCCTTTAAAAAACACTCCGTCATCTCGAATACATTTGTGAATAGAAATTTGTCTTTAAAAAGATGTCTCGGAAGTCTCACAAATAGTGTTTTGGGTTTCCGCCAAACATGCTTCATTCAGCTTTGCTCCAACGCTCCTTTTTGTTTATCTTGAAACGTTCACTTTAGGTACGAGAGTTTAATGTACTGCTCAAAGTTCTCCGATTAAATGCCTTTTTTGCTCTTTCCCTTAGTTTTCTAGAATAAGCGGTGCTTTTAAAAAATTTACTATAGAGATGATATTGTAGAGTTTTGCCGATTCACATTTTAGATAAATTCACATTGTCAGTAATTCGCATTATAAAGTGACTATTAAATTACTCAGACGCTTAAAGATTTACTTTTAAATATTTTTAAGTGAAGCAGCCCTTATCTTTCTTCGTATGCAAAAATGACCAAGAAATGTCTAATGATTTTTTACCTACACCTTTCTCAAAGTTATGCTATGCCATAATAACTCCTGTGCATCGTTTTTCAAACAGCTGTCCTAAGTCCTTTGCATATAATCCTATATAATTTTTCAATTTTCTGAACTCATTTTCGATCATTTGGTACCGGAGGTTCGGTCTCCTTCTTCATCGAATCAAGAGGTTCGGATTCCAGGACCCTTTTAGCTGGAACGTTTGTGTTCATGCGCTCAATGTGACCTAGCCACTGTAGTCGGCGGATTTTAGCCTTCCGGATTACATTCACATTTTATTGCATCTCGTAAAGTTCGCAGTTATGCCTTCTCCTCCATTCACCTTCCTCGCAGAGAGGACTGAATATCCATTGTAGAATTTTTCTTCGAGGCTTATTTGGTTGCCACTTGTAAAAGATAGGATGTTTGCCCTAGATTGACCTAAACTCAGTTCTGTTTATGAATTTACTAACGAATATAAGCGAATTCATTTAATCGTCAAAGAAGTGCCATCTCAAAGTATATTTTCGAATCTTAGCGAGTGCTGGACATTTTTCAAGAAGGCGAACAGATGCCTCCTCCTTATATCTGCATCATCTGCAGAAATCGTTGAAGGAAACACCCAACCTTCTGGCGTGATTGCCGAAGAAGCTTGGATAAGTTTGGACTCCTACCAGTCTCCTATCGCTAGCTCTACGGATCGTGAGCAGCTGTTTTGTCCTGCTCTTATTCAATCTAGGCCAAAATTGGAGTAGGTAGCAGGAATACAAATTATTAAATTTGGAGTTTGCTACCGATTTGGCTTCGTGTGTTGGCTCATCAATTAGTTTTATTTCTAGCTGGAAAATACGACAGAGGTCCGGCAGACAAAGGGTCATCGCAATATTTTATCGGTGTGCAAACACTCCATACCCATCCCCTTCCCAGTTTTGGATCCATCTGTGTACACTTAAATTTGCATTAAATTCAATATTTATAAATACCTGACATTTACTCTAATTTGGAAAAAAAAGTTAACTTTGCATGCTCGCCTTATGTTGAAGACCCATCCCTCACTTAAGTAGTACTTTCGGCGGCGAACTCCATGCGAACCTTTAGTCACATTTCGATTAAATTATTTCTCAAATGTTACTGTGATCATCCTCAAGAGGCCCAACCTTATGCCACTTAGATTCTGAAAACAGTCCAAAAGCCGGACCGTCTTAAGCCCAAACACGTTCCTGGAAATTTCTGCCAAGTCCCAACAGTACGTGCATTGGAATACCTCACATAAGTTTACTTGAGCCTCCAGCTCCGGATGCACCGCGCTGTGCAGGCTCCCATCAAAAATCCCTTCAAAGCCCTTCCGACCTAACCCACTTACTGCGCCCGTCCACCTTCGAGTCAATAACAGCAGCACAGTGTCCTGGATTGTTCGTTCAAGTGTCACTGAACAGGATTTGTTAAGTTCCCTTATGGTGCTAACACGAAACTCACTCCAGTGGACAATTAAAAAAGGATTTTCCTGTTTTCATTTTTTTTATTTTCTTTCTTTCCTCTTCTCCGGTTCCAGTTTCAATTGTTTCGTCCCCACCCACACACACACACACATAGAAACTCACTGCTAATGGGTGACACAAGGACTCAAGTGTTTTGCAACAGCTCCAGGTGTGCCATTGTTTTCACTTAGGTGTCATACAACAAATTCCCAGCCCTGCTGTTGCTGCGCATAACTCTCTAATTAAATAATGATGGTCGAACCGAATCGAGTGGGGGCGGGCGGTCGGACTAGTAGAGTAGGTGACGAGCTTTTGTTATTTTAAATGGAATCGTTGCCCAAACAATAAATATTTCGAGCCCAAATATTGAAGAGACCCATTAAATGCAACACAAACACAAGTTCTACAAACACGTTTCAGCCAATTGCATCATCCGTAGTCGTTCAGCGTGTTTAAGTGGATGAATGTGTCCGATCCGAGTCCTGGACACACTGCGATTGTTACACTTTCAATAGACTGGAACACGTTTGTTTTGTTAGCGACTCTTGCCGAGGTGCGTGTGTGTGTTCGGGAACAAAAACAACACGCCATGTAACACTTAATTGTTTTTTCAGCAAAAGTTTTAAATTAATTAAACTTTTTTTTTTTCACCCGTCATCCGTTGTTGTAAATTGGGGGGACGCGTGTTGATGAACAACACGCTGAGCATTGTTTGTTTTGAAGGCGCACCGCGATGATGACACCTTTTCAATTGGAATCAATGGGACGTGTGATGTTGGCTCAGCGTGACAAGGCTGTGAGTGAGTGAGGTGAAGGATAAATTTTGTAGAGCAATGGCTATTGTCCTTTGGTAGGTGACCGGATAACACTTGAGAGCAATGGATATCTCTCCATTTCTTCGTGTAACATCGCCTTTTGACGAATGACACCGAAGTGGCTTGGAGATGATACCAACTTTTTTAATTGGATTACATTTTGGAGCTTCAAAAAAACGATACAAAATTGTGGGTAAAAAAAAGCGGTAAGTTGTTTTAACTGACCGATGTTACCCATGTCCCGTGGAACCTAAAAGGCAATTTAATTACTATGGGAGACTTTTTTTATTCGATTTCTTGAATTGGAACCTAAAATTCAATTCAGTATTCTGTTTTTACGTTTTTTGCGTTTAATTTTGTGTTTTTAATAACGATTAACGTGTTGGCGTCTTAAAGAAAATCTAGTACCGTTCATGAAAAATCTACGTTGACGGACAATTTAGATAAACGGTTCCATAGCTGGAAAATACAGATTCCACCCGTACCCATCTTATAATAATCCGATTTCTTAAATATCAAATCTATTCCCTCTTGTGGGCAAAATCCTTTGAGGACTAACTGAAAACAATTTTACTAAAGGAAAATGAATGGAATTAACACAAAGTCACTATTTTTGTTCATCAGTTTTTCTTTCATAATATAAAAACCTTCGGCAGACTATTCTTCGTTACTATAAAGTTTTTGCTGTCAACGTAAAATATGGAACGATTGCTTAACTTTGCTTATCTAAGACGTTTGGTTTTTTTTGGAAATGTACGTTGATTTCAGTCCTCAAGACCAAGCTGCCTTTCGTCAGCGATTAGCTCGTTTCTGTACCAGAGGTTCGGTCTTTCTCTTCTTCTTGAACCAGGAGGTTCGGATTCTGGAACCCTTCTACGTCGACCGTTTGTGTCCTGCCGCTTGATGTCTAAGTCGACGGATTTTTGGCTTCCGGATTATATCCATAAATTTGTACAGCTTTTTAAGTTAGCTGTTATGTCCTATCCTCCTCTATTCACCTTCCTCGGAGACAGAACTGAATATTCGCCGCATAATTTTTCTATCAAGTGTGCCTAAAGATCAACTTTGCTGTCCAAAGATGTGCCGTTTTCATCAAAGACTTTTTGCCAGTTTTAGGTTTTTTGGGCCATTCTACAATCAAATCAAAATCAAACGCGTAAAGTTCTGGACTTTTGAGCGAAAAGTCAAGTGCGTTTTGAAGGCCTCTACGGAATCTTAGACTTCGCCATAGAGAGAGTTCTATTGATATCGAAACAAATGATTATCTGATGGTCCTATATGGTGGACGCATCAAAACTTAGCAGCAGAGTCAAATCGGAAAACGTACGTCGCTTCAAATGCTCCATTAGCTTCAATTCTTGAGTTAGCTTGATCTCATAAGATCCGCCAGAATACGCCATAATGTGGTCTAAGCGATGCCCAATTCCTGAAAACGCTGTGGAATTAACTGATTTGGATCGTTTGCTACTTTTGAATGGATAAGAACTTTGATTTTGGTAAATTCTAAAGCATTGTGGTTTGCTCTTTTCAAATATACATTTGAAAATTGTCACATATGATTTGGGAATAGGCGCCCTTGATCCCCAGATTTCTTCGTTGTACGCCAACTTTTGTGGAGCACTGTATAATATTGACAGGTGGAATTATAGTACACAAACAAAACTTGGCTGCTCACACGAGGAAGATTTTTCACATTACCGAGCATGCACAATTTTAAGACATTCTATACAGTCTTCTAAATTTTTAAGTACTAGCGCTTGCAATCCTTTCCAATGGTCGAAAGAAATCCTCACAGTTTATAGCCTTCTAAATAGAATTTCCAGTGACCGTTTAAGAAACGTTTTCTGTTAATTGCTTGTGTGTATAAAGTTATTGGAAAGTGATTCAGTTGCTCAAAACGAAACTTTTGAACTCTTGCTCTATATCTTCAATTCACATAAACAGATTAATTGAGGCTTCTTCACAACACAAACATAAGCTCTCATACTTTAAAGCTGTCATCATCGTTTTTCAACTGTCAGTATTCCCGACACTTAATTCGTCCTAGTTGGCGTCAGAATGCATCGCCTAAAATCGCCCAACACGTGTGTTTATTCCACACGACAACGTTTAATTTATTTAAGTCACCCGTACACACGCTGTCCTCTCCGGCGTACCTCAGGGGTATCATTTGGAAATGAAACTGATTCATTCCATTCATTATTGAAATCCCCTTTGGCCTTTCAGATCAGACCACGCTAAAAGTTATGACAACGCCAATGTCGGCCGACATCAGGCTATCGCCACAACTATCGCCATGTCGACAATAACTATTTAAAGGGAAATTAAATTCGCATGTGACCCCATTCGCCTCGCCTGCCCAAGAGGTACGAGTAATAAAAATGCAAAAAGAAAATAAATACGACTATAAATGCATGTGTATGTGAAAAATAAAAGACAAATATTTGATTGTAGCTCGCAAATTGTATTGGGCATTGTCCTGGCGATGCACTCACACCCACATTTCCTCCACACACAAATAACACCCGGTCTCCCTGAGCTGTGTGCGGGTTTTTGATTTGCAACAATTTAAATTAATTAATTAAATAATTAATGAAAAAATAAAACAGAAGCAGTAAAATGAAAAAACAAAAAAAAAAGAAATTAAACAGGAAAACAGAAGTCCTTCCGCTTGCAATTGTACAGGATGTGTACACGCATCATCACCACCGCTACTGCCACCGAAACATGGTTAAATGCCTTCGTGCCTCGTGACATATACGAGTACTCTCGCATTTAAATGCATCACCAGCGCCATTGCCAACGCGAATCCCATCGCCCACATCGTCAGCCTGACGTATCCTGCGACAGTGGCGGCCCCCACTGTGTGCGTTGCTTTACACAAATTCATTAAGTTGATGTGACTTTACTTGCGACCAATCGTGCCGTGGCGTGCAAGGAGGCATATTGATTTACAATTGTCCAAGGTAACGCCGGATAATAATTCTGTTAAAAAAGGATATGAAAAACAGAAAATGAAAACCAACGACAGTGGAATGGAATTCACAACGCTGATAAACAGATGCCCCGGACACATCCGTGTTGTCTGTGTGTTGTGTTATCCTGCGCGTGTGTGGGGTCAGTGTCCTCTTGTTAAGCTGAAGTGAAATATGAATTCTGGACAGGATGTGGGCAGGAGTCGTCGTACTGGATGCGGCTGTGTTATCGAAATTATTTAAAACTTTAAGCTGTGGCATGGTTGAACAGAAATTGTGTCATCTGTGGAAGAGTAGTGATGATTGGTGTGGACGTTTTATTGAGAAATGGATTCAATTGATTGAAGCTGTGGGTGGGGGGGTTGTATATTCTGAATATTGCAAGCTATATCAACAAAGGACATCAGAAGACAAAGACTAAAATGTGACTTTTAAACATTTGCTTTCGACGATAGATACGGTTCCTAGCTAATTCTGTCGAGTAACCAAATAAGAAATTTTT
The DNA here is from genome assembly GCA_905187475.1 of Syritta pipiens. Classification (NCBI taxonomy): domain Eukaryota; kingdom Metazoa; phylum Arthropoda; class Insecta; order Diptera; family Syrphidae; genus Syritta; species Syritta pipiens. The sequence goes on along the minus strand of LR994572.1, from coordinate 10,637,346 downwards.
TCACGCTTCTCAAAATGAAAGTTTGCAGTTTTAGATCGTTTTGGAAACTTATGTGAAAATCAGAATTGTATTGAATAAACAATCATTTCTTCAACTCACATTTAAGTTTTTCTACACATCTAACATTTCAGACTCTTTCACGGAACAACCGAAACAATCTCAATTCTGTCTTAATTCAATTTATTCTGCTATCGCTTGAGACCACAGAATTAAGTAGAAAGGAAAGGCTTAAGTAGTCATTGTAATATTCAACAATCCATGATTATCTAAAAATATTATTAAAACAGAGAATTCTTAGTTTGCATAACAATTGGCAGAAGTGCTTGTGTACCAAGTGTTCTATATGTTCAACAATAAAGGGATGTTCAATAAGGACATGACAGTTTCGTATTTTAATACAAATGAATCCTCTCATAAGTTTTAGGATTCCGTCACATTTTCACTGTGATATTTATTAACGAACAAGGTTGATAATTGTTTTTAATCAATGTCGAAACTCTTAAACATTCATTGCAACTTTGAGTGTTAGATCTGTCGATCTATGTATGCCTAATTAAGCTCATAAAATTCGTAAGTGAGCTTGAAATCCTGTCTTTTCTGCTGCCAAATGTTATCACACTAATTGGTTGAGTTATAAGAAATTTAGAGTGTCACTAAGCCACTTGTGCTGCGATCTTCAAGATCTGTGCTACCCCATTTTTTCTAAAATTTAAGTTCTGTCTTATAAATTTAACAACATTTCTAGACGGGAAGTCCTCGGAGTCAATCTCTATTAACTTCTGTTAAAATTTGATTACGTACAGGCTCAGGCGGTTGGTTAGTTAGGTGTTCCATAGTCTCCGTAGCCTGGCCACAGTGTCTGCAGATTTACGTTCTGCTGAATTTGCATCTTTTAAAGTTGGTAATTCGGATAGCACTCTCAGATTAGCTTTGCTTAGCTCTAAAGCCTCCCTTTCTTGTGAGGTTGTGGTTCAGATTCATACATTTCCTTTGAAGTTTAATACCCTCATGATTATTCCAGAACTTATTGTTTTGTTTAATTGCCTAGTTTTCTCATGTGCTGTTTTGTGCCTATATTATTAAATCGAAAGAAAGGAGAGTGTGGTCTGAACGGAGTTTCGTACCCTTCTTCGTATTAGTAAGTCCGCCCTTTCACAGCCCTCGTGATTTTCATGTCCTGGCACCCAGATTAATCTTATTCTGCTATTTTCTGCCAGTGTGTTCAGGATTTTTTCGCATTCCCAGACAGCGTAGCCCTTTTTGCCGTTTGGTCCATTTACTCAAGTAAACAGAACTCATTCCCAGACGTTGTCAACCTTTTTGAGAATCTAAAGGTGAGGCACGGGGTTCCTTCTTTGAAGTCTTGTGTCGTCTACAAAGCAATCGCTTGTTTAGCAACCTCTGAACGTGTGTAGATGTGGGACCTTATTTTTATATTCTTATACATTGAAACTAAACAAGATATCGTTGTTTTCCCTTTCTTTGATGTCTTTTAATATTCGCCATTAAGGGTGTAAAACTTTCAACTCATTTTCAAACGAAAACGAATCTCAGAATAAGCAGGATTGAACTAGCAACTTCTCCTGGCTTCGCAGAGGCAGCACTAATTAAATAAAAAATGTCTGATGGGTGAATATGAAATATTGACAAATGGATAGTTAGCTTTACATTGTCAGGAAGATAAACCTTTAGAGTGTCAGAGTCGCTAAGCCTCCAGTATTCAGATATACCTTTTCAAATACCTAGTTCGAAAATATTCAGCCTATAACCTTCCCAGCTAATCCACAACACTACTGGTGAAAACCGCATGAAAATCAGTTCAGTAGTTTCTAAGATTAGCCGGAAAATCATCAAATTGGACTTTACTTTTATAATATTTAGGATATAGATTAGAGTATTTTTTTTTCGGTTATGCGTTACCCGGTTATGACGGGTACCCGATAGCCGACTTTTTCTGGGTACCCGGCAATTCGAGTATTAACCGATTATCTGGGTACCCGGGGACTCGAGTATTTTTGGAATCAGGTATTAGCCGGGTAAATTCAAGATCATTAGCCCTGATACATTAAACTGGTGTCGCTATCGTGTTGTGTGTTCAAAGAGTTTGTTTTTTGTCCCAACGTCCATTCTGATATTTGAATTCAATTCCATTTAAAGCTACCAGAGAAATTGATCTGTTGAAAGGAAAGATCACTAGTCCTGTGATTCCTAAAAATTATTTGATTGAAGTATATTGGGCGGCGTAACAGCCCGTTGAGAGCCAGAGCCTAGTTTTCGCACCTCCACTGTGTTATGCGCGTCATAATTTTGTCACATGTGGAGGGGACCTACTGTTTAACGCCGATTCCGAATGGCGAATTGCGAAAGCTTTTCATGACAGAAGTACTGCAGGAAGGTTGTCAGTCGTTCGCTGGAGGTGGGGCCGTGAAAAATGTTTGTGGTGTTTTTTTTTTTTCCTGAGCTGGATTCGAACCAGGGTACTCTCGCTCAACAGTCCGACGCACTAACCGATCGAGCCAATGGCGCCCACATTTGAATGAAGTACCAACTTAAAATCGCTCGAAATTTTTTTATTTGCTGGGGTTTATCCATAAGCCAACTACATAAGAAAATTCTTTAAACGAAATCGAAGTCAAAAATGCTAACAATCCGCTTTACTTAAGTCGAAAACTATTGGTTTAAATTTTTTTCGAAAAGAGATCGCTACAATCATGCGGAAGTCGTGTAACAAAACTAAATTTAACATGTGTACTACCATAAAAACAAACGCTCTAATTCATAAATTAATGTTTGTTTTACTTAAAGACTGGCGTAATTGAAAATCCGCTATAACCCGAGAATCTTGCTTTTGTTGCTGACCAAATATTGAAGAAAAACAAAGTTTTCCCTTTACAAAAAAACAAAGCTGATTTTTCTTTTCTTGCATCCATGCTCTTGCTCATACCCTTTTCTAGGAAAAAGGAACACAGAAATCTCGATTGTTTTAACACCGGCAGTGAGAACCATTCCGAGAAAATGAAAGTGAAAAAGTGTTTCACTTCCTTTCCGCTGAAAATTCTTGGCTTCTCGAAGAATCTCGAATAACCTTGGACTGTAAGAGAAAAAGAATTAGTGCTGAGGGCTAAGAAAAATGAATGTTAATATAAATTAAGACTCAACACTGCAAACAAAACAAAGTGGCTCAGTTTGTTCCCAGCCCTACGGCCAAGGCTGGGAACTGACTGTCGTCTCCTTCTTTCTCTCAAGGAGCGCTCACTTATACTTAACCTTCCCATCAATCGTCCACATCTCACTGCCATCAGCATCAACCTCCAACCAGATCCTTAATCTCAACGGGCAATAAACTGAACAGCGCGCATCTCCCCAAAGAGACACTAACATTAATAAATTTATTAAATAAAAATTATTTTCAATGCCAGTAATGCCGCCTTAATTCCGCGAATTGCCATTTATTATCCAAAGTGAAATTCCGTCGGTGTCAAGGCACAGGGCACAGGGACTCGTGCTGCCTCGTGCCACCTCTCTCCCCCGGATATGCCGCCTGCCAAAAACCCCGTCGAAGTTGACTACAAACGTCAACATTCTCCTGTGCTGCTTAATGAATTCAAATTGACATGGCATTTAATAAAATGGAAAATATTTATGAGCAGTCGTTGATTTTGTGTTATTTCGTTGCGTTGATGTTTCTAAGATGTTAAATTGTTTGTGAGCCAGGGCGAGGGCGAGGGCGGGTCCACCCCCACATAAGTTTTGTGCGTTGTACTCACCGAGAAGAGAAGCTTCTTTATTTCAGTGAAAAGTAATAACCTGCCGCCTGCTTTCATAACAAAAATAATTTAATTAAATTCCCTGAGCGTTTTAGTGCGGCATTTTGTCGCCCCACCGCTGGCGCTAGCGTTGGCGCTGGCCCGCCCAATCTCTCCATCTTCTTCGGGCCGGGCCAAACTCAATCTTCTTTCGTCTTGACATGGCTCTGTGTTTGTTGTTTATGCCAGTCTGAGAATCATATTTAAATATTTCAAATGCTCTCTCTGTCTCCCGCGCTCGTTGAATGTGTTTGTTGTTTGTCGGGGAATAGCATTTGGTCAGGTGAAGGGGGGAAGGTCGTCCTTGTCGTCCTTGGTTCGTCGTTTAAGTGCAGGAAACGGAAGCGCCTGAGAGGGAGGTTCGGATCGGAAGAGAAGAATCTCCTAAGTACAGAGAGAGAAAGAGAAGATTGGCAGTTTTGGCGAAAAGGTGCGGAAGTTTATTTTGATGAAAATGCATTAATTCGTATCGTTCCGAGGAATGTGTCGATACTAGAGAATCCTTGAGTTGTTTGTTTAATTTGTTAATGGCGAAGGTCGTCGGGAGCGGGAGCGGGTGTCCTTCATTCGGTGACGGTGTTTCAATTTGTTCCAGGAAAACGCTTTAAGGGGAAATTGAGATTTCGGTGGGTGTTTATGGGTTACTCAGTGCTTCAAGGTCGTTGTCGAGTGGGTCTTGGTTGGGTAAATATGCTTTTCAAGGAGGTTTTGAAGGTTGAGCACTTAGCTCTAGGTCGTGAGGAGTTGTGCTTTTTTTTTTAATGATTGAAATTTTTAAAGGGCGTTTGTTTGTGTATCCTGGAGAGTGTGCTCACTTGGTGCAAGTACGTCCTTTAAGGTCGAGATCTGCTTAGAAGTGTTTGTGCTACAGTACTTTTGCTTGTAATGCTCTTTAATAGGAGTGTTTTTCTCTGTGGCAAAATTTCAAAGTTCTTCTATTGGAAGATGATTTGAAGACAAACCGTTTTTTGCCGCCAGGAGTGCCTGAGGTCATGGACACCGTGTTTAAAGGTCTCTCTTTGTCCGATGTTCTGTGTTTAGACAAACTTGGGACGGAAGATTAAAGAACAATCGCTAGAAGTTTCATTTCTGTTGTCTGCTTGCTGGCACAAATCAATGACTAGCTCCAAAGAAAATAGTCTGAAATCTTTAAATCGCACGAACGAGGCGGCCAATCGACTGGCTCATTTCTTGAGATAATACGCTCATCAAAATCACTCTTCAATAAATCAATTGTAACGTGTACAATGTGATTTGTGGCACCATCCTGTTGAGCCCACAGGTCGTCCAACTCCATTACTTCCAATTCGGGCCAAAAATAATTGGGAATCATGGCGCGACAACGCTGGCAATTCAAAGTAACGTGACGTTCATGATCGTCCACGAAAAAATATGGCCCAATAACACGGCCGGCATACAAACCGCACCAAACAGTTATTTTTTGTGGGTGAAGTTGGGGATTCATGAAGCAGATGTAGTTTTTCACTCGAATAATTACGCATATTTTGCTTATTGACGAACCCATTGAGCCAAAAACGAGCTTCGTGGCTGAACATAATTTTGCGATGAAATTCATCATCTTGGCGCATCTTCTCCAGAGTCCAATCGGAGAACGTATATCGCTTCCAATGGACCATCGGCTTCAATCCTTGAGTCAACTTGATCTTGTATCGTGATATTGGGTGTAAGTCAAGATCCTTAAGCAAAATACGCTATAATGTGGTCTCAGCAATGCCCAATTCTTGACAACGCCGTGGAATTGTTGAAAATGAAACTATTTGGATCTTTTCCTACGGACGCCTGAACGGCAGCGATATTTTCAACATTTCGATCAACCCGTTGCCTCATTGACACGGCAAAATCACACACGAATATGTAGACTAAAATTTTTGCAAACTTGTTATTGCCTGTCTACTAGGGCGAGACCGCGAGTTGCTGTCATCGACTCCGAATTTCGGTAGAACATTTTTATTATTTGGAGACGTTGCTCGTTCGTGAACTTTGCTATGAAGAAACTGTTGAGTTTATTGAATAAACTGACAGTGACAGTTCGATGATTAGTCAAAGGGTGCATTCACAAATTTAATTCAAAGTTGTCAAGTCCTTATTAGGAAACCCTTTATATTGAACACGTTTTGCTCCTTTTTTTACTACAAGAAAATAAAGAGGTTAAGAAAAAATGCAAAAATTAACACAAATATTAGACTTACGGCGAGTTTGAACACGCGCAGAAAAGCCATTAGAAAATGTGTGAAGTCGCACTAAGATCAACGCACTTAGTGTATTTTTCTCGATGAGTGGCCAATCTACTGCAGAATTTTAGAACCCTTGATTATCACATCATCACACATAAAATCAATAAATCGAAGTGAATATTCAATTACAATGACGCAAAGCACCTTCCGGATATTTCGTCACGGAATTATAACCACCCGCTCTCTCTCCCACACCAACCTGCATGCCCTTTCAAAGTACGCAACCCCGCGCTCACCGCGCAACAAGTATCCGGTTCCCTTTACGAAAAACCTCATAAATCAACTCAAAATTGAATCCACCCCACTCGGGCCCCTGGGGACGGGCTTTCCTCTTTAATTAAAATTCGAATTATGACAAACGTTCAAACAAATTATTAATAATCCTGCGTGACGTGCACATCCACTTACACATCCTGCGAAGTCAACACACATCCTCATCCTGCGCACTGTCGCGTCATTAGTGCCGCCTACCTGTGACAAATATTAAACCTATGAATAGACCAGGACGACCGACTAAGGAGCATTCCATCACACATTTTGATAGATGATGTTCAGGCGTTCCTACTTCTCGCGCCACCGTCCGGATGACTCCATACAATTTTTGTGTTTGCGTCACTCACAGAAGCAGAACGGCAAAAAAAAAAAAAACACAGAGACACCATCGTCGTCGTCGGCAGCGGCTATTACTGGAAGAGCATTCGTTTGTCCTTTGGACACCACTCAGGAGAATCGATTTCTACGTATGTGTCAGTTTCCACGAATAAATGTCATGCTCGACCATCCATTCAATTAAAATGACGATAAAAGGACATCGATGGGGTGACTTTGTATTCCGTGGCATAGACCGGGAGAAGAACTATCTCCAATTGAAGCGCAGTGACTTGGCGATTTTGAGATGAGCACTCACACACACGCTCATCGCGTTAGGGTGCGGTGCGTCTTTTGTAGCCACGATTTGAGGTCTTTTTTTCTGTGCTGTTGTTGTCCCTCTATTGACAGAAGAGCATTGTGTCCTGGATATAACGCTCCTGCGGGGGCACAAGAAGGCACAAAAGCCGGGGAGCCACTGGAGATGGAGAGAGGCTAATGCCATCATTCATAGTGACACGATATTTGTCACTAGGATTTTCTCGGTAAATAAGAAATGTGTCGGACTATCGCTTTGTCCAAATCCCCAAGTGTGATGTGGCAGTTTTGTGTGATTTCTACGGTGGCTCTGCAACAAATGAGTGGGGAGACTTTGCCACATTCAGTGGAAATGAATTGTGACGTTAATGGTCGACGGGAGAGAATGGAAATGAGCTGGAGGAAAAATTAAATGATCAATTCGTCGTAGGTCGTCCTAATGAAACACGAGCTCTGTTGTGGTGTCTTTAGCTAACTGGGCAGTAAATTGGATTAGGTGTGGCTTTGAATTCAGTTTTTTGGGGGGTCGTAGATGGTCAATTGGTCTTAAATTGAAAAACTCTGACGAGAAATGGGAGACCTTTACGCTTTGAATGCCCACAGCGAGGAAGTCATAAGTCAAGCATACTGAAGCATAGGGTTGGAGAGGATCATCATTTGCATGGCTGAACGAGAAGGTTGAGAGAACGCGAGTTAGGAAGCTGATGAAAACGTGAACGGCAAGCTGTATTAACGAGATTAAGTCTAACGTTTACCCTAAAACGAATCAAAGATTTGTAAGGCTAAGGGTCAACGCTGCATCGTAGTTGAACAATACGTAATCAAGAGGTAAAACATAGACCTGGAACTTTTATGGTGCGAAGCTTTGAGGACAAACGGAATGTGGAGTAATGTTTTCATTTATGCAACGATGGAGAAGATCAAGTATGTACAACATCGAAGAGGTAATTTGATGATGGGTGGGCGTCCAACTAAATTATATCAATTTCAGTAAAAAACAAAGCCCGTCACTATGGCTCAGTAACGCTCAACGTTGACCGAAATGTTGCTCTCAGCCTCATTTAAAAAAAAAATTGTCTAATGATGCCCATCTCCTCTTAATCCGCAACAAACTCTGGATGCACTGGCTTCTCGACACGAACTTGCAGGTTTCCAGAGTCCTAGACGCGACAATTTTGTTTGTTAACGTAGCCACCGAGCTGAAAATGAGCCTCGTTAAAAAAGATGATTTCCGCTCAAAATCGTTGTTCAATTTAACCCTACACTTACCTACAGATGTGATACATTATTAATTCTTACTTCTTTCATAATCTTTGGATCATAATTTTACTCTGTTAAGCTTTGTACACTTTCTCCCATCTTTCGAGCAGCGTACGAGTCCCGCTTTAAAAAAAACTGGTCATCTTTTGAAGCAATTCACGAATCGATCTAATTTTTTACTTCTTCATAAGACCCGAAGTGCTGGTCAACCAGGCCGTATGCCATTGATTCGGAACAAGTCATAGTCCGAGCAACGTCTGGAGACGTGGGTGGGGTAGGACTTCAGATTTCAACGTTTCCAAGAATGTCTTTACCACTTTCGCAACATGGGGTCGAGCATTGTCATGCCGTAAGATCACTTTATCATGTCTCTCGTTGTATTGCGGCCGTTTGTCTTTAATGCTCAGCTCAAACGCATTAATTGAGTTCGATAACGATTGCCTCTGATTGTTTTAGTCAGTTTTAACAACTTATAATACACTATGCCTAGCTGGTCCTACCAAACACAGAGCATGGCCTTGGAACCGTGAATATTCGGTTTGGCTGTCGACGTGGAATGTCCGCGATATCCCCATGATTTTTTGCGCCTGGGATTATCGTAATGAACCCATTCTTGATCCCCAGTCACAATGCGATGCAGAAATCTCTTCCGTCTTTGCCTTGCAAGCAGCTGTTTACAAGCAAACAAACGCCGTTCAATATCCCTCGGCTTCAACTCTTACGGCACCCAATTTCCTTGCTTCTGAATCATTCCCTTGACTTTCAGGCGTTTTGAAATGGCTTGTTGCATCACAATGATCCAATGATCCAATGATACAATGATCAATGATCCTGTCAATTCTTTTTGCGTTTGACACGAGCCTTGATCAAGTAATGCCTCCAATTCTGCAACTTTGAAAACCTTCTCTCCTCAACCGCCATGTCGGTTTTCGACGTCAAAATCACCGTTCTTGAAGCGATGAAACAACTCTCGGCACGTTCTTACACTAATCGCGGCCTCAACATAGGTATTATAATATCGAATGCTCGATGAGCCTCAGACGCAGATGTCTTCTTATTAAAGCAGAAAACTAAAACCTCCCGCAAATGACTCGTAAGCTGACATGGACCTTATAATCAAATAATCCCAGATCTTTGTGCAGAACTCTTCTCAGGCTAGTCCGTGAAATTTTGATCTGTTGAGATCAATGGTGAGTTGATGTTCGTAGATTGATTCTCACATTGCTTGTCGGGTACAGAAGCCGCATTCTTGTCCGAGAACATCGTACGACGACGGGAATCATGATTGTTGTCCATTAGGATGCCAGTCTCGCGAAGTTTTTGCACAAACCTGTGTATAGCACGCGCGTTGGGTGCTTTATTTTTGCAAATTTTTCAAGAAACACACTGATTGTGCTGCACTTTGTCAGTAAGTTTTCAATATTTTCTAACGTGATTCAATGGTAAAGCGACTCATTTCGTTCAGCGGGGGCATGATACGACTTTCTGTCAAGATTTTGATCAGGATGCAACTGTCAGTGTCAAAAAAACTTATGATTCAAATAGATGCTACTAGATGGCCCACCTCTTACATATTTTGTATATTTTCTAATAAACTATTAAAAATAACTCTATTACATTAACTTTTCTAATTTATATTAAATCTCTTAAAATCAAGAAAATTAAATATTAATTTTTTATTCAATATACTCTAATAAACAAGCAAATAGCAAATTAAATTTTACTTTTACACGTTGTCTTCAACTCCATGATTGTTCGCCAAATGTGAACTGACACTCAGGTCAAATGCCTCTATTTCTGTTAGGTAAGGTTAGGGCTTAAGTTAAAAGCAATTTTATTAGAATTTTTTTGTTATTGGCAAACCTGTTCAATAAAGAAGGTTGAGAACTGGTTGTTCGATCGTAACTAATTTTTTTGGCCAGTAAACAATTTGCTTATTTACTGTCCTCGTTGAAAAATTGTTTTCGACCCTTTTCGTCGAATTTAAAACGTCTTCCGTTGTGGGGCCTGTCGACGATGTCAAAGTGGTTTTCCAAACTCCTTTTGACCGAAAGCCTTAAATCAAATTATATAGGGGCTAGCTGGACCACAGGGCTAGTTGGGCCACGCCATTTTCTCAAGAACAGCAAGCAGTAAACGAACAAGATCAGATAGGAATAAAAAGGACACTAACCAAGCCATGTAAGATCGGTTTCAGTTCCATTGTATCAGCAGATAAGGAACCACGCTGTTTGTCGCAAGGACAAATAGCAAAACCGGACAAGGATCTAGAATTCACCGCGGTCTCCAAGTAGTCGCGAATAGAAAGACCTTGTCTCGTACCAAAGACAGTACAAGGTAATATCAAAATCCCGTCGGCAAAAAAACGAACGATGCGTGCAAAAAAAACTTAGCGGTTGCACTTCTTTCCGAAGACGAGGGAAAACCGAAGGGCAAAAAGAAAACGACTCTACACAAAAAAAAACACGATAGTTTTTTGTTTGATTAAATTTTATTTTGGTGTTACTGGGTCTATCTTCGAACTGGGAATGCTGGTCATCGGCATCGTCGTCCAAGAAAAAACCTCTTGCTCGGACCAGATTGCTGGCCCGTTCATCTGCACAATCCAGCTATGGGGCCTTGAGACTTGGTGGGATGATTCTTCCCATAAAGATCTTCACCCTGCGCCTCCCAATTCCATCTTCCTCGTCGCTACGGAATCACCCACGCATGTACGCACATAAATCCAGTGCGTGTGCACAAAAGAAAAAAAAAACATCGCATAGTGGGCGGAGTTTGACGAAGTTTGGTCGTTGACCCATGATCACCCACTGCGTGATGTGGGTCATTGCTGATCGCCCAATTTTTGCATGTCGAGCCGTCGGCAATTGATTTCCTGCGTGCGATGTTTGTGGGTTTTCCGTCGGCGGTGTACAATACCCGATTTTCCGGCGGCGATGCATGTTGCGTTGCAACATCCTGCCGCGCCCCAGGAAGATGCGATGTCATCAAAGTGATGAGAGGTAATGGTGAAGAGGGTTTGTGCTGTTGCATGTAGATCGCAGATCCTGGACCTTGTGACGTGTGTCCGATGGATACATGAAAAGATAAAGTGTGTAGGTATGGTGAGAGGTGTGTGGCAATAATGTGTTATTTTATATAAAAGGAATATTAAGTAAATCTTTACTAGTGAGTTATAAATATTAATGTGTGTGTGGTTATGTATGGTGCGTGATTTGTTAGCTCGATTCGTTTACCATGGGTAAAACACTAAGTTTGGCTATCGGGCGTTTGAGCGAAGCTGTTGCGGTCTTTACTGTTACCACCCGAATTATTCCATCTGTTCCTGGGTGGATTTCAGTGATTCTGCCCAGACGCCAAAGAGTGGGTGGTGTTTGTTCATCCGGCAGAAGTACTAGCTCTCCAACCTTGAGATTGTCGTTTGTCGTTAACCACTTGGGACGACGTTGCAGGCGACTCAAATATTCGGATTTCCACCTCTTCCAAATATCTTGGTGGAGTTTTTGTAGAAGCTGCCATCTTTGTAAATGAGACTCCTTCATCTCCGTGAAGTCGCGTTCCGGTGCGGTGTTGAGTGGTGCTCCGATTAAAAAATGTCCTGGGGTGAGGATGGAGATCGCTGCGCCGTAAGCCTTTTCAGACGCATCGCAGAAACCGTGGACTTCGATCATTGATTCGCTGCTAACATTTATCCAGCGAGGAATCTCAATGGCGGCTAAGAGGCTAAGTTCTGACCTAAAGTTTCGCCACGCAGAAAGAATTGTTGTTGGGAGGTCAGCATCCCAAGAGAGTTGTTGCTTCCAAATATCTTGCATCATTATTTTTCCAACGATGACGCAGGGCGCTATCCATCCCATCGGGTCGTAGAGGCGAGCTAGATCTGATAAGATAGTCCTTTTGGTGACGCTTTTGCTTTCCGGGAACGACATGTTGAATGTGAAGACATCGTTAGCAGGATGCCATTGAATGCCAAGCGCCTTAATCGCACCTTTGTCCACTAAAAGTGGAACCTGAACTTCTCGATCCTCTTCTGGAACAGCAATTAAAACCTTCTCGCAATTGCTTGCCCATTTGCGTAACGGAAAGCCTCCCTTCTGCAACATCTTTGTGAGCTGCTCTTGCATCGTCAACGCTTCTGCTACCGAATTGGCTCCGTGCATCACGTCATCAACGTAGAAATTCCGCATAGCGATGTTTGAAGCTAGCGGAAAGTCATCTCGCTCATCAGCAGCAAGTTGTTGAAGGGTGCGAATAGCTAGGTAAGGGGCGGCGGCTGTGCCGAATGTGACCGTGTTAAGACGGTATGTCTTTATTTCTTCTCCATCCTTGTCTCGCCACAAAACGAGTTGATATACAGAATCAGTGGGCGTGACCCAAATTTGCCGATACATTTTAGTGATATCGGCTGTAAATGCTACTTTAAATTTTCTGAACCTGGCGATGTGATCGAAAATGTCGTCTTGCAATCGAGGTCCGATGAGAAGATGATCGTTGAGCGACGTTCCGTCGGACGTTTTGCAAGACGCGTCAAAGACGATTCGCAGTTTTGTTGTTGAGCTGGATGCCTTTAATACGGCGTGGTGGGGAACGAAGTAATGGGGGGTATTCAATGCAGTCGAAGGTACCTCCGTCATATGTCCAAGGTCCTTGTATTCGTTGAACACCTTTCTGTACTCCTCGCGAAAGGACGGATTTGTTTGGAATTTTCTTTCCAACTGTAGGAACCTGACAAAGGCTGACCTATGAGACATACCAAGAGAGGGATACGATCCACCTTTGAATGGAAGTTGCACAATATACTTTCCATCCAGTTGTCGTTGATGTGTCCTACAAAAGTGGGTCTCACATTGTTCTTCTTCCTTTGACAGCATCTTCCGACCTTGAACTTCCTCAAGCTCCCAAAATCTACTGAGCAACCGGTCTATAGTTTGATTCTCTATAGTCATATGCAATGATGTTGCTTGCGCTTGAGTGTTGGTTGAGATGCACCCAGACAGTACCCAACCTAGTTCCGTTTTTTGTGCCATAGGTGTGCCTGGGTCACCTTTTATTACGCCGTCAAGGATGAGAGACGGATAGACATCGCTTCCCAGTATGACATCGATTCTACTGGGGGTGTTAAAATTTGGATCAGCAAGTTTAATGTTGCTAATATGGTTCCAATCACACCGAGTCACCTCGCGAGTGGGCAGGACGGACGTGAGCTTGTTAAGAACCAAAGCGCTAAGCTTAAGACTGAAGTCCGTATTCAGATTGGACAAAATAGTGAAGGTAACCTTCCAATCTGAGATACTTGTATTAGTTCCTCCAACGCCGATTATTTTTACGCGATTTCTTTCCTTTTTTAACTTAAGGAGTTGAGCAGCAGCCTCGGTAATGAAGGAAGCTTCTGACCCAGGATCTAATAACGCTCGCAGCAATAACGGTTGGCCAGCAGGTGTGAAAACCTTGATGAGGGCAGTAGCCAGAAGAACAGAAGCTTGATTGTTTTCGGCTACAAACGCATTATATGCTGAAGCAATTCCGGATGAGGAAATAGAGCTGGATGACGACATCGCCGGTGATGTGTCTGTAGAAGAGACAGCTGATTTGTTTGGTTGTGGAGGGGGTATGTTGCCGGCACCACACAAAGCATTTGCTACTTCGTTCATATGTAGCAGTGAATGATGTTTTCGGTGGCACACGGAACATGTATATGTGCTTGTGCAATTTTGGGTAAAATGTGCACTTGACAAACAATTAAAGCATAATTTGCTTCTTTTAACAAATTCATGCCTTTTGTTGATGTTGAGTGCTTTAAATTTAAAGCAATTCCGAATAGAGTGTAAGCCTTGACATAGCGGACACTTAGATGCAATAGTCGAGTTATGCACCCGAACTGCATTGGAGATTTTCTTTGTTTCTGCTGATTGGCAGCAAATGAGGACTGCCCAATAACATCCAATGTTCTGGACCTCGTTAAAATGAAGTCTTCCAGGACACTGTAATTCGGATAGTCAGTATGTGTAGAAATATGTGATTCCCAGATCCCGCGAGTTGAAAACGGAAGTTTCTGAACCGTATGATAAATGAGAACATCTTCCCATGACTCTACAGCTACCCCAAGATTTTTGAGCGACTGTTTCGCTTCATTTGTTGTGTCTAACAAAAGCTTGAGATCTTCGGACGATTCTGTGACAAGCTGGGGTTGATCAAAAAGGAGTTTAAATTGATTGTCCTTTAACAGGCGAATGTTCTGGTACCTTTTCACCAACAACGCCCACGCAGATTCAAAATTAGTATCCGTGTTTCTAAGAATGCGAGCGGCTTCACCCGTCAGATTGCCTTTCAAATACTGCAACTTATGAGCATCAGATATGGACGTATTTTTATTGATCATAGCTTCGAATAAATTCTTAAACTCAGGCCACATGTTCAACGAACCATCAAAGGAGGGGATTTTAATTGCAGGGAGTTTAAGCTCAACCGATGGCGAGTTAGGTGCACCCACCGACTTATTAAGTGTATGTTGGCTCTCATTTCTTGCTAATTGTTCTTTCAACTCACAAAAGTAATCAAAATATAGCTCTTTCAGCTTATGGAAAGTGAGAGCTTCCATATATTTGGCCTTAATCTCTTCGGTAGGAGCTTCAACGATTTTTTGGTGAAGAGCCTTTGCGTCGTCAAAGGATGTCTCCAAATCTTCTAAACGCGCCTCAAACATATGAATCGACCTTTTTTCGAGCTTCAAGGTACAATACGCCTTATAATCAGCGCACATATTTTGAAATATCGACTCAACCGAGTCGATTAAATTCGAGAGCTTTGATTTGCTCATGATAAAGAGAAAATATGGCTATACTTCGCGATCACACAACACACAATTTATTTGGTTATGACCAACTATGGTCAGCGACTTAATTTAGAAAAGGTTATAATAAAAGCCACACACCTGTGAATTGCGTTGCTCCCTCGCCGCTCCAGCTCCTTCAGGTCCAGACTCTCCCGGGAAAACAGGAACAGATCTCAACACTTTTTTATCCTTGAAGCACGTGCACACGCGATTATCTCCTGACGATGACTTTTCGCACTTATGTTCACTTGATAGTTTTTATTTTTATTGTTTAAGGATCCTCTTAATGTCCTTTTCAGAATCCGGCTCGAAGGACCAATGTTTGTCGCAAGGACAAATAGCAAAACCGGACAAGGATCTAGAATTCACCGCGGTCTCCAAGTAGTCGCGAATAGAAAGACCTTGTCTCGTACCAAAGACAGTACAAGGTAATATCAAAATCCCGTCGGCAAAAAAACGAACGATGCGTGCAAAAAAAACTTAGCGGTTGCACTTCTTTCCGAAGACGAGGGAAAACCGAAGGGCAAAAAGAAAACGACTCTACACAAAAAAAAACACGATAGTTTTTTGTTTGATTAAATTTTATTTTGGTGTTACTGGGTCTATCTTCGAACTGGGAATGCTGGTCATCGGCATCGTCGTCCAAGAAAAAACCTCTTGCTCGGACCAGATTGCTGGCCCGTTCATCTGCACAATCCAGCTATGGGGCCTTGAGACTTGGTGGGATGATTCTTCCCATAAAGATCTTCACCCTGCGCCTCCCAATTCCATCTTCCTCGTCGCTACGGAATCACCCACGCATGTACGCACATAAATCCAGTGCGTGTGCACAAAAGAAAAAAAAAAACATCGCATAGTGGGCGGAGTTTGACGAAGTTTGGTCGTTGACCCATGATCACCCACTGCGTGATGTGGGTCATTGCTGATCGCCCAATTTTTGCATGTCGAGCCGTCGGCAATTGATTTCCTGCGTGCGATGTTTGTGGGTTTTCCGTCGGCGGTGTACAATACCCGATTTTCCGGCGGCGATGCATGTTGCGTTGCAACACACGCCAATTTTTCGTTTTTAAAGTGAAAAAGTGAAAACAAAGTTTACATAATTATCATTATTCTAGTGGCGAAAAGGTGAACGTTTTACATTAAGGTGCAGTTTTTTTATGAGGCATGCTAAATAGACAACTAGTTTTGTAGAGCAGAAAAACCTCTATCGAATGAATTCTATACACTTTGTCAAACAGAAAAAAATCATTGCAAAGCAAAAGGAGACCTAACCTAAACCCCCACCTAATATAAAACTCACCCAAGATCATCTTTAAAGTCATAAACAAAACGCAATTATCTAGAACACCATCTTGACATTCAATAACACAGCTCCTGCGGAGATTGCACATCGTAAATTCAAAATGAAATGAACTCAAACCAGTTTAAGAAGAGTCCCTGAGCCTCTTTATCTCGTCAGAGCACTTTAAGTCCGTTTTTACCCGACATGTCGGTCCAACCATCGCATCGATTGCCTGACAGGCCTATCACGACGCTTAAGCTCCCCGCCGCGGCCCTCTCCGTGTAAGCTAGACCCATAATTTTCACTGATTAAGAGACAAAGTGCGCCCGAGTATAATTTCGCCACATAATTGCTCATTCGCTGGTTCGCTGTTACGATGTGACGCCGGGCTGTGACATCTTCACGCGATGACTTGCAGACTTTAATTGAAACTCCCTGCCCGCTGCGGTTGTTTTTTGAGTGACTGAGTGATCCCTCATCGGTCGTCAGCTGGCGCAAGGTCCAAGCAATTTAAACGCAATTTTTCAAAAATGTCACCCCACACGTCCGGCAACGCGAAGCCATATTTTGCCCGTCGGCTTAATCCATCGAACGTCAATTACGATCCAACACAACATCAATTAACCATCCGCGGTCAGGGCGAGTTGGGGTCCTTCCAGTTCTTTTTTTTTGCATTTTTTTTTTCTGCTCTCCCCCCAGCTGCGATTGTGCCTCCTCCTGTCTCTCTTCTCTACCATTTGTGGAAAATTTAATTAATTTTCTTCACCTTTAGGCGATTGGTGTGCGCCGCGCCATTGTCCTCTCCGAAGCGATGGTGGTCCGTCGACTCCTCCGTGGCTGACATGCCACTCATCATGCAACATGTCAATGTTATTGCTGGACGGATGTGATATTATTCCAGCGTAATTACGAAGCCCATCACGGGAACATAATTTAAACAACACAATGACGACAAAAAAAGGAAAAAAAAACAGAAAAAACAACGACTCCCAGTTATGACACCGCCCTCAAAGACAGAGAGCGCACTCGCGTCTGATTGATGCCTATCGCAAGCCGAGCCCGGCCACAGGCCAGTGGCCAGTATGTCCTAGTCTCCTTTTTGTCCGTGGGCTTTTTGTTGTTTGTATTGTTTTAATTACACACCGCATCGTCGCATATGTCATTATTCCAAAAAAACATGATTAAAAAGCAAAAAGTTTCCCCCGTGCTGTTGTGTTGTTTTTGTTGGGACGGTGATGATTTTTTTTTTTTTTTCGTTGCAGAGTCGTGTGTATCTATGTATCTAAAACCACGGCTGATGAAATGCGGCCGGACTGTGAGAGATTGTGTCTGGGGGTCTGTCTGTGGGTCGTGCAGTCTGCACACGCATCCAGTGAAGTTGTCTGCTGCTGGCTGTGTGTCAGGCTGAGGTTTTTGGGTTTTGGTCGGCAACCAGGAGTGGGAGTGGGTTGGTGCATTGTGTCGGTGTCGGTGTGCGGAGGAGTCGTCGCCACTTCCATTTCAGTAATAACTTTAATAACTTGTGGCAGAGTCATTGGGTATGCATGAATGAGTCCTTGATCTCTTAATCACTGCTGCACTGTGCACTGCACTGCACAGTGTGCTGTTGCTGCTGCTCCTGCTTCTGCTCATGCTGCTCCTGCACGAAAGGAAGTTTAGTTAGTTTCAGACTTTTGTTGTTGTGGTTTCTTTTTTGTTGTGGCTAATGTTTGGTCGGTGAGAGTGAGCAGTTTGGTTCAATGAACTTATGACTTAATGGTTTGTGATTGAATGGACGTGATTTGCGCAAAGCGATTAAAGGTTTAGAACAACAGGCTGCGGCTGGTGAGTGTCTGTTGGCGTGTGTTGAGTCTGATGCATTAGTGTAAGCGCCTTTGCGGTGGCTCAGGACGAGAGATTGTGCAGAGTGTACGAAGGTTTTGTAAGGGAAAAAAGGATATCTGGCTTGTGTCGAAGTTGATTGCAGAGTTGCAGTATTTGTGACAACTCTTATTTGTTGGTAGACAGTTTATCAGCCTTTTTGGTAGTAGTGGTCAGATTGGAGTTGAATCTTTTATATATCTCCTAAGGGAGTGAGTTAATTTCGAACACGACACATATATGTGATTAGAGATACACTTTTACATTACATTAGATTGGGTGGCGTAACAACCCGTCGAGAGCCAGAGCCTTGCTTTTTCGCGCCTCCGCTGAGCTGTGCACGTTATAATTTTGACACATATGGAATGTTTAATGCCGGTTCCGAAAGGCGAATTGCGTAAGCTTTTCATGACAAAAGCACTGCAGAAGGATTGTCTGTCGTTCGCTGGAGGTGGTGCCGAGAAATTTGTTTGTTGTGTTCTTATCCTGGGCTTGATTCGAACCCGGGTACTCTCGCATAACAGCCCGACGCACTAACCATTTAAGATATATGAGTGTTCCAATAACCACCGAGGATGGGAAACTTTCACCACATAGTTTGAGTCGCACGAATTATTTCACAACTACATTGCTGTCCTTAGATCTGCCATCAGACCCCAAACCGAGGGAGCTTTCTCCTCCTGTCCTATTTTTCTCCACCAATTTAAATGATCCATCCACCTCAAACATGCACTTTTTCCACTCCCCCAAGTCGATAATTTTAATCTAAAAAGATGCCAAGGTAAACAACCGTCTTCGCCGCAGTCCCGCGGCGTTGGGAGTATTGTTTGCAGGCTTTGCAAACAATACTCCCAATGCCCGTGGCTTCAACCTTCACTGCCGCAGAGAATTCATAAAAATCCATGCATGAAAAATTGAATTCTTTTCGTAGCGCCCCTGCGATTGCCTTTAAGGAAGAACTGAGACATCCTTGCCCCATTTCCACCAGCCATATCGCAGCATCCATAGAAAACCCTGAAGCCATTGGCAATATCTCGTCATGCACCTTCATCTCGGTTAATTAATTCATTTTATAGCCATCTCACCATTATTCATTGCGGCTTACTCGTGTAAGCACTGGGCACACAGCCCACCACACACACACAGACAACTGATCCTGATCCTTTCTGACAGGACCTCAAAATCTTTTCATTGCATCCATTGAAAATTCATTTATGTTATGCATAATTTACGGCGACGCCGCGTTAAGCCTCTGTACGGTTTACAAGCCTTTTCTCATTTAACTCGGGGGCCCATTGAAAGCCATTAAATCTTTACTTCTCTCTCGCTCGCTCGGTGTTGTGTCTTGCTCTCTGCTGGTCTATGAATGTGTTCGAATTTTTTTCCTTTTTTCAATTATTTCCCTGCAGAGCATCTGGGAATGTTTACCTTTCATTTCAATGATGAAAAAAGAGATCGAAAATATTCCGAACAACCTCAGACAAGTTGTGAACACTGAAAAAGGAAGCGAAAGGAACACCGAATCATTTTATATCCCATTAAAGGCTTCGCGCTCTCACCGACTTTGTTAAAAAATAAAACAACATTCGGGCGCGTACATTACCGACGCCGAAGAGAGACTCGAACGCACATACACAGCTACTAGACGTTGCGCCCGCTGGCGTTCGGCGTTCGGCGTTCGGCGTTCGTTCTATCTACATGACGAAATCAATTATTTATCGAACGGCAGAATGATAAATGATTGCGCCATTAAGCTTAACATAAATAAAAATTACCGAATGCATTAATCTTCCTGTAAAGCAAGGTGTGCGTAATTCGTTCCTCTTTCTCACGCCCCGTTGTGTGCGTGCGTTATGTCTTGTGATGGTCCGCTCCTTTCCGTTCCGATCGATCGCCGAATTTGAATGGCACAGGATAATTTCGCAACCAGGCCAGGTGAACGGCTCCGAGAGTCAGGCTTGAAATGAGCGTAATAATTCGTCCCTTAAGGCTATTTTCATTTTCAACCCCCTCCGGTCGATTGGGTAAATAGCCTCAGTCCAGGGTCCGGGGCCGGGGTACGATGTGATGCGGAACTTTTTCGCAGCCCTCGTGTGTGAGTGTGTTTCAGGTCATGCATGTCTTTAAATGTATCTGACAGATACGCTAACTCAGTCAAGTCAGTGGGGGGTGGGGTGGGGTTCTGGTGAAAATGAAAACATATGACTCTTGCCTGCCGAGGAGACGTTTACACACACAGAGACGTGGTCAATAATTTCCACATGCAAAAATAATAACACCCTGGAAGAAGTTAAATAAAACACAATCAACCCTCATTACTTGTTCCGGCGTTCGCATTGGGATGGGGGTGTGTTCACTCTCTCTCTCTGGCCGTGTGTGCGTGGGGACGGTTCGTTACTTTCAGGACAACACTGTGGCAGCCGTAAATTGCGGTAAGTGAGTGGTAAAATATCCTTAAATTGATATGTCAAGGTAAGTGCTTCTTCTCTGCCTACGCACACACCCACAGAGAACAACGACGCATATGGGACGTCGACGTCGGTCGGTCTCGGGGTGGTTGCAGATATAAATTGAGTTTTGTTTTGTTACTTTTTTCTGTTGTTGTTGTATTTTCTCATCGTTAAAGATTAGAACGACAAATTTATGGTCGGTTGGAAGAACCAGATGACTTCTTAATTGAGTGAGCTGCCTGTGCTCATTCGGTTTGGTTTAAATTTGGAATGAAATGTTGAGTCACGGGGGTGATAAGTGTCTGTGGACGGGGATGGGAGGACAATTTATTTTAACAATGCATTTGATCGGTCAGCTGATGAAAGATAAGAGAATTCGGTTTCCAATTCCAGAGGGTGGTCGCCTTATGGCGGACAAATTTGTTTCGTCCCCTTGAGTGTAGACAAACAGAAGTTAATGGGGAATATTCACGTGTTCTACTTTGTAATTCTACAAAACTTTTATGTGCGAAAAGAGTCTCGTATTTCAAGTTTTATATCTAACCTTTATCTGTCTGACACATTTTTGTCCGAGTCTTTATTTATTTAGAAGTTCATGAGAAAATGGCATTTCGAAAGAACAAAGGTTGTTACTGCTCTTGTGCAACTGCTTACGAGATGTGTAGCAGTTGGCGAAAAGAAGTTGTTAAAATCGATTTGTTGAGATTTTATTTCAAACATGAATATATTTAATAATATGAAAAATTGTTTATGGTTGTTACGTTTTACTTTATTTCTTCTTTAGAGAGAAATATATATGACAGGCGTATGGAAAAATTTTCTAATTCTACCTAAGACTTCACTACCTAAGGACACTACTTTCTGAATAATCTCGTTGAACTAGCTGACACCACCATGAGCCGTGGCTCCAGTGGCTCCAAGTGGTTTCTGGAGTAGTGGGATGTTTTGCATCCGTTCCATGTGGTATCACAATGGGCCTCATCTGGCCTAAGTGCTTGGCTGCCTTGCGCAGCACAACACACAGCCTACCTACCTACCTGCCTAAGACTTCATTCGCTGTACAACTGACGATGACGTATGATTGATTTAACAACATTTTTAAATTCGTTTCTTTTATGGATGAAAACATTAGGTTTGCATTGTTGGAATTTTGATAAAACACTTACTTTTCATCAAAATCAAAATCAAAGATTGTAATTAAACTTGCGCCCTTGACGGCTCTAGCTTTGAAAATTTCGAAAATTTATTGCATTTTCAACTTCCTCACGTGGAATCGATAGTCTCCAAAAGCGAATAAATTTAGTGGTCAGTGAAAATCAGAAGGACTAAATTCAAAGGCGGGTGTAAGACAGCTCATTTTTTTTTAGACTTCAGCAAACTGTCTGATATCGAATATGTGAATGAGTGAAGTCCTTCAGAATGCTAAAAAAAAAATGTGTATAAGTTATGAATGAACACCGTGAGAAAGCACTGTGCAAATTTAGATTAGTAACTGAGGAAATTAAACATTTTCTGCTAGAAATGGTTTCGCTTTAGTTTTTCTGCAGATGCCAGATGTAAAGCGAAGTTATTTAGATAAGCACGTTTTATCTTATATTCTGTCAGCGAAAGATATACATAGATTCTAGCACACAGCCTAAGAAAAGATTAAAGGTGACTTTACATTTGGCACATGCTTAGACCCTATGAATGTTCTTTAGGACGATGGTAGAGCGATGAAGTATGCTGTGACGGTGCGCATTACTTAATATACGAAGAAGATTGCCGTGACTATAGCCTTCTTTGCAGAAGCTAATTGTCTCCGATCATGTATACATTGAGTGGGAGCAACGAGCTAGAGCCTAGCTTTTTCGCGTCTCCACTGTGTTGTGCTCGTTATAATTTTGACACTTATGTCCCCGATCAAGCCGCGCTCATTCTAAGCGTAATAATGCCTCAAGACATTTAATACACGGCTTTTCAGCTGAAATAAAATTATTCATGCAAGTCATTGAAAACGGTGGATTAACTGCTGCGGGAATTCGTCCAATCCTTCATTTCCAGAGTTGAAACCTATCATTGAAAATGACGGATGCACAAAATTATCGGTCGGTTGAACCTCATTACCGACTGTCTTTGGTATCAATTGTATTCTGTCTAATTCAAAACACGGTCCCACCTTCAGCGAACGACTGACAATCCTCCTAGAGTACTTCTGTCATGGAAAGCTTTCGCAATTCGTTCGGAACCGACATTAAACAGTAGGTCCCCTCCTGTCAAAATATATCGCTCACAACACTGTGGAGGCGCGAAGAAGCTAGGCTCTGGCCCTGTATGGGCTGTTACGCCGACTATTTATTTAATTTTTTAATTCACTACTTAAAGTGGAACTGCTGACGATTTGTTTGCCTTTTCAAAATATTTTGTTCTAGTAATAATGAAATAGAATCATGATCATCATCTTCTGTGGCCACATGTTCGAAGTGTTTTTATGGATGTCTTTGTGTGGAAGGATGATGTTCAAAATGAAAATGCCATTTGCACAGCAAAAATCCAACAACCTCTCCCCGTTCGCATTTTGATGAGAATCACCGTCCCTCCCAATCACAGTCCTCCACCGATACCTTCTCTGCCAGTCTGGATCTCGTGAGTATCAGACATTTAAGAGTGCAACTCCCGACAGGAAGAGCTTCCACCCGTCCGAAAGGTCCACAATTCTTGAACCTCTTTGCTTCGTTGCAGAAATACTTACGATATCTAGCCGATACCTGGTAGCTTCTTCAACCAGCTCGAGGTTAATTTCTGTGAGCGATGAGACGTTCCATGTGTCTATCTTAAGTCGTAGCCATTGTCGGTTACCTTGAGATCACCGCATGCACCGATTGGCGCATGGCCTGGCTAAGGGTGAAGGACTGGTTGGAGTCTGCCAGCCTGGAGCTAGCTGCCCACAGGACTGAGGCGGTCTTAATAACCAGCCGCAAGACGGTGGAGTATGCGAACTTCCAGATTGTTGACCAATCAATCCGATCCCAGGACTTCCTGAAGTACCTCGGAGTCATGCTTGATAATAGGCTGCGCTTTAGGGCGCACATCAAGTACGCCAGCAGGAAAGCATCTCTGATGAAGGCAGCACTCTCCCGAATGCTTCCGAACATAGGCGGTCCTGGCTACGCCCGCAGAGTCCTGCTATCAAGAGTGGTCAGCTCAGTCTTCCTATACGCTGCCCCGATATGGGCCGGCGCACTGGCAACTAAAGATCTTAGGGGGAAGCTATTGGCGCCGTACAGGCTCTGCGCAATCAGAGCAGTCAGCGGCTTCCGGACTATCTTCGACGAGGCGGCCTGTGTGCTAGCCGGAATGGTTCCTATCGACATCCTCGCACACGAGAACCAGAGGGTGTACTTCAGGCGGCGCACAAACGAGGGTCAAGAAAGAAGAGCGAGAGGCATCACTGGCACTGTGGCAAGCCAGGTGGGACGCATCCACCAAAGGTAGGTGGACCTACAGATAGATAGAGATCCCTACAATCGCGGCATGGATAGAGAGAGCAAGGGGGAGCTGTAACTTCCAGCTCACGCAACTCTTGTTTGGTCTTGTTTGCTATCGGAAATATCTCCACAGATTTGGGCACGATAGCTCGCCCCTGTGCCCGGTATGCCCAGATGAAGAGGAGGACGCAGAACACGCAGTATTCCACTGCGTACGATTTAGAGAAAAGAGGGTCAACATGCCAAGCCCGGAAAGTCTAGTTAGCCAAATGACTAGATCGGACGGCGAGTGGACAGAGATCAGCTCTTTCATCGTTAGGGTTCAGGCCGCTCTGAGAAGGGGGCCTTCTGAGAAGAGCAGAAGCCCTGAGAAGAGCCCAAGAGGCTGAAAACCGAGTTTAATAGCTGACCAGCTCCGCGAAGTAATACCTAACGGCAATCCCGCGGGGAGAGTGGTTGATGAGTGCAGGGGTGTGGTTTAATACGTAGGCGCGAGGAAACATCCCGCGAATCGTGCATGCTGGTAACACGGGTTGCTAATATCTTACGAAGATTACACATCCATTGGCGCAAACCCTAAAAAAAAAATAAAAAACAAGAGGCCATTGTCAACTACAATCGCTTGGCCAAAGTGAGCGCATGGACACAAACGCTCCAGCTAAATCCGCTCCGCTCCAGACTCGTATTCGATCCTCCTAATTCGAGAAGAAGAGGGAGACCGAACCTCCGGCACAGAGACCAAGATCGCGGACGTAGCGTTAGCTCAGGCACACTCCCTCCAAGGGTTGACTGTCTGATCAGTAATTAAGAGATCACTTACTCTTGTAAGCTTCCAGGTGTTATTGACCTTGTTTGTGTCTGAATGCCTAACGAGGTTCCTTTCTTTGCAATCATATATACTTCGTAGAGCATTAGCTTCCTTAGTAGTATCAACTTCTATAGCGGTATGTAATTGTGGGAGGCTCAAAATATATTCGATTTGCTTCACTGCAGTGTATTTTTAAATCTTGAGTAGCGTTCAGGTGTCTATTTACTGAAACTGCAAAGGCCTTTACCTATTAGGATAAAATAACGACATTGGAAAGTTATATAGGAAGAATATCAAGCTCTTTCAAAAACATTTCTTTTTTTTGAAACTGGTTCTTGTAAGTTTACGTTCTCTGAGCTTCGCACTTGCCCTTAGTCTCAGTTTTCTCGCAAAGAGCTGCATCAAATCAACGAGCGGCACATGTCTGTATTCTGATTAGAAAGGTCGGGTTACAGGGAACTCTTCCTCCAGTAGAACCCCATCCGCTTTTCTTCAAGCTAATCTCTCTCCATGCCAGAAATATTATGAAAACAAAAATATTTCTTCCAACGGTCATGAGCGCTGCGTTCTCCAGAATCACAATATTTTCCAAGAACCGCATAAATCTTTCAAATCCACATCGGATTTCGCGAAAAGTCGCTCCAAATAAACAAATCTACTCTTCGCCCATCAACACCGTCAACACTCACCAACAACAACAACTCCCCGCCATTAATTACTCACTCTCATCGCATTTCACTCAACACTTAACAGCGCCATATCAACATGTCTCAGCAACACCAGCCGGCACATGCGCTCTCGCCGTACAGCGAACACTTTCCGTGAGATGGCGCTGCGGACGATAGAAGAAAATCGATATCTGCCAGCAAAAGCATTCGGCATCATTGCCTCTCGCTCCCGCCGCACACACAAACGATCGCCTTGGCCCGTTCGTACCACCACGCACAAGGTGTTTCCCACGGCAGCGACAAATCGCTCGCTCCAGACCAGACGTTCTCCTGCATTCGCCGCGTGTGGACACTGTTATCGGTAGAGCGCCTCGCAGCTCGTTCGCAACACACAGGGAAAAAGTGTAAAAAATTCCACACAACTCTCTCTCACACACACGTAGAGTGGAGAGCCCAGAGCAGAGAAAAAACCAACAAACAACTTTTTTGCAGTTCTTGAGTTGTGTTTCCGTTTCTTTCGCACTTTTGTGTGTGTTTTTAGTTTTTCTGTTTTTTAACCATGAAAATTTGTTTAAACAAACGCCAGTGGCAACGCTGAATTTATTTACGTGCAACGAGAACGTAAACGTAGAGAAGAAAAAAACGCTCGGTGCAGTGGAGTCCTCTGGACAGCGCCACAGTCTCGGCGGCTTAGTCGTGGAAAAGTCAATTTCGTTTTGTTATTTACTACGGAGGGATACACCGCGCGACCCCCGCCAGGATCAAAGTCATTAGTTGTAGTCCGCGATTGACCTTTGCCTCGTCCTTTGCCCCGAAAAACAAGAGGTTCAGCGATCCGGCCGACTGCCGACATCAGGAAATAAAATATTAAAAACGAAAACGAAACACTCACGAGAAAACTGCTTTTCTTCGGTGCGCGATTTTCCGGTGAAATTCTTTCTTTTCCTTCTCTCGCAGTATTTTGTCGTGTGTGAAAATTCGGGTGGAGTTCGTTTTTACGATTGCGATTTGTGTTGCGTTTTCGGTTTGAGTTCTTTTTTTGGTTTGAAGTGATAAGAAGAGTGAAAGAAAGATAAAAAAAATAAAATAAAAGAAATAGAAAAAGTGAATAAAGTTTTATTGCAACGTTTTGACAGATGCATTCAACGGAAGCCGCATCTTTGAGTTGAGTTTTTGGGGGTTTTTGAGTTTGTTTTTGTGTGTCAGTCACTCAGTCACCGCCTGTCAAGTTCGTTTACGTTCTCGACTCGAAGATTGGCCAAAAATTAATTTACTCCCATTGTGTGAAATCGATTGTGTCGTCAGTTTTTGGGGGGGAAATAAAAGAAAACGAAGAAGAAAAAAAAGAAAAACCTCTCCAAAAAGCGAAGTACACTTTGCGGGTGTGGAAAACAGGAAAAGCATCGTATTCGAGATTCGAGAATTGTACGGGAAACATGGGATAATGGCCGCCAAAGTGGATACCATGGGAGGTGATTTAAAGGTTAGTATATTGCTGCTATTAATTTGAGTTCTAAGTTATTATGGGCGGGTTAGATTTGACCGGTTGTCAGGGGGATCCATTTGAAACTGATCGAATTGTCTGTAGTCTTGTTGAGTTAAGGAAGATTGTGATTGTGGCTTCACTCTTTGGCTCTGTTTTAAAGTCTAGGAGTAATTCGTCCTTTCTATCTCTCTGAACTTTCCACAGTTCTGCCTATTCCACAGCTGTTAGTGGCGGCTTCATAGGAACCTAAGAAATTTGTCTAATGTGTCTGTCTAAAGATGCTGTAAGATGTTCGTCTTCCTCTTTGTCTTCGTCTGCAGTTTTTCTCAACGACTGGAAATGCTGTCGGAGGGACAGTTTTGCCTCTTCCACACTTCGGTCTTTTCTACAGCTCTATCTTTTCCTTAGTTCTCCTTGGCTTCTCTGGATGCTGAGAATTTTTGTTTAATTTTCTAGTGTTAGAGGGTTTTTGCGAAATACTAGTCTTTACCTTTATCTGTGGTTCTCTTTAAACACCTGGGAGTGCTTCACCCAGTTCTGTCCCTGAGATCAAATTTTTTCTCAGGTCGGCTTTTAAATGCTCACTTTTTCTACTCCCATGAGCTAGAGAAGTAACGTGGAAATGTCTCTGAACTTTAACACTTTGAGTACTACCATAAAATCCGAAAAACTGTCCCAACAAACAAAAGAATTAAAAAAAAAGATTTTTGGAAAACTCAGAAAGATGTGTCTTTAAGATTTACTAAGCTGCTGAAGAATGATCGCCTTGTTTGATAGAGTGGCAGTGCTTGCTTTAAATACCTGAAAGCACTTTCTAGAGCTCTACCTCTTTAACAGACTTTGTCTTTTTCTTAGCTCGACGTTTCTAGAAGTCTACTCTCTTCAGTTCAGCTGCCAAGCAAATTTTTGCTAGAGGCTAGAACAGAAATATCTCAGAAATGTCACTGAATCTCAAAAAAACAAAAATTAAGTGGAACTGAAGCTCTCAAAATAAATCGAAGAGATGTGTGTTCATAGAAGTGAACCTTCCAAAATAAATGAAACATTAGTGCTTCCAAGACTTGAAATTCTGTTGAGTTTTTCTTCGTTATCAAAATGAGTGGTAAAGGTTTTTAAGGAAACACTTCATATAGATCCCAGCTTTTCATAAGACATCGTCAATAAAACAAATCTATCATCTCTCTTACGAAGACTCTTAGAAAATTATTCCTTTAGCTTTCCTAAATCCCCCATCTCTCTAACGAAGACTCCTAGAAATGGAATCCTTTAACTCTCCTCAATCCTTCATCTCTAACAAAAACTCTTGGAAATTGAATACTTTACATTTCTGATGAATACTCTTAAAATACAATCCTTAAACTTCCTGATAAAAACTCTTAACATTCACAATAGTTTTACATTCTGAGGAAGACTCATATCAAAGTCACATTACCAGTAACATTCATGAAATTTTATGAGAAGTCGGCTTTATTACTGACTTCTAAAATTTCGTTTAAATTAAAATAGCTCAAGTTCTCATGAGGTTCATATTACCTTTTATGGGACTTTGCAATTGTTGAATATTACTGTTGAAATTATAATAGCTCCTGTTCTGTGGAAGTCGTTAGAAAGTCGATATGCAATCTACTTTAATTAGCTCGTAGTTATGAGGAACTCGAAGGTGCTCTAAGTGAAGAAATATAAAACATAAATATATAGGTTTAAGGACATCAAGACTTCGCTCTGTGTTGAACCAATTTGGATCGTTTTGAAGTTTCGTCGTTTAGAAATGATCGTGATTTCAAAGGGGAAATTATAATAAATGGTAGCTGAAACCCCGCGAAAAAAGCTAGGCTCAGGCTCTCAACGGGCTGTTACGCCGCCTAATGCAAGCTGAAACCCCTGATAGGTAGAGCTTAAATTTGTATTGCTATGTAATTTATTAATATTTCAATAAACTTATAATAATAATGTAATACATGGGAGTCGATAATTCGATTCGTGTCGTGTTTTTCTGGTCCCATTAACAATGAAAAACGAGTATTCCTTTCTATTTGATGACTTGTGTATATTTTTACGGGTTTATTCTGGTTTGGAAGCTGAATATATTTAAATTAACGATATATCTAGGGCACACAATGGCGAAATGACCATAAATTTGTCACAATTACGTTTAGATCATAAAAGGTTCATTCAAAATCGTCTTTTTACCACTCTGATTTCATACTTTGCACAATTGAAGCTAACGCCAAGTGATTTTTTGAAAACTTAAGTAGAGAATCGGTGCAACCATATTCATACAAAGAAGACCAATGTCAACTATCTCTTAAGCCCAAGAGACTCTTCTTTTAAAGTTCGATAGACGGTCACTGCAGCCACACTAAAACAGAGTTAGGCACTTGCCATTTATCTTTTTAACAAGGGCGTCTGTTATATCAAAGAATAGCTAGCCACATGAACATGACTTGATTGTGACCATGTCAACTGCAGTTTATACGACAGTGAATTTTTTTTAATGACCTATTATCTGTAGGATTATCACAATCATACTTTAATCGATTTAAACCTTACAGACATTTCACATAAAAAGTTACGCAATTCTGTTGTTGCTTGTCGTGGTTTTTCGTTGTGGCTGACTGTGACCGTAGTCCAAAGTTTATCCTTTTCTTTGGTTACTCAGGAACTCGTCTTCTAATTAGCAATAAAACGTCCATAAGAACTTTATTAATAGTAAAGAGTTGCTCATTTGATTCTCGTTTTGATTTTGAGTAAATGTAAATGAGCCTTCTCTATGACCAACTTGTAATCCTCTGAGTTCCCTCAAAAAAATTATCTATCAAATTGCCTAATTGTTTTTAAAATTAGATGCCCTACTTTCCAAAACTGTCCATTAAAACCACGAACTTCTGATTATTATTAGTCACAACTAATTTCTTTCACCCCAAATTCAGTTAAACAACATAAATCAAAAAGAAATTACAAATATTGTTAAAAAGGATCACTAAAACAAACTTAAAAGTTGATGAAGTAGCCCCAAAGAGCTGCCTCTAGGTAAACTCAGTGTGACCACTTTTGGACGACTTTTTCCATCGTGTGCACTCTATCACAGACCACCATTTGCTGACACCAGGCCAATTACTGAAGTTAGTTAGCATGAAACAATCAACAGAAGTTTTGATTTTCATAATTGAGAATTTAATGAAAATGATGTCACAGACTTTACACAACTGCTTTGCTGGGCTAGTTCCTACTTCCCACACAGACAGAAAACTCTTATTTCGTTTTGTTCCATTCAAATGGGAGCTTAAAAAGTTGTGTTGATTTTCTGGCCGCACAACTTTTGGAGATGCGAAGTCAGCGGGACAGGTGGCTTAGGATGTCACTTCATTTTATTTCTCTGCTTTTCCGGGGTATTCTATAAGTGTTGTCGATGAAAAACAGTTTTTTATTTTCTATAAAATCCTTCAACACGTACGATATGGTAATCCGCTTCACCGATCACTTTGAGTCACCGATTCAGTTTTGAGTACACAAAATTTTAAAAAGCCATCATATTCGCACTTATTGAATTTGTAACCATAAAGAAACCTTATGATGAAATGAATAATAAAGTTAAAAATGTATTACTGTAACAGACATATAACCGTCATCATTATTTACCACCTAAGATTAGGGTTAAAGTTAAAAAACCTCATAATCATAGTGAGGACAGGTTTCCAGCAAACTAAACTGATAGAAAACACTCAGGAAAGGATACAGAACAACTGAAGTCATGTAGAAGGGGCTTCATGTCTAGGTAAACATGTCTTTGACGTCCAATGTTCGTTAACAGAGCATATGGCTCAAATCAACTCACCCAGGACAGAACTTAGAAGAAATCCCAATTTTATGACATAAATTCGACAAAGTTCACAACCCCATACGTTTTTAAACATCAGTCTTTGTTCTTGTAACTTCGGCAACCTGTCATCTTCATGCCGAAACCGATTGTCATTGCCTGAAAGTCTCCTTCCCCTCATTTTTCGCTCCAGTGTGTCTGCGATTTTCTCGTATTTGAAAGACAAAACGAAGCAGATATTATGAATGTCTTTTAACAACAAAACGACGACGTTTGGAATGACAAACATTTTTTTCTTTAAATTCAAAACCCACCCCCAAACAAATTTCCGAACGTGCTCGTCGGTCGCCTCTTTCAGTCTCAAACTTAACATAAAAGGATCAATTCCCCGAAAAGAATAAATTTAAACACTCTTGTCTTAAATGAGATCATTTTTCACTGATTAACATTCAAAAGCAGCCAACACCAGACGTTCCAAAAAAGGCCGCACAAAAACAAACTTTTGGTTGCAAGTAATTAAAAATTCTACGCGTTTGGTGGTTCATTTTTTTTTTTGCTTTGCCAAAAAATACTCAAGCGAGCTTATCTTGTCTTGTGTCTTGTCACTTTAAAAATCAATAAATGTGATCAATAAAAAAGCAAATACAACAGCCATTTAGCACGACGTTTGCTCGAGACGAAGGAGTAAATGTAAAAATGACAAATGAGTCGAAAACTGTGTCTACGTACGACCCCTGCAACACGATTACGACCTGAATTTCACGTTTTCTTAGTAATTTTCTCGCAGTCACGCTATATATTCACTGTTTATTATTTTCGAACGAAGGACACACTTGAAAATGAGAGAGAAAAACTTTTGACCGGTTATTACTTACCAACGACGACGTACGATTCCAGAGTTTTGTGAATGACATTCAATATGTCACTAATAAGTAGAAAACAATAATTCTGCGTCATTACCAATGTCCGTAAGGACAAAAGACAAATAAAAAATAAAACTTTCACAACGACAGGACGAAGTTTTGTTTCAAAGTTTCGTCGATAGTTTCTGTGGTGGTGTTTCTTAATAACTTCATCGGCGGATTGTTTTATTTATGGTAAGTGTGGAATTTAAATTCAAGGTGTGCTGGACTCTGAGAAAAAAATGACTAGGTCATATGAATGTCATTCAACACTGGTAGGAAGGGGGGAGCTCGTAAAAATAAAACTGCAGCAGTCCTGTAAATCAATTATGAGCGGAATGCTCTCAAGGACTGTCGCTGTTTTGATTTTATGAGCTCATCCAAAGTTATCAGTTATCTGTGTGTCGGCAGGAGTTGTTTGACAATCGAAAATTGCGTTGCATCTCCATTCGAACGACTTGTAGGTTGTTTTTATGTGTAAAATTGAAGAAATCTACGTGGTTTCGTATGTAATGACCGAATCCAAATCGTCAAAGTTGAAAAACCGGAACTACTGACCGTTTAAACAAAGAATCAACGCTCTTTACTTTAGGCCCGGTACACACAAGCGATTTTTTGATGCGGCGGGACCGCTTAAACGTCATTCAATACTCACAAATCAATTGAGCGGTGCACACAAGCCGGCGATGATGTTGAATTGATTTGTATGAACTGAAACTCGCACAAGCGGTGTCGCCACGTCAAAAAACCGCTGGTGTGCACCAGGCCTTAAAACAAGTAGGTATTCAAAGAGAAAGAAGTTTACCACCTCCGGGGGTTATCGTGGACGAACGAACCCGTTTATGTCTACCCCGCCAATGTGACACTTCTGAGCACATTTCAACATCCCCGTGTCTTTTGACTGACAAGAAACAAAATTTAGCGTACTTCATCTGCGAAACTGTCTGTCAAAACAACGATGGCAATCTGCTTACGAAAGGTTTCATGATCTGAGCATAAAATAAAAAAAGAATTTGAAGGATGGACGTAGGTAGACAGTTTCTGTCATCGCCACAATACCCTAGATTCCTTGAAAAGAATTCTGACAGCAGGTACTGGCAAGAATAATAGGATACTGATTGAGTGAAGTGTACTTTTTTTTTTTTATTATTCGAAACTCTGGCACAAAATTATTGGTTGCCAGAAATAGATAGTTACAGGATTCGTGCAACCACACACAAGAAAAGGAAAATATAAACTGAAATTGTTGTTCAGTTGCTGCTTCGCCTGGTTTTGCGAGGGCATCTGCTGCAGAATTGGACTTTTAAAAAAATTTATTGCCTGGCGGTGTTTAGGACCACTCAAGGAGGGACTTCAATTCGACAGGGTGATTGCGGGAGAGAGAGGTTGGGTATGTTTTTTTTTTTGCTTTGGGCAGTTGAAGAGTTCTTATATTTGTAATAATCTGTTAAAAATATTTCCTTTTTTTGGCAAATTGTTGTAATTCTGTTGAGCAATCAGAATTTTGGTTCGATAGTTTTTTAACGAGTGTTTTTGGATGCAATTAGACCCCGGATTAGGACGTGGATTGTATTCAAAATTATAGATCCGAGATAATTTGATGTTGAATGGAGGTTGACTGGTGTTTCTGTACTACCTGTTTATTCAGTCAGTCTGGCTGGTTGGCTTCTTCGTACGATTCAATTTGAAGCAGTTGTTCTTATATAAAAAAAGCTATTTGTTTTGTATAAAAACATACATGTTTCGTTTTTCTTGAAGAAGACCCATAATTTTCCTTTGTGTAAGAAAACGCAAATTCTGTTGGTCTTTAAGCAGAACAGCAGCCATGAAAAGGTTCCTAAAAGCACAATGAACAATCTCCTTGAGCCTCATATTCAAACAAATGAACAATCCCTGAATGAGCAATCCCTTGTTGATTTATTTATTTACTTAGTTATTAATTTATTTCTTTATTTATCTATTAACAACATACTTAAAATATATTACTTGTACAGTAATCCCTCGATTTACGTTACCTCGGTTTACGTCGTTTCAATTTACTTTGTGTAAATCGCTTAAGGTCCTCACTAGGCGTCCTCTTAACTCTCGATTTATGTTGTTATTTTCGGGGATTTTCTTAGCCGCTTGAATTTGAAATTGCTCATTTACATTTGAAAATTGTTTTGTTTGTTTAAATAAAACTTAATCAAGGACTTCCATGGTTTGCTTTTTCTTGACTTTACTAACAAAAAATGTTTTAACTTCTCGGTTAATGTCTTCTCAATTTGCGTCCCCATTTTTTGGAACACATCTCGACGTAAATCGGGGGATTACTGTAATAAGTAGGGACTAGCAGCGGAGACTATCGGTTTCCTTATTTATAATCAAACGCCGATGAAGAATTAATGCAAAATCAGCTTTCTTAAACAAACAACATTACCTAGTAGCGGAAGACCTTAAAAAAGGTCTCCGCGAGTTTGGTTGTAAGGTTCATATACATCCACCATAAGATTGTCCGGACTTAGCCCCAAGTGATTATTACCTTTTCCTGTCTATGGCGAACGATTTTGCTGGTGAAAAATTCGCTTCAAGAGAGGCTTGCGAAAATCGGTTTTACAGTATACAGTTTTAGGCTCATAAGGACCAGGGTTTCTATGAAAAAGATGTAACGAAATTACCTTCAAAATGACATGACAAAGTCATCAAACGAAATGGCACATATTTGACTCAGATCGGACCATTCTATATATACTAAATAAAGCCTTCAATTTCATACAAAAATAATAGTTTTCTTTTTACTACACCTAATATGTAAATAAACTTTGCTTACATCCCTGCACCGAAACTGTCGGAATATCATCGCCCAAGGACACTTTCTGTCCACCTTCTAATCTCCAAAACTAGCTCTCTGTTCCTTAACGTTAACGATTACCGCGGTGATTAGGACTACGTTGGAGATTTCCTTTGACATTTAATTATCCCTGAAGGCTTCACGCAGCAAGTCAAAGGAAGAATCGCCCTTAGCCTATTTCTGCCAAAAACGAGAACAGTAATCAAGGGATACGTCAGCTTTCCCCGTTGGGGACTTTGGTGCTAGGCTCTGGCTCTTTTCCCCTAGGCTCTGTTCCAAGTTTAAAGACTGCATGAATTGACACGTAAAGAGCCATAAAGTAGTTTTTTCTACCACTTTTGAGTGAATATAAAGGATGGACCATCTAGTGGTTTCTTTTTAAATCATACGCCATTTTGACACTAACAGCTGGGCTTGGCTCGAAATCTTGACAGCAAGTCAGAATCATACTTCCTCGGAACAAAATAAGGCGGTTAGCGATTACACAACGTTGGGAAATATTCTTATTTTCAAATTGTGTCCTGCATAGCTAAAAGAGTGTGTTTTTTGAAAATACATTTTGTGATCAGCTCTCTCGGGGATGTGAATTGGCCTCCCGGAGCTGCGATTGACCGCCATAGGTTCTTTTTATGAGAAACCGTGAAGAATCGAAGGTATGCCAATAATCCGGAATCGATTTAAGCATTAAAGGCCAGTATTATCCAAGCAAACTTTGACTTGCATATAGCCCGAAACCATAAAAAAGCTCTTGGAAAATTTAAGTGACAGATAGCGCAACTGCGAAGCAAGCCGAGGCAACCACTTGAACGACGTCGTGTTCCATATTCAATGGGAATGTTTGCTCTTACTTATAAAACCACAATAGTAATCTGCGTAACAGCCTATAGAGGGCCAGACCCCCCTTTTCGGCATATACATGAACAAAATTTAGTTCAGTTCATTTTATTGCATTTGTAAGAAATTTGTATTTGGCCCACGGAGAGTCAGAAGACTATGAACACATGTCTTGGCGTGAAACATGATTCCTAAAGATATATTTGAAAGAAACACAAAATCAGAAGATTTGGTTTGGTTTGACCTTCAAGCAACATACAAAAAAGACAGGACAGAAAGTACTTTTTTAACCTTTTAAACAGAAATTGAGACATTGCTGTTTCTGTACGTTCGACCCATCGTTTTGCTCCGTAGTGTTACAAGTAATAAAAAACGAATGAATCCTAGTAGCTCAGCAAGCGAAATAAGACTGACTGGAAAACAGGAAAAAGAAAACAGCATAGCTACCCGGTAGTCGGCCAAAATGTGAAAAAAAAAATGGCTGACACTCGATCAAATGATCAGTCCTTTCGTAGGAGCGAATTGATTGGAAATAAGTAATAAATATTGTACTTTAAGTTGGAACGTTTTGTCCTCCTTTTTTAAGGTAATTTCTTGTAGAAATGTCGTCAATAGATTCCTTTCTGTCCTGTTCGTTTGATGATAGCTATAGAAGAAATTTATAGACACTGTCATTCAAGTTCTTTATAAAGAACGCAAACAGATATTTTTTTTCTATAATTTCCGAGTCAAAGTCAGTGCACCTTAGAGCTGCAAAAGATTAAACAACAATTCTCTTATCACTGAACATAACAGCCGTAGCTGAGGTACACAAGACTCGCCTTATCGGTGAGAAATATTTCATTGAACTAATCGTTTCTACGGAAAGCACTCAGTTCCAGACTTATCAATTTGTTTTTTCTATTTATTTTATGTGAACGATAACGTTGTTTGTTGTGCAATGCATCTGCCATTTGCTGGTTTACTGCAAAATGTTGTAGTTCCCAAGCTTTTAAAAGTGCTGAAAGGTGACTTCACTCCTGTTCTGAGAACTTTCTAAGTTTGATTTTCAGTTAAATTTCAAAATATGTATTGAACTATGAAAGCAAAATTTATTTGACGAATTGTTGACAGCATTGGGCCAAACCATATTAAACTTAATCTAAATTGTAGTAGTCTTTTAAATAAAGTTATACTAGTTGAATGTGGAACAATTATGGAGAAACGAGTCGCATAATTGTGTCTTCCGTAAATTGAACCAAGCCTTTGGAATAAAATCCTTCGTGTTTAGACACTTGTGAACACTTTCTTCAAAACTCAACAGTCTGACGTTGCTTATCCACTGTGACGGGAGAACTCTGTCAGAAAATGTCAATTCCGTTGCAACAGCTGTCAAAATGGAACCTATGACATTGATGTGTGCAAGTGCCATGACACTCTTTTCTTAGTATGATTATTACGACTCCCGAAGCTCTTTTTTTTAGTCGAAAAATATAAACTAAACCCCTTTCGTGGAATAAATATCACCTTGAACCCAGAGGAAGTAATCTTCAACGTGAATTCTCCTCCATGACTACGTCGAACGCACAGCTGTGCGCAATTCTCAGCAGCTTCTGTATTCCACAAATAACCTGTTTCCCCTCGAATACTCCTCCAAAACGCACAACGGTAAATGCAAATTAGTGAAAACAATCAATCCGAAATGATCATATCCCCCTCAAATCAACGTGGTAATCTGATCCGATACTCCTTCACCAGTCATGGGTATGTCTGTTGGGGTATCAAATAACACGACAACGCATTTCTTCACCAATCCTCCTCCACGAGTACAACCAGCAACAAACATCATAATCACCATCTATCATATCCATCCCATCGTCTATCGCCTCGATAGGCGGGACGCGTATCTAATTTCATTAGAAGTCCCTTCTCCACTTGCTCGAAGCTTCACGATTGAAATCGAGTCAGCATTCCACGAAAGAAATTATATTCAGCACCAATGATGATCGAAAAGAAATCACCTTTTCCTCATCGGTTTGATTTTTTTTTTTTTTTCAGGACTTCACCTGTCAAAGTGACACAAAGTGACAGAAAGTGAATCGCAAGTTGATGACACTTTGCTCGACCGTGTTTCTGTGTGTATACCCGAGGAATTTTGCTGATGTGGTGCGCGGTGTGTGTAAACGTCGTAAGCCGTCCTGGCGCAGCATAAATCAATAACGCCAATGGCGGCCCATTTCCAGATGAATGCGAGTGGGTTGACGTCTAAAAATAGCCAAGCAAACAGATATGAAATCCGTGAACTCGCTAATCACAGGCGTCGTTCACTTCTTTTTCTTTCCCCGATGCCAGTTGTCTGTGAGGAGAAGTTTCTTGATTTTTTTTCGAATCGAAAGGCAGCCAAGGAGAGAAGAGATTATAATCTAGATCGAGTTTGACTGTCTGTTTCTCCTTTTGTTCCTGTTTTTCCTTTTTCCACCCGATCGTTTTGTTCATGTCGGTTTATCGGACACCCATTTGCGGCGAAGGAGTTGGACAAGGGAGGAGGTACGATAGAGAGAATGAAAATGGAAATTGTATAACAAACGAAGAGACGATTTTGTGTTTGTTTGGTAACCGGAGAGAGCGACAGAGCCCGTGTGGCCGCCGAGTTCACCGGGAAGAAAAAAGACAACACAAACTGGAAATTCATCAGATATTCTTTGTTTTATTTATTTATTGTTCTTTGGACCTTAAATCGTTGGTCTTTCTTTTTTGTGTCTTGAGTTGGTCTTTCGTTATTTTTCCTTTCCTTTTATTCCTTCCATCTGCTGCTGCTTGTAGTTTGAATGTTAGAGGTGACCAGAGACCAGTGTTCAAGTGGCTCAAAGTGGAAGATTGAGTTTTGTGAATCGACATTTACACACGCCTTAAAAGTGAGAGGAAGTTGATTCTCGTGAATGCGGTCAACTTGGAGATTTTAATATTCTAAATTCAAATTTGAATGGGATTTTGTGTTCGCAGGGAAAAAAACAAAGAGAGCAAAGTTGATTTATGATGTGCCATGTGGAGAAATGTGACACTTCTCGAATGGGATAACTAAGTTTGAAGTGGTTTATAATTGGAAACACACTTCATCTTGTGATGTCTTCCTTAACTCTTGTCGTGAATGTTGAATGAATGCCAAGAAAATTGGTTATCGATTGTTGTGATCGATCTTTTAGCAGCGACGTGTTTTGGAAAATAAATCGATGGCAGTGTTGAAATCACAGATTGCGAGGTGTTGGACAACAACACTAAATCTCTGTTTTGCGGACTCATTTTATTTCAATTAAAACTTTGAAGAAGTAGTACTTATAAGCCCAGGCAAAGAAGTGCCTAAGAAGTCTTAAAGTCGATTCGAATTGATCCTATGTTGGACATTCCGCATAATATTCGAGATTTGTTTGTGAAGTTCTTTTTGTGAATTTATGATCGACTACCCATCTGCCAAAAAGAAAGAAAAGAGTCATTTATGCGTTAGCAAATTTTGAAGCAGCAGATCTAGAAAGACAAAGTTCTGTATAAAAATTTAACACTTCACTCTTGTAGCTCAAGACAAACCTTGTTAAATCTAGAAGAGGCCGTCTTGGAATGACTGTTTCTTATTTTGAAGCCGCCGTAACAGTCAGGGAACACACGATTCCTTAAGTTATCTCTGTGCATGTTACACCAACAATGTTTAAATAGTAAATAAAGTATGAAGAAAGTAAATCTAAAAAAATAATCTTTCAGTTTAACTTCATGTACACGAGACTGACACGCTCTCAACATTCCCAGAAAAACTTGTTCCTCACATAAACCTCTATGACCTGACTATTTGCTGTCCAATCACTAAAAATTTTGACGACCACCATCAAACCCAAAAAAACCCGTTCAATTAATCCACAATTGAAAAGCGTTTACTCCCATTCCCGAAAAAAAATGTCAATAAACACATTCTCAAGCTCATAGCTCATTTAGCCGACCCGGCGACAAATGAAATTCCTCCGCCCGTAGAATTTCACTCTGGCCTTATAATGCCTCCACAACTCGTACCACTATTCCAATTGACTTGAGTGAATCATAAAGTTTTGAAAGGTTCCTCTCGACAGTCCCCTCTCGTTTGTGTATTGTCTCCCTCACAAAATTGTTATGGTCCCCAATAAACTTTCTGACCGTAAAATTTGGTCTCCTGCGTTGGTGGTGTTTACTGAAGCATTTGAAAAAAACAATCCTCCCTCTTCTTCGCAAAGAGTTTGTTAAAAAAAAAAAGACTCAGAATCAATGAGTGTAATTGCAATAAAAATTATATTACTGCCCCCTCCCACTCCCAAAATGGGCCTCGGCCACGCTCGTCCTTCTACTCCTGCTCACCGCTCGTGCTCGTTACATCTGAAGGACCGGACCGAAAGCAGACTGTAAACGGATTTCCTCAATCGATTTCGATATTGTGTAAAGTAAAAGTGAAATGACGCGGCGTACGCCGATAATTCACTTTACCTTCCTCCTGCCAACGACACAACTTGTACCCACCACCACGAGGAGGACTCTTGCGTGCGTTTGTGTGCGTGCCTGCAGCCCAACAACCCCCGACCTAACTATTTTACAATATATTCCACGGCACGTAGCCAAGTCACACTGACTACTCTCAGTCAGTCGTCGCGTCGTCTATGGAAGACCACTTTAGAATCGTATCGCACCATCTCTACACGTAGACCGATTGTTGCAACACCAACAACAGCAGCACGGCGTTGGAAGCGGCAGCGGCAAATGAGTGAATGAATGAATGAATACCCTCTTAATTGACGCGCTGGAGAGGAGAGGAGGAAGGTCTCTGCCGGTCGAGAGGAGGACGCGAGGACGGCGCGGCGCGGAACACCATTTCACGGACACGGAGAGTGAGATTTACTGCATAGCAATCGCCCGCAGTCAATCATATTACGAGCTAACGTTGGTTCACTTATAATTTTTTTTTTTTTCTGCTCCTTATTTTGAATCGTAATCTTTTCCTGAATCCGAAGCCGAATTGAAAACAGAATTTATTATTATTGCGATTACTTTGGAGATATATGTACTTTTATTTTTTTGAACGAGGGGTGGTGTGTAATGGTTATTTGAAAACGGTATGCATGAGGGGTGCCTGTCCTCGGGCTAGGGGTGGAAAAGTTTCGATCTCAGGAATTAAAATTCAAACGAGACTCTTGGCAATATTATACTGCAGGGGAATGAGAATGAGAAGGAGATACTTGAATGATGAATTACGCATTTGGTGAATCGTTTTTCATTTTTTATGAGTACAGGGTGATGTGGAAGCTGGAGCAGTGTGTCTGTGTCTGAAAACTGGTAAAACTCGGTTGTAAATAGATGGTAATCGGCTCTAAATACGCGTTGATGGATGCAATAAACAGACGAACAATTTGAGTTCCATCAGAGTGATGCTCAGAATGGCTGGAATGTCATTGATGAGCAGGAAGACAACGCCTTCCTAAGTGTTTTTTTTTCCTTTTCAACTCGGATGCGTCAGATGATTACAGATGTCTTTTCAGAAGTTCAGATGTCACAAAAACATACGACCATTAGGGAAAAGAAAAATGATCCTTCGGGGTGACTGCTTTCAAAATATTTTAACAGGGAGCAAGAGGGTTTTCAACTTTCTGCGATTTAATTGAATAATTCACCGTCTTACGACTTAAAGATCAATGTTTCACCAACATAATTTGACGATATTACCGAGATCTTGGGATTCCATCAGTCCAAGATAAAACTAAGAACGTTGCTCGTAAGCATAAGCGTTGTCTGGAAAAGCACATAAACCCTGCTGTTCTCCCATATCTTGATGAAAGTAATCTATTGAACCGTCTCCAAGGACTGAACCTCTTGAACTAGCACGGTGAATCCACTCTCGCTTACTAGCGCTACGAGCAGGAGCTCTCAATGAAGAACCTTTTGAAAAACGCATCTTAATTAAGAAAGTAAAATGGTTGGATAAGTGTGAAACTTAGTTGTAGTATAAATATATTTTATTTGAAGGTGACATTAAAACAAAAATAATAATAATTTAACTAAATGGACTCCTTTAATATGATCTACTGATCTCGATGTCAAGACAAGTACTTTCGTCGGAGTCACTTAAAGCGCTCGTTGCTCCGATCAGAAGGCTTTAAACAGCTAT
Source organism: Syritta pipiens (assembly GCA_905187475.1). Classification (NCBI taxonomy): domain Eukaryota; kingdom Metazoa; phylum Arthropoda; class Insecta; order Diptera; family Syrphidae; genus Syritta; species Syritta pipiens. The sequence goes on along the minus strand of LR994572.1, from coordinate 10,595,732 downwards.
TAGGTTGCCTTACCCTGATATGTGCTCGTGTCATTTCATAAAACGTCTAATTTGAAACAACGCTGAACTCTTATATGGCTTTGTGAACCTTTAGTCCCGTTTAGACTCGAAAACGGTAGAGTACAGGCAACCAGAAAGGTTTCAGAGGACAGCTTGAATGATTTTTCCCCAACACTGCCTCAAACTATGATCTTTTAACCTTTCAAATAGTTGCAAAAAACTGTTTTATTCGCAGCCTTTTGTACATCTCTAGTTTTTCAAGGAGATGCAGATTTAAATTTTAAACAACTGAAAAGCCAAGTTGGAAAGAAATTCGTTTTTTTTTGCGTTCTTTTACAATTCTTATGCGAAAATGTTCAGTAAATGAAGCCTATGAAATGAAATGAATTTATTTACTTAAAAAGTAAAGTAACTTAAATCTATTTGAAGGGTTCTCCAGGAGAATGATTTTAAGCTTTGAAAAACCATTTGAATATTGCTGAATTGAGCCCTTTTGGCATTATTAAAATTGGCTACAAGATAGAATACAAGCACGCTGATCATCAGGCAGAATAAAAGGTAATTTTTAAAAACATGTAATTATGCAATAAAAATCATTTTCAGTTTAAGTCCATGAGCCACTACCTTTTCAATATTGTGCGAATTGTGAATTTGTTAAAAAGGTTTGAGGTAATCGAACGACTTATTTTCATACGCTTTTCAAGTCAATAATCTCTTCCACAAATTTGTCTTCTTGGGCGTAGTTCATCATGATTTGATTAATTGGTTACGAAACACGTTCCCTTCCATCCGTGATCAGCTCGTTGTGTTTATTGTCACACTGCCCTCTCACCGACTAAAACCCGACCCACCTTTGCACGCACTGTCCCAGCCATAAACCCATCGCCACGGTGACTGATTCGAGTGTCATTAACTATGTCCCCTTCAAAAAATTCGTCTCTCTGGTCGACCACCCTATTTCCCGTGACTTTTATCCATTTTTGATTCAAACTAAAAAAAAAGTCAACGCTTACGATCAATCATTGCGTGTTTCTGTCGCTATTTTGATTTCTATTCATTTTTTGTTTACTTTTTTTTTCTATCTAAACCGTCCCAAAAATTTGAAAATGATTTGTGTGCTCAGAGTGCCCATGAGCATTAAAATATTTAATGGAAAACGCTAATTGGGTTCATTCATAAGTGCGCGTCCGCGCAAATGAGTTATTCATTTCATTAGTTTAAAGTTTTTCTGATTAGAGAGTGGAGGGACGTCACTTGAGTGACGGGAAAACGATAAGAAAGGTTAAAAATATAATTTGATAAATTTTTTTTTGAAGAATTCCCAAAAATGAGACATACTGATGAGCAAACCTTGAGGTCGCTGAGTGTATCAAGTGTCGGTGAATAGAACAGGTTCGGTTTTCTTTTTATCTTTTTTTTTTGTTAATGAATGAATGCCCCGGGGCTACTGGTATTTTGAATTGGGATTGGCCTTGAATTTTGGATTAGAAAAGAGAGAAAAAAAATGGTAATCGCATGTTGAAGAATTTTATTGCATCTATTTTTTTCTCTTTTTTTCGTTCAATTTAGGGTGGAGCTCATTAGATAATAAAATGAAGTTTATTGAGCAGACCTTGACACTGGTTTTGAATTTCGTACAAAGGCGTAGGACCTTGATCTATTGTGTGCTAAATCGTTTATGTGAGTTTGATGGGAACATTATTTACTTTTTGAAAACAAATGTGAAGAGAATGGGATGAATTTATTTCAAAGTTTCATGGTTGGAATTTTGTTTACTTGAATCAAACTAAATGCCAAACAATTACTGGCGAAAGCCCTGAACTCACAATCAGATAGAAACGTCGTAACTCAGACTTGAACAATTAACCAACGATTGGGTTTCAACAATTTAACTTTACATCGCAAAGTATTTTTTTGTATATACAGGAAATGAAAGACACAAGGGGGATTCGTTAGGGTTAGATTAATTGCCTGCTGATGTTTTTTTATTTGATTTTGTTAAGTTTTGTTTAATTTCACAGATCGAATATGAAGGTGATCATAATTTAAGAACAATATCAATTACTAAACGAACCAATGAATAAAATTGTAGTTTCAGTTAGTTGAATGAGCATTTTTAGTTCTGATTTGTGACAAGCTCGTCAAGTCTTTCGTCCATTACACACATACGTACATTGGGCGACGTACCAGTCCGTGAAGGACCAGAGCCTGGCTGGTCATTCGCATTCTTTCGTCCGCTTGCCTAAAATTCAAATAAAATAGGGAAGGGGATAGGGACAAGTCGCCTACATTACATCCAACGCCTCATGAAGAGTTTTTCTATTCTTTATGGCTTCGGGTACGCTGCTTCTCCTTTTTAGAAGGAAATTCAAACATGCCTTTCACAATAAATTGCCTTATATGGTTTGGGTATAAACGTCCTCTTCCCCAGAATTCTTCGCCGTGTACAAACTTTTGTGAAGCACTGTAGTTTCACATCCGCTTAAGCTCCCCAAAATTCGGTTCATATCGGAGACTCTTAGCTAAAGCTATTTATTCATGTGCTTGATAGGACTGATGAGACAGTTCTTTATTTTTCGAAGTGAAATTCACATGTTTGTCCAGGTCATAAAGACCGTGGTTTAGTCTTGTCTGATTGACTTGTTCCAGATAAGTTGAGGCTATTCATTTAAGAGGTTTACTCGCAATAAATTCAACTTAAATGTCATTCTAGTAGACGGCCTTCGGCTACATCATACAAAGACTTAGTAACTATTTTTTGATTTATTTTTACAGTATTTATGAAGTCAATAAAACTAGCTAACGTTCACTTACCATCGGTAGCTAGCTTTAATCAAGACAAAAAAAAATGCAAAATTGTCTCTTAAGCGTCTGCACTATTTCCATGTCTTTAAAGACTTAAAAAGGACCTTTTGAGTTTGACACACATTGAGTTAATGCGCTAACTGAAACTTCGAAATCTTTCATTTTTGTGTCTACAATTCGATACTGACTTCTTTTTAAATGTGTAAAGTATTGTGGAATGACTTGGCTTTGTTTTTTTGTCTTCGTAAATGTGAAACTCTTTGACACTTTTTCTCTGCGGACGTGGTTCAGTCGATTATTTTTTGAGCCCCTGACGAGAAACTTTTCGTGACTTGACTTCATGCCCGTCAACCTCATAAAGGTCGTCCCAATAACCGCGGAAAACGTTTCCTTGAGTAACAACATACATACTTACACTGTCCCGCATAAATTTCCTAGCGCCACTTTAATGATTCGATTTAAAATCATAAATCCCATGTCTGACGTGCTTCAAAAAATCATTGAATCTGAGAAAGAGAAACCGTCCCCTTGACCCTACTTTTCCACTCCCCAATTTCCTTTTCACTTCGCCTGATTTAAACACTCCCACACATTTGTGCTGTGCCAAGCTCTTTCTGTTGCTTCTCCCTGACACCGGAGCTCGTGCGCCCTGTCAGTAATTTCAAATTAGTCCGAATGCGACAAAACGCCACGAGAATTCTTAAGAAAAAAAAAAAAACTCTGTGTATTCCGAGGGAAACGAGAAACGCCTGCATGACCCTCACCGTGAATGCCGAAAGAATAATAATTTTCCTGGCAGGACTAAGCAGACAACACACAACAAAACACAAGATGGAAAAAAAAAGGAGCAGCACTCTTCAAACAAACATTGCGTGTTTGTCGGTCTATTCAACTCCTGATCGCATCAATCTTCTGTGTGCTCCCCTAAAAAAAAGAAAATATTCATTCCTTTTTCGAGCGCGAGAGAAAGAGAATATTATTCCCACTCCCACATCCAATTCCACTCCCAAAGTCGGCCGTCCGGACATGGACACGTACGGAGGCGTGTGTGTGTGAGTATGAATGTCCTTAGGAGAAATCCTTTCTTTTCATTTACCTGCCTGCCTGCCTGCCACTGCTCTGTTGTTCGCCTTTTTGACAAGCCATTGTGAAAGCTTCGTAAATCTTTGAGAGTGTCCCCACCCCAGAAAGACACAAAAACACAGTCCTCCATCCATCCCTATGTGTCCCTGTTCGTGTGTGAGTGTGTATTTCATGTTTAATTTAGCGACCCGAAAAAAAGAACAACGACGAACAAGAAAACACCATCAACAAATATGTCAGCTTTGTCAGCGAAGTATTTGGACAAAAAGAATAATTGTCCTGAGCGCAGCGCGTTCGTCCTTTCTTGGCCCGAGCAAGCACGCAATTATTCAGGTTGATTGTTGGCCAAGATACCGTGGTGCTCTGCGACAAATAAACGTGAGTATGTGTTTGTGTAAAGGTCCTGATTTCTTTCTTTGACACCTCGATGCAGGGCTGACTCGAGCTCTCGGGCACTTCTAAAGTGGTTCTGTGTGATATATGAACTCATTTCGGTCGCACGGCCCATCTCCGTGAGCACCCCTTCCGGGCATTAAAGGGAAAAAAAGGATACACTACACAAAAATTGAGTTCAATCCACGAGACGACGCACCAGAAACGGACGACGACGACGACGACGCACCACCTCACTGGAAAGGGGTGAATAAATAAAATAAACAAAATGATCTCGTATAAATTTTTATTACTCTTCTGGGGGAGATTTCCATCATCGTAATGGATGTGGAAGGCGCCTGCTGGCTTCAGGACTTATTACACACTCGCATGGCTTTTGTATGCCTGTGTGCATATGAGCATCCTTTTTTTTTCATTCCTGCGTTACCTGTCGGTCGATGAACCAACAAACCGAACGTTTGTCTCTTGTTTCGGTTTTTTTTTTAAACATTCCCAGTCCCGGACGAGCGAGGGAAAGAAAGGATTTTTCAAGTCCTTTAAATTCTATGAATATTAAGTATTATTAATTAGTGTCTATGGAGTAAATTTATTATAAGGGGCATGTCTCTACTTCGCTTCATGGGGTAACACATTCTTTGGACGAACTATTGCCAGGACTAATCTCGCCGTCACCGTCGTCGTCGGCGAAGGGAACGTATGAACTCGTTTCCGACATTTACCTTTGGATTCTTGGGGTTTTTCGGGTGAAAGGATATGTTATATTGTTGGTGTGTGTGTGTTTTAAAAACTCCTCGTTGGTATGTGAAAAGGATTTTATGACTTTAAACAGAGAGCAGGGTCGAAGGAATTTCGAGAACCTTTCCCTCGTCCTCGATGCGGTGTTTGTATAGTTTTATGGCTTTTGGATACTGAAAAACATTTTATATGTTTCTCGAAGTTTTACAACTTCGGGAACGGATAGGGCCAATATTGATGGTCTCACATGACATTATCTCTCGAGGTGATTTTGTGTAATAAAAGGATATGTGTGTATGTGGAGGTGGGATTTTCCACGCTGTCCTATGTTTTTATTTTTTTTATTTTTGTGAAGTGAGGAAGATAAGGTCCAAGTGAAATGGGTTGTATGTTGTTTGGGGCTTTACTCGAGACAGTGTTGCGGAATGGGGCTTGTAGCTTTTTCCGTATCTCTGTCGTCTTATGGGAAGTAATGGAATCCTTATTGTGTTTGATAGAGAGTTTTTATGGTCGAATTGTGTATTTACTGCAAAGCCACGTGAGTAGGAAAAGGTGTTTTAACTATTTGAAGGTTATTGTAATAGCAGAAGTTAACGGTTGGTATTTTTTTTCTCGGTATTGCTAGGTACGTACAATTTTTCAACCATGGTTTCGAATTTAAGGTCGTTAATGTGTAAAAAAGTCCTCTTGCATCAAGAATCGTTTTACATTTTTCTCTATGAAAGTAGCCAAATGTTTTTATAGTATGCCTACAACTATCGTAACTTATGCCAAATGATAGTTTTCATATAAAAACGTCTACAATGCCACCATTTATTGATCTTTAAATGAAATTGAAAATTTTCCCGGTCTCTGACTCCGGGATTGGTAATAAAAAGAGTGGCTAAGACTATTCCTAACCCGATAAATCGCCGGGCAATGACTGCTTACTTGCAGAGGAGATGAAAATTTCTCTTAAAGACTGATTGTGAGACTGAAATTTGTACGCACTTTCTTGAAACACACCCCAAATCTGTTAAAATGTAATTGGCCAAAAGCAAAAAATGCTTTTTGATGATATCTCTATGGAATTGGAAGAATAAACGTGACTTGAACAGCAGAAGACCACGTCAATAAACTTAGTAGAATATGTGGCAATTTATGTACTTTGCTGGCCGGACAAATAGATGTGTGCCCATTTCACGTTACTTATGTTGTCTTATTGCAAATAGGTCTTTTTTGTCCTTATTTTAAAATCAATTAGTTCTTTTAATTATGATTAGCGACCTTGACTTAAACTAGTTTTCTGATCAGCCACTTAGTTTTGTCCAGCTGAGAGCAAAACACTGATACACTTTTGAGCATGTCCGGGACTAGTCAGATCTCAATAACTTTTCAAATGGCACAGACCAAATTTAAATCCTTAAAAAGCAACACACTTCAATACTAAGGTTGTGGCATCAAAATGGTTCCGCGTTATTTAAGTTTCATACTAAACTGAAATGTCGAATTCATTGTGCAGTCCTTAAAGCTTCTTTGTTAAGTTAAAATAGTTAATTTTGAATGGGGTGGTTTCGTGTTGTCGGGAGGAAACGACTGTGAGCAATGAATTTGTAACTTAGCCTTTTATTTACTAAAACATTGTATTTTGAAACTCCACATGAGTGCAGTAGCCCACCATTGACTTGCAGATTTTATATTTCAAGTTTGTTACAGAGAACCAACTGCGCAGTGGCTAAGGAGACTTGACCAGAGTACTACTTATCACGAACCAACGACCTTCTTAGTACGACTCGCACAGACATTGTTAAAATTGTAGCGATTGGTACAGGTCATTGGGGATGATGCAGCCAGACTAGGGATCCCTTATCGCACACACTGCCGTAGCTGCAATAACACGGCAGAACCAGAATCTCTGACACACTTCCTCTGCCTCTGTCCGGCGCTTGCCAGAGCAAGGTTACGGACTCTAGGCAAACCCTTCCCTGAATCTCTCGGCGAGGTTTCACGGATGAATACTAAAGATTTGATTTCCTTCCTCAACGCTAGTTTTAAATCGTAATTTATATTCAACTTTTCAGAGCTGTGGTTACAAAACGACACTTAGTGCTAATTGGATTCTCCTAGAACTCCTCCTCCTCTCCTAGAACCACCTCACACATACAGAGAAATTATTATGTCTGCCTTTTTAAGGAGTCAAATCGACCGTAAAATCCATGCTCACATGATTACTAGAAATATTTTAGTAAAGTAAAATATGATATCCACAGAAACTGCTGCACAAAAGTGCAGGCACAAAACTGAACACACAAAAAACTTCAAAACTTTTTGGATTTGCATTGAGTCTACAACTGCATTGTGTCTACAACTCTTAGGTATGTTGCCAAAGGTATGGAATGACAATCTTTTTCAACTGCTTTCCACAATTGGTTCTTGTTTAACTAATACTGTATGCTTAGTTTTACCAGCTGTGTATATCAGATTAAGAAAAGATCTAAGCTTTGGCCTAGTCTAGTTACTAAATTAGAAGAAATGGCCATAGTTGGTCTGTTATTGTACCAACCTACGGGCAAGAAATTCCAGATGACACTTATACAGAGTTCTGTTTGGATGATCAAAAACTCTGAAGTAGTAGCAGTAGCAGTTATATTTTATCGTCTTAAATGCTCTAGGTACAACCGAATTTTTTCAAAAAAGTTTCCGACCGAACAATGATACAAGACATATATTTCTAAATAGTCTCCTTGTAACTCTACACACTTAGCCCAGAGATGCTTTCATCACTCCAACCCGTCCAAATAGTATTGGACGTTTTTTTCTTCAAAATAATTGTTCATTATTGTTCACAAAAAACACTCACTTCGACTCAAACAACTGTCAACTACAAACTGCGCTTCCAAAATGGCTGAAATTTTGGTGAGTAGATAACTGTCAAAAGATGCTATCTTCATGTTACGATATCATCATGCTATCTTCATGTCGGAAACTTTTAGACCACCCTTGTATGTCGTGGCAGAGAATATCTGCCCAGCAGAATCGAACTCTTTTTCTGGGGAAAAATTTGATCGACTAAAATATTCAATCAATCTGTTTAAACTTAAAGTAGGGATTTCCAACAGAGAAAACTGTCGATGAAAGCTAGTCAATATTCTCCTCACAACATGCAACGGCCATAAACAGAAGATTGTTCCAGGAGCACCGCACCCCAATCCCTTGCTGGAAAAACCTCCTTAACAGACTTGCCCGTAGGCAATCGTTTCAATTCAATCGCACTCCAACGACTGTAATTGAAAAGCACAACTACACCTCAACACCCACCCACCAAATACGTCATTCAAAAGTCTATTGTAACAAAACGCGCCCTTTTCGCCATAAAACGCCACTCAACTGTCAACTGACATCATTCGGCGTCATCAGAAAATCAAAAACACACACGCACACGAGCATGCATTTGTCGTCAGCCTTTCAAGTCTCTCCGGATCGATTAAAACTCATGTCCAACAATTAACCAATCACTTCCAGCTGCCGTATCTGCGTCTGAGATCTACCGACACTGATGGCCGACGGAGAGTGTGCATCGATTAATATGCAAATCCACTCGATCTCCCACTTAATCCGAGGCAAATTAATTTAAACAATACTAATTGATTGAAATTCTAAAACGTCCAAAGTGCCCGCTAGGCTCTGTGTGTGTGTGTATATTCACATGTTGTGTGTGCATTCACAAAAAAAAAAAAAAAGACGAATGAAAGTCTCCTCATCTTGCATTCATCCCATTTGCTAGTCATGATTCGATTACAACATCACTTGGGTAGACAAATAAGCCTGCCTGTGCCACCACAATGTCTACAAGACAGTCCACTCACACTCGGAGTCTCTGCGCGGGCACACGTTAAAGCGGCCTCGGTCGCAATGGAAATCAACGTCAAGCCATCAATCACTGGTCAAGCCAACTATGCGCCTGATAACGACAATAAATTAATAATGATCAAATTTTTTGTCGTGTCGTTCGTCGTTCGTCGTCGTCATTAGTGAGTGAGTTTTTATGGGTGACTCTCCTCCCACTCGCTGGCAGTTTATGTAAATTAATTCAACTAATTCACCGGGAAGGGGTTAGACTCTGATCGATATTTCGAAGCGTCTTTCCGAATTTGGACGCTGTTTTTCTGTTGTGTTGTGTTGTGTTTGACTTGTTTCGACTCTCTTTTTGGGGAGTGTGTTAAGTGGCTTTTGAGCCAATTGGCTTGTTTGTTGTCAATAGTGACAGACACTAGGGAATTATTGAGGATATGTCAACAGGGTTAGCTCTGCTGTGGTTGTGGTTGTTGAATTCCCGAATTAATGGTGTTTTCGAAGAAAAATAAAAGTCCGTGTGTGTGCTTTGGTGTTGAACAAAAACAACCACCAAGTCGGTGGGGGTACAAGCCATTTAGAAAATTAATTGTCTAGTCACGAACGGAGTGAAGGAAAAGCCTACGCGCTCACTAAACAGTCGATACGCACATAAAAACGAGACGATTGTGACGTAAATATAGACAAATGGACGTTTGAAGGGCAATCGACACGTAGCATCTGGAGATTGATCTGAGGATGGTGACGGAAAACGCGAGGTGTTTTTCTTTTGAGCTTGAGCGAGAGATGCAATCTTTTTATGACCAAGGAGCTAGTTAAACGGTAGCGAGTTTGTACGTGGAGATTGCTTCTGATGGGGATACAAACTTGGAAATGATCTGCGATTACGTGGTGCACAGTTGCTTATGTTTCGAAGACGAACGCGGGACTGGGAATGATCTGCTTATGCGAGTGTCACAGATAAGTTAGAGGTCTATTTTTGTTTGGTATTCAAAGTTGAAATGAGGTTAGGTTTTTGACCCGGAAAACGGGATGTGTCAAGTACACACTTTCGAAAGAAAGTTTGAGAACACTCTCTAAACCGCCAGTTCCATTATAGTCAACGCTGTTGATGAAACTTGACATAAACAGAGGCCTATATCTCTTTCTTTAACATTCAAACATACAGTAAGTATATGGTATGGTGGCTCTTAAAATTGTTTCGACAAGAGTTAGAACAGTGCCTTCAAAAAGCCACTGAAGTAGATACGGCAACAAGGACTTCCTTATAAGAAATTCGTTTATTTTTTGTTAACAAGTCAATAGTTGCTGCACAACTACTGTTTGTATCTCTTGCATATGATTCAATGTACAAAGCGAACTCCAAAACCATGTGACGGTGTATTCTTTATTTTTCTCAATCTGTTTTTTTAGGTTTTCGTTTGTGAGGTACATATTCCCTTGGGATCAAACACTGAGTATCGTGCGGTTGATCATAACCTTCATGAAAGACATCCTTATCCTGCAGCTCGGACGGGATTTAGAGTCTTTCTAAATAGTTTTTCACGATTTAAGAGACAATTGCACACATGATAAAGCTTAAAACAATCGAATAAAGTTCCCAACACGAGATGCACATACTCATATAACATTCACCAATCAGATAGAATTCTGCAGACAAGGAACAAACAAATCCACAGCAAAGTAAATACTCTGATGCAGCTAAAAAACCACCGAAATGCAACCGAAAAAAAAACAATTCATACACGACCTTTAACCAAACAAATAGAGACAACAGACAGACAGAAAAAATGCAAAACAGAAAAAAATAGAGAGAAAAAATAAAGCACACGATGCTGACAGTTGGCAAACCGATGAGCAGACAAGACAGACAAACAGACAGCAATGAAAACAGACAAAGGCGGCAAACAGACACGCAAAAATGTAGACCAAAACTTGTTAGACAGCAGACAGACAGAAAGGCAAAATGAAGCAAATAGACAAAACAGAGAAAGGAGGTCAAACTGAAAAATGCTGTGGCAAAAGGATTCTTTCGTCTGCAACATGCTCCCAAAAATGTGAAAATTGTGTAAAATCTCAGTCGTGTGTTGTGTATTTAGATGCAGATTGCATGTGGTCAGAAATAAAATGCAAACGATTCATTCCATTAATGTTTAGAAGCGTGTATTAAAATGAAATGTGGGTCTTAGGCGACAACCAGCAGTGGGCGTTGTTCCAAAAAATCCAACCACACCTCGGAGATTTTTTTTGTCAAGACTAGACGCCCACTGATCTCTCACGCCCTAAACTAACGCTTCCCTTCTCTAATCGGATCAGTTAAAGCCATCGAAGGGAAATGAATTTCCAATTTCATGCCCACCACTTAAAACAACTCCAACGAACGCCGCCGATTTGTTTTATTGAAATACCTTTCGAAGCGCATCGAATTCGCTAATTCGACGACGATTCGAACAAAAGAAGTCATCAGCGATAAAATCTCACACGTCACTCTTAATTTATTTCACCAAAGTGACACTTAGCACTTGGGCCGCCTTCCCACACGTCCCCAGCGAGCGTCCTAATCAAACACCGCCCGCCAACACCGACGACGATATTGAGATGTTAATTTCCCCAAATGTGTGGTCCATCTGACTTCCAAGTGCGCGTTCCAACCTCGAAAGAGTAGCCGCTCCTAAACGTGGGCTTCAACCGAAACAGATGGACAACAGGTTCTCGTTATGAAGCGAAGCGAATTGACGCGCGGTAATCCCGCGTGGTGCTTTGCTCCCCTTTTCCACCGAAAGAGAGAGATACGCATGCCAATTAATTTAATCAGATTTCACGGATCAACTTTTGGGTTCCTGAGCTTAGGCTTGTACATCTAATTAATTCAAAAAAAAAAAAAAGAGGAGAAAAAATCAATCTCCATTCATTAGCTTCATCTAATTACCCACAACATGGTGCCGCGATGTGCCGCGTTCACAAGGCGCTCACACAACGGGCGGAGTCATATATATGAAACGCTTCCGGTGGTATATTTATGAAGGCGATGGGGCTGTATGAATTATTGTTCTCGGATTAAAGATGTTGGTAATAAATTGCGAAAAATCCATCTTGGGATGGTGCGACAAACCTCCAGCGGAGGAGGCGGCGGTTGTAAGAGACGTTTGGAATTAATTTGATGGCACACTGGCACGTGGATGTCGGATAAACACAAGCCTACACAAACTCATACACGCAGAGAGGAGTGAAGCACGCACGATGACGATGACGACGACGACGAAAAGACGCCCTCCTCCTCGAAACAAGGGAATAAAAATAATAACAACATTTTCGGGTCAACTATCAAAGGCAGAGGGTAAAATGTTTCGAATTACTTTTCATGTGACTGCGCCTCCATATTTCTGTGAATGTCGGTTGACATTACAAAAAGGAGGTCGACCGCAAAAGAAAAAAAAAAACAGGACGAGAGAAGTAGACAGGAGTAGGCTGCTCGCTCTCTTTCACTCCCAGTGACTCCTTGAAGGAAATGAGAAATCTAGATCACAAAAGTTCAAGCCACAGATACAAAAGATCCTGCACGCTCACCCACACATAAGCAGGCAAAATGAAAAGAATAAATACTTCCTTCTGTTCTGTTTGCGGATGCTGCCTCCTGCTCCTGCTCCAGCTCCAGCTCCTGTTGCTGGGTCGACTTCTGCTTCTGCTTTTCACTCTACTCTGTGCTACTGCTGCGTCTCTCTAATGGTTTCTCTAGTTTCATTTATGTTTTATAATTTCTCCAAGTCCTGTGTGGTGGAGGTTCTCTCGTTCGTATGCGATGTTGATGTGCTTTCTGCTTTTGATTTTGTCCTGAATTCACAATTCGCCTGGTCTCGTCCTGGTCCAGCCCCCCTGTGTGTGTGGTATGATTTAAATTGATTTGAATGTCAGAAGCAAAACCATGCTAAATGATGTTGTCTCAATGAGAATGGATGTTCTTCGGATGTCCTTTGACTCATGAAAGGCCAGCTTTGATTGTTTTATTTTTGCGACAACAAAACAACAATCAGGCAAAGGACGATGGAGAGAAGGAGAGACTTTTTCAAATAGATTAGGGTTTTTATTATTTTTTTTTTCTTTTTCATTTCATTTCTATTGTGATAGATAGAGATTTGTATTGAAATTAATTTTTCTTCTTCTATTTTCATTGTTTCAGGTAAGCATCTGGAGTGGAAGTATTTGTTGACTGGATGGGAAAAGGACGAATTTGATTTTGCACTCGAAGAAGTTTTGGTACTTATCCGTTTTCTTATACTAGACCGGATTCTTGGAAAGTGAGATTGATTCAAAATTTGTCACAAAAAGATTATATTTCGTCGTCATATTCAAAAGAGGAGTGCAATCGAATGGAGATGATCTGTGGACGGAAGTATGTCGGGCTATTTTGGGCATTGTACGTGCTGTGGAAAATGAATTTTGTTCAAGTGTTGTTTCTTGTTTTTAATTTACAATGAAATTGAAGAAAGCAGCCTTTTTGGTTTTTACATATTCCAACACGTTGTACGAAGAAGATGTCTGCAAGCTTTGCTATTTCATTTCATACACATTTTATAGACAGACATTTGTTGAATCATCATTGAATCTGTGCATTAAAGAATTATGATGCAAGCATTACCACCTGGCATATAACAAGTTACAATAAATAAGAATACGCTAAAGGTCACTTGTTATTCATTAAAGAGTCAGTTGAGTGAGGCGTCACTGCATATTTTATCGTGCTTTTTTTTTTTACGCCGTAAAGGACTGGACTTGCAAGTTTTAATTTAGTGTCGAATCACAATCGTTTTAAATAAGAGTTTAATAGTGAAGCAGTTTTTTTTTAGAGATTTCTATTCCGTTGTTTGTTGAAATTAAGTGTCATGACAATTAAAATTTTGTAAAAAAAATTTGTTTCTTTATTATTCTACACGAAGGCACCGCATCGAAACTCACTTAAACGCTTGTACTTATACTTCAGATCACCTGTTTTTCATCAAAATGACAGAAAGATCTAATAATCAAGTTGGCGATACAGTAAGTAAATAAACAAAAATTCCAATTGAAGTTGGTCAACTGGTTACCCAACTACAAGTTGAAAAATGCGACTGAAAAAGTTTTGTATTTCTACTTTTCATAAGTTGCAGTTCATTTACAGCTGATCATGTAACAAGACATTCAATAATTAAACAACAATTAGAACAATTTTGATAATCGTAATGCTATGAGATCGAGTAATTCAGTGCCCCGTAATACTCGTAATTTGATTATTTCGACTTAAAAAATCCGAATTATTTTTTTTTCTGCCACGGTCAAATTACTAGTGCTTACTAGGACAAGGGGGAAAAAATTAATTTCTTAAGCCTAAGATCAGTCTGTTTATTACAATTTTTAGTTAGGCTCCGGCTCTCCTATAACTCCACCGAATTATTTAATTTTTAAGTCGAAGTAATCAATATACGAATATCTACTTTTGCTAGGTACTGTAAAACGATTTCTGCGTCTTGTATCACCATCTTCTCAAATCTGCTAAAAATTTGTTGATTAGGTGACCAAAGAATACGTAGTCGTTTGCAAGATTTGGATAATTTAGTACGTATATCGCAAAGTTAGGTTTCCTTAATTTTTCACTTGATCATAAAAAAAAAGACAACATACAATAACCCAGAAATTTCAAATCGATATCCACCATCAAGCCTCTTGTGAAAGATTAGAGGCGAGCTAAACCGCAATTTGTTTGATCTTCAGAAAATTTTGGAGATTGCGTAAACCTGTATTGCAATTCATTCAAAAACGGAGCTATGTAGACAATACTTTCGATATCGAAAAAGATGTCAGATTTCCAAAGTTTCATGTACATTTAAACGTAGTGTTTAAATTAAAGTCACCCAAAAATCAGTTGTTGGTGTCTCTGGCTCCCTATGACTTGCTAAGCCAAATACTAGACTTAACGACAAGAATATAACCTAATTTCTGTAGTCAAATGAATACGATTTTTTTTCAAACGGCCAAGCCTGAAGAGTAATAAGGAAACAGTAGGCCTTCCTGCTGCAACTTGCGCACTCGTTTCGAAGACAAAAATATTTTCAATCAAAAAGAACAATTTTCCTCATGACAAGGTCCACGCCAGCTTCAAAATCTATTGTTTTGCTTAAAAAGGCAGGGCTCTCATCACGTAACTTTTCAGACGATCATCGTCAAGACGACTATCGTCAACGCCATCGTCAAAAGTTTGCTTCACGTATCACTATCGCTATCGTCTCGTCTATCGTCACAGTTTGAGCGCTACTAAATGCTACATTCCTTATGTCAAAATAAAAACTGCTTGTCATCTTTCAATTTCCTTTTGTATTTTCAAGTCCAAGACCGAATTAATAGTATAGGTAATGAGTGCTAAGGAGGTATAAGGCACTCCAGTTCATATAAAAATAACTTATAAGCTTGAATTAATTAAATTAGTATCTATTTATAAGCATTTCATTTCCTCCCTACAACTGGCATTTACTTGAACAAGGACTCAAACTAAAGTTCTCCATGGTTTGGAAAGAAAATATGGGTTAGATATATGATTGCAGGTCGAATGTGAGAAATCAAAAAGGCATTTCTTGTATGAAAAACAATGTATAATGCAAAAAAAACATTAGCAAAACTATTTTTTCAGCATTAAATACAATATTTCATTTATTTAAGCCAACAATTTTACAATGTTTTTCACAATTTGCTCCAGGACGATAGTGAATTAGGTATCGTCAGAAAAGCATCGTCGAGACGATAGCAAATGACAGTTCTCTGCTTATGTGAAGTAGAGAAAACGATATCGTTTTTTTATGCTTACGTGAAGCACAGCTATCGTTCAAACGATATCGTCAGACGATAGTCGTGCTACGTGATGAGAGCCCAGGGTCATTTATTTATATTAAAAGATGCATTACTCTACTAAAAATACAATATTTTACAAATTAAGACCATGGCCTATCTATTAATTTCTAACAACACAAAATGTGACGACACATGAGAAATTCGAGTGATAAGTAACAACTCTGTGGTAGCATCCGATTACAATTTTGAAACATCATCGTACAGGCCTGGAAGTAATATCTCAAAAATGTCCCCTAAGCCGTATGCCATCAGAAATAATACCCACGTTTTGTTTTGGGTGTGAAGATATCCTGATGCATCCTTCGAATGCCGACAAATATGCATCCATCTGTTAGTCACCGAGTCAGATTTGTATCTCTCCCAAAAAATAAAAACAAAATCTCTTCAATCCCCGGCATTTACACCATCCCACAAATCATTCTTCATCTCCGTTCTCAAATTTCCTCAATTCACTGCCATCGCCTGTGCTGCTGCAAAAGGGAATTTCCCCAAAGACAGTAACTAATTTCCGTCAACAAGACACCCTGCCATGTTAAGCAGAGTAGAGTTTTCGGCTGCATGCAACCTTGTAAAATGTCAATGCACCAAAATTGCATCAATATTCATGCCTCATGCATTCCAGGAAAGTGAATGAATAGACGAGACACACGCGAGAGGGAAAGAGCTCCGGCCAACGACGACGCCGTAGTCGAAGTCAAAGCCGGAGCCGGTGCCGGTGCCGGTAATAACATTTTCTTCTTCCAGCTGCTGTTGGTGCATCATCAACATCCCGCATCCGAGTGTAGTCCCTCTCTTCACAGTTGAGTTGAACAGAAATACACACGTGTGTGAGCGTTTGTAATAGGCCAGCATGGCGCAATAAAACTTCAGCTGACATCTTCATTCCGATTGGCGTGGTAAGAGACTGCTTCTGGCATTCCATGTTGTGGTGTTCTTCCTTCCGCAGACAATAAAACGACAAGAATTAAAGAGAAGAAACGAAAAAAAATAAAACGGCTCCGAACGAATCTTGACGATTTCCAATTATAGATCCCAGCACTCTGTCGCGGCACCATCGGCAGAATGTGCCAATAAGACGGACACATTCCGGCCTACCTACCTAGGTGTGGATATCTTTTTTTTTTTTTATTAATTATCCGGTTTGTGTGTCGTTTGGGGCATAATCACCACCTGCTGGTTGTGTTTTTGTAGCAAAGTTGAACGGTTGGTATAAATATTCGCCACTAACCATGGCTAACAGCGTCTCGAATGGACATGCTAATTAGCTGCAAGCGCAATACCTTTTGCTGAAGTGAATCCACCAGAACCTGTATCGTAACGCGATGTCATCGACGATGGTGACGCCGTCGGGCATTTTCAACTTCGACTGGCCAGTCTAACTGATAGCGCCGAGATAGGGGCGCTACCGCAGGGAAATTAAAACTGACCATAAAAACTTCTCTAATTACACTTTTATGTACACATCGTAGCTCATGGTTCTGAATAAGTCATGGATATGCTGGACTGTTGTTGGTCTTTGGATATTGGACTCGGTTCCATGGATGGCGGAGTTATGTTTTCTCACGTTTGAGCGAGCTGACCGCGACTGGCTGGCCATTGTCGACGAACAATGGGATAATTATGTGTGTCATGCAACGAAGACATTGCAATTGATGATGGTGTGTTTTTTGTTTTTGTTTTGTCTTGGTCGTGGTGTTGTATCCCAGAGGATCTATTAATTCCGACCTGTAGTGGTATGCGGATGATAAATAGGGGGTGGACATGTGAATGGGTGGTCGGGCTAAGGACTAGAAGAAAAATCGATCTATAGGGCCTGGGTATGAATTGGCAAGGGGATAATAAATAGGCAATCCATGAAATGTACTTCGAGCGGGATGAGTTTAGGATCTTCGCATTAGTCTTCGAATTGCTTTTCCATTTATTGCTAGACCATTGAATTATGATACATGAGTGCATATTTTTTTTCTTTTTCATTGAGCTTGAGTGAGACTCAAAAGTTCTGCGTTTGTTTCTTATCATAGCGTTTAATTAGTAAGTATGCGATTGTAAAAGGCTTTGAACTAGTTCTCTAATAACACGTCTATGCGATTTCTGTTCAACTAAAGTAAAACTCTTTAGCACTAAAGCAACCGCACTCAAATCAACTTAAACAAGTTGTAAATCATATTCATGTTCATCACGTTTTGTAAGTAGTGCTACCTGTGAGCATATAGCATTAAAGTTAAAGTTTTGTTTTGCTGAATATCCACTAAAAGCCAATGATGTTACGAAAAGTATACAGTGCCTCGCAAAAATATTCGTAACTTGATTATTTTGCTTTAAAAATGTAATAAACCGATTAATTTTAGGCGTAGGAACTTAATTTTTTTTAATCGTTTTCCTTGTATTTGAACGATCGGTCTAATCATCGAATCATCGAACACAAAAGGGAAAAAAAAGCGAGTACTACCATCAAAATTGAATTGAAGGCGGTCATAAAGGAAATTGGGTATAAATATTTTGGTATTTTATTTTCTTTTGGTATTTTAAATTTTCGAAGACTTAAAGCTGTGTTAAACTAATGAGGTTATCCTACAAAATATTAAAGACCCATCCATATAATCATTTATTGAGTAAACCAAATACAGTAATCTCTCGATAATTCGAATTTCATGGAAGCAGGATAAACCTCGAATTAGAGATTTCAGAAAAAAATATTGCTCACTTCGGTCATGTACGCAATTTGCAATTAACGGTTAAAAAAAAAAAGTCAACTTGATTTCGAATTATAGAGCAAAACAAGGAAAAAACGTAACATCATTTTCGAATTGTAGATGTTTTCATGTTTTTTGGAACAAAAATAAATTAGAACTAGTGAGGCGAACAAATTGCATATGTTTTCTTAGATTTACAGAGGTCTTTTCAAGTGAGTGTGAGAATGCTTCGATTTATAGAGGTCTTCGAAATAATCAAATTACGAATACTTCTGCGGGGCACAGTACGTTCAAAAGCTAATGACAAATTTTATTTAATTTTATTAAATTGTCACTTTCATTATTTATAAACAACTTTTCTAAATAGTGATTAGACCTACAGTGGGCAAAAAAATAAATACAACATATTCTTGTAGACATTACTGCAATTTTTTTTCTCTTTTTACCATCTACCAAATATCGACCCATCTTTTGGGAGGTAGGTAGTTGGTAGATAGAAAAATCATGTAAAACGAAAACTTGGCTACCGTTGTCAAGAAAAATTATAACGATCCATTTTATGTGGTTTTTTGGCTGGACAAAAAAATAAATACTTGTTTCGAAACTATAGTAAAAAAATAGTAAAAGAAAGAGGGAATGGTTCACCAATGATGATGTTGCTGTTTTAAAATGATTTGCTCAGTCACTAGACCTGAATCCAATTGAAAACTTTTGGATAGAAACGTGAGAGTCGATTTATTTTATGCCTACAAGTATGAGTGGAATTATTTAAAAAGAATGCCATGAAATAAAGTATTAATTATTGAAATTTAATAATTGTTTGTCTTGAAATTTTTAACAACACTAGTAAATTTGCTGACGGTGCGTTGAAATGTACAGCCGAATCCCTCTAAGTCGAATTTTCACGACATTAAAATTAGCTCGAGTTAGAGAGAGTCGACTATTTATTTCTTTTCACATTAAAATTTGACTTTTCTGCAATTTTGAACAATCTTTCCAAACGTACAGTGCCTAAGTATTATTTGCAAGTAACAGAATTATGTGTACCATTTGCAGCAGTAATGTTTAGTGCAGTATTTTAGATAGCTGAAAAAGAGCGAATTTTGAAGGGAGTGCAAGTAAATAAATGCATTTATCTTTTTGTCCATTACTGTAATTCTTTACTTAGTAATTTTGTCTAGTACATCCAACTAGTAAGTCTTGTGCTTTTTTTTTCGAGGAACTAGAACTACCAAAATTTCGTTCGCTGGTTGTCTAATAGATCGTGTTGGATATGTTCTCTCACACAGATCTTTGTGTTTTTTCCAAGACTAAAGTCGATAAGCCACGGAATTTGCAATGAAACCTCTCAACCGGAACTTTACTTTTACTTCTTAAAAATACTTTTTCCAAATCACATCGTCTAAAATCGATGACCTTCTTGGCTTGTAAGCACATGACCCACATAAATTCACAGCAACAGCACAGCAGCGAGCAACTCGTAGTCGAGGTCGGTTCTACGAGATAAAGCAATCCTGTTTCACGCAGATGTTCACCTGCGGCAAAATACTTCATGTCAAAGAATTCTAAAGTTTTCCATCGTAGTCTAAGTAGCCTTTGTTTGTCATGAAACTCACACTCTGAAGTGGTTTTTTGCTATCCTTAAACCATTCTGAGTATCATGTTACGAGGACTTAAGGCAAAGAATGATTTGTTCTACTAGATCCAAAGAACTTAAAAAAGGCTGTGTTAACGAAGCTCAGCTGCTGTTTTTGGCTCTGTCAACTTTTTGCCATTCCCTCTTACGGTCAAACAGACAGTCGGCCTAAATCCAACCCCCATTATCCACTCTCCGGCCTCTTCATTTAACTCGTTAGCGCTTCCGCCGTCTCCTAGGGGCATTTTGATAATCAAATCGCCCATGTCACTGTGTCGCAACGTAATCTGTTTCCCTTTTTTTTTTTTGTAAGACCCTTGACACCTTCTGCGCTGTTCGGCTGTCACCCCATTCGTGTAGCCCTTCTTTAAAATTTGCTATACGACAAAAGAAAACAACAATTAATTGTAATGCGATATTTTAATCAGTGAATTTCGCCATGACACAGATGGCTTATCTCAGCGATCACTAATCTCGTTACGAGTACGAAAAAAAAAAAAAAAGAAAAAGCCAGCTTTCTCATCGTTGCCATTCTCGCTGCCTGGCACCACGACCATTACAACACTCCCAGGCCCGGTGGTTCATTAGACCCCAAACTGTGGATTAACCCACATTAAGAGAATCCGTCCATATGGGCTGTGAAGTGCAGGGTGAATAGGAATAGTTTATCCCAGCCGCTGGGTGGGCGGTTTCGAGGGGTGGAGAAGCACTCAACTTGTGTTCGTTTTGTCACCACAGGTGGCTTTAGGGGTCTTTTTGTTCTCTCCATGTCTCCTTCTGCTTCTTTTTTTTGTTGTTTGTTTCATCCCTAGCTTCATGGAAAAGGGTTAGAATGAGAGACGAAACATATTCGCGTCGCGTGTTGTGTGCGTTCACATGACATACGGGATTAGGCGTCGTGTTGGGCGGGAGAGTAGTAATACAACGCTTGGTGGTTTTTTCTTTTTTTTTTTCTTCAGGGGGTTGACTTGAGCTTTTGTAGGAAAAACGAACAACGGCAAAAAAACAAAAAAGAGAAGGAGACCTCACTGAATAATTGATTATGAAAATGAAGGCGAACAAATGTTGTGTTTTACCAGGGCGAGGGTGAGGGCTCACTTGGTAATCGATTTTGTTAGCAAATTGAGATGAAATCGTGCGAAAAGGGATTTCTCGAATGAACAAAAAAAAATTCATTTCATTCGATTTAGCTAAGTCAATGTTGTCGTGCAAGTGGTAGAAGGATTAAATGAAAAAAAAAAAAAAACGAAAAAACGGAAAAAAAGGATTTTTGTTTGTTAAGAGGTGGTGATGCAGAGTGGTTTGCTTTTAGTGAGTTTGGAGAGGCTTTGATTTCGGTTTAAATTTTTGAAGGACGCTGTGCATGGACTTTTAGGAATTAATTTCACTGGAGCGTGCATGCAACTAAATTTTTCCAACCTAATTCGCTGTATACTTTCGTTCAAAACGTCAGTATTCAAATCTCCGAATGAGGTCGTGATCAGCTGAGCTGAACGTGAATCATGCAGTTCGATAATTAAATCGATTCGATTGATTCTGCATCAATCGTTCTAGCAGCATTCCAGTTATGAATAACAGAAAAAATTAGATACATATATCGTCATAAGCGACATTTACACGTTTTTAAGCTCAGACAAAAAACAAAACGAAGTCCCTCATAGAACATTTTCATTTTATCGTTTACGATAATTTGTCGGTTAAGCCGCGATATCCAGCTGATCACGCAAGGCCTATGCTTTCAAATTGATTTTACAAGTCCGCTTTGTTTTATTTCTCGGCCAATAAATCCCTTTTCTTTTCCGATTTGCTAGTCTTTTTGCTTGATGTGTTATAATTTTAAAGCACACATGTAAATAAGTGCGGGAAAAACATGAACTGCGGTAAATGTAAGTGATCGTAAAGTTCGTGAGACATACAGTGTGGGCCAAATACAAGTTTCTTTTTAAAAATGCAATAAAATGAACAAATTTTATTTTGATCATGTATTAAGGATCTATTAGTTAGAGCAACATTCCTATTAATCATGGTATACGTCATTCAAGTGGCTGTCTCGGCTGGCTTCGCAGCAACGCATTCTGTCACTCTAATTTTTCAAGACCTTGTTAATGGTTTCGGGTTGTACTTAAAAAAAAAATTGTTGATATTTTCTGATAAAATGTAAATTTGATTTTGTTCCCGTGTCCTGTTTTCCATATTTCCATTGTCTTCACCTATATCATATCTTTTTCAAATTAATTTGAGAAGAATTCTGTGGCTCGTTGGCTCAATTGACAAAGTTTCGGTGGCATCCTTCTTGAATACACCTCTCAAGTATACATTGTTTATAAAATGTAAACATTAATATCACAACGATTCACTACTTTTTTTCAATAAATGAAAATGTGGTTTTTGTGTTTCTTTTTTTAACAATTTAAAAATTGGAGTTGGATAAATAAAAGTTATTAACCCTTTACTGCCCGATGTTGTCCATAAGCAACATTACATATTTGACCTTATTCCTGTAATTTTAATTTTTCTCTAAGGTAGTTAATTTTTGCGAAAATAGTTTGAAAAATGTGCAAGGTTGTTCGGCAAATATTTTATTATATGCATTGGTAGTGAGATTACTTCAAATCTAATTTGAGGACAGTGTAAACTGAAATTAATTCGGGCATAAAATGGTTAATTTTCTCTCTTTTTTTTTATTTGTTTTTTGAGATCGTCTTGGATCGACGTTCTTGTGGTAGTTTATAATGATAACATAAAACTTGTTAACTAAGCCACTTAACAGTGATGCATTTACACCACCTCTTTTCAAGGTAAATTAATACCTCCCCTATCTTTAACTTCATTCAGTTTAATACTACGCAACTCACGACCCTCTATTTGTATCATCCGCTTCAAAACACATGCTAAGGTTCCAATAAACTCCTCACAAGTTAATTTCGTTAGAGTAACCCTTCGATCATTGCCCTTTAATCATCAACTACATCTGGTTTCAACACTTTAAACTACATCAGTAAATAATCGTAAAAAATCTCCAACCATGTTTTGTATAATTAATTGTTAAGTACCACGGTTAATTTAACTTGTTATTTTCTTCTTTCAAAGTAAATGAATGAGCCTGGTGTGTTTGCAGTCCATGGGTTTGTCAGTTTTTCTTAACTTGATGTAGCCTTAAAACAGTCTTACAGTTCTTATGAAGTCTTATAAATTATTGTAATCTAAAAACGTGGTTCAGATCTTAATTTCGGAAAAACATTCGTATAGATATTCCCGTTGCCGATGTCAGAAATGGAAACTTCCCATATGAAATAAACGACTAAGCAACGCCATTATTCAGTCCAATTAACTTGAAACTTTGATCATGGCCAAAATTCAGCGATCACTTATACCTACATAGTTTTTCGCTTGTTAATTTTTATTCAAGCGAATTTGTTTTTCAAAAGCAAAATAAGTGAACTATGAATCTGATTTTACTGCTGTTTGCAGGAGTAAAGAACTTCCGACTTCAAATTTGTCGACAAATTTGTGATCAAAAAGAATAACAGCTTAAGTTATTTCTTCACGTCTTACAAAGAGAAAGTTTAAAGCTTAAAATCATTCTCTGATCACACTCGTGTAGAGATCAGGAAGAAATAAAAAGTTTATTGAATAATCATTCGTTTAGTTTCCGTTAAAATTTATCCAACATAACACAGTTACAGTAAACTCTTGATAATTCGAATTTCAGAAAAAAGGAATTCCATGAAAAAATTTCGAATTACAGAGGTTTTTAAATTACGGAGACTTAAAAAAAAAAATATTGCTGTCTTTCGTCACGTGCGCATTTCAACTAACGGTTGTTAAAAAAAAAAAGTAAACTTGACTTCGAATTATAGAGGTAAACAAGCCATCATTTTCGAATTGTAGAGGTTTTCATGTTGTTTTGCACAAAATTAAATTCGAATTAACGAGTGGATCAAATTGCATAGGTTTTCTTCGATTTACAGAGGTTTTTCCAAGGGACTGTGAGAATGCTTCGATTTAAGGAGGATTTCGAACTATAGAGGTTCGAATTATGGAGAGTTTACTATATTTAAAAAAAGTATTTAAAAATTACTTGAAAAGTACGTGTGCTTTACTATTTTTATGTACCTGATACACTGAATGTACTTATTTTTTTCAAGTGCAAGTACAAGCGCAGAGTATTGCGACTTACTCATTACTGCAGTACAGATTTACTCAATTATTTTACAGCTTTGGCACAATGTAACCTGGCTCGTGTTTTTAGTTCTTAGGCAGAGTCTAATTGGTCAATTACATAGACCAGTAGTAGTCCAAATTCCGTTCACGTGTTAAGGCAAAACAAAAATGACCGACACGTGTGAGATTTTTCGAAAATTAGTGGCACGGGGTTTGATCTACCCAGCAAAGTCTTTTAAAAGCCAATTTGTGTCGTGTGTCGTTCTAGGAACCGAATGATTGAATGAAATAAATCTATTCACGAAAAGTTGATAGAATGTGCGGTGGCAAATAGTAGAACTTCCACAGCACTTGTGATAAGACGCCGATGATGATTCTGTTTTTCGCACACCCACTTTTATTATCTCAAGATGACTCAATCGATATTTGCTTAACCTTTCCTGGAAAATAAACTCACTCCCGCAAAAAAAATATGACACGTCGCATTGTTGAGAAATATTTTCCTGAGAAATTCCGCAAGCAGACTGCTTTTGTTTCACTTTTCCATGCAATGAAACACGAGGACAAACTAAGAAGTACACTCACGCTTGATGTAACTTGCTTCTTTGAAGAACGCTTTTTTTTTAGGTTTCATTGCTTGGAATGGAATATCCACGTAAATGGAATGGTATCTGTCACACGTTTCTTGAACCGTCGCGCTTCAGCTCGTGGATCCGATCCAATGGATCCTCTGCCATTCCTTGTCGCAGATCATTGATTCGGAGTGTTGTGTGTGTTCCAAATAGAGTCATAAATGAGGGTAAAGTATGACGAATGGCGTCACAAACAGCATTCGAGACGGGGTGTAAACATTTGTTTTTTCGATAGGACTACGTTTTTGTAAGAGACGCTTCACGCATAATTGCGTGCTAATTTAACGTTCACGCAATTAGCGGTCGTCAAAGCGAACATTGGTTTTCGAAAAGGATTGTTGACCTATAAAATGGTTCGCTTATTGGAAAGAGCGTTTGGTTTCGAGCGTTGTTTGGTTTTCTGCAGTGAACGGCTTGAGACGACGTGGTTGAGCAAACTGAATGCAAATTGCATGGAGTTTAGAGTTGCTGGTTTTTTCTGCTTGTTTTTTCTTTTTACATGAATGGATGACGACGGATGTAATAAAGCGATGTTGGAATAGTGAATAGTGGGTTTTCAATGGAACAGAACAACAGCTGCAGCTGTTGGCGGGGAAGTCAAGGCGAATGACACCATTAATTCAGTTAAGAAGTTGTAAGGAAAAACATTCAAAAACGTCGATAATCGGTGGCAAGTTAAGCCGTGTCGGGTAGATTGTGCACCGAAATGAAGTGGCTGCAGAAAAGAAAATGAAATTTTTGTGTTTATTTTTTACAATTGAAAGCTAGACTTGGACGAGTTAAAGTTATTACTTTTGGTCCGATTGGCGCGTAACCAAAGCTTGCAAGAAAAAAAGGAAAATTAATTGTGAAGAAACGTTTTGCAAGAGATGTAAAATGTTAAGTTAGTTGTGTGTTGGGATATTTTGCAACATTGTGTTCCACGAAACGTTGATTCAATTAAAAAACAAGCCAGTTAAAAAGCTTTATTAGTATTTCCACTCATCCACTTTTCAGTCAAGTCATTGAGACATTGAAGGGACATTCATAGGCTCTATAGCCGATAGTTGATACATTTATTATTTTAATCTTGACTGAAGTCGATCGGAAGCTTGCTACTTTATAGTAAGGGCTAACTAGTCGTTATAAATGGCGTCGTGTTGTTTATGAATACAATTTTAACAAACTATCTGCGAACCGCATGTTAAAGAAAAATATAGAAGTGTCGGCTCTAACCGAACCCGGTGAATGTGAACTATCGTTTTTTTTTTGTCTTGAAGACGATATGGAAACCGAAGAGGAAGGTGAAACAGGTCCCTTCTGTTTCAACCACCACTCTAGGACCGCTTTCGCATTACATCAGAGTGGTGTCGTTGTCTTACCCCAACATATTTTTCGTTGGATCATTGGTTGTGGTGAAACATTTCACGCAGTGCTAATCAATAAGTGCCATAAACACTATGGGACTATGGACTAATTACATATAAAGCGAACCTGCTTAAAGCAAACTTTCCCATATGTGCACGATAGCTCACGATTACATTTTTGAGGAGAATGTGCACTATAATGACAACCTCATAATCGTAGAACTTTTGGATGATGATGCAATTGTGGCTTCTGTAAGTGGCCGTAAAGATGTTGACGATAATGAAGACTTTGAAAAGAGTGAAAATGGGGAATTTGTTGTAGCTCCAGTATCCATAACTGATAAGTTTTGCTTTTCCTTGCTTTTCAGGGGGGACTTAGTACTTTCTTTTTGTCAAAAAACTCTTCCCAAAGAAATTGTAATGACTTGTAGACGTCCAATTGATTTTAAAGGATTTAAACTTTCTAAACAAAACAATCGAAAAATCACAACTTTTCTAAATTGAAAGAAACGACGAATTACATGTAAGTACAGTGAACTCTCGATAATACGAACCTCCTTAATTCGAAAACCTCCTTCAAACTGCGAAACTTAACAATATTCTCTTCAACTTTCTGAATCTCTCTGATTGACCCAGTCGTCTTTGAATTCGGTTGGCAAGACATCTGCGATGCCTGCGAACAAATTACATTAGAAGCTGATAAACATAGACATTTTTTTTTTTTAAATCAATAACAAACTGAAACTCCAAAAAATTAAATTTCTTTTCAGTTTTGCCATTGGCAATTCGGTTCAATACTTGACTTACAGCCTCAAAGTGGTCTCCAACACACAGCTACGTCGAGTGCCTGGCTCTTTGAACAATTTTACTCAAACCAGATCCTTTTCATTCTCATCCCAAACTTATTGCTGTTTGAATTGAAAAATAGAATAGCTTTTCATGCCCTCTTCATGCTGTCACGATTGGCTCAGCCCATCTGCTCGATGCACATCTCATCTCACTCCAGGCCCAGAGAAAAAAATTTTCAATTTCAAAAAAATGCAGCAGGCTGCGACTGCAATACAAAAAACACTTTCGCTCTTCTTTGCATGTAATCCTCTGTCAGAGTCTCTCCCATGATCAACCCCATCAACCCTTTGTCCGACCTCTGATGCTGGCCATTGTGTCTAACAGCCTTCTCATCCTTTCACTGCTGATTCGGCAACATTCACTGCAGCCTCATCAAATTACATTCACTTATCAGTGCATCTGACATTCATTTAATTTTGAAATTCCATCTTCCCTTCAACGCGTCCCGCTTTTTTCTCTTTTTTGTTTTTGACTTTTTTCCTGCTAAAGTCTCACTCCGAGGCAAAAACCCCACTCCTCGAAGGAGAACAAATTGAATCCTTAATTCTCCCATCAAAGCAACTTCAAAGACAATAGACCACAATTTGTCGATTCCCATCCACTCCCGGCACAGGCATGTCCTTTTGTGTGAAGTTAAGTACCCGGATTTAATATGTTCCTCGCGGTTGAAATGAAATTTCATTTCCCTTTCATTTTCGAAAAACAAAATTCCACGTTGTCGTGTAGTCGTCGTGTCAGCTGGAGAGTTCGCACCGCAGCAATTCGAACGAAGGGAATCATCCGCTCATCGTTGTTGTTGTCGATGTCGAGTGTGCAAGGAACAAAAGGGGTCCGCAAAATAAAATCGAATGCGGGACAGACGCACAATGGAGAGGCGGTTTTGGTGTATGAGTGTGGTTTCGTTTTTTGCGGATTGTTCTGTGTACAGCGTGTTGTGGTGTCTGATCCATCGTCTCATCAGCATAACTTGGATCGTATTTTTTTGTGGTCCGTGTGCTCCTTCTGTCTCAGCACCTTTTAAGTGGGCTTAAGCGGGGATTTTTTTTTTCCGAAGGAGTGTGCCCGTCGCCCGAAAATGTCACTCATCCTCCACGGGAGTGAAATAATAACCTCACTTTTTGTTTGATGCATGACTGAGCGATGTCCTGGTCTGGAGATGAACACGCTTCGGCGGTCGGCTTATTTGGTTTGTCGTCTGGTTTTCGGCTTAGGCTGGCGGTGCATGTAAATAAACGACTACTCTCGGATGGGGATTGTGTGCCCACTTCACCTGGATTTCTTCCTTGCTTCTCCACCATCGTTGTCGTCTTCTTTTTTTGTGTTTAGTGCTCATTGTTGTTGGCATTGTCTTTCGGACCCAAGTGCGATTCCTTGCTCATTTGGTTTATCTTTGAAGCTGTCGGAATGAATGCACGTTTCTTGGGGAATTTGTTTTTTTTCTGCTTTGTGTTTATTTACGCTCGGCGAGCTTGTTGCTTGTCCCGCCATTGCTGTTGCCGTTCGTATTTCGTTACGTTCCGGCGATTAAAGTGGAGATCGTGATTCTCGAGCAGAAGTGTAGTACTTGTCCTGCTCGACTGGTTGCCATTATTCTTTTTTGCACCGAACCACCGAAGACACTGTCATTATGACGGAACTCACGGCGGAACCCTCGGAACTTCTTGAGAGGCTCTTCTCTCCTCCTCATCCTGGCGCGGTACTGGAGAGTTGCAACATAGGAATCGGCGCTAGTTGTTCGTGTTGTAGTCCCAGTCGTCGTCGTTATCGTTGTCGTTGCCGTCGTCTTCGTGGTCCTCCCCGTCGTCGTCGACGGATGGTGTATTAAAATAAATGTTGGAACTTTAACGAGCGGTCTTGTTGTTATAATCGCGAATAAAAGCGAGACTCTCATGAGGAGCGTCGAGGGGAGCTAAAATCGTGGAGAAAGGCAAACGGGTAGAACGGCAGAAGGAATGATTCGAGATGCGGTATTGAATTAAGCCCCGCGGTTCGCTCTAAATGAGCTGTGAGTTTGCGCCGGGCATGGTGTCTTTGTTTGAATTTTGTTTCCTTGTGTGTGGGGACTGGGGGTTTCTTTGTTGTCATGGGCTTTAGAATTATTTATACCCGTCGCCGCCGCCGGGAGGATTGGAGTTTGGGATCCTTGTTTGATTTTTGCATAATCACTGATGCGATCACAATTACTATCAAATGACGGTGCTCATGTCTTCTGCTCGGATGATCACTGCGCGGATTCGAGCAGATTTATCTAATTTGAGTTTGATTATTGCCGGATCATGGGAAGGGATTGCGATTTAATGACGGTGCTGGTGATGCTGGTGGTGGTTCACGAATGTCAGTTGAGGTACGACGAAATCACTTCCGCAATTCTGGAAATGCGATTGTTTGATTACTGACATTTCCAGATGTACGATGATTCGTTTTGTGGGGTTAAATCATGAGGTTGCGTGGTTGATCTGAGATGCTTTCAGAGCGCTTATTACTCCCTTCCTTGTATTAAAGCCGTTGAAAATCGAAGAGAAAGAATTATGTACATTTTGGGACTGCTTTAGGGTTCAAGGATGTAAAGTTGTGTCAAGTCTGATCATCGAACTGGAGAAAATAAAAAAAGGCACTCGCTCATAACTTGAATTTATAAACACAAACTGAAGTTTGTTTAAAGCTCATAAGCATAGATGATTGTTAAAACAAAGTAAATAGGAAATTTTTCGAAATCGCTTTTATTATGTTTTTGTGTTGCTTATAGATAGAACTTTGCGTGAGCAAAAACTGCCTAACTTAATACATAAAACTCATTAAAATTTGAATGCGAAATCAGCATTAGCAAAATATACTGTTTCTTTTGTAAAATGTACTTTTGTATATGGTTTTGGTTAAACATTTTAATTTCCCTATTCTAATCTAAATCTTTCAGCTGGTCTACCAAACTTCTAGCCACGTGCGCTTAACCAAACTTAAATTTCGTATAAGAATAAGATTACAAGGAAAATGTTAAAACTTCCAATTACATGTATTGATGAGAATGGATGCATGAAAAAATACTAGTTTCTATTCATTGCAAGGTGTAAATCTTTAGTTCCCTCTTGAAATCTTTGTTTATGTTTTATTGTGTTCAAAAGGTAGAATGTAATTAGCATATGTTTTTTAAAACGTTTTTGTGATTTGGAGTGTTAACTCTCTAAAGGTAACAACCATAAATCGTTCAAATTTCATTTGTTCCAAACCTATTCAATCGTACTGAATCAAAACCCTGCACATAAAATCGTCTTCGACTTCGGCGTAGCCGTTTCTTCAGCTTCAATTCTCTAACTGTGTCTTTGTCTTCATCTTGCTATAAGAATCCTATATTTCATTTTGAGTTATGAAACGGCTTTATTGATCTTTTGACTTCACGAAACGACTCCATTAAATTATTTTTGAAACTTAATTCTTGGTCTATTGTGAGCAAATATCGTACTTCTTGCGTCCATCTTGTTCACTATTTATGGCTGCCTTACAAATGTTGAATAAAATTTAAGGAAGTTTAACGAAAACGACTGGTTCTCTTCAAAATATAACTTCTATTGCTTTATTTATACTGTGGGACATGACAAAAACATAAAAAAATTAATCGAATCTGCTTATGGAATTAGTTAGCAGACTGTACATTGCTAACAATGGAGGTTAATTCAATTCAAATTGTAAAGGAAGAGAGCACTGAATATTAAAATTGCAGTTCCACATAAAGGTCTGCTGCAAATCTTTAAGACTTGAATGTTTTCTAAAATTTGGGAATAAACCCAATGTTCCTCTCGGAGGAGGAAAAGGAGTGCTTATATATGAAGCGAGCTTGCGCATGTGGTCAATGTGGTCGAGAAGTTGTAGTCAACACTTTAAATGTCTACACTTAGATCTCTCTCGTCCAGACAGAACCGAAGGTGTGAAATTAAGAACATGTAGAGTCGTGGAAGGACAATCTTGTTATGCTTAAAAATTGAAAATTGTATAGAAACGTTCATTACTACAAAAAGAACGTGTGCTAATTCCTGATCGTAACTATCTGTACCGAGATTTACAAGGTCGGTGATTTGCATTAAATTGTCTTGACTTTTCGAGTGAAGAGTTTCATTTGAAAAATTGTTTACAAAATTGGCAGCACAGAATTCGCTCAAGCAAATCATTTGTATGCATACGCTCAACGTGGTTGAGCAATTGTGGTCTCAGGTTTTGTGCCCTCCGGACTACAACCACATTTTTTTATAGGTCACAGGGTTTCGATATCATTTTCAAAAGCAAAGACTGCTCTAAACTGCACCTGAAAGAGATAAAAACGAAGCGTGTAACAGCAAATTTAAAATTCTTGAGACTACAGTTGAAACTACTCTTCTTTATGCGGCACTAGTGTGGAACCATGTTAAATACGAAATGGTGGAAAAATTGCTGATTTTTTATTAAAAGAGTTTTTCCCTTACCGCAGAATATGACCAATTATATAATTACGCTAGAGACAAGATTGTTACCACTTTATATTAAAACTTTGAAGATACAAGGAGATTATATTCTAAGGGTGTGATAATGTATGTTGCAATGCGCGTTTTCTCAAAAAGCTACCTTGAAGGTTATACGCAGTAAGACCTCCTGGTTTAGCACCTTGATCGAACTGTCTCAAGAGAACTGTCTCAGAAGAACATTCCCAAAGTCTCCAAGAAAATATATTCACTCACACTATTATTGCTATGCACTGCCATTATTTTGACCGCAGCTGTATGTCACATTTAAGAATAAAAGAGAAAGTGCTTCATTTTATTGGCGTTTGTTCTTACCTTGGAGAAGTAACAAGAACTGCGTTCTGCCAGACTTTTTGGATGACACGCAGATCATTTCACTCGTAAACTTTGGGTCGATCCTTTTTAGGATAATGTTACCTACTTTTACGATTTTTTGGCTTCGAAAGAGCTTAGCGTCTACTGAGACTAAGTGGTTTTGTTCTTGAAAAAATTCAATAAACTGAAAAATATGATCAAAGCAATCGGTTAACTGGTTTTTGCCTTTATAAATTCAAGAATTCAGTAACGACTAAAGTTCATAAATAAAAATATTTGCCAAACTCTCTGTTCTATTTAACTCGTGCTACATGTTTATGATCTTGAAAAATATTCAAATCAGAGAGGTATTTTATCAATTAAATTCCTAATTCCCTCTCCCATTCTCAATCTACTTGTATACAAATTTTTAAGTCACATTCACTTGTGTTACTTTTGGACACCGCAAAGTCTATTGAGCTGTCAGTCATTGATCGGTATCATTAATCAACTTCAACCTCTCTTCAGGAATATTCAGTGATCACTTTGATGTGTTAAAAATTCAAATAGAAGAAAAAGAAAAAAACTAAAAAATTGGCTGTGCAAAAACTTATTGATTTTGAATGAAACTTATCTCCCCGATTTTTTGTGAAGTAATCAAAACTAATCGAATTTCTTTTTTGTCTCTTTTCAGGTAAATATATGAACCTTCCATTAGAGATCGATTAGCCTTTCAACTTAGACTGCACTCAAGAACTTTTTGATCAACTTTGAAGCCGAACGAATGCCTAACGAATCGTAAATGGGCTCCAGTCACTTCACCGGAAAGGTCACCTGCCGCATCAAACCAAACCTAATCCGAAAGATCCAAAGCAAATTCATTCCAACAGTTCAGCTCCGACTCACCCAGAGCAAAGTCCGGAGCAAGGCTCTCATTTCGATGTGTTACCCCCTAAATGGCATAATGCCATTAGTCAAAGTTGCTCCGCATTCCATTCGCCAGCCCTTCAATCCGATTTAAGACAAAGCCATGTGGAACGAAACTGCAACGCCCTCCCGCATTAACCCAACCTTAACGTGGTAACACAACGCTTACTTCATTACAATATCAAGCTCAGTTTCGCTTTAGCATCGCCGTCACCTGTGTTGCGCGACTGAACCCGGAGTTCAATAGCAAAGCAAAAGACTCGTTAACCAGCTTCGACGTTGAATCGATTTTTCGAGTTTCGCGCAGCAGGAGGAACGTCTTTCACGTCTTTTCACGATGGCGAAGTAAAGTCTTAACGCTAATTGAACGTGAAAAATGCAAATCCGTTGTTGCAGTGCGTTGCTGTCGTTTAGTTAATTCTGAAAATGTTTGTCGCTCGGAGCACACTTCCTGGTGACAGAGCTGAATGGCAGTGGCAGCGTCTAGAGCCGCCTGTGGAGAGTCACTTTGGATTTAGCGAGTGTGATTGACAGGGAAAGTGCATTGTGATTATGTGACACCGAGAGTGCTACCAAGTTGAATGTCCCTCGCTTGTCAGCGGACACACATGCACAGCGTGGAGGTAAAGAGAAAAGCTCCGGTGACGGAGAATTCCACGAGAATTTGTCGCTTTTCCACTCGAGCGTTTAACGTGAATGCCTTTACACACTCGCACCGTCAGAAACATGCGCTATCAGCGCTGTCAAAGATCGGATTACACATCCATCCACCCCAAAGTCGAACACAAAAAGTGTCTCCAACCGAAAAGATACAGATGCGAACGACAAGATTAATGTTTATTTAAAGCATTAACTGTCGAGCACAATGGGACGCAGAGAGTTGACAGTGTTGTGTCATCAATTTTTGATGTAATTTGACAAGAGGTACGAAAGGTATCTATGCGTGTTCACTGGTACGCGGCGATGAAAAAAAAGGGGAAGGAAATCGAGGAAACTCATTACACATAGCTGACTACTAATTAAAAGTAAATAAAATAACAAAACAGAAGTCGTTAACATGTGCCCGATACAAAAGGTTTGAGTCTCTCTCCAATCCTCCACACTAGACCCAGCGAGGCACGGCGGCTGGTCACATGGTCGTAAACGTTTAAAATTCTCGGAAGCGTTTGTGATTAAGAGTGCGAATAATAATTTTTTACAGCCGCGTGAATAGGTGATTAAGTGAAACGTTTCTTCTCGGCACGGCACGAAAGGAAGCCCTACGCCGACAGACCGAGAGGCGACGGACTGCTTGACATGTGTCTGTCTTGTTGGCTGTCGTGGAATGCTGTAGTTTTATGGGAGATTTGCTGCTTCCGTCACTGCTGCGGGGGGCAAAGGTGACAATAATTTAGTAAAACGAGCCGCAATGTGGGAGACTTAATGGCATCCACTGCCACTTGATTGGTTTTCAATTATCAGGTGGAGATTCATAAAACGCCTCACCCACTCGCCGGCATACGATTGACCTTCTAGAGTGGAGAAGTGGTACTGACCTCATTTCGTCGATTGAATCATGCAATGGCTTGGGTTGGGTTTTCATTTGGGGACCGATATCAGGGAAGTGTGAAATTTGATGCGTCAACACATAAATTCTCGAAAATTTATCGCACAGTTTTGTCGTTTGTTTGTAATGATCGGGGGGAAGGGGTTAAAGTGCTGCAGTCAAAAGACCGCTTTTGAGGAGTTGCATAAGATCTTATCTCGTAGGTGTGAAAGGTCGGGTCTAAGAGTTGTTTTCTGGGCATAAATTCAGAGCTGTCACTCTTTTGAATTCGACATCGACTCCTCCTTCCTTTGCAACTTTTAGAGTGCTGTAGTTGATATTTACTGCAGTTACTAATTTGAAGACTTGATTTATGTTTGTCCTAGTTTTGGGGAAATCTCGGACTGCATTTGGAACTCATCAATGGACGTGGATGATGTTCATAAAAACCATTGTCAAGAAGACAATTAGAAGTCCATACTTTGTCGCATTGGGAAACTCCTGTTGCTATTAAAATGTTCGTAAGCAAACTTTAAAATAGAAACAAAAAATGGCTGGCTATGGAGGAACTGTTTTGGAAGTGATTTTAGAAAAATCAGATTAGGGCATTGATGACACAAGTTGGGTGTCGTCTTCATTGATCTTTTGCAAATTTATTGTCACATCACTCAGTTGCGTTCATGAACGAAGTCCTTAAATTACTGAAAAAGCTTAAAACTCGGTGATTGCATGTTTTTTTGCGCAAGTGAAGTCTTTTTGGAGCTCGGATAAGAATTACCCAAAAAACCTTTCTCGGGAACGCCGCTTGTTTTGTTGTATTTTATCATTAAGAAGTCAAGATTAATGATAAAATTAAGAAGTCAAGATTTGCTTATATGTAAACGAACCGATAGTGATCCTTTTACAAAGAAATAAGCTAAATCAAGTTGGTCAAGCTGCTTCCACTTCTAGATGATTATGCCATTACATTCGTGTAAAGTTGTTCTTTGTAGAGAAGTTCGAACCCTTAAAGTTGTTTCATTAGAGACTTGTAAATTACTATCAGAATTCTTCTGCACTCTCGATTGAATTCATTGAAGACACTTTGAAGTCTTTAGGACTTGAAAAATGTTCATTGAATTCTTTGAAGCTTCAGGAATTTTTTCTGACAGATAGTTTTGTGATGAAAAGTCTAAAGTCCCAAAGACTTCACAGTAAAAGTTGAATTTCGAAAGTTTTCAACGCAATTTGTTGAAGTCCCAAAAATGTCAGTCTAAACATTCTCTTCATTGCGATGAGATTGAAAGGCTGATCCGTGTAAGATCTCAAAAAGAATGAGAGATTCCAATTATGACATCTGGTTCGCAGATTTAATGTATGAATTGAAAAATCATGGGTATGAGGTCTAAATGTAAATCTTTCACATCTTTGCAAAGAATTAACAATCAAGGCATGCTCGGGCGAGCTTATAATAAGGCATCCAACATTTCTATAACTACTGTTAACTAATTTTCGCCGTCATTTAGTCGAAGAAATGTAGTCAACGTTTTAAAACAAAAATTCAAAACACCCAATTCTTCATACACAAAATTTGAACTATTAATCTATAAATAGAGTTCGAACGCAACAACAGTCGAAAGCTCTACAGTTTTCTTGGGAAGTACAGTCAAAACAAAATAGGAAGAATGAGTTTTTCAGTACACTTTAATCTGTCTTAACTGCCTCTGTGCGAGATCCTCACGCTCTACGAATTCGCTTAGCCCTTAGAAGTGCTCCTGACGTTCCTTAGAAGTGGCCCTGAGTAGAACCTAAATCATAAAAATGAAAGTCTCATGCGAATGAGTGGTCCTAGTTTTTGTTCGTCTATTTTCGACTTAACCCAATTCGAATCAAAATAACACGCAAAAACGTCGTGTAAATGAGGCTCAAATTTCGTAGTTGATGAAGCTATTAAAATATCTGTGAAAGTTTCTGTCGCTTGAACACACACAACCCCACGAAACTGTAGCCAACAGAAAAGTTACCAAAAGTTAGCAAATTTCTTAGAAGCCTTGCGTGACTACATCCCGCTAAAATTATTTCAACAACCAAGAAAAAGAAGAAAAAAAAAGATTGTCATACCACCGCCACTTAGTAAACCATCAAAGCCCAACAAATTAGACTCATCACTGAGCATCTGAACAAATTATTTATGCTCCATGATGATTTACTTTAATTAAAGAGCAACTTATTCTCCGAACTGAAAACCATGTCAACAGCATAATCATCCTCAACATTTGATGAAGTGTCCTTAAGCTAAATTAATCTCTTTTTTTTTTTTTCGTTTTGTTCGTTAAGGAACATGACGGTCCATATAGGACACAGCCCACGACTTATATTCTCTCAGCAATTATCAGCAATTTTTTTTTTTTTTATGGTTTGTTATAATTTTAAGCGCAATCATGTTCTTTCTGCAATCTTCGCATCCGATTTGAAATTTATTTGGGATGATGCGACGACCGGCTGGTACTCTAAATTTCCCCACATCTGTGCGGCTATTGCACTTGACGTCAAAATTTTTATTTTGATGAGATGAAAAAAAAAAAAAGAAAAATTAATTATGAGAGCTTGTGTTTGGTTTGTGGGGTTGGCTTCTTTTTTTGTGAGAAAAGGAGGCAGTTTCCCTTTCGTGTAGACGATAAAATAAATTAAGTGCTCTTGAAGCGGTTTTCAACTGCCAAGTTGGGCTGGTGCGTACCATGAGCGGTCGTAAAGGGTGCTCTTTTTTTTTTTGGTCGGTCTGTGGGTGAGCGCGTGGCATCGGTAAATAGAAGCGAAAGGATAGTCGGGGAAATTGACAAAAATTTAATTAAAAGCAGTTTTTGGGAGGTCTGCACTTAGAAATGTGGTCAAATGTGTCTCACAGTGATATTCTGGGGGTTGACAAGACGTCTTTTTGAAGAATTTCGAGGGGTTTTATGACATGATCTGTCTGGCAGTTTTAAATTCAGGAGGATGGAGCCACTTTCAGTCAAGACAATGTTATGAAGAGACATGAAAACGTCGTTCTGCTTCGATCTTGGTGGTCGGATAGTTGCATTGGTTGCTGGCTCTAGTGATCCGCGGTCTAAATTGGTCGATCACACCGTCTTTGAATAATTTTCCCACGCGATAAAGAAATGGAGACGCGTGGACCTATAATCGGGCTAGGAAAAATATTTTTATTGTTTCGGCTGAGGTTTTGTGCTCAATAACAAGAGTTTGTGTCAGCACGAAAAGTTTAGGTTAAAGATTATTATTTTCGTTAAAGTGGCGATTTAATAAGGCGACTAAGGATCGGACGACTTTCGCATTTCTTGCTTTCAACTCTTTGAACTTTTCGGCTTGGGAATTGAAGAAGAATTTTCTCTTATAAGTTTTTCTGTTTTTCATTCAACGCTGCCCAGACGTTAACCTACTCCTTTCGTTCCGCGGAGGTTTAATACTGACTTTCTGTCAAGACTTTGAGGGGGAAACAGCTGTTAGCGTCAAAATTTCCTATGATTTGAAAAAAAACCAAGAGATGGCTCAAACTATAACTTTACTGTGAAAGCCCTCCCCAATAATTCGCTTATTTTTTAATGAAAAATACGCCTTCCTAGTCAACAGCTCAGAATTCGTATTTTGAAAGCTGTTCTCAGTCCTTAATAATAAAAATTCTTGTAGAGTTCTACTATTTGCACCTAAACAATTGTTCTACTGTTCTCTTGACCCCTTAGAATTGTAGGTCTTCTTTTCTATAATTAAACTTCTAAGGAGTATAAGACTGTCCCTAATTCGGTCCCAGATTGCTTTCTGTCCACCGCAAAAGTCAATTAAGCTGGCCCACACTGAGAAAACCCCAGGAACTGAATTTAAAAGCAGGCCACAGAACCCTGAAGTCTATTCCCTCACAAACCGCAGCCTAATCAGTTATGCATTCGTGCCGTCCCGAATTGAGCCCTTTCATGGCTGCCCTCCTCACAATCGACTTCGTTCTAAGCCAAACACAAATATTTATTTAATTTCTCAGCCCAAATCTCGTGTGTAAACAATTTTTCAGATTTTTTTCTCGTTGTCGTCGTCGTTCATAATTCCCTCTCTACCATCAAACTCGAAAAAAAAAATACCCTTTGAAAGCATCCATCCCCATTTCTTTACCACATAATTCCAGATGACTACTCTCCGGCTTTGTGTGTACACAAACATCTAACAATGGGCCAATGATGATGCATTGCATGGGGACGAAGGGACGACGACGACGTACCCACAAATATCATCGTAACGCGGTTTCATCGAGCCAACATCAACCCGAAAACCACAAGGTGATCATCACCAAAGAACCACTCGGTGAGCATCTAACCAACCGTCAAAACCAAAAATTCCAAAAACCTCAATCTGCTACTCACAGAACACCAACTCAATCTGTGGAGACGTGGTGGTGGAGAAGAGCACCGTCAACCGCACGTAGGTACCTTCTTTCCCTGCGCTGTGTCCATCAGTGGGCGCTGGGGAGGAGGTGCAACCATAACCTGATTATCCTTGATGTGAATTGCAGCACCGATTTATGTGTGTGTGTGTCAGTGTCACACAGACAGAGACTCGGTGTAAGTGCGATAATTGAACGGAAATATGGTGCACGAGTGCAGTTCCGTGCGTCCGGTCCTCGGCGCGTCCCCAGCGCGCTGGAAGATATCTGTGAGAAAAATGCACCTTTGTCGCTTTTGGCTTTGTGTAGAGCGCGACGCGCCGCGGGAACACACTGAAACCCGGGACCGATGTAATGATGGAATGCAAATGTGGTTCTCGGATTGCATCAGAAGGAGAGAGGAACGATTCCAACCAACAACAAGATGGATGACATCGACAATGCAGTAGATGTGAGAGGAATGTTTCCAGTTGTTGAGTGGTTATCATGCGACACGGGCCTTGCGGAGGGTGCCTGCAGGGGCAAATCGCTGCGGTAAAGCTTCCGACATAATTCTTTGACAAAAGAGACAACGACAACGTCGACGGCACCGACAATGACAACGACAACGGCGGTGACGATTCGTTAGAGTCAATCACGAATTAGGTGCGCGAGATATGATCGACGTTTTGTCTGAGATTCGCGTCGTGATTCACGCAGTGGAACCGGGAAATGTTTATGGATAGCAGGAAATTTGTATGCAAATGGAGAGTTGACGCAATAAGATGAATTTATTTGTCTTTTATCGGGGAGTTGATGTTGGAGTTGCACGCTTTTGAGGTGCGCTTTCGTGTGCGATCAAAAGAAAATTAAATTTTTGAGAATTTATGTCTTTTTGATTAAATTTAATCGAGAGTTTTGAACATCGTGATTTTTAGATGATGTTTGAGCATCGTGGCTTTTTGATAGAATTTTGTTGGGACTTTTGTGGCTTTTAGTCCAATTGATGTAGAGAGAATGAAAATAAATTAAATACGAATGTGCCAGAAATATGACAGAAAAGTGGGTCACAACTATGGGCAAAAAAAATTCATAAATAGAGGCCACAGAGGATGACAACTCCTAGCAAAAAGAATTCATAAGGATTCATCGAATTTGGAAAAAGAAAATAACTTAGTCCGAACATTGACCGACAAAGGACGTTGTTGAATGAAAAT
Organism: Syritta pipiens; assembly: GCA_905187475.1. Classification (NCBI taxonomy): domain Eukaryota; kingdom Metazoa; phylum Arthropoda; class Insecta; order Diptera; family Syrphidae; genus Syritta; species Syritta pipiens. The sequence goes on along the minus strand of LR994572.1, from coordinate 10,555,855 downwards.
CTTCGCGGAAGTTTAGAGTACTAAGGTCCAACTCTGCATTAAATAAAAGTTTTTCCATTGAAGGTTAACGTGATGGGCATCCTCAATCCCCAAAAAATCCAATAATTCCGATTGGGCAGCGTCACAGCCTAACTTTTTGAAAAGGATTCAAGAACCTGAATAAAGAGGCATTTGCTTTGACATTTATCAATTAAAAAGTCCAACGAACTGACATTGTTCAAATTCAGTCTGCGGCTGGTTTTCTTTGCTGCCCAACAATCAATTGAACGTCCAATTGTTCTGTAATTGTCTAAGAGCGAACTCTAAATTTTAAAATATTAAACAGTCATCGAGACTGGAGATTCGAAAATTAGCAGCTTCTGCGGATTCCGAAATGTATGGATGAATCCATTTACAGCTTTTAAGATACCTTTGCTGTCGGAGAATATCGAAACCCTTAAATTCGTTAGACTCTTCTTAAAATATTTATGCAGTGAGCTAATTTGTTTGAGGACAAATGTTCACTGTGGACGGTTATGCATTCTTGTCATTCAAATTTTAGCTTCAGCCAAATTCTAGCTTAGGTGAAGTTTTGGCTTCAGCTAATTTCTAGCTACAGCCGAATTCTGCAATGCAAGCTTGAGTCAAATTCTAGCTTTAGCGACATTCGAGCTTCGGTCAATTTCTAGCTTCAGCCAAATTCCATTCAACCAAATTCCAGCTTCAGCCAAATCCTAGCTTCAGCCAAGTGTGTTTTCTGCGACTTCAATCCAGTTGAAATTCCGGGATAGAATTGTGCTTAGTAAATATCGACTTGCAGATCCTTTTACAAAACATTGGCTAAAATATTGTAACAAAAGTCAATAATTTCACATTTCAGATTTTTCAACAATAGAATTATGATAGAATGAACACATCCAGTAAACTTTTTAAAGGCGAAAAATTGAAGAAGAATGTTTTCTACGGGCCGAATCTCAACCCCGGTATCGATGTCCTAATTGTTCGATTTTAAAAGCTGCTGAACGCATTTTGACTGCTTCCAATTTCCATGACTAAATCTGTTCATAATCAAAGTATATCAATTTGAAAGCAAGTATCCGTCTTAAGCCATTAACCATGCACAAAAACTTGTTGAAACTGTACAACCATTAAAAATCTCAGAGGTTTTATTTACTGCCACAACCTTAGGTGGCAATCACGTGACAAAGTTGTCTACTTACTAAACGTCCTTCGCACTTGAAATGCCTTTCCAATCACTTAAAGGCCAGACACTCCTTCGTCCTTCAAACCACTACTCACTGTTTATTGCTTAATCATCTTAACCATGGTCCTCAAAACTCAAATAATAAATTGCCATCACATTCTCGCTCAACTGAAACAAATTAATGCATCTTTTTACACCCCAGAATAGACCCATAAAATATAATTACCGACTAAAGTGCATCGTAAAACTGCAACAAGCTCGATTCGAATAAAACCAATCAACCACCGCACAGGATGATTAAAAACAGAGAAACAAACATGCAACAAATTTTCCAAAGTGACTTCCTCTCACCCTCAAAAAAGTGGCCACTTTAACAGTCGATAAAGGAGCCAAAGCAACGAGAGATAAACACTCTTTGCCAGCTCGCAAGGCCACAGGAGCCAGCTCCGGCCTTAAGTGCCGTGTTAAGCCGTGGTTATTACATAATAAAAATTCCATTTTAATCATTTTCGCTTAAAACAAGCAAAAATGGAAAAAGGAGAAAACCAACGAGAGTACAGAAGGAAGAAATTCAGATTCGCCATAAATTCTCGGTCCGCAAAATATTTTATGACAACTCCGACACCGACGTCGACGTCTACAGTGGTGTACTCAATCAACATCATGTTAAGCTGATTACAGTTGAACAGTTGAGCAGTTGAAAAGAATGACTAATTCCCTTCACCGAATAAATAAAATTAACTCAATCTCCCTCCTAAAGAGGTACTAAAAGTCTTCTGCCTCCGATGGGCTGCCCTTTCCATGACTCCTTGCGAATTGAAATTTGCGTGAGCAACCCACTCACACACCTTTTTTGGAGAAAAACACGAAAAATTGCTGCTCGCCAGGTGGAAGAAATCGAATTGAACACGAAACATTTTAATTACCCAAAGAGGAGAGCGATTTTTTTTTTTTGTTTTGGGGCAGGGAATGTATTTCTGATAAAATTTCGGTTGCGTGCAACTTAAGTCGTTGACGTTGTCGTGGGTTTTGTCGGCTCTGGCGGACCTGCCACAGCCGAGTGGAAATGAAACAACTTTCGAAACAAAAAAAAAAAAAAAACTTCGTCTACATTAACTGACTCACACGATTAATTCCTCTTAGCCACGGTTATCGTGTGACCCTTTAACGCCAACCAACGCCAACGTCGGCACCGAAAAACGCAATTCGACGCACGCAATTTATTACACCGATCCGGGTGGTTGTGTGTGACCACTCGAATCACTCGAGCGAAAGATAAAAATACCAAAAAGATACTTTTTTTTTGTTGTTTCTTCCTCTGAAGGAACACCATCATAAGAACAATAAGTCAGTTGATTCATGAAACTCGAGCATTAACGCCGCGTTTTGGCTTTGACTTCAACTTCGAGTTCGACTGAGGCTGAGGTTGAGGTTGAGAAGTTATTGAAGTGATTAACAATAATTTGTGAATTTATTTCTGTTTTCGATACTTTTCGATGAGTCAAAGATTGGTCAAGTGAATGGTGGCCATCGATTTATTATGCGATGCGGTGGAGGTGTGATGAGGTTGGGATATCTCATCAATTTTTATTTTTTTTCTGACTCTTTATTAATGCCTGTCATCTGTATCTTTCTGTGGGGAAATAAAAGTGGTTGTGTAACTATTCAGAGCTTTGTTTGGAGAGACAATCAGTAAGTCTACATGAGTGACAATTGGATCTTAGTCAGAGAGGTGTTTGCAACACAATGAGGCTGATAGGTGTGTTTGCTTTGATGTTTCATTGAAGATAAAGATCGAGAATGGGAACAATGACTCAGCTCTGTAACCGCAAGTCTGACATATTTATATTAATTGTACCAAAAAAACAAGCTGCTTCGAATTCAGCTCTATAAATGTTAGGTTACTGATCTTAAGACTTACTTGGAAACAAAAGACGTTTAAAATAATTTGCGGTTCTTCTTAAAGCTAAAACACGCTTTAAATGTTTTTGAACTGCTTGTTACTTGAGTAAAATTTATAGGAGGATTATTTTTTTTATACTCAAATTAATTGAGCAGTAGAACTGAAATTTATTTGGAACATACAGCAAAACCTGCTAATCGGGACACTCTGTAATCGGGGAACACGTCATGCATTGTTCCTTGGCATTTTTCATACAAATTTCTTTTCTTCGGTCCGAAAGGTGGTCTAATTTGACAAGTTTTACTCCATTTTGTTACTGTTCCAGCTTCTTCGTCGTTTTTCAAGAATACATTTAACGACAATCGATTGGTCGAAGTTGAATGGGACTTTATTCATATTTGACGAACATTCCCCATTCAAATAGTTTATTTAAGATTGATATTAAGTCACGGTCAAATGAAAAGTGATTTTTCAAGGGTTTCGTAATTCCTTTGGAGTTATTTCCTAAAAATAGATAATGGTTTTTAATGACTGGTTACTAGAACGGATACCAGATGAGAAAAACAGGAATTTAGAATTCTACACAGAGATGGAAAACTTCGTGTTGAGGGGAGGAAAGCTTAGCGTGTATTGTGCGTTGGTTACCATTCAATTCGTTAGCGAATCTCCCGAGTTTTTATAGGACGCCAGTTTAAAAGCCTGACTGATGATTCTTGTTTTGAATGTGCACAGGTCTTTGTATTTTTTCTTGGCTTCCTGTTAAGGGTAAACCTTTCTCTCTTGATATTGAAAAGTAGTTATACCAAATGTATGATTCTCTAAGTAAAGGTATTAATATTAAGATACAGTGACTGCGAATCTAAGGTTGCTCAAATACGAGTTTCCATTTAAAAATGCAATAAAATGAACAAAATTGCACTTTTTGTATTTATTACGGTTTTTGTATGAGGTTTTGCAGTATGAGAAAATATTGACATTTTTTCAACCTCGTCCAACTGCCTTCATCGACTGGCCTCGCAGAGTGCATTCTGTCACTACAATTTTTTAAGACCTCGTTGATGGTCTCGGGCTGTAGTTTACGGATTGTTTGGATGATATTGACCTCAAGTGCTAGAATCTTTTCCACATTGTTGACATAATATCGGTCCTCTTATCAAATCGTAGCAGGCACCACCTCGCCTAGATAGTCTTTTTATAAATTGATGCTTGAAAATTGAGCTAAGCATTCTCAGTGGGCAAGCCAGTTGCAGAGCCTTTTTATTCAGGACCTTTTTTTTCACCCGTACTAAATTATTATGACAAGTGACACGTTCGAGAAGAAGTAGAGAATAAGAAAATTTGGTGCCCGAATTAATGACAACTGACTCAGTAAGCAGCCGGTCAAAGGAACGTCGGGGGATAAGTCAAAAACACTGTTTTAACTCATGCCCAAAACTCAACCTCAGCTGATGCAGGATGTAAAAGTAAACGTCTGTTTGTCGACGCCTAAGCGCCTGATCGATGAATCGCGGGAGTGACGTAAATTGGCCACCAAGCTCGTGTTATTAGCTTTCGATAAAGTCGTTCTATAGGCGAAAGAATGAAAATGTTTTAAAATCAAATCTTTATTCAGGTCAACTTTTGTCAACATGCTTTGCATTCATTCAGCTATATTTTCTTCTTCCATTTGTCAACCCAAGAATTCAAGTCGGGTCCCTCCAACTCAGCCCTTCGAAGTCAACCACCTTATGAATTGCTCTGATTACCCTCCTTCACTATACTCCCACTCAAAATTCACATGCTCCCATTTGAAGTTCCCCATAAATCACCACGTAATTTTCTCCACTCATACCATCCCCTCCGAAAAAAAGCAGAATTTCCAAATTTTTAAGACTCTAATCTAATTTAGACCCGTCACCGCCACCACCACAAAAGCCACCCCTCGGAGTTGTTCTCCTGCAACCGCATGACATTTCGACTGCACCCTCATGTCATCCTCACGAGCACAGGGGAGTCACACAGTTTGCCATTCGGTGGCGGAATTTTTACGACTTCCTTTTTAAATACACATCCTTCACCAGACTCTTCCCTCCCCCGAGCGTAAGCGCCTATCTCTCCCGTTCACAAGCCATATGCAAACGAGGCATGAACCCACACATGGCCTTCTCTTCTCTGACGTTCTTCCGTTCTACCGCTCTACCCAAAAAAACATTTGCTGTCGGATCCATTTATAATTTGACAATAAAAACGTCAATCCGGTCTTTTTGTTGTGTCAACAGTAAATTGACAAATTTATGAGCACTTTGATGCCTTTTCTTGGGTGAATAATTTAAATTTACGATTGACGTGAACTCATGCGGGCCATATGCGTTCGTCCTACCACCGCTGCGGCCGTCACACGCCACGGGGCCTCATTTAGAACGCGGGAGGCTGGCTCAACTGCCGAAACACCAAATTGAACGCGGCCATTAAGATTAAACTAAAGTAAATGAGAAGATTAGGCGCGCCACCGTGATTTCGGTTTAGTTTTTCATCTTGCGATGGAACAGCAGCTCTGCAGCACGCCTCACCGCAAGAGGAGAAATTATTTATTGCGTTGCTCTGCATTCATGTTAAATGCGAGCAAATTGCTCGACCAAATTAAGTGGATTAACGCTGATAACTTTAATTTTTTCTTCATTAACCACGAACAAGACTCATCATCGTTGTCTTCATCGTCGGCGGTGAGTTGCGGCTGCTGACGCACTGAAAATGATGTCAGTCGTCCTCGTCGTCGTTGTCGGTTGTCGGTTGTCGGTCGTTGGAGAACGAAGCAAATTGCGTTTGTAATTATTCGCGAGATTTTCTGCGCGCATCTCGTGGGATTAAGATAAACAGATTAAAATCTTTGACTTTCAATTATCATTGGATGGAGGGAGGAAAAATGGGAGCTCTTTTATGGAGTGCCGCAGGGGTAGAGTTTTGTTTGTTTCAACAACTTTTCTTAATGGTCATGGGAATGTTTTAGAAGTTGGTGAAACTAATTCTAAAAACGATGTCGAATGGGGGTGAGTCAACTGGGAATGGGTCTGTTGGGGTTAGAAGAGGATACTTGATAAGAATGAGCAGTAGTTTGAGATGTTTTGCGAAGAGGTTATAATGCCATTGTCGCTAGGATCATATCGAACTTTTGTTTTTCGGTGTTGTGGATATGTCTGTTAATTGCTTGGTATACTGCTCTGCAAAGTTCAAGTCAAATTATCCGTCTGGTGTGTACATTAAGGCTTTGGACGACCTTGTTTAGGTTTTCATTTAAACTTTTTGGGTTTTCTATAAAAATGCAAAGTTTGATTGCATCTACCATGAGGTGTGGTTTTCTCCATAGCCTAAATCCAGTCTTACGTATCATTTGCATGTCAAATAAAAAGGTTTCAAGTCGTGTTGCTTGTATAACAAGTAAGTTTCATATAACCTTTTATTTTACGCGCCCTTTCAAATTTTGACTGCTGTTTCGAAAAAAAATGATAAGAGCGTTTAAAAAGTTGGTTGCCACATAATATGCATACATACTTTAATAAAAATCAATTTATATTATGAACGACTTCAAAATCGCCCATGCTTTTTTAAGTCCCTTCCCTACGCTCAGCTTTGGTCACTAACCGCTGGTACTAAAACTGTCGATCAGTGATCCTGACAAAGAAGCCTCACAAACATTCTTCCTTCCCTCAGACGAGTCTCAAAAAGGTTAACCTCAGTATGCTTGCAGTTCACCATCAAATATACAATTAGCCACAGCCACTTTTATTGATTTGAAAGTCAACATTCCAGCGCTAGGGGCAGACTCGACGCCTTTCTGGGATCCAAAGCACTGCTAATGAACTCCTAATTCGCTTAAAAGTCTCTCATAAGTGCCCAACCCACCCGTCGTTCGCCTTTTAAGGAGCGCCCACCCAGCCAACAGACAAGTTATTGAACTCGACACTCGCTCACTCTCCTCCGTCAAAGTCAATGAACACAAACACTCGTCAACATGAAAGCCAAAACCTATCCGACAATAAAAATCGACATATCTCGTTATGTCTTGTCGTTCTCATTCTGTCATGTTAACCACGAGACAATGGTAAATCAGCCAACCATCCAAGTTCTATGCGCCACTCAATTGGCAACATCTTCAGACTCTTCTCTTACCAACAAAAAATGTTTCCCACCACCATCAAATCCTTGGCAATAAAAATTACTGAACAGCAATGATGATAAATTTTCTTGTTTCTGTCATTAACAACAAAACAACACAACGCAACAGAAAACAACACAACACAATAAAACAACACACAGTGACGAGTGCAATACTTTGCGGTAAACTTCACAAACCTTCTTTTAATTGGCGCACACATATCCGCCAGACCCACAGGCGATTATCCTCTTTATTGGCTTTGTTATGTCAACATTAGCCTGGCTTATTGCACAGCGCAACGCAGAGAGGCGAGTGTATCGCTGTATCGGTGTATCTGTGTTTTTGTATCTCGCTCCAAACCACACCGCCGTTGAATGAGATCAACTTTGTCTTAATTGCCCTTAGACTCGGCACACCATCATCTCATCCACATCGACATCCCCATCGACAACGACATCGACATCGACATCTCATCTCTCTGAAGTGAGTGGTTATTGTTAATTTAGTTATCCTCCTCCGTCGTCGATGTCGTCGGCACCTCGTCTCCAACAACGTTGGCGTCGTATCTCTTTAAGTGGCCATTTAATTAAACACCTCAATTAGGCAGCGTGAATAGGAATCAAAATCCTATTCAAAAGCTGAGAGAACACTGTTCTGAGATGTTTTTTTCTTTTTTTTTTCTTGCAACTCGGACTGGAAGCTTATCTAATCTCTTGACAGAGAAATGATAAAAGCGAACACCGCTCACCGACATTCGACGTAATCAGAAGCACCATCTGTAAATCTGCGTTGAACACGCATGGAGCGTGAACTGAATTTGTTCTTCTTCTGGCATTAACGAACCCATTAACCAGAGAATGTCGAGGAAAAAAAGAAAGAAAAGTGGGAAAGAATTGTTTATTACCCGAGGAGGAATCTTTCTTTCTGTTTTTTTTTTTTTGGGTTCCTTTGTGGAGATCTCTTTCCGCCCACTAGCGCGGTTCGGCCAAGAAAGGCGAATGGATATAAAAATCCACTCATCAAAATTATGAGAACTCATAATAGCAATGGAGAAACAAAAAAGAAAAAAAAGTAGAAAAGTAGAACTGAAATGGAGATCTTTGGCTATAAATTTTAAGTAGGCCTATTGTGTGGCTATGCCGTAGGACCCTGCGTTCTCTTGTGGAAAGGTCGATGAACAGACGCTTCTGGTTGGGTGCTCTGAATTGGAAAATATATAATTGTGAATGATTCTTTTCTGTTTTGAAGTGGATTCAGCTTAATTTGAAGTTAGAGGGGACTTTGGGAAAAATCTGGAAAATCAGTAGCATCTTGATGAAAATTTGGAATGATAATAGATCTCTACCTCATCAAATCAGTCATTCTTCTTTGGCATTTTTCTAGTTAGTTAAAAGTTCTCTTTCTTCGAAGATATTAATTAATGTGGTTGAAAACTAGAAACAGTTCTCTAAACCAAACCGCCACTCGAAATTAGGATCATACTTTAACTTAGAAAACATTCAGAAACATTACTCATGCTATTAAATTAATATTTTAGGTTGTTTAAAACTGAGAAATTTGATCTATTTTTGAAGCTCTGTAAACTAGTTCCACAGAATTTACTTCGGAAAACAAAATTAGTTAAAATTGTACTAGAATTTCACACATGGCTACGATAAACCACGTTGTTCTCCAAATTGATTTAAAGTGTCGTTTAAATTTTCCACTATCGAAAAAGAATGCTTCAAGCTTTCAGAAAATGTAGATCTTCCGTTGGAGTCTTTAGAGCACCTTCTTTTCGAACCATCAAACACGAAGTAGCCCTTTAAATAAGTGCAAAATACTAAGTACATTAAATTCCAACATTGACAATATAATGAACTCGAGTAAAATCAATAAAGCGGAATTTAGCGCGTCCAAAACCCATTTTTTGTTAATTGTCACCTAAGCGAACACTCAACAACCAGCCATTATCAATGAATTACACTTGTATCAACGAAACCGAAATACTTTTCACCCCTGAAGACTGTGAGGTATATCTATTACTTTCATCAGAATTCTAGTGAAATAAAAAAAACGTCATCCTCGTTCTTTGAGTGACAATGGATACCGATTGGTAACGCTTACTCGAAAATTTTGCACACATTTTTCTCGCTCATCTCAATAATCACATTTTCTAACTAGAAATCAATTTTTTTTAATTTCAGATAAACAACAGAGCTGCATCGATTTGGGATCGACTGCCATGTGACACAGGAATGGAGTTCCATCACTTTGCATCTTCTCCAAATAACGATACCGGCATCTCTACCACCGTCAATGGCACGTTTAACCGCCATCAACCTCGACAATTATTGCAAAACGAAAAGATTCCTCCCACTCCTCCTATTTCAACACTCAACAACAATATCAGTGATATCAGCAGTAGAAGCAGCACTAGCCCAGGGCTAACACGTCTACCCCTGCTACGTATCACCACCGCCCACCATTACCTCCTCACCGCTTCCTCCGCCCTGCTGAACTCTAATGACACACAAATCGATAGAAATTTCAAAAATTCAAAATCGATTACACCGCCCGAGGAGAACACCATCATCGATGATGCGGAAAAGAACCAGAGCCACGACAGCACAGCATCTGAACAATCCCAGGCCGGCGTCGACGCCGGCTCCATTGGAGGCGTTGGAGGCATTGAAGGCATTGAAGGCGTCGAAGGCGACTTCAGCTTATTGCTAACATCAGCCCGATTAAACGACGACGATACGAACGACGACAATAGACGAACATGTACTAAAAAATTTCCTGTAGATAATAGAATATCTAATAAAAAGAATTTAGTTATAAAATTTAATGAAACCCAATCGGCGACGGTGCGGAGAAAAACGCCACCAGGCCGGGCCACCTCTGACGGTGCTACCGTCACCGTCACCGCCACTGATCGTCGCCGTGACTATGATAGTGATATGACTGCAACAACAACGAGGACATCGTCATCTACGACAACGGTGACAGGAGCAGCCACAACGATGGTGGTGGGATCAACGTCACGAAAATTGAATTGCTGCCCGACAGCAGAAACAACATCATCAACATTTTCATCCGCATTAGCCGCGGCCATGGCAGTGGCATCGTCCGCGATGGCTGATGTCTTGAGGAAGTTTCACATTACTATGCGAAAGGATAAGAAGACGATGACAGCAGCGACAGTGTTGTATTTAATTTTGTATATATTCACATCGGCGAGTTGCACGGCAGCTAGACAAGATGGTAAGTTCATGGATTGTGTGATATTCTGGAATCTTGATTGGTTTGTGTTCTCGGTGTGTGTTCATTGAAATGCTAATCGCGAGGTGGATGTTCAATTGTTCTGAAGGGGTTCAGTGAACACAAGTGGGTGGGGAGTGTGGTCAGAATGAGTCTGTCTGTTGTTTAGGGTCGAACATCATCAATCCCTGGCGTCTGTTTAACTCGGCTTTGATGATGGATAAGACACCGAGTCGGGTGATGGACTCATGCACTGGACCGAAGGCCACTGAAGTGATCGAACATCGTTATTTGAGCTTCTGTTTGAATTTAAATACTATTCGCATTCAGTCCTACAGATTGAGTTAAACGCACTAAATTATCTGACAAACTTTTAAGCCGACCTTACTTTTTAATCACTTTACTGTAGTTTTTGTGCTTAGATCAATGTCGTCGATTATCATAAATTTTTTCATTCAATTGGTTATGTTCTAGCTAATCAGCTCTTGATCATTTTAGAGCTTCTAACTAAACTTGTCCGGCGATAACAATTATTGTCTATGTTCCAACATCAGTTTTAATTTCAAAAAATTTGTTCTTTCATACTGTTTAAAAAATATCCTTTTTTTTAATTCGAAACACAAAAGCAATTTTTAAGATGAAGTTAAAAGTTACGTCTGAATTGAGAACCCACACAAATAATAATAAAATCATATTTGAGCGACACAAAGGTTTCTTTTTTTCGTTGAAAACGAAATGCATTAGTTTGAAAAACTGGAATAGTGGGATAAGTTTATACAGCATTGCATAAAATCACTTTTTTTAAATTGAAAATTTCATTGACCATTTTAAATTTCACTGATGCAGCGCTCTGTTATTCTTTAATGCAGGATTCTGATACAGTGAACTCTCAATAAATCGGACTTCGAATATTCAAAAACCGCTGTTAATAGCAGTAAAACAGCATGAAAACCTCTCTAATTTGACAGTTTTAGCTTTTTTGCTAAATTCTAGGTCACATCTATTTGTTTTTCTCGAACAACCCTTAGTGGCGTTAGTGACATAAGTGAGCCATATTTTAGTTCTTACTAGTCAGTTACTTGAGTTTATAAAGGAATCATTTTTAACTTATCGAATCGTCTCTGTGGAAAAATAGGATCTAATTAATACCATTAACTGCTTAATTGGAGAGACAGTCATTCAGTTTGTGATTACGATTCTGAAAATGTTGCCATGTCATTCAAATGTTTTGTCGGAGTGTCACGAAGAAATTAAATTTAGTTTGCTTTAATCTTTGGTCATAAAATGACCAAATAATATGGAAAATAGAAATTTGCACAAGCGTTTTATTGCTGAAGCACTTTTACTCAAACCGTGAATCGCTTAGCTCGCAAATTTCGTAATTTGATTTTCACGACTTTTTTTTTAGTCACAAGAAGCTTTCCCGAGTGTCGACGTCCATCAATCGACTTAAAACTGCAGTTTCCATCTATTAAACTTAATTAAATAAAAGTCCCCAGTACCATTGAACAACGAGAATCGTTTTCTTTTAAAACGAAATTTTAATAGCTTGAAAGATTAACGCCAATCAACACTTTCAATTTCCCATCGAACATCGAGGACATTATTCGCTGTGAGTTTCCCAACGAATTCGTTTCGGAGAAAACCTCTTATTCATCCACGCTCGTTGTGATTTTGCAACTTGACCTCATAATTCTCATCAACTATCCCATTAGCAATAAATTACCCAAGACAAATGCTTAGACTTTGTCTTAATTTCTCGAAAAAAAAAAATCTATTTCAGCAATCAAAATTAACGATGAGCATCTAATTTGTCGCTCAATTTATCACCTCCGCCTCCATGCGTGTGTCTGAGTTGGAACGCGTCAACTATTTTATTACATTTCACTCCGAGAATATCTCTCGGATATCTCGAATATCTCGACGTATCTCAATAATTTTTTACATTAAATTGGCTTTTTTTTCCAGGGTTCAGAAAATTTATTTTTCATTGGAAAAATCTTTTTGAAATTAAATATTTGTTGAATAACAATAAAACTAAATATCATATTCGATTACAATTTACATGTCATTAAGCACGCACAATAAATTCCAATTAATCGAATGGCGCAAAACAAAAATAAAAAAATTTAAAAATCACACTTGAAATTATATTTTTTCTAAGAGTGAATAAAAAAATTGGAAAAAAAATGGTAAAAATCCAATCAATATGCAAAATTATAAAAAATAAAATAGGTTGAAAAACATAAATTCAGTGCGTAAATCACACACGTTGGCAATTGTAATGTCCCGACGGTAAATAACGTGAACGCACAAATTGGCAATAGACGGTGGGAATATAAAAAAAAAAAATAGAGAAAAATAAATTAAATAAAAACATTCGTAGGGAATTTATGTATCGATGGGGATTTATTTCTGTAATCCCATGTGGGAATAGATATGCGTAGCCCTGAAAAATTTCAACAATATCATGGGCTTCCGGAATGCACAGGGTGACAATGCAGATGTTTTATGACGTGTCTATTTCATATCCAGTGGAGGATTTGCAGTTCATGTGGAATGGCCGTTGTTTAGAAAACTTGTGAGTGTAACTCGGCTGTAGAAAGAGGGATTAAAGGTCATGTGCTCATATTGAAACCTCAAAAATATTGAATTTTATGCTTAAATCAAGCATGTGTCTAGCACTAGGAATGAATGAACACGATATCTTAAAAGCTTTGTATTATGTTTTCATTTGAAACTGCTATGCCCTTACTAAGAGGCACTGTATACTGAAAAAGCTGTCCTGCATCTGTGCTAGAGCCTTGAAATAATTCAACTTCTAAATTTTGAATCTACCATATGCTATGAATATGATTCTCTCTTAATCGATTTGCATTTTGTTTCAATTTAAAATTGTTATGTTCTAATTGAAAAGTCTTGTATCTAAAGACTGAGAATTTTATAACAAAAAGTGTTACTTTTTTCTAGAGACTTAATCCCATACTTAAATTCAATACTTGTCTTACACCAGAAATAAGTTTGGTAACTTAAACATTTTTTTAGTATGGTCCAAATACAAGTTTCTTTTTAAAAATGAAATAAAATTAACATAATTTAACTTTTTCAATATGTTGTGGCTTTCATTTTGTAAACACAAATATTATCTTTATTATTAAAACTCAATGTTGATATTCGCTTCAAGTGCTTAAATCGTTTCTGAATTGTAGGCACCGGCCATTCATAATTTCCTACAAAAAGGTCTAAAGGGGTTCAGTCATAGTCACATTCTTCATTCTTTCTTCTTTCTTTCCTTGTTAAAAAGGCAAATACTAGATTTTTACGACATGAACACAGATGTTCACTCAAGAACTTCTTATTTCCGGTAGAGCAAAAATCGGACAGTTCATGTGGTACAACGTACTACACTGAAACTGAGAGTTTTGCAGCGAAAAATTCTGCTCTTTTCTACGACCTTTTTAAATAGACCATCAATCTTTCTTCAATTCGATTCAAATTATTTGACTTAAGACGAAAATCCCCACATTCTTTAATCTCTATACCCGACATCGCCACAAAATCGACGTGGGAAGTCCAAACATCAGGCGCTACAGCTGGCAGTTGAGACTTCCTCATTCATTCACATCCATCACCCACCGACGGAAACAAAACAAAAAAATAAAATTACAAAACGCAGTAAATTACTTAATTTAATTCCCACTTCACTTTTAGAGGCGATATACGAGATTCATTTTATTGCACATGCCACAGGTTTTTATGGTGTTTTAATTAGACTCCGTCCGGATAATTTACAACACCGAACGGAAAGGCCGGCTCTGAGTAAATTTTCCAAAATCTATCTAACAGTACAATTGTAAAAATGTATCTTAAGATGCTAGCTCGTGAGGTAATTTATCGATAACGAGCACCACGGCGCAAAGGCTCATCAAAGAATCGTGAGAGTTTGTTGTTATTATGTCCCCCGGAAGACATAACATGTCAGTCGTCGAATGGCAATTAAGAGGATCTCCTCCCGATCTCTCGATCTTCGAATTTCCAGATCTCCTGATCTTCGGATCACTGAGTTGCCGGAATAGATACAATTTAATTAAATAATTCATGCCGGTGCCTATTTTTAGATCATTCCCTCAGCTGAGGGCGAGCATTTGTCTTGGATTCTTATCACTTGAATGGCAGGGGGAGATCCATTAAGAGCTCTGGAGCACGGGAAGCCGGGAACTCACCTCTGGCTGGTCACGGTTTGTTGGTTTTGACGCATGTACTCGCGGGTGAACACACGATTCAATTTGCGCGCGATATAATTAAATTTGTATCCCGACGTGGTTTTCTTTTTTTTTTTTTTTTGTTTTAACGTAATTTTCACAAAAAGGGTTATTTTAATTTAATGAGCCGGTTAATGACACTCGGGGTTTTGTAGCGTTTTGTCATCGGCAGGCATCCATCTCCAGCTTGATGATGACGATGGACGCGTAGTCGTATAAAACCGTCCCGGGGAAGTTTCATCGAGTTGGCGGCGGTTGTGAAGCGCTTTTAAATGGATCATTACCTTTGGGTTAATAAATTTCAAATGACCTAATTGGTTGTGTGACCGGCAGAGAGTGAGCTGGGGTGGCGGCGAGTTAAACGTATTAAAATGAGGTTGAAGGCAGGTGAACGTTTTTTTTCCTTATTGTGGCGTGCTGTGAACACATTAGTTGTCCCACATGGAGCAGTTAAGGGATCGAAGAGCATCGTTAAAAGTAGATTTGGGACAGAGCAAAGATGGCAAGTCATTCGATTAAGTGTGGTGTTTTATTACGTAGCTTTAAGGTGAATGGTGTTAAAGAGATGCTTTCAATGATTCTTTTCTTTTCATCTGTTAAAATGAAAGGCAAATGCAGGCCGATATTCTGAATCAAATTTTGGACCAATAAGTTTAAATTGAAGTAAAGGACTACGCTATTGCATCCAAGTCCTTCTGTCTGTACCAGGGGTAATTGGGTGATCAAATTTTCATGAGAACTCTGAGTTAGTGTAAAACACTTTGGACCTACAGGTCATTAGCCGGCACCACATAACTTAACCTAACCTATGACACTCCTCATGATCGGACCGCCATATACAAACAACTCATTGCTTTTCAAAGGTTATTTGTCACATTTTTCAATATTTTTTTATGCCCCACCATGCAATTTATAGCAGCAGCCTATAAGCATTTTATACCAGAGCAGATCATGTGGAAACATTAAACTTCACTGAGAAGCTGCATTTCATAAATTGGTGGATGCCTTTCTTAATTGCGAGTGTGTGTGAATTTTTCTAGTATTCTAAGTTATGTTCATTCCAAAATATGTTCCAATAAATGTGTTATTAGTTCAGTTAAAAAAGACAGTGCATTTAGACGTTAATCCGATGTTCAGTTGAGTTTTCATTTTGCTTGTGAACAGTCAAAAGCAGCATATATACGAGGTCTCTTCAAAAAGTAAGGTGAATTTTCAAATTTCGGGGGCTACGAGAAGCATGAAAGTTAGACGTGTTTTGCGTGTTCGGCC
Source organism: Syritta pipiens (assembly GCA_905187475.1). NCBI lineage: Eukaryota > Metazoa > Arthropoda > Insecta > Diptera > Syrphidae > Syritta > Syritta pipiens. Next base: position 10,539,863 of record LR994572.1, on the reverse strand, counting down.
ATTTCCTGCTTTACTTTACCTTTACTTTTCTTCCACAAATATGGACACTCGCGATAAATTTCAATTGATATGGTTACTACCTTTCGATATTTTGAAAAAAAAAACGAGTACCCGAAGATGTTGATTCACTGCCAATTGCGATTAAGAAGATGATGACTGAACTGACAACCGAACTGAAACGTATTTACACATCAGTTTAACTGATAACTAAACTTAGAGGAATTCCATCAGTTTCAGCTTTGCGTTTCAGTTTCAGTTAAATGCTTCAGTTTCTGTATTTAGACATCAGTTCAACTGATAGCTCAGCTTAAACTGAAATGATCGTCTAAAAGGGGCTTTATTCTCCCTAGAAACTAAAGCATTTTTTTCAGGCTTTATTGAAGCAGGCTAAGACGCTTGAACGCTCTTTTTCTATCTCTGTGAATTTTTTCATTCATATACAGATACTTTTGACATCTCAAAAATAAATTCAAAATGATAGAAACAAGCAAAAATTAATTCGGGATATTGAACATGTGAATCCTTTCAGGTCGCATTAATCTCATTACGACGTCAATTCTTATTCATTTTTAAAAATTAATTACAAGCTCATGTGAAACAAAAGTGACATATTGATTTTTCGTGTTTGAAACAATCAGCACGCAAACCTTTCAGTTCTAATTGTCTGTGGCTAGTCGTGTTTGACAGGAACTGCCCTTTGTGATATGATCTTTCAATTACTCGAGAGTTGAATAATTCATTTTGATCGCTTGCACGCATTCCGATTTGAATTCACAGAGGATTTATTATCGTCTACTGGTTACCGACCTTCTGTTGGATTATACCTTTTCTTTATGTTGCAAGTTAGAAATCTTAAATTGTTTAACTATGCATAATGCTTTTTCTTTTGTGAAAAAATCAATGCAATTTACTTACAAAACTATAAAGATTGTTATTGGACTACTTGTAAAATGCAAAGGTCGTGCCTTCACTTGTTCATGTGACACTGGTTATCTGTTATCTGTGCTTTATAAAAGTCTTTAGTTCAAAAACGTAAAGAAAGTAACCAATGTAGCCATCTCCTACTAAATTCACGTCGTTCCTTTTAATGTTCATGTAAAGTTTCCTTCAGGTTATGTCCAACACGCGCATCGTTTAAATTAATATATTACCAGTAGCACTGTGTATGAAATTTCATCTCCCCTTCGATACTTTCAGTCAAAGAAAAGACGACGTTTTGTTGAGGCTTACAAATCCGCAAGCGCCGGTTACTAAAGTCGCTGTGTGAAACATGACCCAAGGGAGCGGCTTAAATGAGCGTAAGAACGGCTTTGCCGCAACAAAGGACTATCCCCCAAAAATCACCGTATTTAGCACCTTATCCCATGTCGAAGGCTTCGAACTAACGCCTCTCACCCCGACCTCGCCAAGTTCACTGCATGTCCACATGTTTCTTTCGTTACCCAACCACCGTGTCACCCTGCACGCCATAACCATAATTCTTGTTGTCCCATTCGCCCTCGCCGTGATCGTAAAAAGAACCTTTCCCCCTAAGAAAAAAAAAACCTGGGTATTATTTAATTGAAATAAAATCGCCATGCCCCTGGATTTCGTAGCTGTCCACCGGGACCGAACAGGACTCCGGACGCCCTCCCACCTGAAACAAAACGCTGTAAACAAAAACCAAAAAGTACAGGATCCATTTCTGTGTCACAAAATCATAACCCTCTTTATGCCATGAATTTCATTCAGCTACGTAAAAATAAATGTATTTTGCATTTACCTATAGCTGTATCTGTGTTTGTGCGTGGGTGTAAGTGTAATTGTGGGCAGCTACGAAAAATTCCACATGATTACACCTGAAAAGTTGTTTTCGAGGTAAAATCACTTGGAGCAAACTTAACACCAAGGTCACAAAATTCCTTTTTTTTTTCCTTTTTTGTCTTCGTCCCTGTTTTTTTTTTTTGGCTCTTTCTTTCAGCTCCTTTCAGCGTATCCTGTTTTTATTCGATTTTCATTTAATTTTTTTTTTTGTTCGCTTTTGGGTAAATCTTTTTACTGCCCCCTGTGGACAGCCACACGGAGGATGCACAGAAGAGAAAAAAAAAGAAAAACGAAAACGGAAAAAATGAAGCACTGAAAGCAGTAAAAACAGCTAAGGCACGTAAAGAAAAGGTTGAAAATGTAATAAGAAAAATAAATAATTGAATGGCCTGAGCATAATAAGCGGGCGCGAAGGATGATGTATAAAAAAAAGGATCCACTGATGTGGAGAGATGAGGATGGTTCCTGAACAGGGTGGTTGCTGAGGGACATACGATGGTTGGTTGTGTGTGGGCTGCTGGTTTTCAAAAACAGTTTAAAGCGACATTTTAAAGGTTAATTACCTTAAATCTTCTATGTGGGTTTTTATTCGTAAAGGCTATTCGGGTTGATATTTAAATTTTTTGTCATGAGGTGGGACTGTCACGAGAACTTCGATTGCAGTTTTACTCGGTTTTTTAGGTTCTATATTTCGTCCTAACACTTCTGACCTACCCGCCTTACAATTTTTTATTTTCTGCATCAATTTACTACATGTGGTCCATTCAACTATGCGGACTTGTGGGTCATAAAATGGAGTCTTAAGTTTTCCGGCTGCTGTTTTCAAACAACAATCCTCCTGTAGTACTTCTGTCATAAAAAGTGTCAAACTATGAAGCTCACAGCACAATTGACGCGCGAAAAAGTTAGGCTCTGGCCCTGTACGTTCTATTACGTAGAATATTAAAAGTTCTAAATTCAATTAACCTTAACAAGTTCCGAAGAAATATCACGGTCTAACAGCAGAGGCCCCAGGATTTCAACTTGTGGTATATCTTTTGAACTTTTTCTGGTTTCTTCAATTTTTCTTGCGGCATGGGAATTTAAGAAGATTTTCAATTTCAGTTTGCGTAAAAACTACTCGATTGCTTCAGTACGCTCAGAATAGAAAAAAATATATGAAGCTGCGCTTATGCATAAGTCAGTGAAAGCATCCAATTGGATAAGGTTGTTCTCTGCGCACCTCTTGCTACCGCGCTCCTCTATATCAAAACTAAGGCCATCGCGGCAACCAATCTTAGGTGGTGGAATGGCGCTATTTGCCGCGTCAGCAGAGAAATCTGGCATAAGCTAGATCCTGAACGCTCATTTAGTCTCTTAAGACTCAATAGAATTCAAGTTACGAACCTAATCAGTGTCATAACTGGGCACTCTACTTTTGGCAAACGTGATACCAGACTGGGCCTCCCGGCCAACGACTTCTGCAGAACCTGCAGACACGAAGAAGAGGAAGAAACCTCGCTTCACCTTTTAGGGACCTGCAGCGCTCTCGCGAACCGTAGAAAGAGGCATCTTGGCCATTACTTTCTCAATAATCTCGTCGAACAAGCTGACACCATTATGAGCCGTATCATCAGCTATATCAATAGGTCCAACTCGTTTCTGGAGTAGTGAGATGTTTTGCATCCGCTCCATGTGGTATCACTATGGGCCTCGTCTGGCCTAAGTGCTTAGCTGTCTTGCGCAGCCCACCACGACCTACCTACCTTCACTGCAGTTCTCACAACTCGACTATATTTGTCAATTCTGGAGTGTAAATGTCTACGAAGAATCATGATTGAAACACAGTAAAATATAAAACTCCTTCCAGCTCCTTCTGGTACACCCTGTGTCCACATTCCTGCGTTCATCATTCCTGTGCTTGAAACCAATTTCTATACACTCTGCGTGGACTGTCTTACGTCAGGACTTTCGATTGACAGCCCGAGGGCTAGTAGGTCTGCACAAAAGTGGACGGAATAGGGACCAAACTTTTTTCTGGTTTCTGTTTTCTCTCCTCTCTCTTCCGCTTCATCTGTCGTGAATATTTAATCGGGCGTGCATAATATTCGCTCCGCACACTCTCTTCCATCGAGACGACCACAGATCGGTTGAACACAGCGACGACGAAAAAATTCTCAGGACTGAAGAACGGGATCTCCTCCTCAAGTCTAGAGTATACCTTCGAGATAATGACTTAAACCCACAATTTAACCCTTCGCCAAAAAAAGAGGAACACAAAAGAAACACCACCAGCGAATCCTTTCCTTTGTGTCCTTCCAGACTTCATTATCTTCATTGAATATTTCATTGAATTAAAACGAAAGGCACAATCAACTGAATTGTTGACCTCTTCGTCCGAACAATGAAGACGAGGGACAAGGCCTCAAGACGCAAAACAGCGCCCATTAGGACTGACCTAATTATCACCACCACCTCCACCGTCGTACGAGGGGCCGAGAATGTGCGTATATCTGGTGTGTAATTAAAGTATCCAAGAGTACGAAATGCAAATAAAATTAATGCCATCAGGGTGTTCTAGTAGTAAAACTGAAAATTATATGTGTGGTAGTTGTTTTTTTCCTGGTTTCCGGACAGCTGTAGGCTCCTGTCGCCTGTCTAATGACGCAGGGAAACGAATGAGTCCGGGACCAGGGGGCCCACAAACGAAATATATCAAAACACCGAACCCGAATGACCATTCACCGAGACCTCTAAACACAAAACTTATTATCATTACAGTGACATTTTTAGATGGCAATTTAAAAAGGTGCCGGTTGCCGACGCTGGTGGGTTCGTAGCTATCTGTCTATCTCTGAGTCGGATGAAGACTACGAGCGACACGTCGTCGTGGGCATACACATCTACACGCTCATGCAAGGATGTCATTAGCATAAAGTAATTATGATAATGGCGGAATATGTCAAGTAATTTCGGTTTTATTTACATGCCGTTGAAAGACAACGGCGAATGGAAAACAGAGGAGGAAAACAGAAAGAGAGTAGGAGGGAAATGAGCAAAATAAAAAAGAAGGATGCCCCAGTGTAAAAGCGGAAGGATTTATGGCAGCCGGAAATACTGCAGGGGGTCATTAATTGTGCTTAATCTGGTTTTATTAGGAATTATTATTCCAGTAAAATTGTGTTAACGTTAGTGCAATGGCTTTAATTATGTTTGTTGCTACGATATTTTGTTTGTAGGCTGTTTTTGTTTTTCTTTTTTGGTTTACTTTTATGGATTGGGTTCACCGTAGGCGGGGAAATAGCCGCGTTTATGGGTGCTTAAAACTGAAACATGTCCTTTGTAGATGCAAATTATGGAGGATTTAAAGTTTTGTGTGATGAGGCTTGTTTTTGATAAAAGCAGGGTTGGAAAGACATTGCTCCGAATTTCGGTAGAAAAGTTTTATAATTTGCAGACGTTGCTCGTTCTTGTACTTTACCCTGATGAAAATGTTGAGTTTACTGAATAAATTTACAGTGACGATTCGATGATTAGTGAGAGGATGAGTTCAGAAATCAAATTCAAAGCTGTCAAGATACTATTGGAAAGCCCATTATCAATAAGTATTTATTTACTGATAAGTACAACATTTCAAGTGTACAAACCTCATAGTAGCGACCTAAATCTTAAAATAAATTGAAATCACGCAGAACCAATGTTTGCCAGAAAGTTTGGCACTGAAAACTGAAACACGAGCTGTCACGCAAACATAGCTAAGCAGTAGAACAACACCGACCTAAATATTCTCCGAAACTTGGTCGTTCCCAATTTTTCCAACGACAATAATCCCCACCCCGTGTTGATTTTTCATTTCTCTTAATACCGCCATCTATTTGCAAAAAAACCTCACTTTCGGTTGGTGTCCACACTTTCTCCACAGCAAACAACGTTCTAATTATCCTGTTGAAATATTTATTCAAAGCCGTTTTCCATTCCCATTCATTTATTCTCTTTTTTCTTTTTCATTTCAGGTAAGTCCAAGAAGAATTTAAAATCCAACATTCGTAAGTACAGGACACCATCACAGTACCGCAAATAACCACCCTGCTCCCGCTGAAATCCTTTTCCACCAACTCCTCCCCGTTGTACACAACACATAACCGACGAGATGTTGAAACATATTTCAACATAAACCACAAAATAATTATAAACTTTTCCGAGAGAGAGAGTGAGCGGAATTCTTTTCAGAGAAAGAAAGAAAAGTGGGTTAACCGCAATACAAATATGCAAATGACACCACTAAATTCCAATTCCTTCCTCCAGAGTATAATCCCGGCTTAAAAAGCCAATTTCTTTCCATTTCGTTTCGGAGAAGTGGAAAAACCTTTTTCGAAAATGTTAAATCCTTCAAGGAAGACGAAGTGGAGAGAGGAAAATCGGCGGTGTATCTCGAATCCCACACACCAGCAACCGAAAAGATACATTCCCAATAAGTATCCTTCGGGTTCATTGTGTCGTCAGCGTCGTCATCACGCCGTTTGTCGTTTGGTGTCCTTAACCTAACTCTTCAGCTCAATCCAGATGAGGGGACGGAGTGTGAGTCGTCCTGGCCACATACATCCACACCCACACAAATGTAAGCAAAATTTTAAATGACATAAGGAGCTTATGTTAATTGACGTAAGGCTGTAATCCCTTGAATGGGCATCACAGGAATACGTTAACAACTCTCACGCCGCTCCTGGATGTAGGTCGGTCCGTCTGTGTATCCTGGCCGCCCTATCTATGCATTCGACGGTAAATATCGAACCCATGCGGGTCGGGGCGGTGCGGAGAGTCGACTTAATGGGGTTGGTGGTTGGGGGTGGGTGTGTGTTCAGAATTCGTTACAACCGTGGTGTGTTTGCAAAAAAAGAAAAACGAGACCGGGGGAAATTTAAATTTTTAAAATCGCTCGTGATATTTATGCGTTATCCTTGATTTCTGCTCCGGTTTTTTTTTTCCCTCCGTCGTGGTGGCTGTTCAGGGATGTGATTTGTTTTTTTCCTCTCCCTCGTGTGTTCGGTGTAATACTCTGATTAATGAGAGCGGGAGAAGGTGTTGGTGGTATCGAAATGGTGTTATCGTCACAGTGCGAAAAAAAACGAGGACGATAAAACGAGTAAAAAATCGTGTTGTTCTGGGGCGGCAGGAGATTATCGCGAATCCCGAGAATGTTTGATGCTGTGTAGCCGTACACATGTAGCACGTGCTGAAGGTTGAATTTGAAAAATTTACAACACGACCCTGAATGCAATTTTGCAAATGTTTACTCTGTCAATGATTTGTTTGGGGTTGGGATGGAGAGCGGGAGAGCGGAAGTAATCAGGACAGGGACGGGGGTGTTTTGAAAATTTTGCGATGAGGTTCACTTGCGCTTAGGGGGTTAATGGGGATCGGCGGGACTAAGTATGTTTCGTGGGTTGATGGTTTTTTAAATCAATTCCGGAGTCTTGTTCGGTTGATCGGATGGGGGAGGTCGGGTCTACGGGGACTTTGGTTTCTTGGTGAAATGTGGGGCAGAAGAAAATGCTGCAAGGTTGTCTCATAAGCGTCGGTAGACAGACACATGAGCAAGAGAAGATACATTGATGAAATATTTCTCAAAAAGTATAATTACGTGGAGGAGTATAAACAACCTCACACTCTGTTTCTATATGACTTCACATTTCAAGCGTAGCGTACTTGAAGGGAGACTCTAAGAAGAAACTCGAGCTCCCCTGAAAAACTTCCCCATCCTCGCCGGGTATTTGTTTTGATCCTAATTTTCACAGTCTTCCAAACGCTTGGCAGCCTTGACAATTGGAAAACCACTTTGAAGATGTTCAGCAACTCTGGCGTCAGGTAGAATAAGGAAAAATTCCTCGCATATCACAAAAATCTTTGCCAGGATTACTGCCTACGTAAGACGGAATAAATATTGAAGCTTCTAAGCGCCAAATGCAGCTTGCTGGTCGACTTTTTCACACCGCACTGCTGGGCCATCACGCTTTCAGACTAGGTTTAATCCTATTGAAAACTCGCATAAAATGCAGTAAAATGAACAAAATTTAAATTTGTCCAAGTGTTATGATTCTAGTGGCTGCCTCGACTTCGCAATAGCGCATTCTATCACTGCAATTTTTGAAGATCTTGTTGATGGTTTTGGGCTATAGCTTACGGATTGTTTGGATGATAGTCAGCTAAAGACGACTGTTAACAAGATTTCATTTCAAAACACAAAACTCACTTTGGGAATGAGTTTTCAATATTTCCCAACGTTGTTCAAGACTAAAGCGACTTGTTTCGTTCCGCGGAGGTATGCCACTGACTTTCTGTTAAGATTTCGAGAGGGAAACACCTACCTGTGTCAAAATAACCTATGATTTTAAAAGAAACCACTAGATGGCCCACTCTTTAGTTGCAAAGTGATTTAGATTGTTTGCTATGACTTAAATATTTAAAAAAAAATACCGACCACTTCAATCAAACTCTTTTCGTTCTGGTCTTTCGTATCTCATTCAATTTTCAAACTCTATTTTGAAAAAAATACTCGTTTCTACAAGCGACTTAAGAGCTGAGTAACACAATATTCCATGTTCTTAACGACTTCGTACAGAAGATTAATTTTATCATATCTTCACATCTATTCGTGTCCCTTTTTTCTCGTAAATTTGCTCAAACAAATCAATACACTTCTTTTTAAAACCCCAGATCTTTATCGAAACAATTCTTTAAATATTTTTCGCTGTCCAAAGCGAAGATTTCTCTTCAACGCCAAAAACCCTTAACTTGAAACGTCGAAATTACTTCCTTAAATGAATTATTAGTTGGAGCATTGGACCATAGACTTACACAACCGCCTCAGCTGCCCTTTTTTAAATTAAAGCGGGAAACTAAGATCTTCCGTGAATGTTTGACAAATTCAATGTAATAAATTACAAGTTTTTTCACGGACCTCAGTACTGAGTGAACTATATTAAATCGACAGACAGTCTTTTGAAACCATGGAAATTAGCTCTGAAATATTCATAACAGCTAAAATCTGTCTACCTTTGAATTTGATTTCGAACAGATGAAAATGAGAAATTTGACCGCCACCTGAAACAACTTTTCTTTTCTACATCCCTTCGAGTCAATGATTGCAAATAACGAACAATAAAAGAAAAGAATCATTTTTGGAGAAGTGATTGTATTAACTTGTACTTAAATTTGAAAAGTGAAGTAACGAGCGGAGGACGAAGAACGAACTGAGCATAACTTTGCCAATCGGTGTGCCACTCTGTCGACAGCCGAAAAATAAAGTCTCAACATCATCATTATTGGCGTAACAGCCTACGAAGGGCCAGAGTCTAGCTTTTCACTCCTCCACTTGTTTTGTGCGCGTTATAGTTTTTGGTACATGTGGAGTTTATACAGTTTATTGCCGGTTCCGAACAGCGAATTGCGAAAGCTTTCCGTGACAGAAGTATCAGAGGGTTATCAGAAGTATCAAGCTATCTACATATAAGACTTTGGTAGTCCCAGCCCTGCATGTCGCAAAACGATTTCAAATGCAGATAAAGGGATTCTTGGTCATTTCGAGAGAAAAATCCTTCGGATTTTTTTGGTTCCGTTTATACAAAGAGAGCTTGGATGAGAAGACTAAACGACAAACTTAGTGATTTGTACAACGTCCTTAACCTAATCAAACGAATTCGAATATTTCGACTCAGGTGGATAGATCATGTACAACGAATGGACACTAACACCGCAGCTCGTAAAGTCTTCGAGTCCAATTCTGAGGGACAAAGTAGTAGAAGAAGACCTCACCGTGGCGTGATTGATTGGATAGAGAACTCAATTAGCTGGTTATACGAAATTATACGCGTGTAGCCTAAGACCGTGCTAAATGGCGGGGCATATTAGCTGAGGCCTAGGTTAACCCTGGACTGTAGCACCAGCAAGAGAAGAAGAAAATCATGAACGTTTTAAACCTGACTAAACTCATAAACGTATTTAGATACGTTTGCAAATCTTATGATGACTTAAATCCATTTCGTCGTCTTCAATACGCAACTTTTAATACTGCCATTTCAGAAGTACTTTCTGGCAAGGCTGCTTCTCTACTTGACTTCCTGTCTTACTAACGTCTATAGGCAATTATAGGTCAAAGGGTATTTTTTAACATTTCGAATACTTTAAAGCAAAAGTGTTTTTAGTTGAAATCCATTGATTTTCAAACAATATGGGACGCGTGGACTTCACACATTGCTTAAAAAAAGCCTTCTGATGGATGCTTGGAGTGCCGCGTCTCCAAGTCTAACATGAAACTTCGCATGTTTCCCCATGAAACAGATTAAAAAAAAAATGTTGGTATGCTAATTCAGCCAATGCACTTCATATCATTAAATCTTTTCTTCATAGAAATTTTTTCTTTACACTATACATCGGCTGCCCTTAATTGCTGTCTAGACTCGCTTCAACCGTTAATGAAAGAGACCCGAAGTCCTTGCAAATCGTCCCCAACACATCGGCAAAGTTGAAAACTCAAAAACCGCGATTCCTACCTCCCCATGAAGGCATTTTTTTCCAAAGTCATTAGCGCAACTATTTCAAAACTTCCACTTCAATTCGCCGCAATGGCGGCCGTTCGGCTAATCGCAACTGAAACCGAAGCACCGCATTAGTTTTTATTCACCGCTCATCCCCCAATATCTGTTTTTGCATACATTACACAATTCGAAGACAAAAAAAACCGAAAACGACAAAAAAAAAAAAGAATTCCAATTTGTCTCAATATTTCTCAAAGACCCTCCCCGCCAATTTTTCGAACATTGACCCGTTTCCTGCACGTCCGTCTGTCTCTTTGTGTGGCAATGTATCCTTTCGTCGTCCTTTTTATTTATAGTTCGCTTAGAACAGTAGAAAAGTTTTCCAATTGAAAAATAAAGTTTTCCGGATTGTTGGGGGAAAAATGGAATGAAAAAAAATATAAGAGAAACCGAACAACAGGGTGGCGAAAAAAAAAAGCGATACGGAGCAGTTGTTGGAGAGAAAAAAAAAAACTTTAATTTGCCTTTCGGTCTTCGGTCGTCGTGCGTCCTTCCAGAAAATTACTTCCTTGCAAATAGGAAAAAGCAGAGTCGACGAACGAGAAAAAAAGGGAGGAAAATTTGGGAAGGGATTACGCGAAAAAAACGAGGAAAACCAACTCAGATTCGCAACCCTTTTCTTTTACTGTCGCTTCTATCTCCCTGTGCCGCTATGTATATCCTTTTCTTTGGTACACAAGCTAAGAAGGCTTTCTCCCCCCCACCCCAAAGTCTTGCCATAATGGTCCACCGGTAGGATCGGTTTTCCTTTCAAAAAAACGGTAATCTCTGTTTTTACCTTGCCTTTGGTTCGATTTACCATTCAGTTTTTCTTTCGCTTCTTTGGTCGGTTGGCCCTTTTTCGGGCAGCAAAAAAAATCCTTTACACACAAGAATTCTTCTCCTGCTCCTGCCCTCAAAAAAAAAAAAACACACAACATGCATACTCGTATAATGGCTACTTCTTTTAGAATGTACCGCAATTTCAGGTTTCCTTCGTCCTTTTTTTTTCTTCGGTAGTGGTTCCTCGAAATGGAGGGAATATCATAAACACACAGGAGCGCTTTTTTATTTGGATTTTGGATTTGAACACACAGCTTCCGCTGGGTTGTGGAGAAAGGAGAAGAAAATCCGTTTCATTGAAGGGACGCAGAAAAAGGATTCTCTCCGCTTTTCGTCTTGTATTGAGAAGATAGGAAAACTTTAAATCCATGCAAATCGATTGTGTGTGGTTCTCCGTGGGCGGGGGAGGAGGGACTCACAAAAGGATACACAGCACACTCGTCCATATCCTCGTTCGGAAAGGTGATTGGAGTCGCTGGTGCATGACGGGAAGTAGGGTTGTGAGAAAGAGAAAGAGAGTCCTTTTGCAGAGGGTCGACGAGAAAAACTTTACCGCTGTCATCGTCCTTTGTTGGTTTAATTTGTTTTAATCGAGGATAACGAACTGAGATGAGGTTCACGAAATGTATTCAGACCAAGGCGGTGGTCCCTCTTTTCGGTATGGGATGTGAAGTGTGCTCGGGAAAAGTTCGAGTGCGAAGGGAGTGGAGATTGATAGTTTATTGATGGCTGTGGGGAAGCCACCATGCTCGGTTGGAGGCGTGTTCGAGAAGCCCTCGAAAAGTTGGCACAGTGTGCTGTGCGTACGCGATGATGCATCAGTGCCTGCGCCACTCCACTCGGTTGAGGAACGGGGTCAAGTGACTTTTATCGTCAGAAATCGATTTGCTATGCGATGGGTGAAAAGTTTTCCTTTTTCGAGGAAAAACGAGATGGAGAATTGAGGATTTTCCAGTGAAATAAAATTGATCCTTTGAGGGGAATTTTATCGATTTTTCTTCTTGCGACTTCGCAATCGAAGGACCTAAGTGAGTTTGAATTCCTAATCGCTGGCAGGGATTTCACGTCAAATTGAGAACGTCTCGCGCGTTGATGCTGCCATCGCGGGCAATGTACTGCCAGTGGTAATGGATTATGCCGAGTCGGATTGACTGCTTCTGTCGATTATGATTCCGATGATTCTGCTCATTTATCTTATTCGCGGGGCTAATTGACAGCGCAGTGAAGTGATCTAATGGCTGCTGTCGCTGGAGTTAAGTGGAGAGGAATGAGCAGCAAATGGCACGCCTTTTTTTTTTAAATGAGTTCAGTGGAGAGGGTATAATGACCCTTCTTTCTGTCGGAGATTGAGATTGGAGGCTTTCAACCTTTTTAACCGACGAAAGACAGTTTCAATGTTTTCTGCTTGGACTTGAATGACTGACATCTGGCGTAGTTGCTGCAAATCGAAGGTTGATGTCTCTCAAATTTCATTTGCCTAAATGCAATTTTTGGGGTCAAACACTTTTTAATCAAAACGAGAATTAAGAGATTGAATATTTAAATATCTTAGTGAGTAAGAGTGAATAAGTCCTTATATCGTCTATGGCAGAGTTTTGCACTTAGCCTTTTAGATATCGCTGAGTACTACTCCATGAGTTTTTTATATCATGTTTGACTGGCTAAGAAAAAGGAAATTGGACCTCAAACACTCTAAAAGAGACTGCTCCACATTATGACGATGGTGTGTAAGATGTTAGCAAACATTTTCGGATCAGATAGGAAGAGACTAGAGCTTAGCATAGACCAGAGGCCTGAAACTGGTTCTAATTGGTATTGAAAAATGCAGAATTAATTTTTGGTAATCGCCCGAACAGAGACCCATTTAAACCTTTCGACTTAATCGAAGCCGATACCTAGCAGTAGTAGAGTGAGTTTCTGCTCCTTTTCCTTTCTGTTATATGTTAGAGCGAAATTTAAAACCTTTATCACCTAAATATTTAATATTTGAGTTTTATCATCTCTTCCAAAAACAATCTTCAGTCTTTGTTACGAAGGGTGGAGCTTCTACATGCTCTAAAATATTTTCTTAAATGAAGATTGTGAGTTTTTCTTGTTTTCCCTTCAAACATCTCGTTCAAATTGAAATGGATTTTTGCGTTCACTTTGGTTTAGATTCTTTGAAATCAATCATTTTCACATTCGTAAGTTGTTACTGGAAGGTTTTTCGACAAGAATATACTCGAATCATTGATATGCGTGAATCTTAGATTCTGCCAAATTTTGCACAGGATTAAGTTGATCTGTTATCGCAGTGGACTCTCCCGAAATTGAATTCTTGTTGAACTTGCTCGCTAGATTTTTGCATTTTGTCCAATTACAAGAACATCTTCTCTTAGTCAAACTCCATCTAAAGCGAAACTCCCTCTAACCTGTACACTTTCTTTCGATTTCTGCCTACTTTTTTCACCCCTGAGTCGATTTTTCTTTTTGCAAAGACTTTTTGAAGAGAGAGAATTAAATCTGCAGTTTGTTTGTGCTAATGTGGTCAAGTAAAGCGGAACAAAGTCTATGAGTATAAAAGTGTTGACAAAGCCGTTTTCAAGTGCTTTGAGAGTATAAATAAAAAAAATGATCTGCGTAACAGCCCATACAGGGCCAGAGCATAGCATAGGGATATAATTTGACACAAGTGGAGGGGACCTACTGTTTAATGCCGGTTCCGAACGGCGAACTGCGAAAGCTTTCCATGGCAGAGGTTTTTCCAGAAGGATTGTCAGTCGTTCGGAGGTGGGACCGTGAAAATTGCTTGTGCTCTTTTACCGAGCTGGATTCGAACCCAGGTACTCTCGGTTAACAATCCGACGCACTGACCATTTAAGCCACGGCGGCCACAGGTTTGAGTGTATGAGTGCCAATAATTTACCAATAAGTGGCCCAATCACATAAAAATCAAGGTTTCTTTAACACGCTTTCTTTAACACAAAAACAAAATGTTTTTTTCTCTAACTCCAACACAACATGGTATCACGTAACAATTTGACTTAGGTGGAGTCTGTTGTAACTTAAAAGCCAAAAATTTATTGAAAATATGAAAACATAAGTTTTGGCTGATCTTTTTTTACCACGATCGGTCTCAATAACTCATCAAATGATAAGAGTCTACGTATCCATTCAAGAACACAGCTAATCAACGTGCTGTTCCTTCATGCGAACAACTTAGAAAAAATCGAAAAAAATTTACTGAGCCTCTCACCATTACGACTAAAGTCTCCACATAACTCAATTTTACAGCCACGTCCTTAACTAACTTCCAGAAGAAAGCCCACCCTATCGCCATCATCAATCATCGCTTTTCCATTTGACAAATGTCCACAATTCATTACGACCTCTTTTTCTGTGCAGAAATTTTCCCCCAAAATGAAAGAAATCGAATTTCCCGCCCCGAAATCCATTCACAGAAACACTTTCAATCCTGAAAAATGCCTCAATCGATGGCATTTCTTACAAATACACACACCCACACTCTTTCTCTCCCCTAATAGCACCTACTTACTACACACACTTCACACACGCATCAAATGAGAAACGAAAACATAAAACGTGATAAATTTCCACCCAAAAAAAAAGGACGAACCCAAACTGTAACAGCCTGTTCTCACTTCTAATAGACATTTCACATAATTTACGGACTTTTGAAGTCCTCCTGGAGAGGAGATCCCTCCTTGAGTTTATTTTCGTTTACAACAAAAAAAACTAAATCCTCTGAGCGATGGCCGCCGAAAGTAATAAACCCAAACTCCCGTCTGGCATGTGCTACCAATTACCTGTTCCCTGCTCCGATACACATAAACCTCTCAAAAAAAAGAATAAGACGAATCCAGGAAAAAAAAACCCTTAAACAGACGTAAAGCACTTGAAATAAATTCTCCCGCCCCAGCTGGCCACGGAATGGTGTAGGCAGGCAGGCTCTGGCTGACCGACCAAGTACTTGAGATACCCAGTCCTCCTTGTAGGAAAAATAACACCATATGGCCGGAATGAGTTTTCAATGTCTCCCCCACACACACACTGGATGGATTTTCCTCGAACGTTTCCATTTCATTGAATTTCCACCGCCACCTTGATCTTCAAAACAGAGAATCGAAATGGAAACCGCATAAGAAGAATCCGCGTCTTCCTTTTTTTATCGAAATTAAATTTCAATGCAAATCATTTACTACGCGAACTTTCCCAGCCCTAAAACTTCCCCCTCGGCGGTGGGGTGGTAATTTATAACGTTTATTTAATTTGAAAATCTCCAATGTGGGCACGTCACAGCCCGGCCTGGCTGTCCTTAACTCATTCAAGAGCCAAGCCAAAAGGTGCTATCTCAAGATTGCCAACAGAAAACAACAACACGACCGGCGACAGGAGCAGCAAGAATCATAATCTGCAAAGTGTGTTCCTGTTCCTGTTCCTTGCTGTTTCATCTTGGTCCTAGTCATCGTCGTCGTCGTCCTGGCCTGTGGTGCCGTCATCATCGTCGTCGTCGTCCGATGATTTATGTACCTGCACACATAAAGTGTGCTCCATCACGTTGCCGCAGGTATCTTATCTTGGTGGAGAGATTAAGGGAGTATCTATCTATCTACGTACCTCTCTAAAAAAAAGGGGGCTCAAGTACTCCTCCTTGTCGTACACCAACTGCGACGATGATGTCGACTCTACTCCTCGTCTTTAGTGGAGCCGAGCCTGGTGAAATGAACAAAGGAAAACACCGAGTTGTGGTGAAGTGGAGTGGCAAACTCCAGAGACTCCTTGCAGATGTGCATTTATGATGCATGAGCAGGTCTGGGCGCGGCGGGAAGATCATGTCCAGGATGAGAGAACTGGTTTTGCTTCCTTTTTGGCGCTTCGCTTAGGGTTTTTCTTTTGCCGAGAAACTTTTCGCAGTATTTGCGCGGCGCAACGTGATTATTTGTTTTGGCGGTTGAGCGGTTGAGCGGTTGAGCGGGTGGAAGCGTATTAAGCGCGCCAACGATTAATGGCGGGTACTTAAGAAGCTGGCGTGTAGATATGGTTTGTTTTGAAAGCGATAAGTCTCGACGGGGGCGGGTGGGAGATTTAAATGTTGAAATTTATATAAATCAACATTGGCTGGGTGGTAATTAATCAAAAACGCGAAAGAGCGGAGGTGTTGTTCTTAATGAATCGTGATGCGGAATGCCCGTGGGGCGGTTTGGCTCAGGTTGAGGCTAATGGAGAGATTTGCTTCAGTGGATTTGTTTTTCTTTTGGGTTGGGATTGGTGAAATAGAAGGGTTCAAGTGTGGACGAACATTTTCGTGTTGTTTCGGTTGTCTGTTTGGCAAAGTAGGGTGGATGCAATTAGTGGTGTTTGGTTACCAAGGCGATGTGATGAGTTGGTTCACGAGAAGAGAGAACCCTTCAGAATCGTTCTGCAGTGCGTCTTTTTGAGAACGAGCGCGGGCATAAGTATTAACGGACAAATCATCTACCCCATTATGATTTTTGTAACTCCCAGGAGAGACGACGTGAAATAGCTGGATGAAAATAAAAGGATAACACTAAAATCATTGAAAAACATTCTTTGGGATCACAAATATGTTGAAACCAGATACGAATTTTGTTTGCTTACGTATTTTTCTACGAAAGAGTGAAACAGCGAAACGAAACATTCGGTAGACTTAGAAAGGACAGGTTTTCGATGATTGTATACATCAGGACGAGGACTGGTATATTCAGGTTTAAAGAGCTCTCATCTAATGGTTAGGGCGCGATATTTTCAATCATGCTGATAACCTCCTATTATAACTTTTCTACTAATCTTTTTTCGCTTGTTACCTTAGAATCATTTCCCCTAAATGAGATGGTATCGTCTACTGGTGAATGATTACCATTAAATCATCTAAGGAAACTCCCGAAAAATAAGCCCGAATACCCACACAATGTCGTTTAAACTAAATTAATTCAAAAGCAACGGTGGCAATCTGCAACCTTGAGGCACTTCACCACATTTGCACCTCCGACAGTCACCACACAAGCGACCACAACCACCCAACGTCGCATCCCCATCAATTTGACGATCAGATCTAAAGAGTTTCACATCGCAAACTTCGAAAACACCTTTCCATTGCATAAACACCGTCACTCAAACTGCCACCACTTATCGGCGTAATCTTCAACGACCCTAAATGTGCACCCGTGTCTCGACCACTCCAAATCCCGGATGCAACTTCGCTCCAAGATCCACAAACCGAACCAAGGGAATGATTAAAGTTTCAACTCCTCCGTGCACGGTGATAACCCAGCCACCTGTGTGTCCGTTCTCCCCCGTACCAAGAAGACCAGCAGCTAAAAGAAGGAAAAAAAAAATGCACATCCGGAACTTGCACTCACTTTAGCTCTCCTCTCTGGCACAGATGAGTGATAACAACCTGCTGCAAGCGGCAATATGACCAGTTCCCCCAGCCATCTTCCCTGAAATTACATTTGCCCAAGTCGACCGACCGTCCGGACCAGCCGACCGACCGACGAAGAAGGCGAAGAGGGACGACTTTTGTAAGATAAACGACAACGTCGTCGTCTTACCAGGTTTACACAGTTCCTTGCGGCTGCAGTACATTGCAACACTCTTGCTGCGCGCATATTTACATTTTCAAGTGGAGCTCTCTCTGGCGCGTAGTGGAATATTAACCGACGGCAAGAAACATCACACCCAACCAGCAAAAACAACAGCAGGGGAGAAGGCACATGCACCTTAACCGCCGCCGCCGCCGCCACCGCCTTCATCGACCGTCATCCAATTTGAAGCGAGTGTCGTTGTCGTGCGATGTAAAAGCCTCGCAGCGAAACGCTTTCTGATTCCCGCCGCATCAGGAACTTTTGCGGTGGCAAGGCGATTTCCTATGAAATGCAGAACGCCTCCGGATTGGATTGGTTCGCCGATTCTGTGCCTCCGACCATCCGACGGTGGACCGGCCCTGATGGAGCACGACGTTGAATCCACACCCGGAGAGACCCTCTCGTATCTATTTCTGCAATTGCAAGACTATAAATTTTAAACGAACCCGAACGAGGGGTGGAGAGCCGCAGGAGCATAACTTATGCGGCAGGAGGCAAGACACAGACAGTCACAGTCACAGTGCCGGCCAGCAAACACGTACTCCTTTCGGTATATTTAAATCACTTGAGCGGATATAATTCTTGATTGCATTCGTGGCAACAAAAAACCTGCACGATGACGACGTGGCAGTGTGGCGGTGTTGCTACACCGATTTGTCTTCATATGCATACAATCACAAACACAAGAATCGAGGTCCTGGAGGTGTGCAAGCAAAAAGCGCCGCATAATGACACATCTCTCTCTGTGTGCTCGGTCTGTGCTTAGAGATGAATCCAATCTTCTTTTGAGATACACGAGATGGTCACGGAGTTTTGTTGTTTTGTGGCTCAAAAATTTTCGCAGGAATATCTCAGGGATCTTGTAATTTTCTTTTTTTTTTTCTGTTCTTGCTGTTTTCCCAACCCCCGTGGTTGATTTTGGGCGTTTGTTATCTTTCCGATGACGACGTGGGTGGAAAAGAGAGGAAGTCGGTTTGTCCAGACTGATTTATTGTTTCTCCGAAAGCCGCTGATGGACTTTTTGTTTTTTTCTTTGGACGGGACAGGAAGTTTCTGTGGTGTAAGAAGTTTTCCCTCCCCATCCTCTCCGACGAAGAAGAAGAGAACTTTTTTAATCTTATTCAGGAAAATGATAAATGACCTGGGAGGGCCCAGCTAATGTGAATTTGAATTACTGCCTGTAGTTCTGTTGTTTTTCTTGCCATTCGGTGCCAGGAAAATGTAGTGGACTTGGACTTCTTTGTCGGCCAGCTCCCGGTGGGAGCTCGGAAGTGATTCACCGGCGCGACGATGGCAGCTTTAAGACTTGTGAGTGAATGTCGCTGGGAGAGTGTCGGTTGAAGGTTTTTGTGGCTTTAAGGAAGTGCTGTCGTTGGTGGGATGTGAATCCAACTGAAGACAGTGACATTTGCGGATGAAAGTCTTCACACGGAAGAGGCCTTTTTTTTTCGACTCGCCAGGAATTTTATTTATCGAATTCGCGAATAAGCATTTGGACGAAGCCGTTTGCGTCTTGGCGAAGACTTCTTTGAATACCCGCAGTATTTTTCTTTAGTATTATTTCTTCTGTTAATTCAGTAGATGCATTCAGTCCACTTCTCTCACAGCAATGGAATCGTACACTTCTAAGCTGGAAGTGCCTCAAAATTTGATTTTTGGTATAGGGTTACTATCGTAGCGTCTGGTGTTGGTAATTTGATGTTCATTGATGAAAAAATCGATTGGTGTGATAATTTGAACATCCTCAAGACTAACCAGCACGAAATAGTTAGCAAATTCAGATTGGAAGGATTCACCAACAGGATAATGATTCTAACCAAACTGCGCTTTAAAGTGAACAAATGGTTGCTTTATAGTGAACAAAGCCAATTCAAAACTCTACCAAAATTCTCAAATGTGTTAATCAATTGAAATAAAGCCAATTCGATGATATTTTGGACGTTTTCGAGAACATTTGTACCGAAATATCAAACAGCATACAACAAAATCAATCGGTTGTTCTGAAAACACTCAGAACGAGAGGTTAGTCAAAGTGCAGTTTTAATTTGTTTTCTTTATTGTAATGTTTTTTTCTCGTAGCTGTATTTGAATCATTTAAGGGTTTTTGTTACTTTTTTAACCATTTCTAGTACCGATCTCCCGAGACCTGCAATTAGTGAGTAAAGCTCAATGTTCCCCAATCAAAACTTTCAATTCCATTTAAGCGCTTTACAGAAACAGCTCATTGCGAGTATTTTCACCTCCGGAGAATCCTTCGCCCATGTGAGTTGTTGCGATTGAAAATGGAATCACATCATCTTGGAACATCTCTATTAGCACTACAAACTCTGCACTTCTTGAGAATTTCTGCTCAAAGTCCATCGGCTTTGTGTTTCTCTCTCTGTCGCCCTCAGGCACCATTATCACCCGCAGCGTCTTGATTCAAAAACAAACGAAAAAACGTCGATTCAACTTCCACATCCGATTCATTCTTTTCCTTGAACTAACCCAGACACACGGAGAAGACATTCGCTGTCATGTTTACATGCACCCACCCGACCCCATTGAAACACAATTAAATCGCTTAATGGACACTCGAATCCACTTGCAATCCGATTCAGTAATTTATCATCACACACAATCGAGAGGGTCGATGATGAGCAAGAGCGGAAGGGAGACTTTTAATGCGAACAATCCGATGAGCCCCCTAGATAAGCAGTGTCCCGCAACAAAACTCATTACCGTCAGGTTATTCACCGACCAGAATGGGGGGGTTGGTGGCCAAACACCAGAATGCCAGGCAAATATTTGTAAACTGAAAACATTGCGCGGTAATTGATGAGGATAATGCCACGTAAATATGATTATCATGGCCCCGATGAGATCCAAGCACACCAGACCGCCTCCTCGTGATTCATTGAACTCTCAAATACGACGCACGGACGAGGACTCGTAAATAAAACCGCGCACCATGAGTGCCGCTTGAATGAAAACCAGAAACAACAACGAAAAAGGATAAAATTTCTCTTCTCGTGAAAAAATAATAAATTTGACTTTTGTTTAGCTTTCATCTGTCTTGCGTGTGTATGATCCTGTTTTGAATTTCAAGCAATTTCACACGAGGAAATCTTCACGCTGTGAGGAGGAAGAGTAAGGGGCAGGATGAGGATATCAAAAGCACAACACACCCAGCAGGACACTGTTACGTTTATTCAGGCCACCGCCATTCATCGTCACGCTCGCAAGGACTCTAGTTTTGGGTGTCGTTAATTTTTATTATTTCCATAACCGCCATGAAACTTCTCGCTCCTCGGTGCTTTCCCCCCGTTCAACTTTAAATAAATATTTTCGGAATAAATTTTCGCAACAAAAGGACGACGGTGGAGGATGAGGATAAGGACGAGGTGGAGAAGGATAAGTATGCACACCCATCAACGTGTTAAACTATTTTATTTTATTTCCTTGAGAACATTTTGCATGGAGGACGTCGCATTATGTGATTTCCTTTTTTTTTTTGGCTGTGACGGAGAGAGAGGGAAGAGAATGGACACGGGACAGCGACATGGACTAGAATCAAGGAAAATAATGTCGTTCCGTTTTTGAGGGGGCCGGATGTTGAGGAGAGGCCATCATCATCCTGTGAGAGCGAGGACAATGGTTTTTTTTTGCATATAAGAAAATTTTTAATGTTTCCTTTATGGCTAACGGATGGTATTTAAGGGCTGCAAGTCCGACAACCAGAGAAAGAGAGATAGTTCTGTTGGAATGTTTGTTCGTGTGTTAGGGGGTTGGCTGGACAGTGGGCCACGCCTGGGTAGTTTTATTCAACTTGTAAAAGAAGAATATGGAGCGTGCAGAAGTGGAAAGGCGGACGACCGGGTGGGTGGAGCGCTTCGGTCATGTGAATTTCTACGGAAACTTGGCGGGTCATGAACAAGGCTTAAGGGGATGAGAACTCCGTCACTTCACAGGGTGGATGTGAAACTTTCTGAAACGTATTTGATTAATAAAAAGTCTTCTACTTCCAAACTTTGGTAGTTGATAGCGGCCATATTATTGAAGCTTCACGTGTTCAAGGATCAGTCTTCTATGCCAAATCACTATAGAAGAGTGTTTAACCACATGTGCAAATAAAAAAATGCCGCGTTTCTTCCCCATGCAGCCATTTGAATGATGTTGCTTTTCACACTTAATGGCAAAGTCCAAACTTTATGATGAAATAAAATGTTCATCAAAAATGTATCGTTATATTAAGCTGAATGCCTTTTAAAACTGAAAAATTAATGCTCAAGGAATTGGAATCAAATTTAATGCGTTGTTTGATTGCTGAGCGAAATTGTACACATTCGTAAATGGCAAACATTAAACTAATATTATGACAAAACTAACAGCTGAGTTTTACAGGTGCCAGCGCTAGTAACTTTAAACCACGAGATGAATGCCTCTGTATTCGGGCAAAGCTCTGTCTTCCTAGCTTTTGCGGTTGCATAATCTTCATACCAAGATGATCGCAATTTGGTGGACAAATTTAAGTCCACGGGTGAACGATTAACCAATGTCTGTTCGTCCATAAATTGTAAAAATTGCCCAAAACATCGTCGCTATTCGAGGCAGTCGATTTTCGTGGCTCACTAGAACTCAGTCTTTTGCAGGCAACAACTTGACGATTTTTATGCCGTGACTGGAGCCGACAAAATTAAAGATAAACGAATATTGACCAAGACGTGTGTTCGCTGGTAGGGCTCTGCAGCAGTTGGAAAACGAACTTTATACATGTCATGGATCAGATCCAATCTAATTTATGCGCCAGATTTGACGTTTTTGATACGCGCCACGCAAAGAAGACGCGGCCGACTTTTGTTGTTTATATTTTATGCATAATGGCATCGATAGGCCATTTAAATGAATAAATATGTAAGGACGACAGACAGACAGACGGAAGTGATTCTATAATGGTTTCCGTATTCCTTATGGAACGATAAGGATTATAATATATTTTACAAACGCTTGTGTTATTCAAATTTAAAGATTTTACTCGTAATGAAATATCTAATACATTTGAATGGTTGCACACAATTTGCTTCACGAAAGATGCTAAAACTGAAAAAATCAGTTTGTTTTTCTTTTTTTCTCTCTTTGTCTCCTTTAACACATTGAATGCCACGCTATTTACGAACACACTTAGTGCCGGTCACCGGTGACCCACATGGCATTCAACGTGTTAAAATAATAGAATTGCTGCTGTAATCATTTCACCCAAATTCACTACGACGGAACCACTACGGAAAAAGACCCTAGGGGGTGCGATAGTTTAAAATCAAAACCCTAAAAAGATCGTCTGGTCGGTCACTTGTTAATAATTCATCGAAGTTATGCTACTTGTTCATAGAAGTTAATTGTATCAAAATGTTTTTGAAAACGCCCATGTGTCATAATAATTTTTTTCGTTGATTTTTTGCGTGAAATTAGATGAGATTTGCAGAAACTCTACGCTGATATTTGGAACAAACACCAAAAATGTTGTCCACCATTCTGCTAGTCCCACCAACTGTTTACAGACATTTGAGTACAGCAGGTTCGGTAGGTGCTTCATGTAAGCTAGAACTTCTAAAACACACACTTTAGGGCTAAACAGTATTCATTTTGAAATTAATTGTTTAGTACTTTCCCCCGTTGTTCAAGCGCAAAGCGATTTATTTCGTTCCGCAGAGATCTGATACTGACTTTCTGTCAAGATTTCGAGCGGGAAAAGGCTGTAAGTGTCAAAATAATCTAAATATAATCTAAAATCAGAGATTGTCCATAATTTATTTCTGCATGCATTCATAAGCACAGAAATGGAAGATTTAACTATTCCTAGTACTAGGTTTAAAAAAAACTAATGATTACTTTTAATAATTGATCCTTACTACATTTTAATTGCAAGTAATTGGTAATAAAAATGCCAAAAATGACTGCAACAAGTAATTAAATTTTAGAAATAAGAGTTAAAATTACTTCCAATTAATTTACTTCCACTACAAATATTTTTGATTAATATTTGCAATTCATTTTCAGATCAATGAAAGATAATCCCAGCCTCATGAGTTTTTCCATTTTTGTAATTATTTGCAATATGAATTGGAAGTGATATCATTTTTCTGAATTTTTTTCAAAACAAATTATTTGAAAATGTAATTGATGTTATTCCAGTTGAATTTTCGTGTAAACGTATTGATTGCGTTATTCTGACTGTAAACTGACACGACTAGTGCTGGAGAGATTGTGTTTAAATTGACCAAATTATTTACTTTCTTCCATTTAACTAATTCTCAATTTAAAAATCAACGTCAATACGACCAAATAAATGGGCATCGATGCAACTTGTTAGAATTGCAGCGAAAGTTTGCAATGCAGTTTTCCGTTGTTATGAAATCGACTTTTCACAGTTTTGAAAGCAGTAAAATTTACGATTTTCCGAAAATGCTGTCTACGCGACGACTAACAGCCGTCGTTTTTAATTTATGGGGACTAGATTCTCCTTCTAGTACGTCGTTCTTCGGCACTAGAACTTACGTTCATCTCATCATAATATCTGACCCACCCTGCAACTGAGAAATAGTTAACAAATTTTGCACTTAAAAAAATTGCAATTGATTATCATTCACAAAAATGGCCTCGATCTCGCGCCAAAAAACTTTTCCAAGCGCCGCCTCAACTTTTTCCATCTCCCAACTTAACTCTTATCCACTGGCCAAAGCCAAACCATAAATCAACCTCAGAAAAACAACTCTTTTTCAAAAACACCACGAGCCGTGCGTCTCGTCCTAATCCATTATCACTGCATCTGTTCCGTGTTTTCCATTTCCCATTGCTCCACCTCCTCCCTCCCATTTGAGGGAAACAAAATTTCTTTTTTAATCAAATTAACTGACCGAAAACTCATTTCACCAGCAACGCCCTTCGCATCTCGCTCGGCATCACTTATCAACTTCGAGGTTGCTAATCAGATACACTCAATCACGTCTCTCTGCCGCTGAAAGGACTTCAAAGACTCACGCTCCTGGCATGGTAATTCACTCCCACTCTACACCGACGAAAACTTTTCCTCCCCTCAAACCAATGACGAAAATTATTAAAGCGATCAACAGCGGCGCCCACGCCTCCACCCAAAAGTCTCGTTTGTTTATGTTTTTGTGCGACTTCAAAAACCCGCGAGGATAACTCCCTCTCTCTCTCTTCAAACAAAAAAAAAAAAACAACACGCACACAAAGGCAAATTGCCAGAGTAACTAATTACTAACAACGCGCGCCGCTCTCGTAATTCTCCCAATAACCTTCAAGGAGTTCCCGGGTAATAATGGAATCTGATTTACAAATTAAA
The DNA here is from genome assembly GCA_905187475.1 of Syritta pipiens. Classification (NCBI taxonomy): domain Eukaryota; kingdom Metazoa; phylum Arthropoda; class Insecta; order Diptera; family Syrphidae; genus Syritta; species Syritta pipiens. The sequence continues at coordinate 10,514,718 of LR994572.1, read as the reverse complement.
ATCCTTTCACAAGAAGGGTGGCGAATGGCAACAACCCGTTCGTTTTTGGTTTCAAAAAGGGGGAAACACAAAAACAAAACACGATTTAAGGACCAGAGGAAAAGGTAAACGTCTGAGTCAATTGAAGTCGAAAAAAATGGAAGAAAAAAACCGAATCTCCGCATGGTCCTCAAAGCCAGAACCCATTTCGATTCGGAACTTAAATGCGGAAAAGCGGGAGCAGTAACGCGAAAGAAAAGGATCCCGAGACAAGGCTCAACTTAACTTTTACTGAGAGACGGAACACACAAAAAAATAAAAAGGATAACAAAAAAAAAGAAGAAAATTTCCATTCCATTAAGCCTTTAGGATGAATCTGCTCCCGTTCGAAGCGGAAGAGAATTCTGTCTCGAGCAGGTGCGATACAGGAAAAATTCCACAATAAATCTTTTTCTTCACAAGTGTGCTGAAAGGATTCGGGAGGTGAGGTGGGTTTTAGTGAGTCCTTTCCAACCGTTGTCTCAGCAAAAGTCGAAAATCTCCCAACGACCGAGCGAGAGAGAAAGAGAGAACGGATAATAGTGTTGTTATGCAAGACTGATCCTGGTTTAACTCCCGAACTTGTGGAGAACTTTTGCAGCACTCTTCACCACCACTCACACATATACGACAGACTGCAAATGAAAAATATCCCTTTTTTTTGTGCCAGGCGAGAGAAACAGAGAGACCTGGGGGTTGTTTTCCTTTTGCATTTTGGGGTTTCCCGTTTTACCTCACTCAGTTGCGGAGTCCTTTGCTGTGAATACAGGATGTGCACACGTCTGCGGTGTGGCTCTGGTGATGTGGAAGCGGGCACCTTAGCCGTAGTCTCGTAGCCTCTGCTGCCTCTGCTGTTGCCGTAGCCAGTGAGCGTTTTCAATTTCCTTCAATTGGCGAAAGAGCGTCATATTTTACAATAAAAACTACCCCACCACCTCAAACATCCTGCAGCAGTCATTTACGGCAGACGTACGAGCTTTCAGGCTACTCGCCCGCCTTTTCTCTCTGCGTAGAGAGAAAAGGAAAATTAAAGGATCCCCGTTCCTGGGTTCGAGTGTGCCATTTGGCAAGTGCTCCTGAGCGGCAGACGAGAGTCTGCTCCGTCTGGCGGTCTGTCCTTCGCCGTTCACCGTCTAACCATCTCACCATCTCACCATCTGACCATCTGACTGTCTGAGCGATGGCAAGGATATAAAATTGAATGTCCGTGCTGTGAAATAAAGCAACCCCCAGCGTCCTGGTCCTGGTGCTGGTCTTCACCTCCAGAGGATGCCAAAACTACGATGAAGTGCCAGCGCGGACCAAGAACCAAAGTCCGCATCTGAAATTCTATTTAGTCCTTAATGATTGTTCCTTCGTTTAGGAGTAGCAGCAGCACAGACTGCCTGCTCCTCACACACACACACACACACTCACAGGAAAGCCGCCATTTTAACATTGCAGATTGCGATGTGTATTTCCATTAGCTTTATTGATTAAAAGTTCTTCTCTTCTTTTTTTCGGGGTTAAAACACTCCAAGGATTCGTTTTCGTTTTCTTCCCTGCTTTGGTGTTTTTTTTTTTTTCTTTTCGTCCTTTTTGTGAGGAGGGGAAGGTTTTCGTTTGCTACACACTTGTGAAATTGTATACTCGTATCTGGATCCTGTTTTGCGTGCTTTTTTCAACCCCCGTAGGGGGTGTGGGTGCGCCTTAACGGTTTTGACTGGCGGACGTACAAAGGAGATGATGAGTTTTGTGTTTTTTGGCGGGTGGGTTGATATCGGGCTTTTTTTTTTTTTCTTTCTTTGTTGCTCTGAGAGTTTGAAACTTTTTTGCAGGATATTGGAATTGCTATAAAATAATGTTTAATGATAGAATGGATTTCGTGTGTGTTTGTGTGTGGGTGCTTATCTAGATCATGCATTGAATTTTACGGTTATGATTGAAACTTTAAAAATTATTCACTTTCGAGAAGAAGTGGTTTAGTGGGTGCTCAGGGTGTGGTTGAGTGATGTTGAAGAGTCTCAGCTGTGTGATGAAAATTTAAAAGTTTCGATGACGACGAGAGATAGGACGAGATAAAATTTCAACAAAGTAAGAGTTTTGAAAGAGGAGATCTTCTTCGTCATCAGTTTTTGGAAAAAAGAGTTTTGTGTGAGGAGAACTGGATTGTGACGACAGTTTTGTTGGTCAGTCTTGGTGTCAGAGGCGGTGATGTGATTGGTTTAACGTGTGAATAACAACCGTCACGAAGGTCAATCGCGGATGCAAAAACTTTTCTCTTTTCATGTTTGAAAAGTGCAGAAACAAATTTTAAGTTTCAGTTCGAAGTAGATGTGGATAAGGTGGGTAAACTCTTTGGAGAACTTGCTAAAAAGAATCTTATTCTGATACAATTGTAGCTTACGAGAGTGGGTACAACTCTTCAAAATACACTAAAGGGATTGTGATTGTGTGAACAGCGAAAAGGGTTTTTACCCAGTAAAAACACCTCCCTTCAAATATATTTATATTATGTTACTACTAAGTTTGACACTCATCCAGCAGTTTTATTTTCTGGAGACAACCCATGACTTGAAACTCATCCTTCCAACGATCCCTATTCGGTCAGAAAGAGCCAACTTTACCCGCAGGCAAATGCCCGCCGCCCGTCTCCCTGCAACTTTCCATTTCAAAGCCTTCGGCAGTTCCTGACACATGCACTTTTCTCAGCAGCAACGCATCACACAACTTTTGTTTATTATTAAAGTACCACATCGATTCAGGACAAAGCAACAAAACAAAAAAAAAAAAAGAAGTGGTGTTGTTACTTCGTCCACCAGTGACAGGATTCAAAGGACGCTTCCAGTTGTTCGAGGGAATACAGCATTTTGCTGGAAATCAAGAGGGAAGCAGTCACATGCGACTCGCAGGAAGGTCTCGAACAGCATCACGAATGCGAATGCAGAGACGGGGTGTGCGGAGGTTAACAGCGTTTTGCGAGACGGAAGCACCCGGGCACTACAAATGAATATCCGCTTTGGCGGAGGAGTCATTGTTGTGTCATCACAACAAGGTGTGTATGTGTGCATCGTCCCCTATTCTATTGCGTAGCTGTGGAGGTAAAATTTTAATGGAAAATCAACAAAAGAGTTAATGACGCATCCCAAAAACGTTTTCGCATTTTCACTTGCTACTCCGGCAGGAGTCGAAGCATTCTCCCTCCAACTCCGACTGGGGTGCAGGTGAAATAAATATCACTCGGGTGGACATAATCACGGGCATACGGAGGAAGCTTCAAACAGCTGGCATCGGTCCAGACCGAGTCTGAGGAGGGGGTGAAGGGATAGTGTCAATATTTGTTGTGTGCTGCGACCGACAATGGCGTTGCTGCTGCCACTCCGACCCACCACGTCCCTCTGACAAAAAGTTGAAGCACATTTTTGTCCATTGGAGTTTAGAGATGACAGAGTTCAAGGGAGTCTGAGGGAGGGTGTCGTTATTAATTTGTCTGCTGAGCGATGTCAGACGAGAGGTGACGTGGGGAGAATTTCCAGCTTAAGGTCGGATGTCCTTTGCTTCCTTTTTTTGGGAGGGGTTGAGAGGGTTTTTTTTTTGTGCTGCACCAGCATAAGAGGCCTTATTTATCCTGAAACACACTCTTCAACACTCTGCCGGCCTTGGTGGGTGGGGTGGTGGAAGGTAGCAGCCGGCTGTCGGTGTTGTTGACCTCGTATCCCAGAATGGTCGAGAGTATTTAGTTTATTGTGACTGCAGGACGGAGTGGCAGGCGCATGTTCGGTCCATTATGTGATTGCTCTTGTTCGAGCATTGAGGGATTAGACTTTGACGTATCCACTGATTGGCAGGGTGCAGAGGTGTTTGGTTGCACCTGCAGAGGTTTGGCTCGATGGCTCTTCAAATATGCTGTCTGTGGAGTGGAGGCCTTTGGAGTTTTATCGGTCTTATCAGCACACAAAGGCGATGTTGACATTCCAGGAACAGGAAAGCTGGAATGGGACCAGGTGGACTGGGATGGATTTTGTCGTTTCGAAGCTGGGCTGGAGCTTTTACTAAGGAGCATTAAGGGCTATAGAGATTCATAAGGATCATGATTCATTTGGACCATCGAAACGTGTCTTTGTGGCGAGTAAAAAGGTTTTTCGATTGTGAATTTTGCTTAAAATAAAACCAAAAGCATTTAAAAGTCTTCAAAATACAAATCATTTATGGCATTCATTCATTTTAGAAACCTTTTCTACAAAAGTATGGACTAATTGTCTTTGCTCTTTTTAACATATGGGTTTTGCAACACTAAAAAACTGCAATGTTTGCTTTGATCTGGAAACAAATCTTCTTAAAAACTTTCGCCTGGTTGCAGACCATAACTTTTTTTTTCTCAATTCTGTCGACTGCCTACGGCTGAAGACCTTTTGGTGAAGAGGCATGCGGTCAAATCATGCATGAGTGTTGAAACGTTTTTACTGCAAGTTTCATAAGTATTTTGTATTTATTTATTTTTCAAAATTTATCTTACATATTTCTTACAAGTCAATATAAGTGAAGCAAGTACTTGAAGAATTTTGAAGTATGAAGTAAAACTGTCTTTCAGAAGATTTAAAATACAGGCCTATACGGTTAACTTTTTAAATTCGAAGGGCTGCCTAAAATTTCAATAAAAACTTCTCTTAGACAGAAAGTGAGCCACATAAAAGGATTATTGGTGACGATTTTTGACTCGAAAAAGGAGCTCACGAAATAAAATAGTTAATGGGTTATTGTTTTCTACATGGTTTTTAGATTTTAAAGTAAATTCTTCTGAAATTCATTTCCCTCTCAGCTTTCAGAGCCATTTTAGCGCACCCAACCCCCACCCAGACTTCCCACAATTCCAACCTACCATAAATATTTAAATTCCTCTTCGATATTCTAATTAAAAAATCATTTCTCTTTTCTTTTTCCAGGTAAGTCGAATGAATTATGATTTAATCAAGCCGACAAGTAAGTAAGTCATTATGCGCCTAGTCCCCCGCCCTCCTTTTGACTGACGCCCTAATGAAGAGCCTTCACATACGGTAAGCCGTTTAGTCACAAGTTTTAATTATTCAAGAGCGATTGTTTCATCGTCAAGAAGTCACCGATATCGTATGCAAATTCAAACTGCATCGCATGGGTGCATTTTCAAAGAATTTTAATTAAAAATCGAAAAAAAAAAATAGAAGATAGACTGAGGTCTCCCATCGTGACACCTACGGTCTTTATGCATGAGCAGAACAATTAGGAGCAAAACAAAAAGCGATCTCATATCGGAAGAGTTTTTTGTTTTTTGTGTGTTAAGCTCACTTGAAATTTGCATTTTTCGTGGGATTGAGGTTTGAGCATCGGTCTGGTGTCCCAGTTCTCAGGGCGAGGCTTTTCACTTTGATTGGGCTACACCCGCTGTGCATTAATTAGACCGGGTGTGGCAGGGTGATTTTGCGGGATCTTTAAAGTGACTATGGATTTATGCGCCTGATTTGGTGGTGCATAATTCGATCGAAGAGACAAAGATATGCATGCTGGGCGCGAGGTAGGTGGGCAGTCACTTTCACTTTGATCGGGAGGTGGGACTGATCAATCGGTTGGGTTTGTGGAGGCGAAACTTGAGATTATAATTGGACAGCTTGAGGACTAAACGTTGAAAAGTTATTACAACCAAACCAGGTCTTTCTTAAACTACCATTTATAAGCAAAGTATTACACTTTAGGCTTGAGAATTAAGAAAAAAAAAAAAAAAAAACAGGAGACCCTCGAAGAAAAAAATCCTTAAGTGTCAGCTCGAAATGATGTTGCTGTTTCGGCTAACTTTCACGGATTGCTTGGATAAAAATGCCCTAAGATGAATGAATCGACTCTGAATTGTTGGCATAACATCGGTCCTTCATGGTTCCCCACAAGATAAGTACAAAGGGGAGAGATCACAGTTCTAAAAACGTCAATGAACAGGAAGGCTGACAGCAAGATTTGTTTAAATAAAGGTTCTGTATGGGCTACTCAACAATTACTTTTGAGTCTTCAATATTTCCCTACATTGTCAGGCGCAAAGTAACTTATTTTGTTCAGCAGAGGCATGATATTGACTTTTCGTCAAGCGAAAACAACTGTCTTTGTCAAAATAACCTACAATAAGCCAGTAGATGGTCAAAGATAAATGTTAGATCTCGACATCGATGTCTTTGATATCTTTTCACGTAATGGCAGCTTAGTCAGTCCTGCAAATACCACAGTGACATTGAGTTTTCAATGAACATAAATTGAACAAATTACATTTTTTCCATGAATTACGGCTTTATTGGTAAGAAGGTATGGAATACAACGTCAGTCGAGTGTTGCCAACACGACTGTTTCAGCTTTCGACTTTCACGGATTGCTCCAATCAAAATTTTCAAACGTTTAAGTGCAAATCATCATTTAAAATTTGGACATTGCTATTGTAGGAAGGTCGATAATCATTACTAGAAACTCTTCTCAATGCCAATGCTGTTCCTCCAAACACTTTCTACCATCACCTTCACAATTTGTTTACCCAAAGGCTGTGGGTGAGAAAACCACCTGTCTGCAAATTTTAATTAAGATCAAAAGCTTCAGTCAAAGTCACTAGTCTCAAATTCCAAAGAACGGTGATGCGACCCTGATAAAATTCTTGTCACGACATCTCACATGTTTCAGAATGATGGAAGCCCATCCCATCCCAACCCAAAAGGCTCTGCTCATCGCGAATATTCGAGAAAATACTTCAAAATTTTATGCGCATCTCTGTTTTTCTTCAACTCCAGACTAAATGCCCACATACCATTCCCACTTGCGACCTAATCCAACTCCTCCAAACCCAAGGACACCCTGTCACATTCCAACTCAAGTCAACCTGCCATCCACTAACTAGTCCCATTGTTTCTTAAGACCACAATCGATCCAAGGCAAGGCACACAAGTCCCAAGTCATCCCGTCAACGCGAACAAACAAACAACAACAACCACATCAACACGAACGCAACTCCCGACCGCAGTGGTGACGCGCATTCCAGGGAATATCTCGTTTCACTTCAATTACACATTCACACCCAATTAGGAGCAAACAAGATGGAAGCGAGTGAGCGTGAGCACATCCCCAAACGAAAAAAAAAAAAAACCGTCACATTATTCAAATAATTCCGAAGTGGCAGCCATCCCTGTCTGTCTCCCTCACTCGTACGTCTGTTTCGCCTTTTGAAAATTGTGTAAAATTCACACTCAATCAACTCCAATAGAACTCGAGTGTAATTCACTTTAATTTGATTCCCTCCTCACCCGCTCCATTGTTTATTATTTGTGTTGGCCCATTGTTGCACAATCATTCCCCTTGACCACGACAATGAGTCCCGCCAGCGGCATCAGCAGCAGCGGCAGCGAATCCACCGCAACGCATTACGCCGCGTTGAATGAACTCAGGGCGTCCATCGTTGCGCTGCGTATTAATAATAAATCGTTCGAATCAAAAACAAATCTATAATCAAAATAATCGACGTAATATGGAAATCAGCCGCACCGACACGAACGGACGGGACGATGGGACGTTGTGTGCTGTTGTTAATTCGCTTTAATGTATCTTTTTATCTTTTGTGGAAATTTCAGATTTTCCAAAAAGGTTTACCTTCGCGTGGGCGTGTGGGTCCGCGACCGATACACCGACACCGACACCGATACCGACGACAACGCCGCATGTGTAAATAAATAATCATAATCAAACAGCGGCGGCCTGTCGTCGTCGCAGTCGTTGCCGCAGTCAACGCTGTCGGATGCGGCAAAAGGGCGCCCCCCTAGAAAGGGCAACTCGAACGAACGCTGGTCACTGCTCCGTGGAACTTTCGAAAACTAATCAATTGGTAAATATTTATCCAAAGTGCATTCACGCAGCTGAGCCGGGGAATTGTCGGGAGAATCGATTAGGGTATCTCGATTTGTTTGTCGTCGTCGTTGTTTTTGATCCGATTGATCGTGCTGTTGTTACTTGCGCGGGGGTCTTATCAAATTGGGTTACTCGACGCGGCAGGTGTGCGTCGTTTTCTCATTTTTCGAATTTAATTGAAATTTAATCAGACATATCCGGCGATCCAAATGAATTTGCATGTCAAATCAGATATTCGTCGTCTGCCTCGGAGACGAATTTAATTGCGACACAAATATTTGTCGAGAATTTTTAAATTTGAGTGCTTTTTTTTTCTTTTTCTTGAACTTCTTAATCGACACACATAAACATCGTCACGTCTCAAGATCTTTTTTTGTTGATTTTTGAATCGTTGAAAGCAATTAAGTTGATTGTATGTGCGAGTGCGAAGTTAACCGCTGTTTAAATATGAATTAGACGCGTGACTGACTTTTTGAACTTTCGAGAAAGTTATCGCGAGTGATGATGGACCGACGGAGTTTAATTGGAGATATGTGCACGAAAGAGTGATTAAGAGCGGGCATTTTCCTTTTGAAAATTGGGGGTTAATTTAAGTAAAGCTAGGCCTGAAGAAGAGGTTTGACAGCCATGTGCGTTCATCAAGTCATCACGCTGTCAGATTGGATTTCAGATTCAGCTATCGAAAGGCAAAAGCACTCTAATTAACTTGTTTGCCTTCTAAAACATTAATCAGGGAATTTTTGAACGTAATTACTAAGAATGGACTTGAGCTTAGTCCAAGTCGATTAAGAAATTAGTTTGCCTCAATCTCTGTTTCAAAATTATAATGCGCACAACACAGTAGTGGCGCAAAAAAACTAGGCTCTGGCCCGGTTACGCCATCCAGTTAAACAGTTCAATCCAGTTAATCCAGTTTAACATGATCAATCAAATATAATCACTTTGATTGTTACCATTTTTCAAATCACACGTGCTGATTAAAATGTTGATGTCGTCATTAGTAAGACTTCAAACTTTCTAAACCGTCCATGGTTTTAAATCATTAGTTCTGTGACCCTTAGAGGTAATGGCCCACATAAGTTAATTTATAAAAATTTGAGATACGTCTAATATGGTGGAATGCTCTGGAATAGAGTGTTAATCTCAAACTTCTGAACCGTGTGCAGAGATCTGCGTACAATGAGGACCTCACATACAGCTACCCTCGAAATTATCTTTCATATCAAAACTAAGGCCATCGCGGCAATCAATCTTAGGTGTTCGCACAGCCCTACATGCCGCGTCACCATAGAAATCTGGTCAAAGCTAAATCCTGGACGATCACTTAGTCTCCTAAAGCTCAATAGAAACCAAGTTAGGAACAGTATCCGGGACACTCTACTTTTGGCAATTTGCCACTTGGCTGGACACCTCCTGGCCCACGACTTCTGTAGAAGCGGCGGAGACACGATGTTCCTGTATTGTGTGGTGCGAAGACTGAAAGTATCGGTTCACTTATACACATCCACTCAATATAACAGTAAGAACAGTACAAAGAAGACTGCAGGAAAACGAATTAAGGAGTTTTTTTTGCGAAGAAGAGGTCTATGCTTCTTTTAAGAGTTTCGAGTTGAAAAACTCGAAAAAAATAAGCATGTGCAGAACCTAAAAGACTCAGTCCAAAATGTCTTTCGGGTAGAAATCGACACTAAAACACGGACAGGTCCAACTTTCGTTAACATTATTAGAGAAAAATTAGCATCTTCAACGTTCAAAAGTTGTTGGCAAGTTTATTTTCCTAACAAGATAACGACCCAAACCATATGAGCAAAGTCAATAGTTCTTTTTCGCAAAATTGTTTATGTGTTGTTGTGAAAGTTTCAGGTCCTCAACCAAAAATAAAACCTTTGGGTCATTCTGGATGATCGAATCCTATTAGAGGTGCAGCGCAGCCGCAATCTTTTTAGGAATTCCTGAAAAATGAGTGAAAGTGAACAGCAGGAGAAACTTTGATCAACCTGGTCGCTAGCAAGTCAAATCGTCTTGCTGCTGTAATTAATGACAAAAAAGGAGCTACAACGTTATGAGTTCTTCTACCATTAAACAGAATTTTTATGGTATTACTTATTCCTTTACGTTTTTTAGAGTTTGCTCTTTATTTTGTCTTCTCTACCTTTGAATGCTTTTATTTGCCTTGTTAGGATGTGGTGTAAGAAGTGGCTACACTTTGTGAAAAAATATTAATTTTTTCTTTATTCAGAATCAAAAAATTAAAAAAATTCAGCGATACAAGTTTACCAATTAACAATATAGCGCTTTTAAATTAAAAAGTATTGTTTTGCACTTAATTTTGTCTGACAGTGTAGCTCTCTTTAAAATGTACACTTAAGCTGTAGTTGAATAAAGGTCCAAAGGCTTCAAGCAAGCGATATTCATTTCAACACTCTTGTATTTCGATCTTTTTGAAACGCAGTAAAGTACATTTTTATATAACTTTTGAGCTGAAAAACAGAAAGTAGCTCACATAAGTCAAATCATTCATGTTTCACCCCTCAGCAAAAACGAAAAAAAAAAAACAAACACCACTCGAAACGACGTTTACTCAATCAACCTGTCATTTCAACCTGCAACCGACCGAAAGCAAAAATGTTCCCAAAAATAAATTCTTTGCTCCACTGAACACATCCCTATCGTTTTTTTTTATATTTTACAAACCGGCACATGTTCATATAATATTTTAACAAAAAATAAAACTACTTCAGTCATTTTGTTGTCCGACCCACTATTTAAATTAATTTATAGTCTGGCGTTACTCCACAATTGCGTTATGTTAAAAACAACTTTGTGAACTCATTCATAATGACAGAACTCAGTGCGCCAAAAAAAAAAAAAAAAAGAACTTCACACACAACACAAAGCCGAATAACTGAAACTGTCAGTTAATTAAATGGAAAGCTTTCTCTCGCACGCATACCGTCGTAATCGGTTTTTTGTTGCAGAGTTTTTCCCCGAAAATTCATGTGTCAATTGCATAGGTTCCCAAAAAATTCAAGTTGACGCATAATTAACCATTTAAAAGAGTACCGCCAGAGTGGACCCACAACCACGCCCACTCAATCTAAGGATCGATCACAAAAATTCAAATACCGCTAATTGTGGCAATGGCGCGCACAAAGTCAGACCCAGTTCGCCACTATAATTAGACAATAGAGATTGATTTTGTCTGATTTCCATTGATTGGACTCAATTTAAGCGAATGGAATCGAATTGCGTGACAAATAATGTGGTTGGAAAAAAAATAAAATGAAATGAACGAGGGAGCACGAATTTGGGACACAGAAATCCTTCACACACACACACAAGCACACAGTGAAATTTATGAATTTCTAATGTTTTTGACAGTTGACAAATTAGTATTACCCGTAAAAGCATGTCGCAGGCTGTTTTGTGTTTTTAAGGGTGTTCCTTTCGGGGTCTCAGGACATTATTAGAAATCGATAACGAAGTGGGACAAGGAACCACCCCTCCCGTTCAGGAGAAGGTGGGTGGAGGAATATTTGAATACTTGATTCCGGGTTCCTTAATATTTATGAATTTTGTAATTATTTTGAAAGGTGCTGAGTGAGTGAGGGAGCGGGGAAAAGTCAGACAACTAAAACACACACACACACACAGATAGAGAAGGAGGGCCGCCTGGTGATGGTGATGGATGGGAGCACATGTACATGCGGAATACTAAATAGTTAATAAATTATTCTGCAGAATGTTTCCCTACATTGCATTTGATGTGCGTGCCGGAGAGAGGCGAAATTAATGAGTTGGATACGATTTGGGATGTGGAAACAAGTCGAGTCAGCAGAGTTGTGGTTGGGGAGGGAATGATGTTCGGGGTAAACGAGGGTATTTCAGGTTCTCGTATTTTTGCAGAAACGTGACAGACGGAAGACTAGGAGTTATTATTTTTTCCTGTTTTTTAGCATAAAATTCAGGCTGGTCAGGATTTCTTTTTTTTTTTTTTTTTGGTGAGAATGAGAAAAGAATTCTACTTTTGCGAACATCCAATTCATCTTCGATTGCATGAGTGAGGCAACTTGGAGGTAATGGGGCATTCATTTATGTTCTAGTTTTGTAAAATAAGAAGTGTATGAAAACTCACAAAATTTCTATTCGCTGCCATTTGTGCGGTGCAATGTTGCCAACCAGGAATGATTTAGTTTTACGGTTTAAAAAAATTACTACGTAAAATCTTTAAAAAAATGTTGTAAATTTCGCAGAAAAGCCGTGGAGGTAATGCGTTCAATGTAATGCTTTAAGCTACGTCCTATCGTGAACCTTATTTTTACACGCTTTATTAACTCGTCTTGTAACAAAATATGTAAACAAATCTTGGAATTTAATTATGACCCACTTCCCTATTTCCGATTAAGCTGCATACATTGATTTGCGTGACAATGCATTGTTAGCTAGGTGACATCAGTCTGAATCAAATATGGCGAATTACCAAAAATGGCGGACTTGTTGTTTTCCAACTTAAAATATTACGAATAAAATAACTTAAGGCGTGGGAGGTTTATTTTTCGATTTTAAGCGTGCAACGAAAGCGCGTTTTGTTTAGTTTCTTAAACTGTAATTCATTCCATAAAGCAAAATTAGAAAACATGTTTTTTTTATTTAATTCGAATCTTGGTCGCAATTTGTTTTTTTGGTGAAACATAAACGATTGCGAATGAGCTTATTGTATAGCGTAAATGTTCCTTTCTGAAAACGTTAATTTTTCGGCCATATGACTTAAAAAAAATAAAGCTTTAGTCAACCAACCTGTGGATCTAAGAGAACCAATCGTAAGTGTCGTTTTGTGACCACAGCTCTGGAAAATTGAGCATTAAGGAACGATATTAAGTCTCTGATATTCATTTGAGATATCTTGCCGAGAGATCAAGGGAAAGGTTTGCCTAGAGAGTCTCTTCCTTAAAACGTAGGGTCCTTAAAGTCTAGGTTATGACAAAAAATAGAATTGGAATCCGTAGGCTTTCCCTGGCAAGCGCTGGACAAGAGCAGGGGAAGTGAGTCAATGATTCTGGTTCTGCCGAGCCCTTACAACTTCGGCAATACGTAAAGTAAGGGATTTCAAGCCTAGTAGCATGGTCTCCTATCGGCCAGTGACCCGTACTAATCGCTATAATTTTAGGAATGTCTGTGCGAGTCCTATTTAGGAGGTCCATAGTTAGTTAGTTAGGTTGGATTTGGTTCGTTATAGGTTGTATTAGGGTCAAGTCTCCCTAGATACTGCATAGTTCGTTAACTGAGACTATCTGAGGCTAGCCATTTCCAAGAAGTGAATTTAAATTCGCTCTTTTACTATGGAGTGTGTACCTCTATAGCTGACGAGCTGGAAGATAGCTCCATGTTTGGCCAGCTTTCTGAAATGTATGCAGTACTCCTGTTTAAATTTCCTAGTTTTGCATTTTTTCAAATTGACCTCTTGAATATCGAGGAATCTAATTTCCACAGCATTTCAAAAAAAGTACAGCTCTGATATTTTTAGGACAAAAACTTGCGTTGAATCTCCTTACGAGCCTTCAACTGCTTTAAAAGCACAGCTCGTCTCTAATTTTCTTCTCCAGTACGTTAAACGATTGAAAACATTCTTAGAAAATCCTGTCAGACCTTGCACCAAAAAAGTTCCAGTTAAATTGCACTCCTTCCTATTCTATCCACCTACACCCACGACCATCGAAGACTCCACAAACACGCAAACGCCCACGAAACGCAGCCGCTGTTAGCTCCTTGCGGCGGCACTCACTTAATTAAACCTCCACCACCCCGTCATCCAACCAAACCCTCAACCAAGTCTCGTTTTAGTACCCCAGATCTCGAGATCATTCTCAGAAATCACCGTCAATCATTTATATTGTATTTCAGTAAATACACAAATATGTGCAATCCCTCCACAACTCAACATCCACATCCGAATCCGTACCGACGGACAAGCTTTAAGCCTCAAAATCCATTGTTATCCAATTTCGGAAAAGAAGAGGTATCCCACTCAAACTCCTCCCGAACATTAGTGCATTCCAACAAGGGTTTCAAGTCCACCCGAAATTGGTTCGTTACCACCCATCACCACCCAACAAACCAATCCAATTCGATTGAAGCAGGCAACTAACGGTTACTGATGTTCGTGTATTCACGAGCACATCCTGATGCGTTTTGTAACCCCAGGCACCAGCAGCAACACCAGGAGAAGCAGCATCAATATCATCAGGAGAACTGCCACGATGATTGAATTGCAACCTAAGTATTGTAACAACGAGACGACGACGCATCCAGATACATTGTTGTGCACTCTCCGTTGCCAACCATCCATCCACCGCATCGACACCGGCAACATCAACAACCTGGAAGGGTATCTATTCAATTTTGGTGAAGTTCGATGGATTGGGAGAGGGCAACGGAAAACTCGAAATGATATGCAAAAGAGAGCAGAACAGCATCGCCGAAGAAGACGAAGAAGTACACCCCCGTTTTTTTTTTTTTGTCGTTTTTCAAACACAGACCGAAGGGGAGTCGAGATTCCAAAGATTGTTATTGCATCCGAGCAGGGGCGAGGGTGGCCACCACCGCTACCACCACCACCACTCGAGCTGAATGATGAAATTAACCCCCGAGAATGGTTTGCGCGGAGCAGCACCCCCTCACACACACACACACATTGGGATTTCACTTTGTGAAATGAATAACAGAAAACAAAGATTACCATTGTAACCCTGCCTCTCCTGCGTGCGTTTGCCTGCCAGTGGCTGGAGGTGGCTCCCTCTGCTTTCGAAAGCGGGAAATATCGTTTTCATTTTCTTTTTAAACTTTTCCATAGATAGTTCATGCAGATAACAATCTTGCAGATACATTTATTGTGTTTCTTTATGCTCAGAGTTGCCACCCTCTCTCCTCGGTGGAAATTGAAACTGATGCAAGGTTTCATTTCATCAGACAAACACACACACACGAGAGGAAAATGCAAAAAAGGGAGGAATTTTTAATTTCAAATATTTTTCCTAAAAAAAAAAAAGAAAAACATGATGGGGGCGGAAAAATTTGTTTTCTTCTTTCCAATCGTAACCGGGGGGCGGTGGGACATTTTAGACTTTTTTTGGGGGTGTGTGTGAGGGGGGGAACAATTCATCAAGAGCCTGCCAGACGTTATGCAAAATTAAGTTTATCATAAAATTTCAATCCCAGACAAATAACTTTTATTACAATTTTTTTTTTCGTTCGTTTCTCTCGTTGAGAGCACAAACACTTTCGACTTCTGGGGGATGACGACGACGACGAAGACGGCATCGCGCGGCAGGATACACAGAAAAATAAACTCAAGCGGTGTTGCCAAGATACGCAGTGGCACCAGCTGAAAATACAATTGAATCCAAGCCAAATTGGCATAAGGTGGTGTTGGAGGGGTCGCGACGAAGAAATATTAAAACATTTGTAATTCAGACAGGCGGAGGATGAAGGAGAGATTTTTGTTTCACTCGACGGTAGTTTATAGTTTTTGACTTTTGATTTATATTTACTTGGTAGTCGTTAAGGGGAGAATCTTTTATTTTTTGGGATATCCCGAGACCTTGACGTGGCGCTAGGTAGAGGAGTTTTATGGGTCTGGCGTAATGCTGTTAAGAGATTTTTTCTCTAAATTTATAACCTTGATTTGTAACCTTAAAGTTTGTGAGGGACTTCCTCAGATATTTTCTATCTAATCTAAGAGTCGATGATACTGTGTTTTCTGTGCCAAAGCGAACTTTTCGCTTTATAGATATTCGAAATGTCTTCTTGATCAAATGTTTTAACCCGAGTTATGCCAGCGTATGGTCAAATCCAGAAAAACTATACAACAATGTCATATCGAGCCCTAACCGCCAAATTATCATTAGCGACATTTTAAGCAAAAATGAATTAATGATGCAGTTTGATAGTTTATTCGATCACGTGTCTTTCTGCATCATTCGTTTTAAAAAATAAAGCATTCCAGTTATAAATAATAGGGAAAACAAAATTTATCGTAAGCGACATTTACACGTCTTACACAAAAAAAAAAAAAAAAAACAAAATAAAGCCTCTCCTGTAAAATGTTCATTTTGTCGTTTACCATATTTTGGCGGCTAAGACACGATATGTCTTCCACCCAACCCGTTAAATCCAAAAAATTGCTATTGCACCATTTTTTTTTTCAAAATATATGCATAGTGGTCGATGGACTTTTCGTGGTCGATGCATATTTTAATTCTGAATCAAACACAAAAACATATGGCTTTATGTTCTAGTTTTTGAGATAATTGAAAATTACTATTACTGTCAGGCAGACAATTGTGTGGGTGTCCCACTTTGCGGGCTTCAACCCCTTTTCAGACTGGCTTAGACGCTTACGCGACTCCGTCGCTTCGCTAAGGATATGTCCACAACTGTCAGGCAGGCGCCTGGGTGCATAAAGGAGTGGGTTCCGAGGGTTTCCTTGAGCAGGTAAATGCTAAAAAAAAAATAAGACAAAAACTTAAATTTACGATTTTCTCAAAAACTAAAAGAGATAGAACCATTCGATTCTTTGTCGATCTGTTGCTTGTTTGATTCAGAAATAAAATACACTTCAGCCGCTTTACCACTATATTTCTATTAGCTATTAGCAAAATAAAAATAATGTAAATGTAGGATAAAGAACAAGCTTTTGGCTTTTTAAACTGGTATAGTACTTCATTGTAAGAGTTGCTGTTGTTTTTTAATAATTTCTTTTTTCGTGTTAATAAATTTTACCTAAATTGCCTCTAACTCCTAAACGGAACGAGATAGACCCGAAAGCTTTCCGTGACCTAAGTATCCCGTGAGAATTTCAGTTGTTCGCTGGAGGTGAGGCCGTGAAAATTGTTTGACGTGTTTTTCGGTCTTCTTACTCTAGCCAAAAAAAAAATACACCATAATTTGTTTAAAAATGTCGAACGTTTGTGGAAAACTTGTCCATAAGTTCTTCACACATTCGTCCCATTGAAATGAAGCAAAACTCCAGACTTTCGCCTCTTGTTCATAACTCGCAGTATTTGTTTCTTCCCTCACTCTGTTGGCCTTTTCATCAATTGCAGTACTTCCCTTACCCACATCGAAACCAATTCCGCCCCAATAATCAGGAAACTCAGACAAAGGCTTCAACCATCCGTTCTCCTGGGTCATGGGAGTCGATCGTCGCATTGACGTCGTTCACCGTCGCCCACACGTCGTGCTGCAGATTGTTTTATTTATATACGATACGTTGAGTCTCGTTTTCATTTCACCTGCAAAATTAATACACCCCCCTCACCCGCACAATTCACAACAATACCGTCGCGCCATAACCCACCGCCCCCTAATCAATTTCGCATCAACCCACACGCTGCAGATGAATTGTGTTTGTCGTTGTCGCTCTCGTCCTGGAATTGGATTGCAACTTCATTTGAATATGTAAATATGAAATTGAAGTGTGGTCCTAATAAGCTCAATCTTATTTGATTTATATGCCGCCGACGGATGGCGGCGCAGGGCGAATTAGACGCCGCTGCCGCCGCCAAAACTACACATGTGCTGCACGCCCAACAGGAGACCGAGTTAAACAACCGGCGAATGTGTTCGGATACATTTTTTTTTTTTTTGTTATTTATTTATTTTTTTGTTTTTTCTGTTCTTTGTTTTTTCACATTCACCCGAGGTTCGTTCGGGATTTTTATGTGTCCCGGGGAGTATCCTGGTTTACATTTATTTGTTTGTTTGCGACGCCCAACCGCCACCGCCGCCTCGTGTGATTTTTATTTATGCAGGAGCGTGCAATTCCATTCGTTTTCGACTTTGGTTTTTATGTTTTCTGCGCTAGAGGAGCACAAACATGATGCTCGAACACACACACACACAGTCACGTGAATAATTCACCCCCTTCGCCAGGAGTCGAGTTGTGGTGGTGGTTCACCTGCTCGGGATGGCGAAGCAGTTTGCGGTCGGCGGTGGAGTGAAAGTCCACGGAGAATTGGAAATGTGATATCGTCCTCCTCTCAGTGTGGGTGTGTGTTTTTTTCTAATTCACATGCAAGCGGAGCGGAATTACTGATAAAAAGGGTGAAAGCGCCCGCTAAGGTGGTTTCTTTTTTAATTCCGCGAGTCTGATTCACAAAAAAAAGAAAAAGAAGGATCAGAAACCATCCCCTGTGCGCTTTCGTTTGATTGCACATTAAAGTCAAGCGAATTCTTGTTCGACGAAGCGGATTACACATGCGGTCGAGTCGAGTCGAGTTGAGTCGAGTGGGAGTTGGAGTGGGGCGGCAACGATGCCGTGCGATTTTTCGCAGCGTATCAAGTGTGGAATTAATTTGTAATTCATTTCTATGTCCTTGTTCGTGGGCGATTTTCAACAATTTTCACGATATAAACAGAGAAAATATAAAATGGAGTCATAAACACATCGGGAAATGAAAATCTCGTTGCGTGTGCTTAACGGTCGTGTGCGCGAGGTTTTCTTTCTTCCCGTACGCGGGGATGTTATTAATTTTTAATTATTTGAAGGACCCTGGGGTTGGGTCTGCGAACACACGTTTCCTTCTCTATAATTTGTGAGTACACACTTGTGGAGGCGGGGGTGGCTGGGAACGAGGTGAAGGACATACACGAGAGAGGGGGAGCTTTGCACGTAATTAGGTGGTTTTGAAGCAACAAAAATTAGGATTAAAACAACGGAACAAGGAGTCAAGTGGCTAATGAGTCTGCGTGTGTGGGGCTGCGGTGGGGGCAATGACTAACGACTGTGGTCATGAGTTCTCTGGGGAGTTTTTGGGGGAGCTTTGGACATAATGGGAAACAGCGAGAGCCACGGAACCACTCAAAAAACCTGGAAATGGTCTCATTCTCGAGTTCTACAACAAAAAAACAACAAAAATGTTTTAGAAGATGGCACTTTGAAGTGGAGACACTCAAAAGACCTAAAAATATTTTCTTTGGCTTCGAATTCTACAATGAAATTGACCAAGAACCTCTAAAACGTATTTCAAAGTTTAATTCTGCGTCAAAGTTGCCCAAAAATCTCAAAAGGAAAGTCAATAGAGATCGTGGACTCCAATTTTTAGATGAGACCTCTGACAAACTTCAATAGCAAACCTGACAAGTTTCTGAAACTTAAATTTTACGGACGTTACACGGTCAAATTTTGCTACAATTTTTTCTAAAAACCTTAAAAATCTCCAACAAAAGCTCGCAAATTCAATCTTGCAACAAAAATGTTCACAAGCCTTATAAAGGCAGTCAACAGAGGTTATACGATCCAATTCTGCTCCGAAATTGCTCGAAAAATCAAAAGGTCAAACAACACAACGTATAGAATGCATTCTTGACCAAATCTTAATTAAAACCTTAAAAGGGTAGTCGACAGGGTCTACATTTTGGAAGGAAACTGGTCAAAAACGTCAAAAAAATCAAAAAAGAGAGATTTTAAAGTTCAATTCTGTGTTAAAATCGTTCAAAAACTTTAAAAAAAACCTTTAATAGGTGTCATGAAATCTAGTTTTGCTTGAGAACTATTCAAAAACATCAAAAAGGCAAGCAACAGAAGCCATAACATTTAATCCTGAGATAAACCTGCCCAAAAATCCTAAAAGAGCAGTCAAAAGAGTTCAAATTTTGCGATGAAACTGCTCAAAAAAAAAAAAAAAGAACAAACAAACAGCAGAAGTTTTGAATCTTAATTTTTCGGTCAAATTGTCCAAAAACTTTAAAAATGCAGTCAAGAGACATCATAACGATTTTGCTACGACAATTTCCAAAAACGTGAAAAGGGTGCCCAACAAAGACTTACGAGCTCAATTCTGCAACAAAGTTATTCAAAAGCCTTAAAAAGGAACTCGACTGGACTGGACTTTACAAGTAACAGAACTTGTAAAGTCCAATCTGAGCCCAAAGTTTCACAAAAACATTAAACGGGTAGACGACAGAAGTCTTAGGGTTCAGTTCTGCCATAAAAATGTTCAAATATCGCAAAAGAACGGTCAATAACCGTCACGTAGTTAAATTTAAGACAAAACTACCCCACAATTTAAGAAACGAAGCCAACCGAATTTTATTAAAGTTCAATTCTGTCACATAGTTATCGAAAAAGTGCAATCAATAGGTTCCACAGTCTCCAATTCTGCAACGAAACTGTCTAAGCGATGCGAAAAAACAAACAAAGAACATGAACACAAATCCCACTTCGGGCCTCTACTTTTCACTGAAACAAAAACAAAAGACCCTGCGGCTGTCTGGATTCAATGCCCACGGCCCGTGAAAGCTCCCACACCATTGAACATCTTTTAGAGAGCCTTCCTTCCCACATATGAACCGTGGCATTGAGACACAGCCGGCACTTTCACTTCCTGCCCCAAAACGCACCGAGCCGCATTAATTCTCGTGAAAAGGATGTGCCGCCACATGCTGCGACCACCGCGGACAACCCTCAGACACAATGAACTCGCCGATTTTTTCGGTTATTTTCCTCTCACGACCCACCTCCACAAATTGCCATTACTAATGGCTGCGTGTGTTCCCCGACCTAATCGCAGGTGAACTTCTATTTCATGTTTGACTTCGAAAAAAAAAAAGAAACGTGAAAAACAAAAACAAAGCTCCGCCAACACCCCAAAATAAAAGGAACAAAAAAAACACAGAAAACAGAATAGAGCTCCCACCTCCACCCTGCGGCACTTCAGTGGAAAACACAAAAAACAACGCGGAACAAAACAAAACACACACACCCCCTTCGCTGCGCTACAAACACCTGACCAAATTGAATATTTTAACAACATCAGCAGCTCCCCGCCGCGCATTGTACGCCATACGGCGCGGCGGAGGTCCCGAAAATTCCTTTCACGCGCAAACAAAGCCAAGCACATGTGTGTTGTTAAAAACACATCTCACACAGGGAGCGGGCGAGGGGGAGTAGAGGTGAACTTGTTATTTGTATTCCTAGCCATGGGGAAGAATTTCGATTTACACCCCGGCCGGGCTGCGGGAGACGACTCCTGCTCTCTCTCTCTCTCGGCGTATCCTTTTCGCTGGTCGTCGCGGTGTACACCCACCGCGTCCCGCCCCCGTCGAGCGAAAGTATGCGAGAGCTTAAATCTCTACGTGGCATGCCTCACAACCATGTGAACCTTCCCCGTGTTGCGGTGTGTGTATCTTTTGCAACGCAAGAATTGTGCGCTGAATTATTTAAATTTAGATAGACGTACGAGTTGCGAGTTTCTGTACGTGGATCCTCCGCCGAAAATCCTGTTGTTCTTCTTTTTGGCTTCGAGGCCAACGACGACGTCGACGGTACCTTTTTGAAATAATGAATGTGGGCGAGAGGTGGTGTTTCATTGCACTCCACCCGCCGTGGAAAAAAACCACCGCCACTCTGTCACTGCCGCCGACATCATCACCGATGCCAATCTCATTTGCATATCCTGATAACAAGAATTATGGGTACACGCACACAGACAGACACCCCCGGGACTCATCTGGCAGAGTTGGAGGAGGAGACGCTCCTGTTCCCGCTCCCATGGGCCGAATGGTTCCACATACTGCTCGTTTTTTGCTTTCAAGCTGTTTGTTCAGTAACTCAGCGTTCCTTTGACGTCTCCACTCGCGAGTAGTGTTGCCTACTTAGAGTCAAAGCCGTCTTCTTAATTTTCTCTCCCTCCCCTCGTGATCTATGCCGCATCATAAATTGCTTTTTGAATCCTTGGAGCAATAACCTGGCTGCAGGCTCTTTTCGAACCGTGCCCCTAATCGCTTTCACCTATTCCGGGCTCTTGTTGATGTTGAGGGTGCGTCGTCGTTGCTATGTCGCACATTCAGAGGCGGGGGTTGGAAGGATTAGGAAGGCCTTACGTTGTTTTGCAGAACTCACTCACTCACTTCCACCCTCTCTTTAGATACTTTCAATGGATGGCGAAGGATTTACTTTCAATTGGGTGCCGGGAATGGGATTGCCACGGTGGCAGTGCTTGGCGAAGGGTCAGGAGCGTGGGGTTCAAAAGTTCTGGCGTAGTTGCCAGCCATTAGTTGAGTGGACTTTTGTCGGATATCCCTTTGCGGAGGACTGGAGTGCTTCGATTGAATGGCACACGCAACTGTGTCTGAGTGTGGGGACTCTTTTAACTGAGCTTAGGTGTAATCAGGTTGTGTCGTATGAGGGGTCAAAACAAGTTGTACAAAGCTCTTGAACGCTTTGCTAATGGCTGTTCTTAGGGCTTAGTCAGTAAAACGGCTCAGATCGCCGGTGTTTACACCTTGGTGCCACGTAACATGCGTCTAGTTTTAAAGTTTGACGAGGAATACGGACGCCAAGCAATGCTCTTTCCAGAGGCTGAACGATAACGAGACTTTTCAGAATTAAAAGCCAAGTCTCTGGCGGGCTTGATAAGCGACGGAAGCGAAAGTGGACTTGCGTCAGACACATTCGCTTCTATTGACTTTACTCTGAGACTTTGAAAGATTATTTCTAAACCAAGTCAATGAATGCATTCTTTTAATGAAACTGCATTCACAAGAGTTATCTTACAATTCTGACACTCAACGTTATTGTCACAACCTCAAATTCGAGAAAAGTTTTTCGGGACCACTGCTATCCTGCTTTTTAGTTTTGATGCATGAAGAAGTTGCGAGACTAAATAGTGCACCAATTTTCCCTAGCTCAAACTTTACAAAACCTCGAATTTTCAGCCTTTTCTCTCCGGATTAAGGCGGCATAAGCAACAATTCAAAAAAATGTTTATTTTGCAAGATTCACACAATTTTGTCTGGCATTTGCACCATTTCATTCGGGTGAAACCTGAGGAAAAGTCATATTTTAATAACTTGTAAATAGTTTTTTTGGCTTTTTATTTGGTACTTGTTAAGCCTTCAGATAGTTCAAAACAGTTCTTGGGCTCTCTTCTAAAAAGTTGTTTTCTCTTTTACAAAAGCAGTTTCCGCTTCGTGTAAAAATGTCACTTACACACAAAAAACCTCTTGGGAATAATCACGCTGAATGTATGATTGAATAGATGTGGGGTCATCACCGACAGCTTTGCTGATGGTGTTATGCGTAGCTGTCACAACTTCTAAACACCAGCCAGACCGCCGACGCGTAATTCATCGAGAGAAAGGGAGAGCCAGCACAGCCAAAAGTGCGTCACCGCCCACTACTGCAACCCGGGGGAAGCGGGCGAAAAACGCGTGAGCCTGAGGTGATCGTACGGGAGTAGAGCGAAGATGTAACGAGCTGGTGGCGACTGCGAGCAGAAGACAGTTTTTCTCGAGACGTAGGCGCGGCAGTTTTTCAGTGAGTGAGGACGTCGCGATGGTCTGGGCAGCAACAAAATTATATTGTACAAAATCAAAGAAATCAATTGAATTCCTACATAGATTTGACGGTTTGTTTGGTTAAATTTTCTATAGATGGATAAGCCTAATCCTAAATGTTAAACTTTGGGTCACAGTTTCAGTTTAGAGTTTTCGAGTTTTCATTAATATTTGAAAAGCAATCACATTCGCACTCATTAAATCTGTTGCTATAAGGAAACACTGCATAGAAATGAACAAAAAAACATTTATAAGTATATAATTGTCAATCCGGCAGACGGCCATGTCTAAATGTTTTTGTTAAATCCAATTTTTTAATATTTATATAGTTAATTTTGAATAAAATCAAATTCTATTATATAATATATTCTAGAAATGAAAAAAAGTAAAGTAACATGTCACACATCCATTAAAAATGTTGTAATTATTTACCACCCCTAAAATTGGGGTACATAAAAGTACGAATGACACCAGTACCGAGACCAAACGCAGAATAACTCTTGCCAATCGCTGTTTTTTTGAGTAATAGAGCCCTCTCTCGGAAAACCAGGATGGCTTTATATTTATAACACTCTGGTTATCCCAGTCCTGCTCTATGCCGCGGAGACATGGAATTTGTCAAAACCGAATGAAGAAGCCCTTGGCCTTTTTTTGAAAGAAAAGTTCTCCGTACGATCTTTGGTCCTGTTTGCATTGATGGTTACTGGAAGAGAAGGTTCAATCACGAATTGTACGGGCTGTACGGCGGCATGCGCCTGGCCATGCGTCTACGGATCAAACACCTGCGGTGGGTAGGCCCATGGACAGCACAGCTCCGGCCCGAAGAATCTTCGACTCCGAACCTATGGGACAACGCAACAGAGGACGCCTGCGCCTAAGGTGGCGTACACAGGTAGAGAAGGACTTGAACCGACTCGGTGTGCGTCACTGGATCGTACAAAGAAGAAGAAGAAAATTGGGGCTAAAAAATACACAGAAAATAAGCTAAAGAAAAATTTCTTCCGGCTTAGGGCGTACAACTGATCTTGCTTTCTCTGCCTAACTACACCGATTTGCATTAACGACAAAAATTGTGTCCAAGCAAATCTGAAAATAATTACGATATCGGATTGCAGTGCATTTGAAGTTTCGTACTAACGCCAAAAGTAATAATGTAATTCGATCTCCTTGATATGATTACCGCGAGCATGTGCAGTGATCATTTCAGGAGAAGTAATTTACACTATTTTTCCACACCTATCCGCCGGCTCTGGGACAATTTCACGTTCGATAGTATCTCTTAACTCTGTACGTCGTTGGATAGTGGGAATAAACCAGCAACTTAATGCTACTCTATAAAAATATCGATAAAAAATTGTATGATCAATTTAGCCAGTCCACGGGAGCGATTTCTTAAAATTACACGGTTACTTAACTTTCTCCTGAATAAAATTTATTGCTTTATTAGCTGAACTGTTTGTGGTTTCATTTTGTTGAAACTACAGATCAGTGATGTATAAAAAAAGACTAAAAAAAATCGAAGTTTATACGATACGGTAGCGGGTTTCAATGGCCGATGTTTTTTCCAGGTTGTTTTTCACATTTCAATTCTATTTCATAGAAAATTTGTTACTCGTAACTTGCAAACAAATCAAAATCTAGTTGATTCTCGAGGTTTTTAAGTCGGAATGCGGCACTGTAATCAACTACTGAGAATCAATGTTCTTCGAGGACGAATTCTCTAATCTAATCTGAAGTCATCTATAGACTGATTCAAACATTGACTAAATATGTTTTACCATTTAATATTAAGTTCAATTTAACAATAGTATTGCAGTGAAACTCGCTCAACATCCAGCAGAGTGTGGCTTATTCTTCGGGAAAACTAAAAAAAGGAATCTTCTGTAAAATCGGTAGGAGCTCTATAAAGCGCTTGTAGGTGATCCCTAAAGTCTAGGCTATTAACGTAAGAATTAGGACGCAAACAATTTTGATTCTGATCTGAAAATGTTCCTTCCAAATTATTAAATCAGACTTAACGAGCTTGGAAACCGACGAAAAACATTCTTTTTAAAATGAAAGTATAAATTAAATTTTGCTTTTTTTCTTTTCATTTAATAAAAAATGCAGAAAGTTCATGCTAAAAAAAAGTAAAAGTTGAAAGTGAAACTTAAAAAAGCCAAAAATATTTATCATCTTTTACTTTCTTCGCCTTTATTTCAAATTGAATTCTCCAAGACTCAAAATATCCGACATTCTTGTGTATCAGATAATTTATTAGCAACTTAAACCAAATCGAAATCCTCTTTTATTACTTTTTAATCCACTTTATGCGTTTCGAAAGGCGAACATTTTCACCCAAACTGGCCCAATCGCGCTACTACTCTGAGCCGATTGTTGCCCCCGCCAGTGGCAACAACGGAAGCTCAGCTCTACGAGCAACAAAGTCAAACTAATTTCCCATGGCCCTTAACCCATTTCCCCGAACCTTTAACCGTCCTCATTCCCATAAACACTCATGTTCCACTCAATCCAATCGGTTTCCAATCAGCAGCTGAAATAAAAATTTGACTCGTTAATTGCTCTTGTCTCTGACTGACTTGACCTCTGCGTCTCAATAAAAAAAAAAAAAAACCACCGCCTCGACGTGAGATTCATTTCAGTGAACTCGTAAAATTTGATTTGCCCCCACCCAATCCCGACACCTAATGCCCAAAGATCGCCACTCGTAAAAATAAAAAAAGAAGAAGCAGCCATCTCCGCCACCCGTTTACACCCGTTTTCGATTAATTGCTCGAGAGCCGATTGCCTGCTTAATTTATTCCCCCCCGATCATTAATTGCCTATAAAATAGGAGAAAAGTTTAATCCAACCTTAAAACGCTTTTTCTCTTCTCTTTTCAGGTGAGTTTCCATATCCCGTTGAAGCAAAGTATCTCTACCAGAGTAAGTAGGGGAGAGTGCCAAATATATGTGTGTGTGTGTCGTTAGCTTCTATCACTTGAATAAATTTCACCCCATCAAAAGGATAAAGGATCCCCAACCAAATACAGAGACGCACACAAAAGCTCGGGGACGCCGTAATGCTACTTGTTCACCGATTAACCTTTCATTAGGTCTTAAGATATTGTATCTCAAGACCTTTTTTTCTTGCTCTTAGACAACGACTCTGGGGGATGAAAGAAAGAATGAAAAGAAAGGAAAATCCTTATGGATGACTTAATTCCTTTAAGGGGTGGGCGTGCCAGGTCCCGGAATCATGCTAAAGAGATTAAATGCTCCCGAAAAAAGAAAAGGAAAAATAATGCTCCTCATGTGTTTGGCAGACAAACTCACGTCGTGGTCGCCCACACGTAGCCACGCAGATGAATCATCCACGTGTCCATCTCACAAATGGAATCGAAATCAGACCGGAGACCGGATTACGCCGCGCGAAGAACTCGAAACTCGAAGTAAATTCCACTCCACTTCGGTTGTGTGCGTTCTGAAAAATTTCCAACCGCCTCCGACACCGTCCCGGGTTCCCGAAATCAGATGAGAGGAAAATTTTAATCTGATTATAAATGTAGTCTGAGGACTTAATCCATTGAGGAGCAATAGTCAAGTGGGTGGAGAGGGCTTCTGTGTGTGTGTGTACCTTTCGGGCGAGACTCGAAGAATCGGAATCGCCTTTGGTTTGTTAGATTGGATTACACGATTCAAATGAAGGAACTCTGAATGATTTAAGATATTTACACCTTGTTTGCGTTTGTCTTTGAAAGGCATTAGTTGGCCGGGGGGGAGGAGGATTGTCTGTTGTGGTGGGTGGGCAGGTGACAGGTACAGTTGTTAGTTGATTGCTTCATTTGCTGTGTTTTGTGGGAAGCTAATATAGCGGTGGAGTAGAAGTGGAAAGTCGAGTGGGTCCAACCACGGAGTTATTAATTTCTCAGAAATTCATTATTCGAATAGGGCCAGTGGGCGGTGGATAGTCGCAGCCGGTTTCTAAGACGGCCTAGGGAACTCGCCTCGTACAAGATAACCTGTAATCATTTTAATGAAAATATACCAAAAACAAAAATTGGTTGGAAAGAATTTCGATTCAATTTGCTTAGAGTTTTTTTCTCACGTAATTTATTTTATATCACTCTAAATATCACATCAGAAGTCGCGTAATGCTTCTAAAGCTGCGTCTGTTCTCATAAAATCGTTAAATTTGTTTGGCTGTTATGAATCCGAGACTTAAAAGACAATTGTAAGCATCGGGCCCACCAATTTACGATGTAAACCTCTTGAATGGAAGTCATATGACCTAACTAGGACCAATTTGGGGCAGTTTAACAACTGTTGATGACCCTACAGGATTCGTCAATGGTATTTACTGTAGCCAAGGCCTTAAGAGTCCATTACAGCCTTTTAAAACACAAAGTTTGCTTTATTAAAATATTAATGTTAGAATAGAGTCTGAGAAATTCAGAAATAAATTTCGTCGGTATTTGATTTTGTTTTGAAGAACAACATAAATGCTATTCTGTATCGATTACAGAATTGTAAAAGAATTAACTCGTTAAATTATATTGAATGGCGTAACCGCCCATTGAAAGCCAGAGCCTGGGTTTTCGCGCTTTCATTGTGTTATGGAAAGGAAAGGAACTGAAACTGACTTCAAATTATAAGAATTCATTCCAAAATGTATACACTCTTTTACAAGTCTTAACGAAAATCACATTAAAATGGCCGCCTTCTTCGCTGTCAGTTTCTTAGGCTGTCCATCTGATTTTTGTTTACTCGATCAAATAGGCACGACTTTGTTCAGCTTCATTTTGTGGTTGGGATGTTAATGTCAACCAAAGGCTGATGATGCGATAATCACTGCAGCTAATTGATGACCTCTTGTCATGAGTACCATAAGCTCGCCATGACCAAATAGTCAACCTCCTTTATAACATCGACAATTGAGCTGTTGGTATGTCATTTTATGATGAGACCCCGACTTGGATATATCGATGTGGTTAACTTCTGACCACAGAAAATCGTTTGAAATGGCTCTATACCTCAGACCATCGAAGACAGAGAAAATCAAATTAGGTCCGGTGATGCAAGGTTACCATAAACCACACCAAACACTCAGTCTTTGTGGACACATTCAAGCGGCGGACATTTGTAGAATATTTTTATTTGATTGAAGAAAATTTTCCTTTTAGTCAGGCAGCAATAAAGTCCTAGGTCAAAGGAGTACAACAGATCTTTTAGGTCGCAGTACAAGTGGCTTAGTGACACTCCCCATTTCGTCATATCATATCATATAGTCATGGCCGCTGAGTCAAATGTGAGCTTAGTCATCTAAGACGATTTTTTGGCAACAATCGGACCTCAAGCCAAGATCTCGAGGGCTCAATCAGCAAACTGAGCACGTTGTATGCTCGTCCTACTTAAATTTCATCTCCAGTGCAATCTGAAGTCAAGTGATCAATTCTAACCGCAAAAAAAGTCCGTCTGCCTCTCTGGCAATGCCCTATTCGGATAGCA
Organism: Syritta pipiens; assembly: GCA_905187475.1. Classification (NCBI taxonomy): domain Eukaryota; kingdom Metazoa; phylum Arthropoda; class Insecta; order Diptera; family Syrphidae; genus Syritta; species Syritta pipiens. The sequence continues at coordinate 10,485,997 of LR994572.1, read as the reverse complement.
AGCGTCGCAGCTTTTTTTGTATTATCTTCGAATGAAACATTTTCTTCATTTGGCATAAGTCTCTCCGTCTAATTGGCATTTTAAGTTTCCAAAAAGACGTGTTTTAGCTTAAAATTTTCTCAGTATATCGAATTGTTTACGCTCTAAAGAGGTAGCGACAAAGAAATGGCTCATAAAGAAATTCATGCACCATATTGACAACAAAGTTCTAAATTTCAATAACAATTCATTCCTAAAATTTTACGAGCGGCCAACTAGTAAAAGAAAATGCAAGTTGAGATGCATTGCAATGTAAACCTTATTAGAAATTTTGACAGCTGAATGTCATTGGCAACTTTGACAGCTGACAACAAAAACAACAGCTTAGAAAAGTGGCATTGTCTGATCATCGTGACTTACGATGACTCTGGCTTCGAACTAAATGTATTATTGTATTAGGCGGCGTAACAGCCCGTTGAGAGCCAGAGCCTAGCTTTTTCGCACCTCCACTGTGTTGTGCGCGTTATAATTTTGGCACATGTGGAGGGGACCTACTGTTTAATGCCGGTTCCGAACGGCGAATTGCGAAAGCTTTTCATGATAGAAGTACTCCAGGAGGGTTGTCAGTCGTTCGCTGGAGGTGGGGCCGTAAAAAATGTTTGTGGTGTTATTTCCCCGAGCCGGATTCGAACCCAGGTACTCTCGCTTCGAACTAAATACGATGCCTAAATATGTACAATAAGGTACAAAATACGATACGATAAGAACACCTTTTACTAGTTATTGGTAATTAGAAGCCACATAGAAGTCGTATTACGTGTCCATTGTGCTTCAATTTTAAACTAAGCTACTTCCAATTGTACGTGTTTAAAAACGAATATTTACTCTTGTCCAAGTTTAAACTTCAATTCCTCCACCAGAACTTCGATACAAAGACATCAGTCGAATGGTCGTTCGTTCAAAATCCATTCCAAATGCATCATGAATAGATCCACATCCTTATCCATCTCTCAACCTCAAGCTGATGAATTGCAAAAGAGTTTCTGATGAAAGAACTCTTAAGGTGCACCACGAAGATGCTTCACCACCACCAACGACACCACCTCAACCTCCACCCTAGACCATAACCGGGCATTACAAGGCGTATGTCTACTCAAGCCTACACAATCTAAGTGCATCTCATCTTCCTCTTGAGATGTAATCAAACTAAAACACATTTTATTCCATTTTCCCCCATTTTTTTGCATTTTTTTCTTATTGAAAAAAAAAATAAGGAAAAACTCAAATAAAGGAAACTCAAATCAGATTCCTCTTCATCAAGAGAAGAATAAGAAGAACTTCTACCCAAAGAATTTCCATTATGCTCTTCTGTAAACCCTTATCCTGTGTATTTTTCTTGTACTTTTTCTCCATCTCTCTCTCTCTCTCGGTCTTGGTCTCGGCCGCACTTGCTCTCTGTATGATGTACATTAAATCCTTTCGCACAATGCACTCGAGCAAATGTAGAAACGAATGAAGGGAAAGCAGCAGCAGCAAAAAAAAATTAAAATAGAATTCGCAAACACACAAAATAAGAAGAAAAAAAAAAGATTGTAAAAAACCATTCAAAAGTAAAACTATTATCCCAAAACTGAATGAGAGAGAGAAAAACGTCGTCTCCTCCTTCTCCTCTACAACATCCCTGGTCTCGTAGAAACAGCCGCACCATCAGCAGCAGCAGCAGTGGCGGTATGGTGCGGTATGCGGTGGCTTCAACTCAATTTACAAATGCTGTTTAAAAATTATCCCTTTTCTTTCGCTCCGAGTGCGCTGCTGCACAGGACCTTCGTCTTTTTTGTATTCAGCGGGTGCGGGATATGGAAAAAATCATATTGCGATTGTTATGTCTACCAGGGAGGACATATTTCCATTTTTGCGCTCAACTGTGGTGGTGTGGTGTCCGCTCCATCCTCCTTGGATTGGTTTAAATAAAAAATGGAGAAGCGGATGACACTAGCATAGCGCATTTGGATATACAATTCTATGAGGGAATAACTCTGCGGAATGACAGGAGTCTCCTTCTTTCGTTGTATTATAAACACAATGCATGAGAGGAATTTATAAAATCTGTTTTTGTGGCTGCATGTCTCACTCTTGTTTTGGTCGAGAGTGTGTGTTATGTGTGTACTGCCGACACACGAGAAATGCATGCGGACCAGCGACGACGCATCATCCACAGGATTTCGCCGAGTGGGGGGTGGCCTGATGTAGGTACACAGAACATGCAAATGAAAAGTTTATCCTTGCCAGGATAACTTGGAACGATTTCAAGTGTACATGCATATGAAGTTGATAAAAAGCAAAACGGAGGGGTGGACACAGAAATGAGGAGATGTGGAAACTTTGAATGTTTAAATGGAAGTTTAAAGGGTTTGCTGTTGTTAAATATTTTTCGAAGACATAAACTGTGAAAGGATATTTTTTTGAAGCTTTAAGTGGGTTGTGGAGAGGTGTTTTCTTCCTTCGTCGAGAGGGAAACAGTTTGTCATGCATTTGTCGGGGGTGGATACATTTGGAAGCTGTTTGTGGTGCTTGGAGTGTACATCAAAGAGCTTATGCAAACCAATAAGTTGTTTTGGGGTTCTGTGCTCTTCGAGATGCATTGATGAGAGGAAAATGGGTTCGTATCTGGATAGAAAATGTACATGAGTCATGTAGTGAAGTGTGCCTGTTGGTCTCTGTCAAAGATCGGAGATTAATCCTTTTTCAGGTTTCCTCGATTCGATTTTAAGTCCAACTTTGCGTCTTGCATCCATTGAAATATGGAAATTCGAGCGAGCTCACAACAAAATCGACTTACTTTTAACTTAAAGCAGCCGACTAGTCGAAACTGGAAGAGTTGGAAGAGTAACAATTTTAAAAAGATCTTGTACGGGACAAGAGGATGATCTTACACAGAACCATTAGAGTTTGAGTTCCTTTAAAGTGCAACCACTGGCTATGCAATGCTTGCGAATTTGACATTCAAACAGCAAATGCTCGAAATCTCTTGGTGTTATACTGCTAGCTAGAATATATTATACTCAAGATAGGTAAAGGAATCAACAGCGTTGAGACCGCGACTTCGTTGTCGATTGACTAAGATACCTTAGAAGACGATTTATATGTACGTTTGCATTAAATTCAGTAAGAGGTCATATATTTCATATATTTATCATGAAGATCCCGCGATGCTCATACTAAATGAACCGCTGAGTTCAGGTTGCTATAGCGTTAAGCCTTTAGGAGCTGTACAGAGACGCTGATCGGGTCAGGAGCATAGAAGTCCAATGTCTGCGATGGCTAGGTCTTCCGGAGCGCATGGACACTAACGATGTAAACGAAGGCAGAAGAATAGATGGAGCACTTAAGGGGAAGCTGACCTTAACACGTTAGGTGTGCAGCGCTTAAAGTAGCTAGCTAGATGGATAGATTTGTTCCTTGAGGCTATGGCCCACTCCGGACTGTAGTGCCACTGAATACATAGGCTAGGTATGAAAGATCCTACTTAAAAAAGAGACCTTAAATATGGACATAAATTCAAACAGAAGGTCAACTTAGTTTCACGTGACAGCAAATGTTTTAAAGAAACTAATTCAAGTAAATGATTAAATCGGGAATTCGAAAGAATAAGGAAATTGGGGGCTTAATAATAAATCTTTCTTTTCTTGTTGACAAGCAATTTGTTTGAACAACTAGTAGTAGTAGTAGTAGTAGTAGTACTTTATTCAATACAAATAAAATGCAATTCATAAGTTACAATAAAAAGTTACAATATAAGGATTCAAATGTAAATATACAGTTATATAACATCAAATTTATTAAATTACGTTAAATATAGTAAAGATAGTATTGCAGGATTTGTATAATTATTAAAGTGTATTTCATTATGTATTGAACAAATTGTAGGTACATTCTATAGCTGAGACAGCTAGTGTCGAATGTATCTATGAGTTACATACTATATAGAAAGTTAGGTAAAAAGTGAAAGAGATATTGTTTAAGAAATAATTTAGAAAAAGGGTAAGGTGAAAAGAGGTGAGAAAAAGTTTATCATTTTTTATGCATAATATTGAAATTACTTTAGACCGTAATCTTGATTAGATTTTTTAATTCGTCGAAATCAAAATTAAAAAGCCATTTTTTTACTTCTCGATTAAATGAAAAAGAATTGGGACTACAACGTATATACAGCGGTAGAGAGTTAAAAAGTCTAGGAGCAACTGTCGTGAAAAAATTTAGGAAGTGACGAGTGTTATGCGGTGGAATCATTGCCTGGAATCTTTCAGTGCTACGAAGCCCATAAATAGTGGTATTACGATTTAATGAGTAGCCACTTCTTAGATAAAATATCTTAAGCACTTTATAAAAGTAGAGATGTTTAAGAGGAAGTATTCGTGAGTTATGGAAAAGTAAGAAACTATGTTCATATCGCTTTTTTCTCCAAATGATTCTTAAAATATGTTTTTGCACTACTAGCAAAGGTTGGATTTTATTGCTATATGTACCTCCCCAACAGACAAGTCCATATTGCAGTTTTGATTGCACTAGGCAGTAATATATTGTTTCCAAGAGTTTTCGCGAGCAGAATAATCTTAAATGAAACATTATACTGGCAGTTCTAAGCAAATACTGTCTAAGAAGGAAAGTGTGCGCACTCCAATTCAATTTACTGTCGAACTCGATTCCCAGATATTTAAAGGTAGATACCCTTTCAATTGCAAAACATTTTGATGAGCAGCTCAAGTTAGAGCTGAATGTTGTTTCTGCACTGATTTTTCCACAAGTATTGGAACTTACTAGCATACATTTGCAATTTGTACTATGGTAGGTTATGGCGGGGAAGAGTATTAGATTCGACGAAAGGTTGAATATCAAGATTTTGGTCTTATCGCTTATGACTAGTTTGTGACTGCTGAACCAATGTCTCAGCTTTTCTAGATCATGGTTTATATCTACAAATAAATCAAAAGTGGACGCACTGGAATACGCACAAGCTATGTCATCTGCGAACCTGTTTGTAGCCCTTTCAGTTGTTGATTAAAGATTGAGTTTATATAAACTAGAAATAGGACAGGGCCCAAAACAGATCCCTGTGGGACACCTTTTCCAATGATCAGACTATTACTTATCCTACCATCTAGTTTAACCACTTGCTTTCTACTTTCAAGGTACGAGGCAAACCAATTGAGCATAAAATCTCTGAAGCCGGCTTTCTCCAATTTTGTTAATAATAACTTGTGATCGACAGTATCAAATGCCTTGGTTATATCGATAAATAAGGCAGCTGTATTTTTCCTGCAATTAAGGCTATCATAACTGTATGTACAAAATTTTAAAAGTGCATCCTCGGTTGATCTGCCAGCTCTGAACCCATACTGATTAGGACTAAAGAAAGAGTAACGCTCCAAAAAACGCATGATTCTGCTTTTAATAGCCTTCTCAAACATTTTTGAAAAGACAGAAAGAAGTGAGATAGGCCTGTAATTATTTAAATTTTTTCTATCCCCTTTTTTAAAAATGGGTACTACCTCAGCAATTTTAAGGGAATCTGGAAAAATACCATAGTAAATACTTTTGTTGAAAATATGCGCCAACACATCAACAATGTAGAGACAAATTTTCTTAATAAGCTCATTAGAAAAACTATTACTCGATGACGAACAAGAATTATCCAAAGCGTTTATGATTTTAAACAGTTCAAGAGATGTAATTGGCTCAAAGACAAAGGTATGCCTTTGAGATGTTTCTGCACTAAAGCAATAGGATGGGCAATTGTCTTCAGCTGAATCGAAACCTGCGTCGGCGAGTGTAGTAGCAGCCACTGTTGTAAAGAAAGTATTAATCTCATTTGCAATATCAATAGGATCAGATACTATTCTACCATTTACGTTTATGCAAGTTATTGCATTCGGAGATGCTCCTTTGCTAAGCAGTTCGTTCACAATTGACCATTCTTTTTTGATATTATCTTTGACTGAATAAAATTTATTGATGTAATAGTTTTCTTTATGAGCTTGGACTTCAACTATGATTTCTTTACAGATTTTTTCATAAAGTTCACGGAGATGACCATTTTTGGGATTTTTTTTTACATTTAATTCTTAATTTGTTCTTATGGTTTATCTTTCTCAACAAAGTTGCAGACATCCAGGGCTTAAGTCTTTTTAACCTACTGTTTCCACTTGAGATTGTCTTAGTACATGCTTCAATATGGCTTTTTAAAATATTGGAAAAGTGATTAAAGGCTAATGACGGGTCTCTTTCGAGATATACAGCTGTCCAGTTCTCATGAATCAAGTGCGACATAAGGCAATCATAATTAATTACGGATTTCCCGAGTGATGAATGATTTGGTTTGATTGATCTTAGTTCACTTCTAAATTTAAAAAAAAGACCAATCATACAATGATCAGTAATTTTGAGATCCGAAATAGAGCTGACGAGAGAGCAACTTGAGTTACGATCAAGTCTACCAAATATATGATCAATGCATGTTTGGGAGGATTCTGTAATTCGAGTTGGTTCATCAAAACATGAATACAGCCCATTCGCCGACAGAACGGAAAGATAGTCATGCACTATTGTGGAATCACTTAGGATGTCTAGATTAAAATCACCTAGAATGAATAAGTTTTTTGCTTTTTCTTCACTCAGTAGAGAATACAGTTCCTCAAGAAAAACTGTTTTACTCATATCGTGTAACCTATAAAAACACATAAACATAAATTTTTCCTCGACAATTGTACAAGAAATTTTAACTACGTCCGCACTTGTTAAATTGCAATTGGAGTACTCGTGTTCGAGACAAGTACTCACAAATACAGCAACACCTCCTGACGCGTATGTGTTGTTGCATTTAGCATAAAATTTAAAGCCCGGTATATTATATAATTCTTTTTCATGTTCAAATATCCAAATCTCAGATAGGAAAATTAGGTCAGGCTTTTTAGTAAAAGATTCAATATGGACAACAAACAAGTCAAAATTTTTCCTCATGCTACGAATATTTTGGTGAATGATTGAAAAATTAAAATTATTAGAATGAAATACACTTTTTAACATCTCATTTTCAAATTTACAAAAAGAAATAACATTTGGAAGACTAGTTAGGGTATCATGGTGTACGTTATAGTATTTATGTGTTGTTCGTTTGCATTAACTTTTCCCTCGAATAGAGTTTGCTGGCAGGTTGGGTAAATTTGAATATTTTAAATTGCTGGTCGAATTAACTTTGATAAAGTCTTATTTAGTGCGGGGTGGATTTCTAGTAATTGTTATGAAATACAGGAAATTTTCTTATTTAATGCATCGGACTTTAGAGCGCGGACATCGTCTGTTGCGAAAGAACAGTTTATAATTAATTCAATTGTCTTAATGTTTTAAAAGAAAACATAGAGTTGATGAGTAAATCCATGAATTCACAAATACTAGTTTGGACTTAAGTAATTCACAAGCTGTTAGCTTATTCCTTAAACGAATTTGTAACACATTAGCAATAAGTGTCCTCACAGCTCGAAAAACTAAACGCTAGCATCGTCATCCTGTTAAGCCTCCCTAATATTATTCTCATGGCTCTATCTAATTTGGAAACACAAAAGTATAAGAGTCTTAGACATTTTTAGTCGTTCTAGAATATCTATTGTCTTTTAAAATTCACAAGAGCTTTTCTATTGTGACTATTATGATCTACCCTCTGAAGAACTTCTCGAGGACATCTTAGATAGCCTCTTCTTTAGGATAGAACCTAAACAAAGCTGAGTTTCCAGTGCTCGTAGTGACACTTAACCTTTTTGGTGAGCAATATCCTTCCTTCATTTCGATCTAAGTTTGATGATCACAAAAAAGTCTGACCCAGAAACTTAGTCGTTGTTCTGAATTCCCAGAGTTTTTGAGTTGATAAGATTTTCTTGTTCTGTTATTCATTTCAAAATTAATTCAGACAAAAGCGAACACGTGATTGAGCCGCTCGCCTTCTTGAGCATTCCCGAAAGTATGACTTTAAGTCTGACTTTAAATTGAAATATCAGCAGATATTATGCGGTTAGTCTTATATCTAGTTTAGAGCCTCAAACATATTAGAACACCGTGGATCTTTTGTATTCCATGACGGCGTGTAGTGTTTTCAAATGGGAAAAGATGATCTTTTTAAGCTCTTAAATTTTGTTTTCAATTTTAAGATAATTCTCGATTAAAACTTTAACAACAGGCAGAGCTATTTTGAGCAATGTGCGACTTGTTTTTCTAACAATTTTTGAATCCTGCGGTGAAAAGGCCAAAACAAAGCAGAGAGAAAATGGTTTCTGAAATTCTTAGCCACTTAACCGTGACTTGTTACTTTGTGGGTTTTTTTTAGACTTGTGGGGCCTTCTCCTACTTCTTCTCTCAAAGTCACAACAAAACTGTTCGGAATAATCATTTTCCATACGTGATGAGTAATTTCACAATCTTTTTCCACAGCTCTTCGTGTTAAATCCCTCGTCGCCGCCTGCCACATAACTTCCCTCAATTAGCATCCCGCCCAGGGACTCGTTACTAATGAAAAAGACGGAAATTCAAATCAAATTCACCTCATCCATCTGCAAGCCCCGAGGCGACTCGTCTTACGACCCCCACGCCCACTAGTCCCAAAGTATTTCATACATTTAACCTCCCGCATAAAGTGAAATATCTTCTCGGCAAACATAATTCCAACTTAAATTCGTTTATGAATTTATAATAAGTTTTCTAGATTTCATTTCCACCACCACCGTCACCAGGACATGGCAGGATTCTCAACTATTGCCAACCCCAAAAAGAGTTACAACTCACTCACTCACTTACTCACTCACACCCGTCGCCTCGTCCTTATTCATACAATTTCCCACTTTAATGCAATATTATTTAATTCGCTCACATCCTGGCGACGACTTTGAGTCGAAATTTATCCCTCAAGCCCACCGTCATCCGCCCACAACTTTCACACATGGGATCGGGCCGAGTTGGGCCATTTGCGTTGCTATGACGACGTCCTCCTAGTCGTCGTCATCTTCCCCGAAGCGAGGAAGACACAGGCGAGAGAAAAAAAAAAAAGGAGCAAAATTTAAGCACAGAAAAAATGAGGACTCCTCGTCGTGTGCTAAAACTCTAAAACACCACAGGGAGTCCCCAGCATGACAAGGATGACAGATACGTTTTCTCGTTTCTCGTTTCCGCCGAAAAAGGAGACTTTCCCCTTGCCACTCTGCCCCAAAAGAAGTTAACATTTTATATCCTTTTTTGTGTGTGGCAGTAATAAAGCAGAGTGAAGAAGGAGAAGGAGTATTAGTGGCAGTAGTTTGGTGAATGATAACGTGGGGTTTGGGGGAGAAAATGATAATTTGGTAAAGCCATCCGAAGTTAGTGGGTACCGTTGACTTAATACTTCTTCTTGTTCGTCCTTTTTTTTTTTATTTTTGTGAGCAAAATGTGGCACATACGACGACGATGAAGGAGGACATATGGTTTTAGAGGAGCGATCGTCCTTCGACACGGAGACGAAGATGCCTGCCGTCAGAAAGGAAGAAAACATTTTTGAAGACGACTCCACGACGTTGATGACAATTTCTCATTTAAATTAATTAGAAAGCACAGTTATGCGCCGTGATATGCCATTACGTGTCCTTTTGTGAAGAAGAATCTCTCGTTCTATACCGAGAAGCACCACGACGACGTCTTCGAGGCGCAATCAGAGGAGGGAGACAAATTAAAATTATTCATACGCACCTCCTCGTTCACGCATACAAGGAAGGAAGCAGTGTAGTTAGATAATTACTCGTACTTACGTAATAAAGATACGCATACACTTTTTAATTAAATTTCACTTCCATTATTTTCATATTTAATTACGCGCCGCTGAACGAGACGAACGCTGCGGCGCGGCGTATGAATGTGATTTTCACTGGCTTTTCGCTGAATTTAAATCGCTTCCCGGCTGTATGTTTTTTTTCTTTTTGAAAATCGTGTGTTGTCACAATAATTTGTTTAGAAATGAGATTGAAGAGGCGGAAGAAAATGTGTGTCATTTGCTGAGATTTTGTGGAAGGAAAGGGTGCGGCTTGATTGGTCATGTGGGCGGGAGTTGATTTGAAAGGAGGCTTCACTTAGGGGGAGGCAGTGGTGAGAAAATGGGACACGATAGAGACTTGAATGATTCACGAGGAAGTCGTGTTTGAGCAGGATTTCTGATTAAAAGAGCTTTGAATTGTTAAGAGAGCTGTGATATGTGCCACTTGAGGGGAGCAATTTTATGCAGAGAGTCTTATTCGTCTTTGCAGTAGTGTTGCTTCTGAAAACCTGTCTTGTATTGAGAAGAGGTTATGGTCTAGACCAATTAGTTTTTAAAGATCACCTAGTGTTTAGAGCTTCTAGTTCGCTCTCCTAGCCTCTGAATGCCTCAAAATTTACAAAATCAATACAAATTTTTAAAGCTTACGAACAAAAGGCAGTATTCAAGGCGCTTACAGTAAAAAGTTCGTCTTAAAAAAGGGTTAATGTTCTAGCACAGATGTTCAATACGAAACTTCCTACAGTCGGAGTCGAAAAAAAATGTACACCCATGTTTCGAGAGTCAAAGACTCATAAATTTTGACCCTGACTGTATTAACGACAAAATGAAACGCGGACATTTCATGTGGTGCAACATATTAAAAAGTAGTTTCCAATTGACCAGACGAATTTTTTTCTCTTTAAAACCTTCTTTTTGTTAAAACCCATAATTTAATTTATATAAAACAATTTTGAGCAGAAAGCCCTTTGCCACGATGACCTCACGCCAAAGACTTCACCGTCCCCTTTCCACCTACATTAAATACAACCGTCGAATGGCTTTCATTTCAAACACCTCATTATCCTCATTGTGTCGCTGGCCGACGACCATCAAATCGTTTTATTACATCACTCGTTTTTCCTTTTTTTTTTAATTAAGATTCCAGCTAAAAACCGGCCCAAGGATAATTTGCTGCCAAAAATAGACGACGGCATTCATAAAATTACGCAAACGATTGCCTCTTCCAACGAAGCTCATAAATAAAAACAACATCAAAACGACAAACGACACAAGAAACAATTTCTCAGCGCGCAAATATTTTCAAGCTCCTTCCCCAGTCGACAGTCCCTCGCCCGTTCATCGGCTGAAAGGACACTTTTTCCACACCGATAAATTTCCACCGCAAAAGCAAATTATTTAAGTTTAACAGCTCAATAAAAACAACAGGCGTCCGTCACCCAGCGAGCACCAACGCATCAAATACGATTTATTGATTCTAAAAAAAAAAAAAAAAAACGACGACGACGACGACGACGACGACGCTGTGTCCTTCAGACAACGAAGGCGCAGGACCCCGCCTTCCACTCTGTCGAGCAACAAATTAAACACAAACAACAGCCAAGCGACTGGCAGCTGATCGTTTCGCTATTTACGAGATCGTAAAACTGACATTTAATTCGCCTCTCGCAATGTCCAAAAAAACGAAATGCCAGTAATAATAACGATAATGTCCACATAAACGGAGCGCCCCTCGACAGGGGCCGGCCGGGGCCTCGCCTCGGATAAACATCTCATTTCGTGTCCCCGCCAAGGATCAGCCAGAGAGTGTTCCGTGTGCAGTTTTTCTTTCGAGCGTGGTGACGTGTCGATGAATGTATTTATTCTCATTCATACGAGGCAGGACATCAAACAATCTTTTTATTACTTTAACACTCCAGCACCGCCGACGTCGATGACGACGTAAGGATACATGTCCTTGAGAGTGTCGTCGCGAAGGAGTCGAGCGTAGTCAGGGAGCTTGAAAATAAAAGAAACCCCTGGAAGTGGGAGTTTTTATGACTCAAAACAAAGAGGTTGCTCTGTTTCTCTCTCTCCCGGTTACCGTTGAAGAAATCCGCGCGTAATAAAAACCATTTTAAGGACCTCCATTAATCCGGCTTAGGAGAAATAATATTCCTTCTAATGCGCTCGATGTGTTCTGTGTGTGTTTTATTGCGCTCGGCTTTTACTTTCTCTCCGGTTGCTGTGCCTCCAACTTTTTTTTTTCTTTCTGTGACATTTTCCTATCGATCTCTCTCGCTTGCTCGCTCTTAAGACTGCGGTGAATATGTGCGGTCGGCCTCTAAGAGGGTACAGAAAACAAAATTTTTATAGGTGAATTCCTTCTTCTACCCCACCCTGTCAGACCTCCCTGGCAACGCCGACGACATCGGTGGAGCCATTAAAACGACGGGAATAAAAAAAAATTAAGCCCTCGCGCAAAGGAATCAGCAGCGGCAATAATAATCCTTCGCGTTTGGTAGCAACGACGATATTTTGTTGCCTCGTTTTTCTTTTATATTTTCTTGTATTTTTACGTTCATCAGACGTTGTCCCGTGTCAGAAAAGTGTTATGTGGTGGTAAAGGGTGAACAGAAAACAGAAAAAGAAAGAGTGACCTCAGATCAGGGATGATATTGGCGAGCACGGGCACGAAACGTTGGAGTTGTAAAAATGGGAATATTTCAAGAGGTTAATGGTTTTTTTTTGTTTTTTTAGAACTCTTTTTTCTTCGGTTTTTAATGGTTTAAGGGCTTAGTAATGTTTTTTTTTTTTGGAACAATAGAAACGGGTTGACATTTTGTTTGTCAAACGTTTTTGGGAGCTTAAATTTATTTGTTTGTTTTTTTATGTCTTTTATGAGTTGACAAAGCCGTGTCCTCTACCAATTGGGAGGGGAATTAAGGTGGAGACTTGTTTTTGTCATAAACTGATGATCGGCGCATGGCACACACATGGGGTGGCCACAAATAAGCCTCGTAATTAAATTTTAAATTTGACAGCTGTCACGTGCATTTAATTGAGCCAGAGCAGTTAAATTGGTCATGAGGATCGTAAATTGGGATCAGTTGGCTGTGATTTGAGGAAGTCAAGTTGGTGAAGTCAGTGACGTTATTTAAGGAACATGACTTTAAAGCATTTGGCGGCTTATTAAGGGGGCTTTTTTTATGAAAACGAGGGTAGAATTGTCTAGAAGCAGTGCATCACGCGTACACATTTAGCTTACCCTCAAAATTAGCGTTAGCATTTTTAACCTTAATTTGGATTCGGTCAGCATTTTTCTTTTTTTGTTCTTTTGATAAAGGTGTTTTTCGATCCTCCGTGCTTCCAGATTAACACCATAGCATACCTAAAGCATTAGCTTAAAAAAGGCGTAGGCCTTTAAACAGACTTTTGTGGAACAACAATTTGTCAAATCTGTGCGAAGATTCGACGCTCTTGTATGCATGTTGCCGATATTTAGCATACCTTACAACACTAGCATAAAAAAAGGCGTATGCCCCTAAACAGACCGTTGTAGAACACCAATCCGTCAAGTCTGTGGGAAGATTCGACGCTCTTGTGTGCCAGTAGCCAATATTTTATAATTTACACTGAGTGAATATTTTTATGAGATCACTTTCCAATCTCATTTTCCCTCTCTGCATCTGAAGCGTCACAATCAACATCAAAATCAGCTTTACAAGGTGGACCAAATATAAGTTTCTTTTTAAAGATGCTATAAAATGAACAATATTAAATTTTGTCGAAATATTATGGCTTTATTAATAAGAGCAAACATTCCCATTAATTATGGAAAACGACGGCGTTCAAGTGGCTGACTCGGATGGCTTCGCAGTAGCACATTATGTCACTCCGATTAATCAAAGCCTTGATGATGGTTGCGAGCTGTAGCTCATGGATTGCTTCGATAATATTGCTCTTAAGTATAGAAATCATTTCCGGATTGTTGGCATAACATCGGTCCCTTACTGCGTTCCACAAAAGAAGAATGATCAAAAGTAATCAAATTGGCTTACTTCGCCAACAGGGCTGATAACACGTTTTTTATTAAACACACGATAGACCCCACAGCGCTCGTTTTGGAAAAAAGTTTTCAATATTTCGCAAAATTGCTGAAGCGTAAAACGGATCATCTCGTTCCGCGGAGGTATGGTACCGACTTTCTATCAAGATTTCGAGTGTCAGTGTCAAAAAACTTCTGATTTAAACAGAAATCACTAACTAATTTTTAGTTATAGTAAACCACACGCTTTAAAAAACTCGCTTTAAAAATGAAACCAAAAATATTGGATCCTTGTGGAACATCAACTTTATCTTTATCAACCGCCTTCCATTTTTGTAGACATTTTTTTTCCATCATACGATTGAAATCGAATTTTCATCCTTATCAATGTGTCTTCCGCCTTAGAACCCCCGTTCCATATAACTTCCAAACCACCCTCAAAGTCCACACTGTGAATCTATCCAATTGCCACTTGAAATTGCAGCTCTTGAAATCATAAAGGACCCCACCCATGACCGCACACAGCACCACCAGCCATTTCCGGTAATTTCTATTCCAATCACTCAATTTCCATGTTCGTTTCCTTGATGTCTTGCTGGTGGTGCTTCGTTCTCCGTTCATCGTTCACATGTCGGAAACAATTTGTGCAACCGTTTTAATGTGCATTCTTTGAAACTTCAAAAACCATTTTTTTTTTCGCAATCCCCTCAAAGTCTCTCGTCCCTTTAATGTCTTCTTGGCACGACATCGAGAGATAATTCTCCCCAACACCGCCCAAGTCGAACATAAAAACAATCCAATTTCGGAAGAACCCCCGTCCTCAGGCAGAGGCACTAATAATTACCCAGCTGTGCACTGCCGCAATCGATGGAGTGTTGTCGCCGCCGCCGACAAATGACGACGACGACGACGACGAAGAAGAAGTCCGGGGAATTTTACAGAATCCTTGGAACGCATAAAACTTCGCCCCAGAGCAGGAGGAGAACCTCAAACCATCGGAACCATTCATAAATTTATTACGATCACTCGACAAAAAGGACGCATCAAGTGGTTACAGATGAGATAACAACCAGATAGTTGTTGAATTCCTTTCCTCGCCATTGACGTGCGTTAATCCTCCGCGAAGATGACAAGCGGCAGAGTTACCGTCATCGTCATCGTTATCGTTATGGCGATGTCGTCGTCGTCTTGGGCAGTGCAATAAAACTGAGTTATAGATCCCGGGACTCCTCGGAGGGAGATGATTTTAATTGCACCAGAGGAACACACGTGAAAATAGATCTCCTCTGACAGCCGCCCAGTGTTCTTCATGTGAGCGGTGAAACTTTGTGCCGATGGTGCGGGGGAAAAGGATTGGAACGTCTCACTCGACGGAATGACCGACGGTCGATGGTCGATGGTCGGCGTTTATAACTCATCCCGGGGTGCACTTAAGTCGTCAAATTTGAGTTACGTTGAATTAAGAAGGAGCAGGTTTCTTTCTTGTTCTCTGTTTTTTGTGTCATGACTCATGAATTGGAGGTGACTTTGAAATGACTCCTAAGCGTGGTTGTGTCTTAGAAATTGCACGAGGGAGACGTGAGACGAGCTTTGAGCTCCACTTAGTGGTCTGGACAGATGTGTTGCACCCATGTCTTGACGTGACAGCTGCTGGAATGAATTTTCAAAAATTAACATGACGCGGTGTAATGGGACAGCGTTTAGAAGTGGTTGGAAGACTTTGAAAAGTCGTTCAATTGAGTTCGTCTGGTTGTTGGGTGTTGGAGAATTTGAGCGGTTGAACTCTGTCTGACATGGGGTCAGTTCATTTGTGCAGCTGCATTCCAATGGGTGCCAATACAATGTTGCGGTTGAAGAGATGTCAATAAAAGTTGCAAATACACTGGGTGTATTGTCTTTCTTCGACGATGGATGGATACTTTATTTGACAACGGGGGGGATTGGAATTTGAAGCTTTTGTAGCAGAAATGATCTTCTGGCTTTTACATTGAAATATTGTTTGATAGGCGTTTTGTGAAAGCGATTGCACTTAATCGCCTCCAACTTTGTTTTTAACTTGTCGAAAACCAAAGCTATGCATTTTTCATGTGAAAGTAAACTTTCTTTTTCAACAACTGAAGATTGATGCTCTCAGTCTGTGTTTCAACAAGAATCCTGTGGACGGAGAATTTCAAACCAAATCGTTTGACTACATTTTAGAAGCTCATAATGAACAGTTCCATTCCAATGCCATCAGACAGACAGCATTCTCTTCTTGTGGCTTTGTCACCGTTTGTGAAGCTTCATCCATGCTTCGTCCATCATCTTTTTCGCACATTATTGTCGTATATCGCTCTTGAAAATTCGCTTTAGAAAGCGAATGTTGCCGAGGCCAGCAAAAAAGGATTGACTAAGTCTTGGAGGATATTTCAAAAATTTGACTGGTGACTCGGGTAATCAGTGTGACATTTGGGTAAAATACAAATCGCCTAAACTTAAGACTTTTAAAACACTAGTGTATTTTATTCTGAGTAAAATGGCGGCAATTTTAAAGGCTTGTGGTTATTCAAGGTTCTAGTTGTGTAATTAGTTGCATCTTTGACTCTTATTGGTAACTCGGAAAATTGATCAAAGTAATTCTGCCTATGTTTGGGAGCCAAAATATATAAAAAAGAAATTATTTTATAATGAAGGAGCACTAAAAAACGAAAATAAAAATAGCCTGGCTACTCTAAGCCACTACTATTAGTTTGTACAACACAAAAATGCGCTCTTCAAAAAAAAATATTCTATTAGAAACAAAATAAAACCAAAAAAAAAAACCCTGTTTTTCCAAAAAAAAATGCCGAAATAACGTTTGCTCTTAAGTAGACGAAGTTAGGGTTGAGTCTGAAACCTTGTCAAGAAGGCGACCGCTCAGCAGACCCAGTATGAAATGGTTGGACCTAGTCCCTCCTGATGAATTGTAGTCGCAGCGGAGGATCGAGTTCCTCGTTAGTGGAACATGCGGTCAAGAAGATGATGATGCTACTGATGCTGATGTTTCTCAGCTTGGTGTTATTCACATAAAAAATAATTGAAATACCGCATTCCTTTTAATAACTTTAACAGCGAGTTCTATTTTTAACATGGTACTCAACTGGTGTGAAATCTTATTTTCCATACAAAAATTGCAGTTCGATTGATTTACGAGTATTATTAGAGTGGAGACCAAGTGTACTAATATTTATTAAAATATAACTATTTTAATTTTACTTAAATCTGGACACGTTTTCACTATGTTTGATTTATTTTTACGCAGAAATGAGAGATTCCACATCGCACACTACCATACTTCGTTTCAGTCTAACACCTCACTCCATTCTACCACACATTTGGCTCTGATTTTAGGAACCATCCTCGATTGAAAACCCCATTCCCTTACATCCATCCGTTGTATGTGCTGCAACAACACCACAGATTCAAACCCCAAAAAACTTTCGAGTCCACCGCCCTCACACACACAAAATTCAATTATCTTCCCACCAACCCCTAAGTTTGAAACACGATCTCTCCTGCATCACACCGCATCTCCATAAAACAATCTAAATACCAATCTCATTACAATCCAAAGGAAAAGGAATTTAAATTTAACTTTAAACTGCAAGCGTAACAGAGACCGAGAACGGGACAGAGAGAGAGAGGCACAGATGTGGACCTTAAAAAAAAAAAAAGTTTGGTAAAAAACTTTCTTGTCTGGCTCTTATAGATTAAGTTGAAAACGACCAAGCACACTATGCACACATAACATTCCGGATCAGGATTTAGTTTTAAAAAGTTCATCTCTAATCTTCTTCTCTGTGTGTGAGTGTGTTTACTGCCGCTACAAGGACTGACTACCCATCGTCCCGCGTCGCATTCGATGTTTATTGAAGACATGGGGTTGCATATCTTAGATAACTCCTTCTTTTCTCCTCATTTATTTTCTAAGTTCTTCCTTCCAAACGCATAAATATCTGTCGGCCGGATGGCATTTCCACATATCCTTTCTGGTATACACACAAACACAAAGACACACGGACCTCCTTGAAGAAGCTGAGTGTGAGAGACGAAGACGAAGTCTTCTTAAATTTTACACTTGTTCTCATCTTCTTCTCCTTCCCGGTGGGCGGAGGAAGAAAGGAATTCTATGAAAATCCTTGAACTCACATCGCACACAGATTTATATATTCAACACATATTCTGAAGGAGCGCACTTCATTGAAGCAATCATCATACATTCCAAGAAACGGACGAGCTAACCCCCCTTCCACACACACACAGAGCCTCACATCCCTGTTTTGCTTTTGCTGCTACCCTTGTCACTCCCTTCTCCATCTCCGTCTCTCTTCTCATACATGATTATAATTTTTATCTCTGCCGAAAAAAAAACACGACGAGGACGAGAAGAAGGAAGGATTCCTTATCCGGCAGGACTTATGCGCTGGCGAACAGATAAGCGAAATCCCAACCCAACCTCCCCAAACCGAGGGGGGTGTACATTGTGGCATTATTCACTCAACGAGAATGGCGGCGGCTGGAAGGAAGTTTTGCAATCACAATTTGCTGGGAATGCATGCTGCGCAGGTGTGTGTGTGAGTGGGTATGCGTGTGTGTATCAGTAGCATGCGTTGAATGTCCTGTTCGCATAGATCAATGGCACGTGAAGTGAGAGAGAGGAAGAGCATCCCCCACTCACTCTTCAGATATCCACTGAAATAACTCAAAGTGATTTCAGTGATGAGAAGGGGGATAAGAAATTATCTCCTGTGTCCTTTTTTTTTCGTGTGTGCGTGTGTCCCATTTCTGAGAAAAGGCGGAACCCCTTCACTCTTGCCTTGTTGGCAATTTGTGTGTGCCCATCGCCCTACGGAAGTGGTTGTGATTATTTATTACGTTTTCCGCTCAGTGCTTGGCCTGAAAATAATCATTCAATGGTGTGATTTACATAAATCTCTTTTTTTCTGAGGATATGTGGTCCTTCGGTTGGCCGAGCTTGGGGACAAATGAAACTCTCGTCAAGGTTTATGAGTTTCGAAGCAGTCGCCTGTCTTCCGAGACCTGACAACAAAGAGATCGCTCAAATTTGTCTTCTTTAAGATTCACGACAAGTGGAGCTTCAAAGGCAATTTTGTATCTATCCTCTTCTCCAAGTGTTTTGATCATTCGACAGGAATTTGGCTAAGATTGACCTCTGGCGGCCAGAAAAGACAATTTCCACATTACCCAGGAGCCTCGAAGTGCTCTTCATTGTGAATTCGAATGAAAAGTCAATCAGTTTTCAACCCGTTTCTAAGTTTTCAACTCGTGTCTAAGTTTCTTGACTACTAAATTTGTAACAAATAATTTCTGTTGTCCAAATTCCTTTACTACAACGAGCTCCTTAACCATGAGACTACAACGATTCTGCTGATATTGTTAAGAAAAAACAAGAAGCAAGGTTTTAAAACCGAATGGAGGCAATAGCTATCCATTTTGACAAAATTTCTTAGGCAAGCTGTTGCCATAAGTAAATCAGCATGTCGATTCACTCGCATACATTTTTCCCCACGTCAATGATTTGAGTCTTCGATATTTCTGAACTTGTTGCTTTAGTCAACAGATGCCAGCCAAATTAAAGTTCACTGTTCATATTTATTTCCGACTTCCTTAATACCCAACCATTTCCTCAATTCCACATCTCATTTTTTTAGAAAATAGCTTCCCTCTGCAAGCCAGAACCATAATTTAAAATCCCATGGCTACCCCAACTCACATTTTGTTTGAAGTTCATTTTGCTACAGCACTCACAATCGAATCATAACAACTCTCTGTCATCCCTCCAATCTTAGAAAACGCTTAAAATGAAAATCCCACCATCTCTCCATCCATCTCCATTCCCGAGCACAATCTCGCCCATCTCTTAGATCCTTCTCCATCTCAAATCTCCTCCTAAGACCACCCGAAATTCCCTAAGAGACGAGAAAACCTTTCACATTTTTTTCGCCATCAAGGATACACCACAAGTCGTTTACGTTTAATTTTTCCTGTGAATTATCCTGTCATGAGCCAAATCAGTTTCCAAGAACTCTCAACGACTTATGAACTTCCAAACGCGCCTTAATTCCTTTCGTCAAAAACAGATTTAGAAAAAATAAATAAAAGTGAATCCGCGCCAAAGAAACCGTTCACAATCATAAAGGAAAAAAAGGAATTTTTTATGTCACCTAAATCCTGTTACGTAAAGTCCTAAAAAGAATATCCACCTCCACCTCCTTCTCCTTCACACACACACACATTAAAATGCAAAATGTAACAAGAATCACATTTAATTTAATTTTTCTTCCATTTCTTTTCATCTCCCGATCGTTCTCTCTCCTGTCTTGTCTCTCGGAATTGCGTCCTTTTTCATGTTTTCTTCTGTTCCTTTTTTTTCGTACAGGGAACATAATTGCAATAATTATCCTTGATAAGTTGTTTCAAAGTGTTCTGGTAATAACATTCGTTAACAAATTCTGTCAAACGAGACGCATACACATCCACACACAGAGCAAACACAAGAGAGCGAGAGGAGAAAGGATAACACCGCGATCTCGTACTAAAAAGAAGTTAAGATACACATCCTTGATGTTCATTAAAAATTCCGAGTGTGTTCTCTCCATCGACGAGGAGTTCTCGTCCTCAGCCTGCGCGCGAATGAGCCTCCTCTTCTACTCAGGGCAAGGACTCATAACGGACGCATTTGCAATAAGAATTGGCAACGCGGGTGGCAGACGAGACGAGAGAAATAGCTTCAGATGTGTCACGATGTGCGGCGACGGTGTGTGCGTGTTGCGTGTTCGTGTGTTGTACCTCCTGGAGGACTTTGTTGAAGAACAAGACAAATACAAGGACATCAAGGAGACGAGGACTTTATGAGCGATAACCGGTTGTTTTTTTTGCTCCGGTTTGAGTTTTCCCTTTTTTGTCTTCAGTTCTTTTTTTTTCTGTCTTCAAGGAAGAGTTGCTCGAAATTTATGAATACATTGATTGTTTTAATTTTAGATGAGTGAGAGAGAGAGGAGTAAAGTATCCTTGCGCACGTTGGCGTTGGGCGTACTGAGAAATTTCGATTTGGAAAACTGCGCGACCGAAAATTAATGCGAGTGTAATGAATTTTTAATGGCAAAAGTGCAAAGCCAGCTTTTTGTTTGCAACACTTTCACAGTGGAATGAGGCGTGCGGCACGAGGTCTTAAATCATTAAAAAACTTTTGAGAAGTTGTAAATTAAGTCATTTGGGACGACAGAGGGAGAGTAAATGAGCTGGTGCTTGATGATGAAATGAATTCAACAGTTTTTTGGTTTTTTAATGGGAGTTTTTTGGCTTATTTGGGATACTTTTGACGTTGACAAATTTCAATGTACACAGATGCCACAGAACATCGAGAGTGATAAAAATCTGGTTTAATTCCAAGCGGCTCAATGTCGATTGGAACGAATGATTTATTGGAAGTCGTGTAGTTGACACTCGAAGCTTAAACTTAAAATTTTCACATTGACTAACAAGGAGCCGCGATTAAACTGGGCAGCATTACTTATTCCGTTTGCAGTCCCATTTTATTTATGTTTCTTTTTTTGCGTACTTTATGTCATCATTAACAGGGGTGTCACAGACGTCTCACAGTGGTGATATTTGATAAAATATCTGGACTCCCACGAACGGGAATATTCAAATTTCAATCATTAGTGATGTCAGCTTTATCAGACCCATGCAAGGACGATTGGCATTTCCTTCTTCTTTTTTTTTCTTATAAAATTAAATTGCATTGAAATCTAAAAAATAATTTACAGCGATTCATCATGATTCGCTACAATTTTTTTTCAGTTAGTTAATGATATTCAAACAATTTTGATTTATAAGTAAAAATAGTCTTAGTTCTTTGTTCTCATATTTTCATTTGTAAATTTGCAACATATTTTGACTTGAAAATGAAATAGATGTCACCTTTTGTCGTAAACAAACTCAAAAAGGAACGGCAGGTCTTTAACTATAAAATATTATAGCACATGTTTTGTGGACGATGAATTTCGCTTTTAAGTTTCATTCATAGAAAGTAAAAAGAATAAAGTTCAGTGCTTGTGCACGTTTAATAATCTTAAGTTAAAAGGCTTATAAAACGCTTGAAACTTTAAAAGTTTTTGAGAACCTAATAAAAAAGTTCATAAAAAATGACTGAAGGATAACAAACAATAAATTTTACTGCTTATGTTTTCAGATAGATATCCAAAGCAATGTTCAGAGTTTTTGGGTTATAAAAATCTAGGCAATTTTAAGTGAAGCGCTATTCTTCTCTGAAGATAAGCCGAATGTTATAATAATAATAAAATCTGCTCATACCCTGCTAGTTAAACTAATAAAAAGCAAATGCATCTCACTCAAATTCCTATGAAAAAACGTTGTCCCATGAATAGTTTTCGGTGTCAAAATAAAAAGTCCACCACACACAATTGACACTGACAGGTTTTCTAACAATCAGACTATGTTCATGTTTAGCAAAGTCGATACATTACCTTCAAGAGCGGCTTTCTTATTTCTTCTAGGCTTGATCTTAACTGAATTTACATACAATTTTTAATATTCTCTAAATCTAAAATTTTTAATTACTAATCGTTGTTTTTTCTTTTTCTTTACAGGTAAGTTTCACGGTGAATATGAAGCGATTCTCTTAAAAATTACGGACGTAAGTAAAAGATCAAGCTCTTTCAACATTATGAACCTATAGGTCGATGTGATTGGCGACTAGCCGGCAAACCTTGTCAGAACGGAATGAGTTTCGTGCGTAAAAAAAACTAGTTATAGCAGGGGTATCTATGATTGTCCCAATCTAAGGTAAAAAAAAATAAATAGTTTGTGTATCAGCTCATACAAGCCAGAGCATAGCTTTTTCGCGCCTCCATTGTGTTGTGCTCGTTAAAATTTGATACAAGTGAAGCGGCCCTACGGATTGCCAGTTCTGAACGGCGGATTGCGAAAGGTTTCCATGACAGAAGCACTCTAGAAGAATTGTCAGTCGTTCGCTGGAGGTGGGGCCGTGAAAATTGTGTGATGTTTTTTCCCTTGGGCTAGATTAGAACCGTCCAACGTTCTGATCATTTAAGACGCGGCTCATTTTAAGGTAAAGGTTGCAAGCAAAATAGAAAAAAAAGAAGTAA
Source organism: Syritta pipiens (assembly GCA_905187475.1). Lineage (NCBI taxonomy): Eukaryota > Metazoa > Arthropoda > Insecta > Diptera > Syrphidae > Syritta > Syritta pipiens. Next base: position 10,462,998 of record LR994572.1, on the reverse strand, counting down.
AATTATACTGCGACGTCTCCAAAAAAAAACAGCAAATTTAAAGACGTCCAAATTTAGGGGAGTAGTCATCACACTAGTAAAAATCTGTCTAGCCTTAAAGCAGATTGTCAAATTTGTTGGTGCCTATAATCACTGGATTGGGTACTTTTAACTCTCTACCAATGGTTCAGTTTTTAAACAAAATTTTAATGAATTTGATATTTCAATTCGGTTGTCAAAAAGGCAGCCTCGGTCAACTGATATTGCCAAGACAGCTGATAACACGATTTTGGAATATGGTTCGCAAAAGATCAATTGTGGAATGGGCTTTGTGGCATGACGCGCCATCCTGCGTAAACCAGAGTTTGTCGCTCGACTATTTTGTTTGCTTACGAACCCAACGAGATGAGAAAAATGAAAATAAAATGAATACGCCTCGTCAGAAAGATGACTTTTCGCTCAAGATCGTAGTCCAGTTCAAGTTGCACTTTTTGGCCTAAATTGTGAAGCGATAGTAAAGAGAATGGTTGTGTGCCTCCAATTACTGAGTCAAGTGGACCTTGTAGACAAATAATCCGAAATCTTTGTTCAGAATTCGCTTCAGGTTGAGCTGTGGAAACCGATGGCGACTTTATGTTCGTGGAAAGAAACTCATACTCTTGGTTATAGCAACCACATTCTCGTCTGTGTGCACCGTACGATGACGCGGATCATGAACGTTTTCCACTAGCGTGCCAGTCTCATAAACTTTCTGTATACACTTGCGTACAGCAGGTACGTAGGGGCTCCATTTCGGCCACAACTTCTTTTCAAAAAACTAATTTAGGCTACACTTCAATATTTCCAAAGCGTAAAGCGACTCATTTCGTTCAGCGAAGGCATGATACTGACTTTCTGTCCTATTCTTTTAAGCGGGAGCAGCTGTCAGTGTCAGCATAACATATGATTTAAGCCGGAACTACCATTTAAAGACTTAGCGGGCTGAAGGTATAACTCACATACTGGATGATTTCAGGCGTACAATTTGTGTTGCGTCTTGTTACAGTAATTTGCTAGAAAAAATACTTGCAACTCTTGATATTCAAGATGTCTTTCTAATTTCCTGCTCATTCTATCACCCTCTTTTATGACCAACTTTTCACACTCATATTCCCTCTACACCCTCGAATACTTCCTGAATTCTAGACAACGCCCAACACATCTCCCCGCCCACTTAAATTTCAAACAGCCACACTCTTTCGCCTGAACGCAGAACCCCCTCGCAACCAATTTTCACAACTTCAACACGGTACACCACCACAGCGAAAAAAAAGAAACCCACATCAAAGACACCTAAAGCACATAATTGAATATTCATCTCACATTCGAACTGAACATTAAATATTTATCTAATATCTCGTAAGTACAATCCAAAGGTAGTAATTATCCGCACCCGCAATAACCTCCACCACTCGACTCGTGTTCAAAGAAAACCAAACATCGTTGTCGTCTCAAAAAAAAAAAAAAAAAAGGAAAAGCAACAACAAACGAAAACCCATCCTTGTGCAATTTTGCAAATAATAATTCCATTTCCGGAGCCCATATCCTTTGAAATATTCACCACTATTCTCACGCACATACGCACAAAATCCGAAATTGTACTTAATTGGAAATTTTTAGCTTTCACATCACGTAGCATTGGAGAACGATGTTCGGCCCACAAACACCCACTCAGGATATCAGATTCTCAACCCAACAAGGATATAGAAGGATGCCGCTTAATCACAACCACATTTCGAAAGCCATCATCATTGTGCGTATGAAATACACACACGCACTCTCTCTGCCTTAGGATGTGTCAACTGCACAATGATTATCCAGTGCTCGCAAAAAGGATACACCCTCTCTCGTGTGTGACACATAAATAAGGATATTGTTCGGTGAAATGCAATAACTCTCTACCGGAAGAGGTCATCCTGTAAACAAAAATAATAACCCTCTCATCGTTCGGGTGGTAAGTGGAGCTAAGGAGGAGGAGGATGAGGCGACGACTGACGCAGAAGGACCCCAAGTCGGATTATGCTGGTGGTTTTAGTGCCACCGACGACCATTAGGGATTACCACCACCAGGCAATTGGATACTTCTGTGCAACATTTATCCTGTGCGTCTTCTTGTGCTCGAATATTATCCATAATCCTTTATTGCAATTATAGTATCGCATTACGGCGAGGGCGAAGGAACAAAAGCAAAATCGAACACTTGTTTCCCAATCCCCGGCACATGGTAATCAGAGAGCGGGTTGCATCTCAACCCCCCACAGAAAAAAGCCGAATCCCTGCAAACACATTTTCGGTTTTTAATCCGCTGGGGTGGGATCCATCCCTGGGTCAGGGTGGAATTACACACAGTTTCTTGTGTTGTGTTTTATGTCCTTTTTTTGCTCAAAGAGGATGTTTTTCTTTTTATTGGTCTGGCACATAAATATTCCCTTAAGTTCAATTCATACGGCCGGCTGTGGGTCTACATCCTGGAGGTAATAGATAAATACCCTTTCATTATTACTTTCTATTTAAGGGTGAGTCTCCCTCCCGTCGACGTAGATGTGGAGCGGGAGATAGATTTGTGATAGGGTTAGCTTTGGGGGGTTGCAACCCCCAATTGAAGGAACTCTGCTTTATGGTAATGTTCCGGGAAAGGTATTTTTCTTTATGGGATAGCCAACTGTATATTAAAACACATACACACAGTTATATCCTTTTTTTTTTGGGATTAAAGATTGATTTTTATTGGCACGCGCTTTGAAAGGATGGAAGGTTGCGACTCTCTTTCGGTTTGGGGGTAAATAAAATTATTTCTGCGAAAGATACACATTATCTTTGAAAGGCGAAAAAAAGGGAAGAATTTCGTACAAAAAAGGATTTTCGTCGAAGGTTGAGGACGGTTGGGGAGCACGTGTGGTTTTCTCCGGGAAACGAAAATTTGTTTTGAAGGACTTCTGAGAACAAAGGGTATTCATTGGAGGTGGTGAAATGTTTGAAGTTGAGTGACTGGGTCGTGTCACAGTGCTCAATTTTTTTTTGCGTGGTTACACCACAAATTGACCTTTGGAGAATATCACCGGAGAGGAAGGTTTACGACGAAGTGAATGAATTTTCCCACTGGGCGTCCTAATCTTCTGTTCCAGGAATGTTAATAGGCTTTCATGCTATCAGTTTTTGAGCCATTTTTCCTCAAATTCAGTTTCATTATAATTGTCTTTTCCTTAGTCACAGGAAAGTGGCAGTCCTTTGTCAAAGTAAAGTTCTAGGGCTTATAACTTTTTCAAGCAGAAAATATGTTGCACTTAATTCCTTCAATGCTTGGTGACCTTCGAAAATAAATATGTAAATAAATAAATAAGAAAACAAATGGAAAACGTTCAAAGTAGTTTTTTGAAATCGTAGCCTACATTTTCTAATTACGAACGACCAGCTACTTAGTTCTTTTGCTGAGCCAAGGTCTTTCTTTGGCGCTTTGTAGAATAAGAACACAACGTAAGAGTGGAGGCCTTATAAGAGGTGTACATCTTGTGTCGGCGTTAAAATTAAGAGTAAATTTCTCGAGGATAATGTAAAAGAAATCGTATAACAGTGACTCACTTTGTCCTAGCCTTTTTGTTTTATATCAAAAGTTTTAATCGCAAACATTGAACGGCACACAGTCGATCAATATTAATTGGCATGTAAAGGATTTTCCAATGGGGACTTAACTAGTTGGAATTTCATTTGTGAACACAGCCTTTCACTAATCATCGAACTGTCATTTCCAATTTATTCATTAAAGTCAAAATTTGCAGTATCGTAAAGCACACAAATGAGCAACTTGTGCAAATTATAAAAATTGTCTACCGAAATTCGTAGTCGGTGACCGTAATTTTAAGAGCGTTAACTCCAATTTTCAGTCGTAATTCTTGCCCTAGTAGATAGGCAATAACAAGTTTAGTGCAAAAACTTGAGTTTATATATTCTTTGTGATGTTGCCGTGTCAGCGAGGCAACGAGTTGGTCGAAGTGTCGAAAATATCGCTACCGTTCAGGCGTCCATAGCAAACGATCTAAAACAGTCAATTCCACGGCATTCTAAAGAATCGGGCATCGCTCAGATCAGTAAGGATCTTGGTTTAGACCTATACAAGATCAAACTGACCCAAGAATTATAGCCGATGGAATGTTTAAAGAGATGCACGTTCTCTGATTGGGCTCTGGAGAAGAAGCGTCAACATGATGAGTTTGATCGCAAAATCATCATTCAGTGCTGAATCTCATTTTTAGCTCAATGGGTTCGTCAATAAGCAAAACATGTGTTATTAGTCCACATCCACATGTGCTTCATGAATCACCAATTCATCCACAAAAAATAATTGTTTAGTGCGGTTTGCATGCCGGCGGCGTTATTGGGCCATATTTTTTCGTCGACGATAACGATCGTCACATTACTGTGAATGGCCAGCATTATCGCGCCATGATTACCGACTATATTAGGTCCGAACTGGAAGATATGGTCTTGAATGACATGTCTATCAACAGAATGGTGCCACGAGCCACACAACACATGTTACAATCGATTTTTTTGCAGAGTAAGTTTGATGAACGTGTTATCTCAAGCAATGTGCCAGTTGAATGACTGCCTCGTTCGTGCGATTTAGCGCCTCTAGATTATTTTCTTTGGGGCTACTTTAAGTAATTGGCTTATGCCAACAAGCTGACGACGTTGGAAGAGCTCAGAGCCAGCATTGAACGCGAAATAGCGGCTGTTACAGTCGAAATGTGTGGTCGAAAATTGGGTCCAACGAGTCGATCGTTGCAAACGTGCCTACGGTGTCCACATGAACGAAGTCGAGTTCCATTCATAAAGGTTTTGTTTGCACTTCAAGCCGATACTAAAGTTCTTGAAATATCTCAAATGGTTTGCGTTTTATTTAAAAAAAATGAGCACTTGCTTGCCAAATTATTTCATTAAGCAATGTTTTGGCAAATATTTTGCGTACGTCCTTTCTTTATAGTGTCTTATAATATAAATTGTCAGGAAATAAAAAGATAATAGAAAGTTACGAACAAAAAATGGCCTCAGATCTGAACGATTTCTGAAGCAAATCCTGAAGAAGTTCCGCCTCTCCAATTGATGACTCAAAATTGCTTTCGAATGCCATTAACGACTTAATTCGACGGCAATGCAATTCTTGTTTCTTTTTCGTTGCAATCATTCCTTCTACCCACACCACCCAACCCAATCACTTCAATATTTGCCAACCTCTTAAAGCACACCACATTCCACAGTTGCTCTTCCCTCGATTGGTCCTCGTTAGCACGTAGTCTCGACGAGAGAAAAACCTCCAACAAAGTTATAACAAAAAGCAAACAATCATGGACATAACACAGACAAAAAAAAAAACAACAAAAGATGAAGAAAAGGAGACCAACAGAAAAGAAACGAGAACCATCTCCGCCATCATCCAATTATTCTTTCCTCTCCATCATCGTTGTCGTAGACTTAGGAGGAAGAGAGAGAGAGAAAAAAAGGACGAAACATTGTTTCAAAGCAAAACTGACGCGAATTGAAACACATTTCTTCGTTCGCATCCCACTCCCTCGATGTGCACAAATCAAACCATCCGCAACAAATAGATGACCACCACCAACCCTTAACAGGCTAAGGACGACAAGGACTACGACAGCGGCAACTGGCGGCAGCTGTCGACACAGGAAATCAAGAAAAATTACGAAAATTAATTGGAATCTATTGATTTATGGCCAACAGCATCTCGTTTCCTTGTTTAACAAAGTTATTGTTCGTCCTGTCAACCATGTGAAAAAAAAAAGCCAAACACAACTCGTTGTCGGCAGTGAACGAACGAAAAAGAGGGTGTGGGTAGGAACCACCCACCGGCAGCATATTCGCACTCTAAATTTTATCCATCCCATTGAGAATGTCGTTGGGCACTTGAAATCGTCGCCATTAATATGAAGAATGACTTTCTCCTCGGTGCCACACAACAGAAGCAGCAGTAGCAGCAGGAGCTTCGTTCAAGGAAGCAAGTTACACAGCCCCACACGCCTAACAATCATCATTCTCCAGGCAGTTGGAACAATAAAATCCCAACAAAGTATTGAAGCCGAGATCGTAAAACATAGAAAACTGCCAGGACCTGCTGAGCTCCCACCGCCACCCATTCGGGCTCCAAATGACAACAGGAAAAGGACGAAAAGAAAAAAAAAGCTTTCGAGGGCAGGAAATATTTGAGAATTCCAGTCAACCAACCGTGGCGAAATCCGAATGCAGAAAGAATAGCAATAGTCAGCGGGAGGCAAGCAGCCGGATGAAATTGATGTGAAACCCGCCAACCTTGAAACAAACCCACTTACGGTTGTGGCGAGTGGGGGGTGCTCTAACGTCCACAAAAAACCCACACACACACACATCTACACTCCTCCAGGAACTCCATGTTGATGATGGTGATTATGATTTGGGTTTTTGAAGGATGTCCCGTGCTGAGAGTGGAATTGAAAAGCGCAGAGTTTTTTTTCTTTTTATTTTTTTGGTTTCTCGTCTTTTGGGGCTCCGCAAAGTGTGCAGTGGAGGGTTGAATTAAATGCGGGAATTGGATGGAGGAGCGCATTTGGGGTTTTTTCCTTGCGGGGGGCAGTTGCTTTGTTTGAACCGTGACGTGGGGGGAAAATTAGCATTTTTTTAAGGGCCGAGGTCTTTGGAGGGAAGCAGTTTTATGGTTGGAAGAGTCTAAATCGAGTAGTTTTTCTTGCGTCACTTTTGTGTTTACACGCCATGCCTGACTGCTGTCGGGGAATGACTGCGAATTACGTGGCGGAGGGCTGCGGGATGATGTGCGGACAAAACTCAGGAGTCAATGTGAAATTTTGAGGATCAGGATGAGCTGGTAGTAGTAATATCTTGGTGATGGTTGGACTTTATTGTGGAAAGCTTTTGTTCCTTATGGTGTCTTAAATTTTCTAACCGGTTCTTTTGGTTTGGATTCTCTTCGGACTCGAAAAATGTCTGCGGCATGGAACTGATTGCAAGTGCGTAATTTATATAAATGCTTCGTTTCGATTTATTAAACTTGAATTCAACAACTTCGTAATAAGCCATTTAACTCTGAAATGCGTTTCGCGCAGTTATCGAAGAACCTTCTATTTTACGAAAAAGTTTCTTATGAAATAGTTCAGACTGAAAAAAAGCATCAGGAACTATCCAGAACAGACACCAAGTCGCAAGGTAGCAAAAGTTACAACTTTCCATCAGCCAATTCCTCAGTTTTTCGACAGGGCACACCCGTTCACTAAAAAAGAGACTAAACTAATAGAAATTTATCAAATTTATGCCCTAAATGTCATGAAGCATGAAAGCAGAGTGAATATCAAAAAGAACTAGACCCTGAACTGAACCCCATCCACAGATGACAAGTCGACCTTAAATAAATCATCAATTCGAGTGACCGATTTGATATATACGATCCTCACATCAACTCATAAATATTTATTTTTTTAATTTCCTCGCTCAATAGTCCACCCTCTCGAAAGGAGTCCTCGTTTCGTTTCCCTCGGTGATTTAAAAAGCAAATACACTCTCCAACCATTAATTGCATTTCTCTAAATAGCCAATTTTAAGCCTCGACCACGAAGAGGGCTCTCCGCCACTCAATATCAAGTCAAACGAGGTCATTTGCCAAAAAGGGAAGAGCGCAACCTCTCGTCGTTAAATTGCACACTCAAACTAGAACACACACACACAGATGCAGATATAGGCAGAAAAAGAAAGGAGGGAGAACTCCTCCCAATCATCAATCTCAATATCTCAAATCGATGGCGTTCCAATTTTTTCATCTTTTCCCCGAGAAAATAGAACGCCTAACCGCACGGAGTCGATCTATGTGTTTGGTGTGTGAGTGTGGCACTTTTAAAGCTAATAAAACCGAAAACCAAACTCGGAAAACAATCCCATACGAAGAGTAGCCCTCCCCAGCAGCAGCAGCAGGACGACCCCGAGACAAATGATTTGTGGTTTTTATTTTCCGAGGGTAATTGCTGCAGCGAAACCGACTGAAGCGGCCATTTAAAGGGGCGCCATCCTCCTCCATCCTTGCGAACTGAATGGATGAATTCAATAGCCGCGCTTGGCACACAGCCCTGTGAAGGAATATTTTGATTTCTGACCTTTTGTTGCTTCACCCAACAGCATCGGTCCGACTGAGAAGTGCACGACAAGGAGTCAAAAGTGGCCATAAGTCATCGATTTCATTCGGTCAGTAGTCCAGGTCCGGGTCTGATTTTAAGGGTTGCAGTGGTCTTTGATTTGTTGGGTTCTGTTTTGCTGCACTTTTCGCTGAATTGAGCGAAAATGTTTTTCTCGTCAGTGTGGGTGTGTGTGTTGGGGGCGCAATTCGAAACAAAAACCAATTTCTGGTGTTTTGCTTCTCATTCAACGAGACCATGATGTGAAATTCTATTTCCATTTCTCACCAACACAAACTCTCTCTCTCGTAAGTGGGCAATTTGTCACATGACGATGGGATTGCATGTCAAATTGCATTCAATCTATCGATGTATTCTTCAAGGATTCATCTCGAAAATTGAAAAATACCGTGTGCTGAATATGCAAACTCGTACTTAAAACCTTGAAACCTTTAGCGCCACCGTGCGCCGTAATTAAAAACGAACCAACAAGACTGCCAGCTATAAATTTTACAATTCTTTTAATTGCGTTGACATTAATCACTCACACAGCACTGGCACAGAGTACGAGGTAGAGGCGGGCAGGAGTATGGCAGTGAAATGCGGACGACGACGTCGGAAGGCGGAAGGATGATGTTTAATGACGGGGGCGGGCCGCGCACATTGCTGCTTGGCTGACCTACAAAATGCCTCCCGTTCGCTGCTTTTGGTCTTTTAATTATTTAAATAGGTGGCCATTAAAAAAAAAATAAATCCTTTTTTTTTTCCTGCGCTTATAACATCCCTGCCTCTCTACGAAGGCAAATGAATTACTCGTAGAAGTTTATATTGTTTGCACTTAACATTTACTTTGGGTTCTCCCATTTTTTCACAGGACGACTCTTAAAATGAAAAAAAGGAGAAAAGAAATATCTTCACTTAATTTGGCACAGTTTCGTCGTCGTCGTCGTTGCGGGCGGTAGTCGGTGGGGATGTGTTAGAGGAGGAAGGTGTAATGAGCGAGGACGGTATGCGGCTGGTAATGAAAAGGGGAAGGAAGGGAATAAATGCATTTTTGACCTGAAAATTACTGGAACGGAAAATGTATCTCAACATCGTCATCATGTAGTGGCTGGTTAGTTGGGGATGACCTACTAAGGCCGAAAGAAGAAATTGTATTTTTTCTGTATTTCTATTAATTCGTGAAGGATACGGTCGGAGGAGGAGAAGGAGGAGGTAGAAACAGTCAAAGGAAAAACCGAAATGAAGCTTTCATTCGGGTTTTGGTGTTTGGGCATTCCTTTGATGTTTTTATGCGCGTTGTTTGGAGAACCAAACCAAACCACATCAACTCATTACGTGTGCGTTAAATGACTTAAATGAAGTTTTCCTGTAATGGAAAAGATACTTGTAACAGAAGGTGTTTATAAGTGGGGGAGGAAACAACGAGAAAAGGGTTTATCAGATTTTATGAAGACAATGACTTGATCTACTTTTAAACAATAGGCTCAATGATATGGGATCTTAAGAGATTTCTGTGGTCCCCTTTGTCGAAGTGACATCTTTCGATAGGAGGGGACGAAAAGGAATAGACACATTTCCACACAACTTATGGCAATCCTGCGTTATTTAGAAACAGCTAGCACACTGAATGAATAATGCTTTAGGTAACTTTAAACTAACAATATTATCTGCATCATCAACAATTTTGCTGTTTGACCGAAACTATAGTACAGACGTAAAACAATTGTTATGCTAATTTTTGGCTAAAAGGAGCCACACAGTTAGAGGGCTATTATAGATTAATGGAGGTCTAAAATACGGCTTTACCGAGGGGAAACCACCCAGAGAAGACTTAAAGAACGTTTAGTAGTGTTGCAACTTGCAACGACACACTTCGAGCATTATCTTTAAATTGGAGCGAGTGATTAAAATTATTATTAGTATTGTTATAATTTATTAATTTTAAGAAAATATAATCAAATAATTTGTTACTATAATTTAAGGTATAATATTAATATGGAAAACGTGCACAAGTTGCGAAACTTTCCACTCAGTGAAGAAGCTTTTTAAAATTTGAGAAGAAAAATGAAAAACTATTCTGTAGTCATCAACATACAGTTGCAGAAAAATATTTGGAAATATAATGTATAAATCACGGTTGGTAGTTGATACCTTAAGTTGGACCTTTCCTTTCTTGGCCGCTTCCTTTTTAAGGGGAAAACGGTAGAAAATAAACTTCTAATATTCTGAAGTGATGATAGACGCTAGGTAAGAAGGATTGCGTAGGATCTACTACATTTTGAAATTTTGGTACACTTAGCCCAAAGCTAGGCCCATTGTGCTGCCAACCATCTTTTGTGATTGGTTATTCCGAATAGAACGAATAATAATTGATTAATTCCAATTGTTTACACATATTAAAAAACAGAATGCTCTCCTATACGATATGGAACATTCTTCGCGGCTAGTAAAGGGCTAGCCTAGAAGTTGAATATATTGGAGTTATCTCATTGCCTGGACGCAAATGCAATGAAGCATGTAAAAAAAAATGGATCATAAACAGAATTTTAGGAGAAATATGCTTTTTATCCAAAAAATTGGCGAAGTACACCAATCTTGGTTTGCTAAAAATTATTGGACCAAAAGTTAAGTTGATTCCCTGCACTTGTTAAGCTCGAAGGAGGTTTCACAGAGTACGAAAAGCATTATGTTGCTTTAAATAAAAAAATAAACTAAATTCTCATAAGAAATTTTTTGTTTCCACACTTTTTCCCGTGGGTTCTAAGAGTCAGTGTTCAACTATTCCTAAAAAGAATTCTGTGGTCACGGGAACGAAACCTTTTTAAAGGTGGAAAAATAAGTAGACCTATGTCTATGTCAAATTTCTTCACTATAAATATAACGATGTGTTTCTTAGAGCTGAAATTGTGGATTACTAATTGTAATTAGGACAGGAGAAAAGAACGTTGTTTGGGCTTTCAAAAAACTGTGTACCCAATATGATGCAGGTGGTTTATCAAAATAAGTTACCCGGATTTACTTCTTTCGTTTTTTTCATTCATTTTGAAACCTATCAATTGGGAGTGTGAAAGATCATGCAAGAGGGTTTAACCGTCACAAACATTTCCAACGAAACTATTGGCGTCGCAACCTATTTTCAATTGACAGAATGATTGATTCTTAAGTCTGTTCTTGCTCGAAGGACTGAAAATGAAATAAAATAAATTCAGGCGAAAAGTTTTATCAGCACAAAGAAGTATCACTACACAATTCATTTATTGCTTGTAAAAGAGGTGCGAGCTTAGTTCGGAAGTTTTGATGCATAGTCGAGGTGGTCAACCATCATCTTCCCATCTCTGCAGAGTACTCAATAAAATTAAGCTCCTTTTAGAAGACTGTAAGAATGATTTATTAATTTTTTATTAGTTTTTCAATTAATCTTTTTATTTCAACCAAAAGCCGAATGAGTTCGTCACTGATTATCGTTCGTCTCAAAAATAGTTGAGACTGTTAATAACAAGTAGCATTGAAACAATTAATTTTATTATATAGAAAACGAGTTGAATTTCACTAAACAAACTAAGTTTTCTACGATTTTAATTCTCACGGAACCATTTTACTGTCAACCGACCAAAATTCAGTTTAAGATCAAAGTTTGGGTGGATCGTAAAAGTTCAAGTATCTCTACAAACTTGCAAAAATTACCAAACAGGAACAATAATAGTTGTGTAGAGTTTTGGCGAAGAAAGTTTGAAGAGGATTGTGATAAAATCCATAAAAACAGAATTTTTGTATGATTTTTGTCGACAATGATCTGTGTTATTTTCAGAAATGTAAAGCCTTCCTTGGCTCAAAATAGACCAGGACCTACTTGTGTAAGCATCTGTTGACAAACAGCGAAAACTTAACTGCATGCCTTTAACTTCTCGCTTTCTCAAAACCCGGAGGTCTATCGGATAAGCCCCAACAAGTCGTAAACCTTCCTTCAACGAGAAGAACTTTTTCCATTTCCATTCACACAGCTCCTGCACTTACTCCAGCAAAATCATTCGCTAGATCAAATTTTTGCAACAAAAATTCTCAAATGGCATTCCACTTGTCTGTCCCTCCCAGTGCCCTAATCAAATCTAATCGTATGCCACTTTAAATATTCCACTTACTCCTGAGTTTTTGTTTCTCGTTCATTCATCATTCCCACAACAAACATAAAACTAACTCCCTCTGCACGAAGAAAGGAAATTAACAACTCAATTCAACAAGAGAGAGAACGAATATAATGAACATGGTTCGGTGAACTAGTTTTTTGTTTTCCCAGGACGAAAATAGAAAAAAATAAAAATGAAAAATCCCTACCTTATGCCCTTTTACGCTCCTTTAATTTTCGGTTTCTCCCAAGTTTTTAGCTTCCCTCTCTTTTTCGGTCTCTCTTTTTATCTCTATCTCTGTGATTTTTCTTCGTCTTTATGGAAACTGGGGAATGTGTAATTTATTCTGAACAAAAGTATTCAACAAATTCCGACCTCTGGTCCGTATCTTTTAGATCCCCTGGACCATACACACTCCCTGGCCATGATTCGAAGAAAAAAAAAAAAAAAAGAAAACACAATTTATGAATTCATCTGTGAAGAATTTTTTTTTTCTTTCTCTCTTCCTCCCTCCTCTTTCTCTGTTTTTTTTGTGATCTCCCTTTTTTTCGTAATTTTCATTTTTCTCAAGTGGCAAGCATCAGCATCGCCATCATCATCGCGCTATCCCTGTGGAAGAAGGATAATGTTGATGTAGATAATTTTAGGGAATGATGTTTTCCAGGGTGAATGGCATAGAATGCAGGAAAATAGCAGAAGATATACACAGAGGGAGGGATTTTGTGGGAAGGGTACGAATAGAAAATAGAGAATAGAAAAAAAAGAATTGAAATGAAAAATTTTGCAGAGAAAATAATGCACAGTGTAAATATTTTGAAGCTTTAAAAACCGTGATGAGGCGGGAAATAGTTGAGTTGCAATTTTGCTGACATCATCAAGTCAAGGAGTGTGGAGTTTTTGTCATATCGGGGTCGAAAACCAGACAGAGTTATTAGAACTGGAGTTTTTTTTTTACGTCATATGTATCCAACTAATAATCAAACAAAGACTGAATGAAAAAGATGTGGACTCCTGCCAAACAATCACCTGATTACGTCCATGTCGCTCCAACATGGGGATCATTCAACACAAATTTACAGAACTTATGAAATTTTATGAATCAAATTCGTTGCACGCCTTCATATATATTTTTCATTTTAATTTTAAACAAGTTAAGGAATATATACATTTACTTATGGTACTCAGCTTAAAGCAAAAACCTCTGAATGCACTTGTTTCCACAACATTCTTACTCACAACGTACGCTGCAGATATAGTTGCTGTCATTTCTATCAAATCTAACGCAACTGACGTCAATTAAAGCAAAAAAAATTTTGGTTGAAATTTCTTAATTTATAGAGAAAAAGCAAGTTGTCACATGTCGTTAAATTCAGAACCTAAGCTCGTTGTAAAGGTTTTGAAAAACTAGTTTTGGTTTAAATAAGTTTACCCCTGTTTTTTATTTGATATTTGTCAATCCCAAAATGTCGATTGCTTGTCGACAAAAAACAAAATTCATAAAAATTAAATGTTGATAAAAATTTGAATGTTTTTAATAAAGAAAATTGTAAAAAAGAAAAATCGAATACCTTGGGTTTGCAGGACAAATGTACATTGGTAATGTCTTCGCAGACTTTGAAGCGAAAAAGGCATTAAAAGAACCTTCTTTTTTAAATGTTATACCTTTAATGCAAACACAATAACACAAGTCGATTTTGAAGTCAAGCTTGTTGACTACCTGGTCGGCATGTCGTCAAACTTATCCACGTCTAAACCCAATGCCAATTGTCATAAATTGGAAGGTCTTGAACAATCTTTGACACGAAATCCGAAAGAAAATGTTAAAAAACAACGAAGAAATAAACGAAAGTTGTTTTTAGTAAGTCGTTTGAATTTGAATATTGACTCTCAACTGCAGTAATTAAGTTGATTATTACCAGATACAATTCTTTGCAGATCGGAGTAGCCGTCTACCTAAGCTTTGTGTTTATAGTTTTGTGGTTAAATTGCTTTTACCGGGAATGTTTAATCTTTCAAAAAAAAAAAATCATTTTGCCAATTTTATGTATTTCTGTGAGAATGTGACATCCTTTGCTGTAATGTCATGTCATAAATATCAAAATGCAGTAAAATGTGCATAAGACAAATCAAAATAGTGACCTTAAGCATTTTAACTAAAGCCAACTATAGAGCAGGTTTAAAGAATTCTTTAGAGTATGCCACAACACTTACCGCAATATGAGACTCCTGTCAATGTTCTTCCGCAGACATCTAGGTTTTTGTAATAATCTTATCGCTTTCCGTAGCTGTAGTTGAAGTCGGCTAAAACACTTAAACGAGAGCAATTCATCTTTATTTCAATTCAATTATTAAAAATGATTAAATACTTTCCTTCCTTTTGTTGTTGATACCTTGTAGACATTAGGCAATGAAAAGTCCACGTTTAAACTTTGGTTGATTTTTCAAAATCATTTGACTCATTTTACACAGTTAATCAGTAATAAAACAGCTTCAGGTTCTCCTGTCATCCACTAAATTTATTTCAATCTTAACTTCAAACAACATCGCTGGTTGGTTCTCGTAATTTTCTAGCTGTGCTTAGACGATATATAGTTGGACTTTATTTTCTCCTTTTTTTACAAAAAAAAAAACAACACACAAAACCTTGCGTCTGCGTCAAGTCAAAAGTAGTTAAGGCTTGGAGTTGATTTGTATGAAATCATAGTGCTCATGGCATGGCATGCTCATAATAAATAATAATATTTGTTACTTGTTACACTTTTTCGTCACAGAAAAGACTGTGAGTAGCGTTTAGATTAATATCGATTAATAAATAAATAAAGTGTTTCTGAAAAAAAATCTTTCATTTAAAAAACATTGTTGTTGGGTGGGCGATAAGAAAAAAAAACTCGTGGGCGTAATTCTTTTTTTCAAATAATCGGCGACTTTTATTACATTTTTTTGAAATGTCGTAGTAGGCAAGCGGAAAATCATCCGACCAGGTTTCAAAAACCTTAGCGGTTACTAAGATACGTACTCCAATGTTTGAAACATGTGCACAGAGTGTAAATAAATGTCTACTATTAGTGCAAGTTGCACTGCCTCCATTGTATTGAACATTGCATTTTTGGTCGTTCATTGAAAAACATACGACCTCCTTCGTCTCCCAAACGTTCTCCAAAATCAAAATCTGAATGAATAGCTTGCTTCTGCCAAAAATCTTGGTGTTGTCTTTAATCGTACGTTATTTTGGATCCACGTATTTTCTGGATAACACCACGTTTACCTGCCTGCAAAAATTAGATTAGTGCTAGGGAGGTCACATATAAAAATCCCTTTTAAAAAACTTTGAGTTAGACACTGTCCATGTCCGGTTAATAACGCATTAAGAAACTTAATGTCATCTGCAACAATTTTGTTGGAAAATTCATTAATCTTAGAAAAAGACCCAAGGTCTCAGGTGTTGAAGAAGAATACTTAAAATGTTTGTTCTAAATGTTTAATAAAAAGACTACAGTCGAATCCGTCTAAGTCGAATTTTCAGGGGACATCAAAATTAGTTCGAATTAGGAGAGTCGACTGTATTTGCTTTCAATACAACCTGCTGCGAGGTCGACAACACTATTTTTTTCTAATTCAATTAACCTATTCTCATAATTTAATCCGTATATTACTATCTTTGGTCTGAAAGTTCTTCTATGGAAGTCTCCGGAATCGTTCTGTCTTACAATATCCTTCAAAATATACAAGTCATTTGATAAATTATTAACATTGCTATTTGTTTTGCTGTTCCTATTTCTCCGAAGTTTTTACATTACAATACACCAAAGCCTCGCTTTGCGCCATTTCGGTTGCCGTTGCTTTGAAGTTGAGTTGTTCAAAAGTTATTGTGAATACGAAGCTGCGTCGATTTTATTTTAGTTTGGTCGTTTACAATATATAGGGATCTTTGATTGACTCGTTTCGCGTCATGCTTTGCAGGTCGTAATTAACTAAGCAAAACGAGGCTTTGGTGTGTTTTATTTTTTTATTTTAAAAATCTGTATTTATTAATTTGGACGCAGAAGATCCTGCAAACACACATTCACCTAGCTTCTTCAATTAATATATTTTAAATTTTAGGTTTGGTATTATTTTTATTCTTGAATGTGAAACCAAAAAAAAAATAAATATTAAAGTATACATTTTTTGAAACAAAATTCTTGTCTGTTAGATGGATCTCATACTATCATATTTTGCAAACAAATTTAACTATAATCACATTTGAACACATCCATTAACTTCGTTCATTCTCTTTTATTTTATTTTTTCAGCATCAAATTGTACGTTTCCACAGAGATGGGAGGGTTCATGGTTTCTATCGGGCTATCAACAATCAATACATATTAAGGGTTCACAATTTAGTTATCGGGGTAAATGTGCTGCATCGGATGGTAACAAATATTTAATTGTCGACGAGTGAGTATTTCTTGTTCTTTTTTTATTTTGATATCCACCCACCTTCACTAACACAAAAAAATCAACCCCCAACCTTTAGTCTAAGTTTTAAAAAAATATATATACATAACTTTGTATGAGTGTGAAAAAAAAAAAATAATAATTAGTTTTAAGTCAACAATAAAAATCGTTTTACATTATATGTGTGTGTGTGTTCCTAGAGAATTTTTGTTTTGAACTTTTCATTTGTTTATTTTCTCAAATATGTCTTATATACAAAAAAGATATATTGTTACAGCCTACTTATTATTTTCAAAAATTAAAATTTTTTAATTTTTATGTGTAACTACTAATTTTTATTTTTTTCGTTTTCCACAATTTTGCATCCACTAACTAAATGTTTAGATTTTACAACCAAAGAAAAAAAAATATATTTGCCAAATTTGAGTTAAAAAATAAGAAACGATTTTTTGATTTTTGCGAATGCAAAGAAGAATCTTTATTTGTAGAGTTGAATTTTACAAAAAAGAAATATCTATTTAAAAAAAATACTCAAGAGAACTGTTTTCATTTTGATTTTTTTATTGAAAACAAAGCGTGCATTTGGGATGATGTTAATAAATAATTTTCCTAACACATTCATTTTAAAAGTTTTTCTTTTTGTTTAAGAAAAGTTTTAAAAATACAAATATTTTATGTTTAAATCGTTTTTGTTGTTTATTTGTTTTTCAATGTTTTATTGTTTTGGTTTTTTCGTTTAAATTTGATAAAAAAGCCAACAAACATCAGTAGTCTAACGTATTTTATAACAAAATAATCTATCATTAGATTTAATTTTTTTTTATTTAAACAAGAATATTTATATAAAACAAAATAATTTTTTTTCTTTTCGTATCTTTTCCCCCATCACAAAAAACCAAATTGAAAAACCCCGCGTTTCGATGAAATTACAAACTCGCAACTTTATAACTGCGAAATTTTGTTCGAAACGTTGCAAAAAAAAAAATACTAAAATTCTTCATGACGATGCTGATGACTCTTGTGCACAAAAAAAATAAAAATAAATAATAGGAAAGGATGTCATCGGTGCCTGGTTATCTATGAGAAACATAAAAATGTTCTACAGTATAAAGAAAGTGAGTGCGAAGGTGACAGTATGTATATGCATCAGTCGAATCCATCCGCAATGGCAATGCGTAGCATATTGAAAAGTGATCATAGGGGGGGAGCTCATCCCAATTTGAACGGGCATTCAAGACTATCCTCATCGGATCAATATATTATGCGATCCAATGATGATATGAATGATTGTAAGCATTTTTTTTTTCTTAAACTTTATATAATATATTTGATTTATTTCTTTTACTTAATTTTTTTTTTTTCATTAATTTATTTAATTATAAATTAAAATAAATATTAAAGTTTTTTATTACATAAAAAATGAAATTAATTTTCTGTTAGCATTACATATACGATAATATTAATGATTTATGCGTTTGATAAAAAAAAAAGAGAAAAGTTTACATATATTCATTTAGTTACTATTTTTTAAAGACTTTCTTTTTGTTTTATTTTTATTTTGTCTTTAATTTTTGGTTTTTTTGTATTATTTTGTTTTTGTTTTTTTTTTTTTGTATTATTTTCGTCTGGTTTTCCCTGATCCCTCTGTGTCCCTAATCCCTTACGAGTTCAGTTCAGTTTATAACAGAAAAAAAAAGGAAATCATTTTTTGAGAATTTGTTTTTGATTATCTGTTATTACTGACTTTTGTTTAACGACTGAAACATAAAAAAAATAATTGTTAGGACTAACGACATTCTTGACATATCCATTCAGTTTTGAGTCTGGTCGTTTTTTTTTTTTTTTGGAATATTTTGAGTGCGAAAAAGGAAAGGATTAAGCACGGAATCGAAATTTTGAAATTGAAAACTTCGTATTATATTTCGAGCTCCAAGTAGTTTTATTCATACACCTATATGATTACAATTTCGATTGAATTTCGACCAAAGAGATGAAGAGTCTGGTTGAATTTTTAACTTGCATTAAACGGCAAATGAAGGCGGGCTTGAACTAGACAAAATAACATTTTCTTGTTTGAAATTTAGCCAAAAATGTCAACACGAAAAAACGACAGTTTGTTTTTTGATTCTGGCTTAAATTATCTGTCCTTAATAAAATTTCGTCGCTAACCCTCATTGGCGATAGCAGTTCCATGAGATTATTTAGCCTCTAGAAGTTGCCTCAATTTTATTAAGAGACTGAAATTGCAAGCTTCTATATATAAATCTTCATAGAGATGACCAAGGTTACATGTTTCATTATCCTATTTGCACTAAAAATCCTCCACAATTCGAATTCTTATTCCAAATCAAAATGGCCATACTCAATACAACACAAGTCTAACGAAATTTTTATTTAGTTAATTTTTTTATTGTTTTCTTTTAAAAAGGCGTTTATTCTTTAAATCCTTCAAAACATGTAAATATTTTATAATCCTTTAGTTTTCGTTCGAAAAAAATAAAAAGAAATGAAGTTAAAACAAAAAAAAAAAAAAGAAAAAGAAATCTTCAAAAAAGGGTCCTCTCTTCACAAAACAACTTTTCAAATTTAGAAAATTTTTCACATGAATAAAAATGAAATTTTTAAAACAAAACCGGAAAAGCAGATTAACCCGTCCCAACTTTTGTAAAATATTTATCAACGAAATTATATTTGAGAAAAAAAAAAAGAAGCAAAAAGAAAAAATAATTATGTTACATATATTTTCTATTTGAAATTTCATTTAGTTTCTTAATTTCCCTTTTTAGTTCATTTTAAACTGTAAATAATTACCATGTAAATAATTCTTTATTTATTAATTTCTTCGTTTAATTACAATATATATAAATATACAAAAAACGTTTTTTTTTTTTAACTTTTCAATAACTATGTGTGTGCTTTTACATAAGAAACTGACAGAATAAAAAATTAAAGTTTATCTTTAATTTTTTTTTTATCTTTCCCACCCCAAAGATAAAATATATTTATATATAATTTCAATTTTCTTTTCATTTAATCTTTGTTTTGTTCACTTTTTTTCTTTTTTTAATTCATACATTTTCTCATATGTAAATAAACCATTTTTTATTATTACATATATATTTGTGTGTCTACCAAAAAAAAAAATGAAATTCCATATTTTTTCTTATTTTCTGAAAATTTTATGTCAAAATTAAATTTTAGTTTTTTATTTTCTTTTATTTCTTTTGTGCACGATATAATTTACGAAAAAAAAAATAAGAATTTAGTTGAAAACATATTTCTAATTACGAATATACATAATGTAAAAAGAATAAATATATATATACCTATATATACGCCTTTAAATTTTTTTTTTGTTTATTAATTTGATTTGTTTTTTGTTTTGTAAATTACTGTATAATTTTTCTTTAAAAGAAGTATAAAAAAAGATGAAAAATTTAATTTTGACAAAATTATTATGTGTGTGTCCTTGTGTGTGCCGTCTAACCCATTCAACATTTTTTTTTTCTTTGTACATCAAATTTTGTTCTTTAATTATATTTTTTTAATAAAAAATATATATAACTACATGATGTATATATACAAAGTTTAAGTTAATTAATTTATAAATCTTAGTTCTATTATGAAAGTTCTTTGGTTTTTGTGTGATAAGTTCGTTAAATTTTTCATTTTAATTTTGTTAAGGACTTTTTAAGTTTTTTTTTCTATATTGTTTGTTTTTTTACATTTGTGTATATAAACAAAATTTTAGATTTTTTTCCCAAGATAAATAAATAAAAATCTTATTCATATTAGGGCACCCATCCAAAATTTAAAATATAAAAATTATATAAAGAAAAATTAGAAATGCACTGAAAACTATTCACGTAGGTTATAGACAGGCCTTTGATGCAATTGCTTGGTTTTGATTTTTGTTAAAATGACAAAGTAAGTGAACAAACAAATTGGGTAAACAGGTTGTTTTTGTTTGTTTTTATTACCCCTGCAAATTTTTAACAATTCGAATTGATGAATGCCCATAGGCAAATGCTTAAGTTAAGTTTATTGAGTCTTAGGAATAAGAGCCCAATAATAAAATACCGGTAACGCGGGCCATTTGCCAGTATCTGCAACCTAACAAAGAAAGTTGCACTTTTTACGTACCAGAAAAGATTATAAGACAGAGACTCTGCTAGTGTAGAATTTTTTTAATTGAAATGAAAGTCAAAGTTTGCCACATGAACTACGTAGTCAAGGATCGCTAAACCATACAATAAAAGAACCAGAAAAGCAGTGGAAATAGAAGGCCTTGTATATTGTCAGTATGTTCATAGGTGGGACATTGCATTTTGATACTCTTATTAAGAGCCATAGTAATTCAATTCAATTCATATGATATTATAATGAAATTTAACAATTTTCCTTTGGCTTCAGACCATGTTAGTAGACAACACAAAAAACACGGCTCATTGTAGACATGATTTTCAGTTTTAATTTCATAAGTATGATACAATTCTACTTATTTAAGTATTAGAGAATATAATTAGCTTCATCTACAAGTAACACATTCAGGATTTTTAGATCTGCTATCAAACCAAAGCTCTGATTTAGTGGCATATGTTCTGTGAAACTTATGAGCAGGAATAATCTTAGAAAAAACACTTTTTTCAATTTGTGCTGAGTAATAAATCTTTGATTGAGTTCAGTTTACACGATGCTGGTACTGGTGCATTAGATGCAAATGTAGTAGTTACATTTATTTTCATTGAATAACATAGATATTACGAATTTATTTTGAACTCAGCTTGCACAGAGATATGATAACAATTTATCTTACTACTGAACAGAATTAGATGCAAATGTGTATACGAATTTTCATTTAATTCGTAATGCAAACAACTTTTCTAATGCACAGCACTTTGTAATTGAACCTAGAATCGGAAGATGATAAACCTTTTCTGTTATCCAAAGAGATTAATTATTTTTAAGCCATTTAAATACAAGCTTCTTTATAAAATAGGCTCACTTAGAAGGATACGAGGAGAGTATTAGAATAACCGTAGCAGTCTATCACTAGTATCAAACCTGGTAATTGAATGGTTTTTGTTGCAGCTTACTGCAACTGCAGTAAGTACGGTTTTAAATAGCGTGAAATTGCAATCTATGAAATATTAATTTCGTATCCAAATACACTCTTCCAGAAATGTACCCATGTCATTGACTTTTCGTACTTTGTGTTTCACTTACTTTTGGTATTTGTTGTGTTCCCTGCACTAAATGTTGCACTGAAAAACCAATCGTAGATTATTCATTGTGATTGTCTTACTTATAACGTAGATTCGTCTTAAGGATGACGGGATAGCCAAACCTCGTTACAATAACAAAGCAAAGAGTTAACGTTCGCCAACAAGGATAAAACAGAGCACTTAAATGAGGACAAATTTTGTACCGCCACTCCCTAGACCCAACAATGAACCTACAATGTCTTCAACAACAGGTCAGGTTCAACAATGAACCTGAACAATGTCTTCAGAAACAGACTAGTTGTACTAGCAGACTGTTATTTACTCTATAGTTGCTGCTTTTTTAGAATCTTCCATTTAATCAATATTCTGGTCATTCGAACTGTCTTCAGAAACAGACTAGTTGTACTAGCAGACTGTTATTTACTCTATAGTTGCTGCTTTTTTAGAATCTTCCATTTAATCAATATTCTGGTCATTCGAACTGGAAAATCGAACACTCTACTGTGTTAGGTGTCATCATATACGTACTTACTTCGAGGCCATTTTAATACACTTATATATTTATGTGTAGCTTTTGAAAATAGATTTTGTATTTTATTCTTGTTAATGAAAACTATTCTCAACAAATTGCTGGCAAACACCCATTTTTGTTGGTTGTAATTCACGTCAAATATTGAATTAGGATAATTTCATTTACTGGTACTCAAGAATTTATGAGAAAAAAAAGCGATTATAACTCTTAACGGTAGGTCTTAGGTCTTAGGTCTAACTCTTAATGATAACTACATTTCAATTTATGGTATGAGATTCTGAATACGAGTTCCAAGACCCACTAGTACTGTTGTAGGTCTTCCTACGCTCCTCTTCGCCTTGTTATATGTAGAACAACTAAATTTTCTTCGTGATTCAATATACAATTTAAAAACGGAAAACGATTTCAAGCTAGCTTTCAAAAGAATACTTACTACACTGCGCGATTTTAATTTCACTAAAAAAAATATTTTCTTATATAATTCAGGGCTGCAAATACTAGAAAAATAATTTAAAAATTCTTATTTTTCTTCTTATTCTTCTTAAAATGGATGAAGCAGATCATCCACAAGGCGGAACAGATTAAAATTTAAATTCCATACGTTAATAGGGTAATCTGAATTGAGTTTAATCAAGTCTGCAGTGTAGCAGGGCATAGAATATCGAGAATAAATAAACTTAACATAAGTTTGTCTCCAAACCTCTTTAAAAGTTTATTCATTCAAAAAAAAATGCTTTATTATCAGGAGAATTGCTTCTTTCATTTTGGCGAAATCTAACGAATAAAAGTTCGATCTATCTATAAATTAGGTGTCTGACAAATCTATTTGATTTGCATCGTCTACTACTATAAAAAAAATCGAGACGTATAAAAAGAAAATCTCTGTGCAATCCAAAAAGAGAATATTTCTTTTTAGATGGAGCTCAATTACATAGATCATTTAGAATTTAAAATTGAAAAATCTCCATGTCAGGCATTTAGTTCTCACTGAAACAAAATTAGCTTTAGTTATTTGTATCCAGTTGAGTACATTTATTTAATTAAAAAATATAAAGATCACTTGTAGGCTCAAAGTAAAAGAGTTGTCGTAGGTCAAATGAAGATTCGAAGAAAGGTTTATCAATTATACCTATTTACATTCCTCAAACTTCATGCTAGCTTAATTTTCTGCTAAGCGAAAAGAGCAAACGCCTTTTTTTAGCCAAAAACATCGAAAATAGATTGAAACTTCGAGTTGTTGCTGCTATATAGTTGCTAGTTTGGAAATTCTCCTCCTACTCCTTGTCATTTCAGCCAAATTTTTTTTACATTTCTGCTTAATCGATTCTAAATACATATGTTAGATTAGATAGATATTATTATTATAATACGTTACCTTACAATTAAAATTACTAAGCTAACATTTTTCTGGCACAAACTTCAAAGGTTTCGGCTTAAAGAAAATTTAAAAATGTTGAAATTCATCCCATCCAGTGTCAAAGATGTTAGGCTTGTATTCTGCAGAAAGCTCAGAAAGGTTACCAAATTTTTAGCAAGGTTCCTCAGTCACTGAAAAGAGAAAATCAACTCACTTATAATTTATTATTTTACTCATTAAACCACATCTCTAGGTTTATATGTCATTTATAATAAAAACAATAAAATTTACTAACCCAAACTTGTAAATCCGCCAAGCAAACACATTTACTTAGACCTTTTTTTTTTGCAATTTGAAAATAAAAAATACACATTTAAATTTTAGTGAATTTTTGCAGCACACTTTTCTTTCAAAAAATTAAAAACAGGGCTTATCACTTAGACTAGAAGAGATTTCAGGTATGTTCGTGGCGAAAGTATTTTTATAATTTTATATTATTTTATAGTTTGTTTCGTTAAAAGTTTATTCTGAGTTTAAAAAAAGAAACTAAATAAAACTTATTCTTATTCACTGGAGACGGGTTAAATGTGCTTTTTGTAATTGTTTTGTAACAAAAAAAATATATATTTAAAACCAAAAACCCTGCGATTTTAAGCTTTTAACCATAAAGTTCCCACATAGTTCATAAAAACCAAAAAAAAAAAATACAAATTTTTGTTTCCATATAAATATAAAATTTCAATTTTAAAACATTGTTTTGTTCCACTTCACCCTTAGAGAAAGAGAGCTTTTATACGCATCGGCAAAATGTTCTTCTTTTCGTTTTTACATTTGTTTTTGTCAAAAATATTAAAAAAAAAAATACAATTTGATGATTTTCTTTAAAAATATTTTTCAATCAAACAAAATTTTCCAACGCACTTTTTTGAAATGTCAACAGATTGTGTTCCTATTTTTTTTTTATTAAAATATATTTAACCCAAAAAAATATCTCGGTAAGTTTTGGTTCTTCGTTTTTTTTTGTTTTGAGAAAATACATGTTGAATCTCTTTTTGTTGTTTCGTCTCGTTTTCGGTTTCGTTGTTTTTTTTTTGTTTTAATTTTGTGTAAATAAATTATTTATTTCTTGTTTTTATTACAACATTTTGTTTGAGTCTTTATTTTTTTCAACGAATTAAATTTCAGTAAGAATGCATTATGCCTGCTAAAAATGTTAGTAATAAATATGTATATTTTTTTTTCTACAACAAAAAAAGTTATTAATTCAAAAAAAAAAATAAAATGCTGTACATAAAAGAAGAATAATTTTCCTTTTTTTGTCGAGTTTTTCTGTTTTATCATTTTTTATTTTTCAATGTATATGTTGTATATTTTTCTTATTTGATTTAATTTTTAATTTTTTTCATTTGTTTTTGGGTTTCAAGTAAAAGAAACAATGATTTATGTATATCACATGCTATTTATCATATACAAATTGTTATATATATACACTGTGGTATATATACATGATTTTTATATTTAAAAAAAAAAAAAAGAAAATGTTGGGATGGGCTGCCCGGTGACCGCTAGTATCATTATTTATTTATTTATGTTTTTTATTTTTCTTGATTTTTTTATTTAACAATAATAAATATTAAACAATTTTTCCTCTATACATAAAAATATATATTTTATTTTTATTTTCATAAAAAAAGAAATGATGAAGTAAATGTTGTTCATTTATTTTTTTCTCTACCAATAATATAATATATATTTTTGTGGACTATATGTGTTTTGTTTTGTAATTTGATTATATTTTTTGTTTCTTTAGTTTATTTGAATTTTCTGCTATCCATCTTTAGATAATTGTATCTTTCTTCCTTCCTCATCTATTTGTAATTCTTTTTGACTATCGTATCTAAATAGTGTAAATCCATTGCCATTTGTAAATTTTTAGTTTGGATTACATTTTGTTTTTTCTACAATCTTGTTGTGTACGAGTCTGGCTTTAATGGTTTTTGTTTTTCTTTGAACATCTATTTTGTGTTTTAAGTGGGAGTGAGTTTTTTAAATGTGAAAGTATTTTCTTTTTTTGTATTATTTGAGACTATGCCTGCCTGTGCCTAAGAAAAAAAAATAATTTATGTGTACTTTTTAAGTGTATTTTAATTGTCATTATGTCTTTAAAAGTTCTTTTGTTTAATCTTAATTTTCATGAAAGAAAAATCGTATAATTTCAAAGATTTTAATTTTGAAAAAAGAGAGGACCCTTTAAAACATACTCTTTAGTCATAAGTAAACCAAAAAAAAATCATTTTTGTTTTTAGTTTTCAAACTCTTCCAATACTTTTTTATTTCTGTTTTAACATTTGAGTTTGACTTTTTTTTTTTATTTTATAAATGAATGGCTGTTCTTTTTTCGCATAAATGGGAACGAAATGCTTTTTCTTTTAACTAAAATTAAATGACAAACTACATACACAGATAGTGGAATGATAATAATTTATTTATGAATTGTTTTAGTTATGTTGAGTTGGAATAAAAAACTAGTTTTAAGTGTTACGCATAAAATAAAAACTCCGCGAAATCTGATGTTTATGGAAATGAATAAATTCGGGTCATAAAACTTTGCAAACTCTCTGAAACTTTCCCCATTTCCTCGTCGATTTCGTGGCACCTGCGAGGAGTTTTTCCATTCAGAATGAATCTTAAGCAGCCTCTTAACATGCCAACGGATGCACCAAACTGTAAAATATTTTTAGTAATAAACTCCGTCTGCCAAATGAAGTCAACCCAAACACGACCGTAAATTTTTATAAACTCCGACGGCAACTTTAACTTAAATCTCAAGTGCAAGCAGAAGCAGTGGATGGAGACTGCTTCCCCGACCCCTAGTTCATTGTGTATCGCCATCAAAAGGCATCCAGCTTCCACCTCCTAAATCACCCTAATCAAAAGTCTCAATAAAACTTTTTTTTTTTTTCGTTTATTTTCTGTGAGAGATGAGAGAAGAAAATCAACAACTACTGGCAGCTTTCACCTTCCTCTCTGTCGTTAACTTCGTCGACAACCGACAGTTTCTGTGTTCTTTTTTTGCAACTGGAATCCAATCGACATTTCCTAAACTCTTCCACTTAACTTTTCCGGAAAACCATTTGAAAAGAGCAACACTTCGACAACAACCTCACCCATTTGATTTTATTTCCTCGTGTATCCTCCGCCATGTATCCCAAGGTGTTCCATTGGGGACAAAAAAAGGACTAGAAACAAATACTCCAGCTAGTTTTATGGATTGTTTGTGTGTGTCTGCGTGTGGTGTGTTGTAGGTATTTTGAGAAGGAAACAACAACAAAAAATAACGAAAAGTTTTCCTTTTTTTTTCTGCGCACAAAACTAAATAAACGACGAAATACAGTTACATTACAAAGTGGGCTGATATCCCTAAAAGCTAAATTTATCCTTCTCTCGGTCGCTCCCGGTCCTGGTCCCGTCACTGTGTGTGCTCCATTGGAATATTAAATTCCATTTCGTCATGTTGTCATCATCATCATCCTCGTCGTCGTCATCGTCATCATCCTCTTTCACGTCGTTGTCCTTGTGTTCCGCTGTCGTTGTCAACGGTGTGTGTAGTCCTCGTCGTCGTCGTTATTTTGCGTAGTACCTGTGCATAAAAGTTTTGGCATTCATAATTTACATAAATTTGTTTTGCGCTAAATTTTTGAAAACAAGAAAAGAAAAAAAGGAAAAAGGAGGAATGAGAAACTACAACGCATATATGAGTTTTAAGTGGTGGGCGGGAGGGGGATAATATCGTTGCCGAGCGATAGGGATGATGATATTTTGAAAAGACGGGGAGTTTTGGGAAGGGGCTTTAGATTGAATGGTTTTTAATACCTGGGATAAAGGGGGCTTATAGTTTCAAGAGGCTGTACGCAGGGTTTTGTCGGGTGACAGCGCCCTCCATTTTGGGGAAGGAGATATGAATTTGTGGCATGTGCATGAGGCAGCATGAGTGGGCCAAGTTGGTTGAAATTAAAATGGATTGAGAGTGAGGGGTTTTCCAGCCGATCGTAAATTTGCTCGATGGGAGGCAGTTTCTGTATGAAGACTTTCGGCAACAACTCTATTGCGGCGCAATTCTATTTAAACACCTGTAGTCACGCAAAAAAAAACTCCGGTTTACACTGACAGAAAAGCTACAAATAAGCGCATGCGTTAATGCAGACATTTTAAGATAATGGTATGTTTCCGCTTTGCATGAGAACTATAGAAAATTGTTTGAGTATCACATGAGAAGTTTTCATCTAAATAGCAGCTTGCTAGTTTCATTAAAACAATTCTTTCCATCTCTCCCTCGGTACCTTCGGCCCGTGCTGTGTCTTAAACAGGATACTTCAGGGTAGCCCTAACCCCTTTAGCACGCGCCAAAATATAAAAAAAAAAAAAAATAGAACAGAATTGAATTGAAAGAGCATGAAACTCTGCTCAAGCTGTTATCTCGAGCTCAGTTTTGACCCAAATAATAAAAAAGTCTGTTTCCAAAGACTTCATTTTCGAAGAACTAAAAATAATGCTAAAAATTATTTTTACGACTTGAACTTTTACATTAATTGTTTTAATTCTAGTCCGGATTAATGTTCACTCTGATTTTTAAAGGTCTTGATCATCTGTTCTAATTTTGTACGCTTAACAGCTAGCGCTGCACAACTAAGTAAGGTGGCAAAGCTAACTATTATATAATAACCGTCAACTACATTCAGCCTTTTTTTTCCTAGACAAAAGAAGTGTTGCCGGCAAGCTTCCTAAGATAATGGGTATACTATGAACTAACAATGTGATAAGCTCTAGTCTTCATCTTAACCAAACTAGTCTTTATATCGTTTAATCTCTTTTGAAGAAAGTGCAACACTAACAAAAAAAAAAAACCCAAAAACTTAGAGGAGGAAATCGACTATTTGGATTTTTGTTTAAATTTCGTTTACCTAAAGGGTTTTCTAATATGGACTTGACAACTTCTTTTTTAAATAAAACACAAACCATTTGAGTTATTTAAAAAAAAAATTACTATCGGCTTGAAGTCCAATCAAAACATTTATGAATGAAACTCGACTTTGCCACCGAGAACACGTTTGCAGGGGTCGATTCGTTGAACCCAATTTTCAATGACTGCATATGTCAACCGAAACGGCCCGTATTTCGGGTGCAATGCTGGCTCTGAGCTCTTCCAACGTCGTCGGCTTGTTGGCATGAACCAATGACAACGCAGCCCCAAAGAAAATAGTCTAAAGGCGTTAAATCGCACGAACAAGGCGGTCAATCGACTGGCCCATTTTTTTAAGATAACACGCTCATTAAACTTGGTCTTCAATAAATCGATTGTAACGTGTGTTGTGTTGCTTGTGGCATCATCCTATTGATGGACATGTCGTCCAAGACCTCTCTTTCAGTTCGGACCTAATATAGTCGGTAATTATGGCGCGATAATGCTGGCCATTCACAGTAACGTGACGATCATTATCGTCGACGAAAAAATATAGCCCAACAACCCCACCGGCATGCGAATCGCACCAAACAGTTATTTTTTGTGGATGAAGTGATGATTCACGAAGCACGCATGATAACGCATATTTTGCTTATTGACAAGCTCATGGAGCCAAAAATGAGCTTTTTCACTGAAGATGATTTTGCGATAAAATTTATCATCTTAGCGCATCTTCTGAAGAACCCAACCGGAGAACGCACGTCGTTTCAAACGGCCCATTGGCTTCAATTCTTGAGTCAGTTTGATCTTGTATGGGTATAAACCAAAACCCTTACGTAAAAAATGTCATAATGTGGTCTAAGCGATTCCCAATTCTTGAGAACGGCATGGAATTGACTGATTTGGATCGCTATAGCTATTTAAACAGCAACTAGTACATTCATCAAGTTCATTTCTCTTTTAATTAAAATATATTCGCTAAAGTTCTAAAAGGTACTAAGTACTAAGTACTAAGATAGATCAGAATCTTGATACAGCTTAACCAAAAATCATGGAACAGCTGTCGATCTTTTGTCCCACACTTTTCCGATTTTTCTCTTCAATAAAATGTTTGTAACAATATTGTTTTAAGAAGCTGTTCTAACCTAGTCCTTTTAGGTGTGTTTCATAGATCGAAAAATCAAGTTCCGTCAGTTGATTAAATGGACAGTGTATATGTTTTCGTTCCATAATTCGGACACACAGAATCTCGCATTCAAATTTTTCAAATAAGACCTGTCAGACTTTTAGCTTTCGACTATAGAACTTTATACTTAGTTGTCGGATACCTTACATGCCACGTTCGATGTACACAATCAAAGCTAACTGTCAGCTCTCGTAATCTTCCCCTTTTTTTACTTAAAAACCAAGTCCTACTGAGCCAGAAACAATCAAAAAAGAAACTCATTGGCCCCACCCCAAAACGGAAAATTCTTTTTCAGAGCACAACTCACCTTCAAAGGAGAACAGCGTCCCCAAAGCTCACATACTCAGCACATTTTTTTTAATTAAAATAAACCCATTTCTACCGCCCCACACCCTCAAAGCCAAGAGTATCTTCCTGTAACATATTTTTACCATTCAATATCGCTTATAAAGAGAACCTCAAAAGGAGCAAGCAAACTCTGCACGACGGGGACGACGAAAAAAGACGAAACTGCAAACAAAACTCGAACAATCATTCCTACGTTTCCTTGTGTGTATGTGTATCTGGTATCACGATCAACTGAATTTCAATTGAAATGCATTTCCATTCCATGTCCTTATTCCCCTCGTCCTTTTTTTTCTGTGAGATTTCGGAATTAAACCCCTTTAATTCCACGTTTCAATAGTTGCTACCGCCGCCACTGTAGTCCTCTTTCGCTCGTGAATCTTCATTTCCTATTCTTCTTTTCATTCAAAATGCACGAGCACATATATTTTTCGCTCACTCACCAAAAAACCAAAAAAGAAAAGGACGGTGGCGTATGTGGAACCGAATCTGGGAGGAAGGTGCGCTGTTCCATGCGAGAAAAATGACATCGTCCTTAGGTAAGTGGATGTGTGCAGGTACACACACAGGGAGATGAAATCATCATCGGAAGGATACACTCGATGAATGAGCGCGCTCCATCAAACCCCTAGAGTCCTAGATTCAAGAAAATATTCGTAATCAGGGCTTTAAATTGGCATTGTGGAGCTAAGAAGGAGGAAGACGGCTCTAGGATTGGGCCAACCAGTCGCCCTCCTTCGCTGTGTGTGTCAATGAAGATGAGTTTGCAAGTATTTAGTTTCCAATTAGAACTGCTGAAGGACCTGTGGTCTGTGCATTTGCAATGACTCTTCACTTACACAGACACTCAGACACACATTGACCAGCAGTGTGTGTCTGTGTGTGGAGGGAAAGGACCCCCTTTGTCGAAAATGATGCGCTTAATATCATTTCAAAGGACGAACCGACAGAGAGCGAGAGGGAGCAAGGGAGACAGAATGAATGATGATTTGGTTCGTTTTTCTTTTCTCCTCGTCCCTCCCTGGGAGCCTTATTATAAATATCCTGCAAGCCAGGCAACAAGCAGATTATATTATAATTGAGTGGAGCTCTCGGGGTTGTGTATTCCGTGGACGGTGGATGGTTGTTGTGGTTTTGTGGTCTTAAAAGGAATATCATATGAGCAGGGACTTTTTCATCTTGCTGCACCGCCACCGCACCACCGCTACCATGATGATGAGGATGATGATGATGCATCGTCGTCATGTGAGCAAGGAGAGGGCGCATTACTGCTATCATCCATATCTGACAGACGGATAAACTTCCTGCTGTTGTTCGGTTTGGTTTCGGTGCAGAGTTGAGTGCAGTTGAGTTGCTGTTTGCAGCCGGGCAACCGGGCAGCGTACTCTGTAAAGGAGACGCCATTGTGTGCGAGGGGATATTGTGGATTGGCATAATTAATGGTCAGCAGTGTGCTGGACGGTCTTTGAATGTGAATAGCAAGGGCAATGCCATGCCAGGGATGATGATGACATATACACAGAGACACTCAAACAGAGAGAAAGATCGG
This sequence comes from Syritta pipiens, assembly GCA_905187475.1. NCBI lineage: Eukaryota > Metazoa > Arthropoda > Insecta > Diptera > Syrphidae > Syritta > Syritta pipiens. The sequence continues at coordinate 10,431,097 of LR994572.1, read as the reverse complement.
CGGGTGGTGGTAGTCCGATGTTCTGACGCACCACAAAACGGATGACTCAGATGTGAGCTGACACTGGTGGTGCATCATCCTGCCTCTGTTAGATGGTTGTTGATTATATAAATCGACAATTTTAAATAAGCTGCCGCAGTCATGATCCTCGCTGTTAATAAATGTACTTCCGGTATTGTGGTCGTTGAGTGCAGGAGATGAGTTTTTATGCGCAGTCCTTTTTTGTAATCAGTGGCTTATGTGAAGTTTTGAAGGTCGATAAATGAGGTTAGTCGAGAGTCGTCTAAGTTGCCTTCCTGTGCTTTAAAGGTGGATTCAAACTGAAAACTGAGGCCAATCTGGCACTTTTAAGTTGTGAATTTGAAATTTCTTGGAGCAGAGCCAAGTCACCAGTTCGCAATTGGTTTTGATCTTTCGACATTAAAATGTAGAACAAGTTTCTTCGGGTTGTTAGATCGTGTCATTTATTTTTGACAAATTGTTTAGTTAATGTGTCATCACCGGACTATCCATTCTCACGAAATAGCAACGAAAAAAGACTGCAATTTAATTTAAAAACCAAAAATTCGCAAGCAAGTTCATCAACCCTCAAATAAAAAGCACATTCTAATTAACTATTAATTAAAGCCTTCCTGTTTTAAATTGCAATATTGGGAAATTGGCTCTTCGGGATTGATTTGAATTGAAGAAATTAAAGATGGAGCCAGTTGTACTGTGACCTAAAAGAGCATTTCAACTCTGCACTCATGAATTTGACAACGTTCATGCATGAAAGCTCTTGAAATAAGCGCCTGTTACAATTGATTTGTTGATTGCTTTAAATCTGTTTAGGGCCAGGCTTGGATAACAGGTTAAAATATGTTCCATTGTTTCCTTGCACTGACTACAGTGTCTGCAGATTTCAGGGCTGATGAGACCTATTTTGTGAAGGTGATAACTACATGCTCCATGTCCGCCAAGTCCCCTACACAGCATTCTTAGGTCAACTTTGTTAAATTATTGGCTCGTTTAAAATTGAATGAACTTCCTGTGCTTAGTACCCTTATGATTTCTCCAAAGCTGGTTCTCTTGCTTGTTCATCTACTTACGAAAGTGTTTGTTTCCTATATATTGTTGAATCCATAGACAGGAGAGTTATCTATGTACAGTTTCTGAGGCATTGAAGCCCTGCTATCTTCGTTGTCGCAAGTTCGTAGTGAACGCCATGGCTTAAATGGTTAGTGCGTCGAACTGTTAAGCGAGTGCCGAAAAAACACCACAAAAAATGTTCAAAAATGTTGGTCTGTACTTCCTTAAAAACGATGCTAGCCAGAATGTTACAGTCAATGGTGACAGCTGTAGACCCATGATTACTGACTTTTTCGTTCATCAATTAAACAACCATGATGTGCTGCAGCTATGGTTTCTACAAGATGGCGCAACCTGTCACACAGCTCGTGCCACAATTGATTTATTGAAGGAAACGTTTGGTAACCGCATAGTTCCACGCTATGGACTCCAAGATCGTGCGATTTAACGCCGCTTGTCTATTTTCTGGGGAGATATGTAAAATCTAAGCCGATAAGCCCGAAACGATTGACCCCTTGTAAGACAACATTCGCCGCGTTATTGCCGATATGCGGCACACAAATGTTGGAGAAAGTCATCGAGAGTTGAACCAGATTAGACTACGTCAGAGCCAGCTGTGGCGGTCATATGCCAGAAAATTATCTTTCGAATAAAGTAAATTTCCTCTCAGAAAACACCCCTACCCACTTCTCTTCTCGACAAACCTTTCAAGTGATTGAAATATTTCTTAGCAATACAACCTCTTCCAAAATACGTCTGTGACATTTTCATTATCAATTTCGTTCATGGATTGGTCAACAAAAAAGTGATTTTCTTAGATGATGTGTTTAAATTCCTCAATTTGATGAGAAATATAATTTTGTAGTATAAATAAATTATATAAATCAACCAATCTGACGGTTGGTTTGACAGATGCAGCTGTCTGGAGTTAATTCTGAATAGGGTTAGAGGTTTTGACCTTCGGAGATAGTAGAAGAGCTTTAAGTTACTTTAAATGCTAGAATTTTTTCCAGAAATTTGTTTTTTTTTTTTAAGAATATTGCAAAACATTAGATAATATTGAAAAAATTGGGACGAAGAAACAGGTGGAAGTATCCAGTATTCACAAGAAGATTTCGTTTAGTTAAAACTGATTAAATTTGCTACAATCAAAAATTCTCATCGCGAAAAATTTAAGTGGAATAGAATAGTAAAACATTCAAATACTAATAGAAATTTTCACTCATTCATTGTTGCCCTGAAAAAAGGCATTTACACTCAATATATGGCTTAGATGACTTAAACTTAAAATAGTCGTTCGCCAGCTTATCCTGGCAGTATACACACAATGTTAGTCCATGTCGCACGAGTCGTATACCGCAAGCTATTCGCCCAATGGTCATTGCCTCTGAGTAGTTCTCTTCATCCTTTAGACTCATTTTCCCAGCACATACAACACTAGTTAGTCCCCAAAGAACTCTATCACTGACCCACATCTAAACTCGAACCCATTCCGAGTCCCATGAAAGCCGGGGTTTCCTTTTCATTAAATCGCCTCTCCCCCCATTCGTACAGTCGTCCCAATCTCAATCCCAAATAAAAGGGAAGTGGTGCGATAAACAAAGCTTTGTCCCACTCTCTTACTCCGACTTTTTATCTCACTTCATCTCGAGCAGATCTTTTTGGCCAAGAAAAATGAAAACCAAACACATGCACACACATACAGACCTTTACAAAACGCATTTAATTCCATGTTGCAATCGCAAATCTCTCAAAGGCCCACATAATCCCAATTCGTAGAAGTGCATTTCACAGACGCACACAGGTATGTAGGCGAGTCCTCAAAGTAATAAATGCAACTGCATCACGTGCTCACGGAGTCGTCGACGAGGGGGCGGTAAACGGCCGTCCATTGAGTGATGTAAGTGCCACAAATGGGCGCCACGACAGGCCGACATGCACAGCAGACTTGTCAGTGACTCCAGGTGGGCACCTCGGGGGAATACTGAAATTAATCCTGAGTTATGTGATATGTCGACAAATTCCTCGGCACGCCAGCGCCATTGACGTCTACATTTTTGCCGACGCATTTGTGTTAGTGCGTCTATGTCACACTGCGAAACACAATTCAGCATTGTTCCTAATTCTCAATTTTTCAACATTTAATTTCTCAATTTCCGGCCATTCGGACAGGACACCGCAATTGTGTGACTCCTCCCTGTTTTTTCGTCCATTCGAAAACTCATCTATTGTGCGAATAATAATGTGTGTGCCCTGCACAGGATACCAGAGCTGACCATCATCATTTGTCAATGGCTGAATGGCTGTGAGAGTGTTTACCAAACACACATCACCACCCCTAAATCGAAATCCTCCAGCCCCTCCACAAGCTGGTAACCGAACTTTTCAGGATTTAAATGAAAATATTTTCAATATCAAATTACAGTTCGAAAAATTTATTGCCACTATGCACAGATGAGAGACCAACAGGGACACAGACACATGCATGCGTTCAATTTAATCAAAGGCGGGAGATGGGTCCTTGGGAACGGTTTTGTGGTGACCGTATAATGATTATTTGAAATATTTTGCATGCAGAAAATTTCCATTCAAAATGTTATACGTTTGTTGAGTCTTTTTCGATTTTCCGGGGAAATGGGAGTCAGGACAGTGTGGCGAACAGGACGAGAGACTTTTCTATCTGCAATTTAATTGACATCCAGTCCGGTGACATGTGAGTAGTTTGCGTGTACGTCAATCAAACGGATAACAAGTCTATCGTGTTGATCGACATCTAGGATATTTGTAGAAGTTGGTCTTTCCTCAGTTTGGAGATTAATTTTGGATTTTACTCTCAGATTTCAGATTTAACATTCATTGCTTGAATAATAAAACAAGTCGGGTGTGGTTGCGAAAGTCTATCATTCACACAGCAGAAAGGAACACAGAATTACAGCAGATCCAAATACAGAAATTCTTCAAATTGAAATTTATTCGAAACAAGCTGTTTTCAATTTTATGGAATATGTTATGATGTATCGAAAATAATTTGAAACCAGTAATCGATGTGTGAAAGAAGATTGAAAAAAAGAAGACATATAATTTTTGTGTCTGCCGATGATGGTGATTAATTGTGAAATCAATATTCTTCGTTTTTCTCGTCTTTTAAAAATCAACTAGAAGCGCTACTGACCTTTGCGAACTATGTTTCCAGAAGTGACGATATTCCACGACTTCATCGATTCCCTGCGATTCAATGTTTATAGTACCTTGGATGACCGACTTGTAGAATCGACTTCCAGTTCAAGTGTCTTTACACAAACTGACTCTTGGTGAACTTGGCTTAATCTCCATTCGTCGCTCTGCTGTTCCTTTTTCATCACAAGGCAGTGTTTTTTTTTTTTTTTTTTTTTTTTAATTGATTCTAAAATATGAGACATACAGTTTTAAAATTAAGTGACTTTAGTTTTTGTGTGAATTTAGCACGTCTAAACAAAAAATGAAAATGATTATAAGGTTCGTCGGAGTGAAATAGTGCAACTACATTTCTGTGCTAAATAACTCAAGCGACGAATGAACGTTCATGTCGACACTTTCGAACGGATAGTATTGTTCGGCTTGCTTCGTTAGTAAAAATATTAGCAAGAGAAGAAAAGAATAATTTTCTAAAATATTTAAAAGGCGTAACACATGCGTTTTTTAGGGTTTCGTTCCAAAGGAATAACGAAACCCTTATAGATTCACTTATGTGTCCGTCTCTATTTTGTCTGTCTGTCTGTCGCCTTTACATATTTGCTAATAACTTCTGAATCCTCTGTAGTTAAGGGATGAAATTTGGAATGGGTATGTATCTTGGCAACCCAAAAATAAATCAGGAATTTTTTCCGGAATTAGTCGTATATTAAAGAAAAAGTTAGTACTGAAACTAACCTTTGAAAAAAAAATTTATTAACTTTTGTGGTCAATAAGGGTGTCATTGGAAAGGGGGCGGGGCGGAGATTACAACAATGTCTGTCTGTCTGTCACTAAGCCTTATCTTAGGTACCTGGTGAACCACCTGGAATTAAGAAATGAAATTTACACAGAAGATGTGCTTCACTTGCCCAAAGAAAGTTCCGAAAAAAAGTTTGAAGAAAGTCACTTATTAACGAAAAAGTTAGTACTAATACAAAAATCAAAAAATAGTTTTTTTTTCTTAGATACTTGATATGGATATCGTTAGAAAGAGAATTATAGCAAGATCAAAAAGTTGTACTACAATTAGCATCTTAGTCTTATTGGTAAGAAGTTATAATCCCGCAAACTTCAAAAAACCGACTGGTGTACCATGTCCCATACCTTATTTTCTAAAATAATGGGCCAAAAAATCTGAAAAAAATTGGAGTTATGGGGCAGCTCATCGCAATATTGCAAATATATCCAGAAATCTCTTATTTTTTATTTGTACTAAAATTAATTAATAACTAATTTTTTTAATTTTTTTTCTTAACGGAATTTATTGAGTTAGGTATCGTTGGATAGGTCTCGTAAAATAAAATACAGTTTTCATTTTGAGGTTTTTGTTCCGAGGCTCGGTTTTCGAGATATTAAGCTTTAAGTGCGAAAAAAAAGCGTCCCCCCCCCTCGCATTTCCACACCCGCGGGTCTAAAAATCTGAATAAAATCTAGAATGTAGGTCTCGACGTAATCTTTAGTTTAAATTTAGTTCGAGCATCTTGGCTCAAACAGTTTTCGAGTTATTGGCCAAAAACCAAAAAACAATGACATACGAATTTTTAAGATCCGAAAACTCCATTTTGTAGATCGCATCAATAGAATCAAAAAATGTTATACAAAAAAAATTTTATTTTCACACAATATGTAGAAATATTAACGATTTAAGTTATGTGAGCATTTTGCTAAAAAAGGGCAACTAGTGATTATCTCACACAAAGTTTTCTACGCGTTTCCTATACCAAGAAAGACAATAGAATTTCGAAGCGGCGTTGGTGGAGTGGTTATAGCGCTCCCGCTCTGGTCTGAGGGTCCCGGGTTCAATCCTCGACTTGTCCGATTTGGCTTTTTTTGCTTTTTATTTTTTTTCTTCTCCGAAGAGGGTTTCTCGAATATTTTGTATGACAGTTTTCTTCTCTCTCAGTTCTCTTAAAAGAACAAAGCGAAGCAAAGAAATGATTGATCGTAATAGCTTTGTTGTTGTAATTTTTTTGAAGAAAATAAGAGAATCAGTTATTTGTAGGTGTATGTGTGTTCAGACCATTTCCTGATTTGCTCTTTTCTATTGGTTGCGATTTATATAAATATGCTGTTGGAAAGATTTTATGTTTTGTCTCTGAATAAAAGTGAACATAAAAAATTCTAAGGAAAAAAAAAACAAAATAAATCCTAGTGCAAAATTTGAATTTTTTTTTGAATTTCAAACACGAGTACTTGATTTGTTAATTTCTTGGATGTTTGTGATTGTACCACATTAGTGTTCTAGACGATTAAGTGGCTATTTTTTATTGCCGAATACGTTATGATTCGAATTGCTGAGCTGCTTGGTAAGCTAACTTTCATGAACTGCTGATTAATTGCTTCAATGGAGTAGCTTGAGACCATTTCCTTTAAGTTCACTAAATCAATTTTTACACGGTTGGCACGATCAACAAATGAGAACGACTTTTCTTTTGTTTAGCTTTATTCGAAAACGGCAGGTAGCCGTAGTTAGTTGCTTTAACTGAAATTATGTCCTTATTTCTAATCTGTTGACGAAAGAACGAAACCCTCGGTGCGTGAGTTAAACTCACACTTGACCGGTTTTTTTTTTTACAATTGTTGTTGCTTTTAACAAAACTTCTTGCTTTTGTCAATTACGAAACGTATCCTCAATCTGTCGTATGACGCATTTTCAAAAGCATAAACTTTTAGTTAAACAAATAAATCAAAATAAAACTTAACCAGTTCGGTTTCTATTCCAAAGCTCAATTGATTTAAGCTAAGATTTCTGAAATTTTATTTAGTTTACAGGCTTAAAAGATTCAGCATAAGAACTAACTTTTGTTGAGCTGAAGCTGAATAATGAAGACTCGTGGTCGTCAGATTGTTCAAGAGTGTTCAGCTACCACAACGTCAAATGCAATTATCTTTCATGCCACCTTCAGGGCCGATTTAAAAAGTGGCAAAAAGGATTAATTAAAACATACTTTAAAGTTTGCTTTCAGTCCTTTAATTTAAAGTGCCTATACTCTGCGGAAATCATTTAATTTAAATCTCAAGAACAAACATTCAGTTCATGCCTCTACAAACACTCTTAAAACGGACCTTATGATTTTCTATTTATAAGCCCATAAACTCCTTTACCGAAATAAGAATAGTAATTGGGTGGCGTTACAGCCCGTTAAGGTCTAGAGCTTAGTTTTCTTTATAATATAGTCTTTAAAAAGGGCGATAAAAATAAAGCAGCGATTTGGCAGAAAATGTTATAAATAATATATCTGACTGCTTAAATCGTTTCCAACCCTTAAGTTGTTCCTTTAAAGCAAACCGAAGAAGTTGAGTCAAGACTTTAAAAGATAATCTGTTTTAGTTGCCTTATATTCCAATCAAGCCATCACATTCTGACCGTATGCACTAAGACTGGCTTTATAAACCCGCTTGTAAATATCAGGAAGCGAAACAAAAATTATACGAATTCTTATGCACAGTGATGCCAAACGTTTTAAGACAAAGCACATACAGTCGAGGCCCTCTAAGTCGAATTTTCACGGGATATCAAAATTAGTTCGAGTTAGAGGGATTTTTCGACTTAAAGGGCATTCGACGTAGAGGATTTCGTCAAAATATGGCGAAAAAGTTCGAGTTAGAGGGCTTTTCGACTTGGCTTCGAATGTATTTTGTTGTCACTCCACAAATGTTGAAGACATTCGGGAAGACGTAGTTCTGCTTATCAGTATACAATTAGGTTAGGTTAGGCAGGGCGGCGACAGTAACTCGCAGTCACACTTAGACCAAATTAGACCCATTGTAATGCTAAATTGTAAATGTCTTCTCCGCACCTCATTTTAGCCAAAGAATGCTTCCTATGAAGCTACGGATCTGGCTGCTCGCTTGTGTACAATTAAGTACATATTTACAAATAAGCGTCGAGAAACTAAAATTTAAAATTTTGAATTCTCGGATGGTGGTTGGATAGATAACTTTGAGAATTTATATGCAATTTCATGTGAATTTCGTATGTTATGAACTGAGACATAAGCTGCTTATTTTTTTCTGTATTAACTCACATATACATCTACCAATGGGAACAAAGCTGCAGATTTCTCCTCCTTCCTAGCTTTTTTGCTTTTATTTCAATTCTTTAAGCACTTCGCTCTGAAATTTAGGTTGAAGATTTACTGACAGATGGACAGGACTTCATGTCCACTAGAAAATGCTTACATGAGACGTCACGATTGTCCTCATGCGTGATTAGAAACTGGATGTTCGCTTTTCGTCATTTAACAGAAACTGTTTCGTGGCCCAGTGTTAAACAAAAAACAACCACTTTAGAGTGGAAAACAAAGAGAAAAAACACTTTTTATTCAATTCCTTCCTCCATCGCTGAGTTCAAACTTTAGACTAAAAACAAACCCTTCAAAGAAATATCTTCACAAGAAAAACATAGCCTGCCGAGTAGTATGCTCGCACAGTTCGATAAGCAAAAAATACATCGACTGCAGAGTTTTAAACTCATGCAGTACGATACCGAAACTTTAAAACTGCTGTCAGACGCTACTTTGTCGACTAAGGAAACAGCATAATGTCGAATTTAACCTTTGTAATTTTTATAAAAAAACGTCTGTCTTTTTGACCAAAGCTCCCTTCATCTCGAAGGCCTAATATGCCCCAATTTTTTGTAAATTCACACTTTTGGGTCTTGCCACGCTCTTGCACCCTCTACTGTTTAATCAAAGAGCAAACCGAGCGACAACGACAACCAATTGATTCATTTAGTCTCCATCAAGGCAACTTGCCTTGGGGCGGTTTAAGGTCTCTGTCTTTCAAAAGGGACCAAGTGGAATGGTTATTTTCTCATCCATCCGGGATTGTTGGTTTTTAGTTCCACTAGCTCGAAGGTGCTCCAAAAAGGATACACACACTGTAGGCCCTCACCCACTCGCAGAGCCAGTCCCAAACTCGTCCCACACCCCATCCCAGGTCCAGAGACCGGTCAGTGAAATGCGTTATGGTGATTTCCATTGAAACGAAATTGTATAATTGAATATTTTGAATTGCTTCCATGGCTAAATAAATCTATTATGTGGTGGATCAAGTCAGTTTACCCACAAGCCAAATGCTCCGCCAGCCCGGAATGGCCGACCCACAGTGCGAGAGTGTTTGTGCTGCATTTGAATGGTGCGTGGGTGTGTGGGCAAAGTAATTAGAGTTTATGGTTGCCGTTGGCCCACCGCCACCCACTGGCAAATGGCCATTTGTGCCTGAAAAGTTGGAATTTCATAAATGTGCATTCCGAGCTGTAATTTCCGATATGTCATTTCATTGCGAACCCCGGGCGTTGGGTGTTGTTGTGTCGCCTCTACTCTCTTTTTTTGTGCTCTGGACCATATTCGAATAGGTATTTCTTTATTATCATTACTATTTGCTGCGAATAAATATGTACAGAGCATGTGTGCTGGTGGAGCACGCCGTCATGGGTTGTCCCTATGAAATAGGACACGAAATTGAAAATATTCTCCCCCGTTCTTGATGTCCTGGTAAATATTAATTTCAACAAGGATGATTCTTTTCCACTGAAGCTCAATGGTGGAACGGTGGCGGGGAAAAAAGGAAAAAAACAAACACAAAAATCAATATTTGATTTTAGCTGGAGTTGCAAAACAGAATTTATTTCCTATTTACAACTTTGTTGCGAAGGATTTTAATTTTAGAGACCGACACACGCCGCCGGTGGGCGGGGGCAAAACGGGGACTTTATCCTGTGATCCGCTAATTAATTGTAATATTGGTTTTAATTGATTTCCAGGACTGGATGATTATTGTGCGGAGGCGTGTGGGTGTGGAGAGATGGAAGCAGGCGTTGAGGGATCTGGGATATAGTATCGTAAATCAGTTTGGTGAAAAACTAATGAGATTCGAATTTCAGTTGCCTGAGCTTTGATTAGCTGCACGCTTGGATGGGCTTAAATTTAGTCCATTCACGGGCTTGTGAATCCCTTTTGGGGGGCTTCGAACGGGTTGAATTTTGATGTGGATCCAGAATTTGTGACTGAGATTAATTCATATCACGGAGGGCAGATTTTTTTTTGTATGTCTCTGGACTCTGTGCTGTGTTTGGGATTAAATTAATTTGAGTAACGGGTATGCAGCTGTAATGAGCTATGAGCTATTCAGCTTTTCGAAGCTAAAATGGCGAAATTATTGAGTTAAATTTTGGGAAATCGCGGCTGTTTGGCAACTACAGGCTCTTCTTCAAATCATGAACGCAGCCTACAAGTATATGTTATTCGAATCCTTTTTTATCAAATACTTATAATCCCTCCGTAGTTTCAAACCAAAATTCTATTTGCTGTATTTATTTACCATCTCCAAGCAAAGAGAAGTACAACTTCGCGAATTAAGAACAAAATTCAGTTTTCATTTAGTCATTCCGTCATTCTTTCCAGGCTCAGTTTTCTTAGAGTTGTAGCCATTTTTGGTTCTAATCTTAGAGGGATCTCTCGAACGTTTCTTAATCCATATCTTAATCCAAACGTATTCAATTTGCGACGAAAATAATTTGTCAAAGAAGTACACAGAAACAAAAGAATTCAATAGTTTGTGCCAAATCTGAATTTCAACAGCTAGACAATATGAAAGCAACTATGAAATTTGTTGTCACATTTGACGGTTTGATTGTAAACGCTAATTTTGACTAAAAAAAATGAATGAATGAAATTGAAAAAAGAAGTGTCGATGAAGTCTTGATACGTATCAACGAACTATTGATACTCATCAACGAGGCTTTAATTATATTTCAATGCAGTTGTTAATGTGAATTTGTTAGCTTTTAAAACTGATTTTTCCTTAAAAAGCAAAAACTGCTGAAAATGCCCCGGAAACTCATCAACAACATACATAAGTATCAAGACTATGCGTATCAACCAATTACTGATACTCATCAACGGTATTCTGATACTTATGGACGAGCTTTTGATCATCAACCCTGATGATTCAATGCAATTATAAATGAAAATTTGTTCGATTTTAAAGCCGTTTTTCCCTTAAAAAACAGAATCTGGTTGAAAGGTTTTGATACGCATCAACAGACTATTAATACTCATCAAAAGAGATTTTATTCATCAACCTTGTTGTTTCAATGGAATTTTAAATGAGAGTTTATACGCTTTTAAAAATTGATTTTTCTCTGAAGTACTACTTACTTTAAACATCTTCTCGACAAATTGACTTCATTCAGTGACTGAAAACCTTTCCCAAATGTTTCTGTCGATAAAATGCTTCGCAGTTACTCAATGGATCCCTTCCACGAATTGAGAACTTAAAAATCTGGAGCGGCCAGAGTTTTCATCAAGTGCAACACGGCTAAGTTCTACGTAAAACGAAGAAAGGAGTTAAAATATATTCTGCGTAAAACAACCTTTATCGCCCCTACAGTTTAACTACCATTTTCTGAATACTCCGCCAAAAGTTGCATTCAGTTGAAAATCGAAATTTGTGTAGCTTCTCTCGACTACCCAGAAATTCATGAGCTCTCCTCTTTACATATTTTAACTCCTCGGTGGATTTGAACCCCAATTTCAAACTCCATAAAATCGAATCCAAGCATCGTGGCAATCAATGAATTCCCTCCTAAAGTCGCCGTTGAAAGACCCCAAAACCCACGCAACCACTCCACGAAGTTTCACATAAAATATAAACCCCGATTCCTTCCTTCCTTTTTTATTAAAATGGAAAAAAACTCCCCCTTTAACCTAATTCCCATGCGACTGCATAAGCATTTCCACTGCATTCATTTCACGATTCACTTCCCCCCACTGGCAGCAGCACCCAGTTTTGCGAATTATTTATACAAGTACAGAAAAAAAAATTAATCAAAAGTACATTACCACCATACAATAGATTCACAAATGAAATATTCATTAAATTGTCAAATCATGAATTTTCCATTGGCAATTTTCAACCGGAATTCATTCATTTCATTAATAATTGTTTAAAACAATTGATTCCGGTGGCCGTATGCTAACCTAAAATCCTTAATCACACGAGTATTTTTATTTTTTGCCCTATTCATCCGATTAAATAATTATTTATTTGTGTGACTGAGGGTGTACAAAAAAAATAACTCTGATTACACACAGAATCAGATTAATTATTGTACAACGTGTTTTTCCGTGGAAACATTCGGTTGTGTGTACTCAAAGACACTCCTCGCTCCTGCATTGGAAATGCATATTCAACCACATCCTTCCGAGCAGGAGCGGCAGGGAGGCAGTCACCATTACCCGATTGCTATTTTTTGTTAATTAAAAACCCAAAAGGTAAATGAATATAAATTTTCCCTTTCTCCCCTCCATTTTTTTTTTCTGTTATTATTTCGCCTCAGCGTTTTAATTAAACCACAAATTTTACCATCATTCCTGTCGCTTTTCCCCGTGCCTCAACTCAACTACCACTCTGGCCCTGTTCTCGTACGCAACCAATCTTTTGAGAAGAATATCACATACGAGATCCGAATATGAAATTGAAAATATTTCACAAATACAAGTGGAAGTGCATTTTACCATCCGTAGTTGAGTCCTCCTGCTAGTGAGATATCTACCGGTTGCAACAACGACGAGACAAGAGCGGATCCTGCAAAAAAAAAAAAAAAAGAAAGCACAAATAGCATACACACTCCATATAAACATTTCCATTAAACTCAGCATAACAACAGAAACAGGAGAAATTAAATAATGGAAAAAATGAAAAAGAATAGTATGAAAGCAGCAATAATTAATTCATAATAAATTAATATCATTCCGTTTACCGTTGGCGTTTTGACTACACGCAGGATATGCGTACAACAAGCCGAGCCAAGTGCGTTGGAGGGTCCTTGTACTGCACTTGGACTTAAAGCGTGTAATTCATTTAAACGAAATCAGCTCAACTCACGCAGCCAAGCAGACAAACAGATAAACAGACCGACAGACGAAACTAAAGCCCCTGCCGAAGAGGTTGAAAAACTTTTCAGGTTTTTTTCTGTTTTTTCTTTGGACTGAAAACAATGCTTCCTACTCCACACACTTCCTCATCAACATCGAGTTGAAATGAATTTTTAATTATTATTTAAATATAGTTTTGCATCTGAGTAGGACGTGGTGGAGAACTCATCTCTCTTGAAAAAGGAAAACCCGCACGTCGAACAAATGAAATGAAGCGATATTCCTTTTTAGCGAATAAAATGTAAATGATACCAGAAAAAAAGCCATACAGCTGAATTTCAGTTCGTTTTCTTTTTTTTCTGTTTAACGGCTTCAATTAATATAAAATATATTTTATTTTTTTTTATTTTTTATTTCACATAGAGAGCGAATACAAAAAAAAACAAAAACTGCTCGAAAAGGATGAAACTCCATTAAAACTGAACTCGTACTGACTTTTAATTATATTTGCTTATTGTTTATTTTTTTCCTACAAAACTTTTTTTTTCGTTGTTCTTTTCTTAATTAGTAGTCATTTGGAATTATGTATTGTTATAATTAAATGTAAACTTTTTTTTTTTGTAAATGCTTTTTTCCTCTTTTTTTTTTAGAAAATTCACAGTGAAATTGGGAGAGAGATAATGTGATTGTTGGTTGGGAGACAAGGTTGCTGAAATCAGAGATTGGACATGGTTTAAATATGTTCATTGAAACAAAAAAGAATAAATCCAATTAAAATCTGGGGAGGAGATTTTTAAACGAAAACCACTGAGAAAATAAAAGAAACTGTCGTGAGTCGAGCCATGTGAATCATGACCCACTCTGAACGATCCTAGAGTCTATATTTGCTCTCAATTGAACTGTGTGGAGATGATTTAATGGTTCTGGTGACCTGGTTACATTTTTTTTTTCGATATTTTGTGTCATGGATTTATTTTGCAACCGACATGTTGCCTGTTTGTCCAAGAAATTAGAGATTCCATCGTATAGAGCTTCGTAGAAGAAACCTAAAATTGGAACTATGTTGTAGAAATTCACTTGTTTTATCAAGAGAAAAGCCAACAATTCGTGGAAGCAAACATCAAGTAAAATACAATACCTACTCTTTTCCAGTGTCAGTTTTCAAAGAATTGCAATTTTTTTTAAAGAATTTAGAGATGGAATTTCTGACAGATACCAATATAACACCTGCAATTTTCTCATGAACCTTTCAACAAAATACTGAGACAAATAATAGCCAAGAAGGTGTACACACAAATTAAATATGTTCGCAATGAAACACTTAAATTATTCTTTTATCTCAATCGATTTTAAATATTGGTACCAAGCGGACCTAAATATAGTTACGGGTCTCATGCAGACAGCATAAGTAAGTAACTTGCGAAATAATTCAGAAGCTATGTTTTGTTTTTAATTGCGGAACAATTGGGTTCGAAACCATGAGTTGTTCTCTAAACTCGCAACAAATAAATTTTCTGTGATTTAGATTCCAAAGTCCTAGAGAAGTCCACTTCTGGCTACATTTTGAAGCTTAGAAAAATCTGTAAAAAAAAAACCGAAATAGACATTCCTGTGTATTTTATTTCTATAATAATTTTGTGGACGACGCAAACACAAATAAGACGGACTTAACTTCGAAACCACGATAGTTCTTAAACGAAGAATCTTCGTAACGTCGCAAATCAGAGCATGTATTTTTCAACTTTATCCTTGTTCCTTCCTTGTTAAAACTGGACGTCACTTTGAGTACATCTAAAGACAGATTTTTTATCAATAAATTGTGATGACCAAAAGATTTAACAACAAAAAAAAAAGAATAGCGATAAGTTCAAACTTTCTACTGAGCTGCAATTTTTTTTCAAACATGACTGTGCGTCTGAACTCAGATTGACTTTTGTCTCAATTGACACAATTTTTTAAAAATATATTTTTTTTGAGTACTAAAATGAAAAAAATTGTTTACATTTTAACAAAATTGTATTTTAGAGATTTGTGATTGCTTGGTTCTATTTCGTTGGAGTATTTGAACTAATATTTGAAGTAACAAATTAAATTAAATGAATCTTCACCAATATTGATAGAGGAGTAATAAATAACGAATAGCTTTCAGAAACAAATATAATTCAGTTGGAAGGTACATAATAAGAGGAATAATGAATTTCGGTGTGTAAATTGTGTGCAACCATATTGTAAATAAAACAAAACATTTACTTTTCTGCTGATGAGGCTTATCGCTTATGCTTTTTGGTGTGTCGCAAAACAGATCAACCTGACATTCAAAATATTTTAACTAAACTACAAAGTGAATATTTTAATTCTTATTTCGATCTCACTAATTCTTTATTTGAAAATTTATTTTGCGAATATCATGAGAACGAAAATTATGCAGATAAAATTTGGTATTTTCCAAAATTTTAATCGATGGCGATAACTTAATTGTGCATCTTTTTTTCTACAAAAAAAAAAAAAAACGTTCGTCTGAACTGACAGCGAGAGACAATTTACGAAAAGCTATTGATGTAGTCTGATCCTTCTCTTTATTCAACCCACTTGCTAGTCAAAATCCTACGAACCTGGTTTAAGAAATTCATTGATGTGTACTGCGCTCTTAGTCTCATGCCGCAAAAAAAGATTCTGTATGAAATTTCAGCAGCTGTTTTCTTCAATGACCTCTAGGTCTATAATCAAAAACCTTACTAGCAACTGGGTGTACATAATATCTTCGGCAAATGTCAAAAGTGGTGCTATGAAATTAAAAATGAATACTCCATTGCCAAGGCGTTTACTATAATTTATTTCTGAATATAATTTCAGAAGACACGATTGTAATTCTCGTATAACATAAAGTTTTCAATTATACTTGCAAAAAAGGAAAGAAATGCAAACTTTAACAAAATGCTTCTTAGCTCACAAAAAGGATTTAAGCAAATACTCCAATGCAAAAACTTTCACAAAAAGTTCCCTCGTTTCTACTAACAAGTCAGTAAGTGATGCTTTTCATATCTCTCTATTATAAAAATAAAATTTTGTGAAGTCAGAAAAATTTTATAAATACAGTCGACTTCTAAGTCGAATTTTCACGGGACATCAAAATCAGTTCGAGTTAGAGAAAGTTCAACTTAGTGGATGGTTTTTGTATGGGAAATTGTTAAGGGGAATGCCAAAATATGGCGAAAAAGTCGAGTTAGAGCAAAATTCGACTGATCTAGCTTTTCTGTCCTCGTTATCTCCCAGAGTATATTTGATATTAAAATTCGTGTCATTTTTTTTCCCAAAAATTCGTTTCTTTCAAAAACACGTTCAAATCTAAAATCTTTTAGCAAGCATATGTTTAATGCAATTCCTATAAGTGTCCCGTATTCACATCCTGAATGGTGAATTATCTAATTCTCCAGCAGAGTATCCTGAACCTCATCACCCAATTTCTATTATCAATTCATAAGTATCCTATTCCGGTCATAATTAGTCAAACATAAGGGACAATCATGACCTAAGAGTGGCTCTGGGTTGTCCTGCAAACTAACCCGTTCACCCATGACACAATCAATTTCCCAGAATCTCAAAATTAATTTGAAATAACGTTAAGAGACTGGTATTCTACCCGACAAGGCAGTTAATTTTAATTCGAATTTTGGAATAATTCAAAAATATATGTCAGGCATTTTGGTATCATCTCATCAGGAATGTGAAATTATTCAAAAAGCCTTCTCGGTATCATCTGAAATGTTAAATGATTTAAAAATTCATATATCCTGATATGAACCGGAATTTATGCAAAAGGAATTAATGTTTTAGTTTTGAAACTGATGGAAATTTGTGAAATGATTTTATCCAGTGTTTGGTATCTATTGCTTGGCATCTTCGGAAGATGATTTTAGAGACAGTCGCAGTGAGACTTGCCCTCAAGAAGGTGAATGAGTCGTTTGGATAATCTGAAGAGATTTATTTGGGTAAAGATGGACTTTGTTGTGAAACTGCTTGTGTTACAGTCTGTCAGGACGTCCAGAAAAAGTCTATTCTTCAAATAGATTTCACAAATAAAATGCCCCTTATGGATTTTTATCGATTGTTTTTGAATTCGGTCCATATGGCATCACAATGGGCCTCGTCTGGCCTAAGTGCTTGGCTGCCTTGCCCAGCCCCCCACACAACCTACGTATGGGTTT
Source organism: Syritta pipiens (assembly GCA_905187475.1). Lineage (NCBI taxonomy): Eukaryota > Metazoa > Arthropoda > Insecta > Diptera > Syrphidae > Syritta > Syritta pipiens. The sequence continues at coordinate 10,413,729 of LR994572.1, read as the reverse complement.
TTATAAGCCTGTTATTCTGTTAACAAGACCAAAAGTTTTGTAATGCAATGGGATGGCGTTACAGCCCGTTGAGGCCAAGACTAGATTTTCGTGCTTCCACTGGACAAAAAATACCGAGCTGTACGTCACAAAAGCAGCATCATGAAAAGCCAAAGCTCTTCATGAAAAGTATCTTTTTTGAATAGTTCCTGAAGAGGATATCAACGGCGCGTATTCAACGAAGATATTTTTATAAAGTGGACTAATTGATTGTACCTCCTGTTTCTTGTTTAGAAGGCAATTTTGTAGACAATCACATATGAAGTCAAAATTAACTCGAAACCACTTTCCACCAACAAACAATCAAAGCAACCTTTCCAACAACTAGCCAATCATCTCCTCCAATTTCATCGCGTGATTTTCTTCTTCTTTTTGGAACTTTTTTATTTAATTTAATTATTTTTTATTTATTTCATCAAAAAAAAGCAAAACGACACTTTGAAAATTGTGCATTAATCTCGTTCCTTTCTCTTCGTCCTTTTCCACACTTTATGTCCCCCAGATTTTTGTAAGGGCCGTGAAACGTTACAGAATCTCTGCGATCAAATTCCTGGTGATGCTCTGCTCTACAGCCTTTTCCGAGACAATGCCGAGCCGGTCAAATGTCCCCTGAAAGGTAAAATTTCACACAAACTTTAATTTCATTTCCGAAAATTTATTTCTCGATGTTTCTCCTCTCTCTCTTCACAGGACCATTTGTTTTCACCTACAATCGAGGCCATGGCGAGTGTAAAAGTCCTGTTTCAAACATCGAAAGTTGCACGGAAGACAGCCGATTGCTGTTGAGTTTTCAGGCCTGTCCAGATGTTCAAGGAACCGAGAGCACAGGTACGAGACAGAGAATATTATTTAATGATGGTGGTCATTTGTTTATCTATCCTCACCATTCCCTCACACTCACATTCGAGCATCTGTACGACGTATACTCACGTTTTATTTAATCCTCTTACAGTCGAAGAACTCACCTGCCTGGCCACATGGAAGGACGGTAACTCAAGATATCTGGTCGGTCTGGTGTCACACCATCATGCGATATCCAACGAGGAGCGCTTCAGATGTTTTGTGTATGAAAAAATCTCATCACTCATGGGTAAGTTGGTCGAGTGTGTGCGTGTTTTGCCTAGAGAAATAATGTCCGTCCGACTCTGACTCCTCCGCCTTCTCATCCACAACACACAGCAAGTCAGGCTTAATTAAAATAATAATAGCAATTATAATTAATATCATAATGATATCATGCACTCTCCATACTTGTGGTGTCCACACCCTAACCTCCGGATAAGAGTAAACCTCAAATTGCAGAGGCGTGTGTTGATTGGCGCCGGCTGTGTGCGTTGAGGATAAGGATGAGGATGAGGATGAGGATGTTAAGTTAAGGATTTCCTTTTTGGAGATGAATAGACATTTTAAATAGGTGTATTGTGAGATGACGGTCAGTGGATGGGTCTGATTATATTGTTGTTTTGCAGGTGGTCCTGGAATTTTGAGTTCAAAGGATGCTGAGTACAAACTGGCACAATCAGGCGACGCAACGTGTAATGGACTAGATAGTGCTGAGGTAAGGATTATAAATGCAATATACGTGGGACATGATGATAGTTTCCTCTCGGCGTGTTTACTCCTCCTCGATGATGGGGCTCGAATTGAAGTGTTTTGTCACCATTCATCTCATCTCGTCTCGTCTGTCTGTTGTTGGGGTGTATATGTCGTTGTTGTCGTCGTCTGTCCATCAGAGGAAGAGTTCCTTTTGAAAGGTCGCGTTGCATTCCAGTTGTGCTTATCATTCATAGTGCCACTTGAGAATGCTGCTCCTATTCTCTTTACTGCTTGTCCTCTTTTGTGCAATATTTTTCTTTTTTTCTCCCCCTAACCGCAACTTCAGACACGGTCCGTTTCCATTGAAATGCTTTGCAAATCGTGTCGCTATTTGAACAAATTGAGGACAATGTCCTTTTTTTTTCGTGTCATTGCTGGGTAAATGTTTGCATGTAATGCTGTAAGGAGACGATGATTATGATGAGCACGAGTGGGAGAGAAGGAGAACTGTTGAAGATGTGTACTTATGATGGACAAAGTAAATTCAGAGCAAGTGATGTAATTTTGAACTCAACGCTTTGTGGATTTTATGGAGCGAGAGACAAGAGAAATCACATTTGTGGGGGGATCTTCTTTTTTCGCTTACAAAGTTGTGTGGAAACCTCGGGGTGGTGCTTTAAAAGTCTTAAAAAATCGGTCATTAAATTTTGTTGAAGAGGGACTTGGACAATTTGGTCATCGATCCAAAAGTCAGAGGGCAGAGGATGCTACAGAATTGAGAGCATCTCAAAAGGGTTTCTTTGATGAAATTTGACCACCGTGAGGTGGATGAAATCTATTTTTTAATCTGCCGCATGTTTTTTTCACAAAGGGGATCGCGGAGACAATGCACACAAATTAAATCTCCAGGCAACTCGATCCTCCGCCGTCGACTCTAACTCAAAAGAAGGTATGCCTAAGTGTAACCAGGTGAGCTTTTGGACTTGATTCAACCATCTCATCATGGGTCTACCGAGCGACATGAGAATACTTTGTAATTCCTGATTTATCGTGGATTCGTTGGAGACAGTGTACACTTTTGATGAACTCCATTTCCATTGAAGCGAACAGTCGTCGTACCTGGTTCCTTTCCTTGCGTGACATCAATAAAAGTCAAAGTTTGCCTGGTTATAAATGAATAAAGATAATAATGAACTGTCACCGGTATCTAGGTTTGCATGTCCCACCGACCGGCGAGGTTCAAAACTCCAGCCACAGAGAATTATAAGTTACGACACCAGTGCTGTCGTTTTGCTCGTGAAAGCCTTGACATACTGAAAAGAGACACGTTTCTATACTCGTTGTCTCATAGGAATGTTTACAAGTCATTCACTGCACATGGTAAAGGATTAGGTAAGAAAATAGCAACGTGCTGTCACTCTTGGGGACAGTAAGTCAAAGGATAATTCTTTATGTGTTTGTATTTTGGGAATTGCTACACTGCAGATGATACCTTCAGAAAATTTAGTGTGTTGATTGTTGTAAGAAAGCGTCTGAAGTATATCGAACTGAAACAAAGTAAATATGAGCCTCAGGAGTTCCAAAGTACTCTACATGCAGACGCATTTGTGGCCGCAGTGGCTTAATTAGCGCACATGAAACATTCCAGCCAACGACTGACAATCCTCCTGGAGTACTTCTGTCGTGAAAGCAGATTCGCAATTCGCTGGTCGGAACCAGCATTAAACAATAGGTCTCGTCAACATATGTGAAATTATATCACGCAGAACGCAGTGGAGGCGCGAAAAGCTAGGCTCTGGCCCTCAACGGGCTTTAACGCCGCCCAATGTATGTACATGGACGATTTTGAAAGACAGACTTTCATAGGAGATGATGAAAAATCCTAATCGTTCGCTGTCACTGGCTCAAAATTTTTACCATCAACGTCTCATCGTTATGGTCTAGGAGAAATATTTATCAAAAAAAACTGCAGTATTTGGGAAAACATGCCGATGCCTGGCAGATTGTTTCAGTATCTAGTAAGATGCAGTGTGAAGGGAAGAAGTGTTAGGTTCCTTATTAGACGTTTTTAAATTTTGTTAGTCATTATTCATTCTGTTAGTCATACCTATGACTGATTAGTCATGACGATTAAATCGTCAATCATCATCATATGTATGAATAAATCGCAATTCTCCAATAAATCGAATCGAATGAATTTATTCATAACTAAAATGTTATTCATTTTCGTCCAGTCATTAGTCAACTCTGTTAGATTGTGCTTATCTCTTTCAAAGACGTTTTTATCTATTGAGAACTAAGTAGAGTCTTCACCTGTTGTAGTCACGCAAGGCATAGCAACAAATTGCATTCTACTTTTTTGCTACGTAAATCTTAGGCCTACTTTCCTACAAAAGTATTTTATTGTGAAAAAAGTCACAGAGCAACAAGAAACAATTTTTCAAAATGATTTAAGTTTCCTGCTGCCAGGTAGAAACCGGTAGAAAATTTTATAAACTTTAAGTTCAAATCGCCCAAAAGACACTCTTTGGACTTGAAAGTAAGCGACGGACTTTTTTTTTTATTGTGAACTAGACCCAATAATTAAATTGTGTCACAATGATTCAACCATAAAAATGGTACAAAACGATGCTGGTGATCCAACGGGAACCTTTCTCAACGACTGTCCTATGTCAACCCGAAGCCCTCTGTCATTTCAGAGACTTCGTCTAATCATTGCATTTTTTATAAATTAATTAAAATGAACCCTCACAACCATCCTGAGCACACAAAGCTTTTCTTTTGCTTTACTTGCCTATCAGCTCAACTCAATTCAATTTTTTTTTTGTTCGAAATCTCAAGGAATGCCTCCCCACCTCTTTGCTCTAAGCCACATGCGCTGCGTCTCCTTTTGCAGAGAAGGATGCCTTTTAGCCATTTTATTCCCAATTGCTAATTTAAGACAGTTAACATCCTTTTGATCGTTTAAAACCCGTCTTTCTTTCTATTCTTTTGTCTTTGTCAAAATTTTTTTTTCTCTTCTGTTTTATTGAACGTCCTTTTTTGTATTCTTTCAATCTACTTATTCTCATAGAAAATTAATTTTCTTTCAATTGCTGTGCAGTGTTCCCACCGCTTGGCGCTCTTAAAAAGCACATACAAAACTTTTGAACTGCACATAGAATTATACAAAAAAAAGAACGAAGAAAAGAGGAGCGGAACGAAAGAAAGGAACTCATACTTTCTATGGAAGTTTCCCTGTCTTCCCGCTTAAACGCAGAGCCAAAGGGAGTTAAAAGAACATGCCCAATATAAAAGGAAAGAAAATTGAAAGAAATTATCCTCTTCGCTAATTAGTAAAACACGACTACGCAGAAAGAGTGGGCTGGTTGGGAGGGAAAGAAAACGATGTAAACATTTACATTACGTCAAAGGACATAAATTGTGCAAGGACTTTCTTTTTCTTTGGTTTTTTTTTTCTGTAAACTTAATTCTCGTTCACGTAGACAACAGCCACTCTACCACTCGCAGGACTATTACTCATGAAATTTCAAAATTAAATTCCCTTCAACGTGGAGGGATTAGAGGGAGAACAACGGCACGACGACGCCGTGGAGGACGACAAATTTTATGAAAATACACAAAGTTCAATACCCCATTCCATAAAATGTCCTTTCTCCGTCCCGGTTCTGGTCCTGGCCAACTGTAACTTATGGCATAGTGTCAAAATTGATTTTTTTTTCCTCCATTTTTTTTTGAATTCCCTATTCCGGAATTGTGTGAGCTTCTCGTGTCCTGGAGCACAATGGCTTTTTGATGGCTCGTTTCTAACAATCGAGATCAAAAGTCCTTTTATTTTGCACGCCCGTCATAAGGAGCATAAAGCAAAGCAAAGCAAAGACCGGTGGCTGTGTGCCATTGTTGCTCATGTGATGTATGAAATAGGGAAATGGTTGTATTTTATCCTTTTTTTCTTGCCTCGTCTCTCGTCGGTGTATGGACTTTCTTAGACACATCCTTTAAGATTTTCTGCGTTGTCACTTTGTGAGTGAAGCAAAGTCGCTCCTTTCTTTTTTTTTTTTTGGTCCATACCATGTGAAGTGATGCTTTAAATGGATGAAATGGGTTCGGGTACGGTTCGGAGGAGCGAACGATTTTTATTGGGGTCAGGTCAGAGAAGGAGAGATACTTCCTTTTCCTTCGTCGGGTTGTGCCTTGGAAATTCTTCAGTTGTTTTTCTGTTTATTTCATTTATTTGCATTCATGTGTGAAATCAATTTTTCCCTTTTTTTTTTGTCATTCAAGGTTGGGTCAAGAATAATGTCACTGCGGAAACCTCCACCGGCGGAAAGATGTGATTTCCCAGTTTGGTTTAAGGGACCACGTCACTGGCACGCGCTGATGGGGAACTCTGTGTACAATTATCATCCAAAGTAAGTAGAAATGTGTCATTTTAAATTAAGGAATGGAAGGTTTAAGTTTGATGAAGGTGTGCAGAAAGTAATCTGGTTTCATGTTCTCGGGGTATAGCGGGGGTGTTTTTTTTTTGGTTTGACAAATGCGTGCAATAGTCTGGAAATGAGATAGGACTACGACGTGTCTCACAATTGATTAACCTTTTCATGTAGGCTGAGTTGGGCTGAAAAAGAGGATGTCTTAAAGGCAGCACAGTCATTTTATATTATGCAAGGAGAATGGGAATACATGTGGCGGCTCTTATTTTACAAATATACTCGCACAAAGTCTAAGGCTTCAATTTTAATTTCTGAGTAATTTTACAAAAACAGCCAAAAAGGCAAAAGTTTATAAAGAATAAGGACATTCAGGACCGAAAGCAGATTATGGCACGAATTGGCAAAAGAATTAAAAGCGCTCTCTCTATGATTGAATGATAAGCATTTGATTTAACATACGCCGACCACATCAATTTGTTCACTTAAAAAAAATCCAGATTCTCGACCAAAAAAAGAAATCCTAATCTCGACTCGTGTTTCTTATGAACGCATGTTACGCAATTCCCGAACCCGACCGCCTTAAAGACCCGAAGTCTTCTTATGAAAATCAAAAATTTAACGTAACACCGAACGACGACGAATCAGAAACAAATGTCTACTCAACCACTGCTTTGTGCGCGCTTAAAATTTTGCGCATGAGGTAGGGACCTCCTGTTTGTTTTGACTTGCAAATGACGAATTGTGTTTTTTAAACAGAAGTCATTCTAAGTCATAGCGCCCACATATGACAAAAGGTTAAACTTTAGTGTTTGCAGAAACTCTCTCACCTTTTCTCGTATTAGGCTTAGCACTTTTATACAAAATCGTTGTGCCAGTGTAAACATTAGTCAGTGAAGCCTGTATGTATATTTCGATATACGACTTCCCTCCTAAACTAAATCTTTTATGGTGAGCAATTATTATATGGAGCGCTAGACTCAGCAAAATTAAATTAAAGGCATTCTTGTTTCTTTGAAATTCATAAATACACTTCGTTTAAGTATAATACTAATTACAGGCTTATTGAATTTAGCCCAATGACTTATTACGCCAAAGAACAGAGCTGATTAAATCATATACAATAAATTTGTTTTTATGTGACTAAACTAAGAAACTAAATTTGCATCGCAAAATTTCATTGAACGCAGCCGAGGTAATATGAAAACAGAGGACATTCCTGTATAACAAATAGTATAAAACTAAATTAATAACGATTCCATCCTGCAGACTTATGTATATTCGTGAATAAGCCACCTTTTTCGACTCATAAGCTGAAATTAATGTCTATTTTCTTATAATGGCCTTAAGCGATGTAATTTTGTGACCGCCAGAGTATTGAGATGACACGTATTTTTGAGCACTTCATTCCATTTTTCACACAAAAATCAAATCTAATTCTTTGATCCATTTATTTCGATAGCAGGAAATCGATGAACACGCAAAACACGTCTAACTTTTATGCCAACATGTTTTCGATCGGACTTAAGCCCGGTAGACGTGCTAGCCACTCTAAAAGTTGAACGACTTTGCCTAAACAACACTCACGGCTTGTCCAACCCGACACATGAACTCCAACATTATCTTATTGAAAAATCGGATTTAAATTCCATTCATGATTAAAAATTCATGCTAAAATCTTCTAACAGCCGAGTAAATTAATTTTCTGACCTCAATCGGCCTGAAATTTGACATATTGGAGACCAACAATGATAGCTCACAGCAGCACAGACCATTGAAAGTGCTCTTCCAAACTTTCACTTTGTTCAAAGTCTCATAGGACTTGGTAGTTCATGCTAAGCTTAATGTTGATGGACCAGACGATTTTAAAAATTATTGGCATGATATAAAATGTACTTAGAGCCTGTCCACTAAGCAAACTAAAATTGGAATTCAACAAGAAAAAACATTTTTTTTCTTTTAATATGTAGCAAACTGTGAGTGCTCACACTATTTTGTAGTAGAACAAGTCGTCAAGTCATTTTGTAGTAGACCAAATCACACAACAATTATTCTATGGACGACTTAGAACACTTTCGGTCTTTTCAAATTGAACAAAAACAAAGCGAATGTATTTTAATTTACAAAAAAAAGCTGGGCTCTGTCTCTTAACGGGCTGTTACGCTGTCCAATGTAATGTGTCTTGGTTTACATTGAATAGTTTTGTAGATTATAAAATTTCTTCTCTCTATCAGAAGTTGTTTTAGTATTTTCTGCAATATGCGAAAAAAAACTGATTTAAAGAATTTGGTTATAGTTTCTTTTTGTAGCCAAATCGACAAATACTGTCTGAATATTACATTTAGTTCCACGACACCTATTTTCTGGCCAAATTGATGATCTGAATGATTCTTCGATATTTAAAAGAAAATAAATAAACTAGAGTAATAGCCCGCTGAGGGCCTAGCTACTTTTTCAAATGAAAAACACTATCGGAAAGTATGCTGCTGCACCTTAATGATTGTTTTCAAAGTCTGATATCAACCTCCAGTCCCACCATTCCAATCTACAGGTCAATGGCACCGTAAGAGTGCATTCGAAAGCCTACTTTGCTTTGAATTCACCGCCCTCTGCAGTCGAGGGGAATCAATTAAATGCGGCTCACTGCCGTTGTCGTCTGCTGGGAGTCTCCCGATTTTTTTCTTATCCTCTCGAACTCAGTTACTGGAACGTTGCATATCCGTCAAAAGGAAAATTATATCAAAGTAAATCTCCTCCGCCTGCTCCGTATCCTTATCCTCCTAGCACACAATTCGCCTCGCCTCCACCCATGTTCGTTTCATTAATTCTCTCCGTCTGTTGTATGCGTGTGTGAGTGCACTAAATCCATTCATTACGCTAAGTACGCCGTGTGTACAACGTTATATTAAATTTTCCGGTCTCTCCCTCCCTGCATCCCATCCCATCGGCTTACAAAAGAGAACATCCTTGTAAAAGCTTGTAAAACATCCTTTGTTATCCCCCCGTCGGTTTTTTTTTCTCGCTGGATTTATAGTTTTCCGCGGACACAATTCTTCCTTCTTGCCTCAGTAGTGGCAAAGTGCTCCCGAATGACTTTTTTATGATGCGGTAGTGTGTGTTTGTCGACGGTGGGGTGTGTCGCATTTGCCTCGTCCTTGCGAGGCAATAACCTACGGAATTTCCCACGCAGATTTTTTTATGTCAGCCCATCGCCGCCTCTTTTGATTGTTCACATTCAAATAAAGGATCAAGAAGTCTCGGTGGAAGTTTTATTGTTATTCTTGAAGGAGTTCTAGTCTTTTCCAATCGTTGGCTATAACTCTTGTGTTGCCACCTTCCACAAACTTCTGAAAAGGTGGAAGGAATAAGCATTAAGATGATCCTTTGGAAGGCTCCTCTTTCGTTAGAGCCTCATTTTTTATGTTCCGCAGGAATGAAGCAGAAAAAGAGGACTTCGCTTCTCTTTTTTTCTTGTCAAAGAGCCACGGGAAGGAGGGGATAAAAATAACATCCTTTTTCTTTTCTGTTGGCTTTTACACTATTTTTCACTTCAGACAAACTCAATAACCAGTTTGTGATGGTGGCTTGGTGTCGTTGTCGTTGTCGTCCTTTGCAACAAGCCTTAGCAAAAAAAGAAATGATACACCAGCAAGCCCAGAAGCAGCAAAACTCCGCCTCCTCCCCACTGTCTTGTATATGTATGTGAATTTCCTTTTTGGAATTTATCTTCTGCAAAGGAATATAGGATAGTCCTGCTGTGTGTCTATTATGAATAAGGAAGAGGCCGTTTGAGGGGCTAGACATCTGAATCGATGTTGTTTGTGCAAAAGACTTAAACAAAAAAAAAGGAGCGCACACATTTTTTTCAAAGGATACCTCCGAGTCTTACTTCCCTCACGGAGATAAGGACACAGATATGGGCAGAAAAAAGGATATTTCAGGATGCTAGATGGAACTATATCTGGGGTTTTTGGTTTAAAGTTGATTTTTCTCTTAGTCTGTGTTTTTTCCGTGGTGGCTTTCTGGCCAGGAAGAAAATATCCTGGAACATGGAAAAGGATGGAAATGAATGCAAATGAGTGTAGTTAAGGAAGGGGTTTTTTCACTGTTGAATTAATTTACTTTATGCTTTTAGTTTCATTCGGCTTTAACTTAATGTTTACGTTTTAGTGATGTGGCTTGAGCAGCTCATTGTTAATACAGAGTCCAGCATCCTGCTGTGCACGTGCTCCTCGGTCGGTCGGAGGAAGAAGGACAATTTGTCCATAAATTATGTGAGGACGTCGAGATATGGGATGACTGGGGGAGGATGGTCGAAGGAGATTACGAAAAGGGGGACGATGGAAAAAAAATATGAAACGCAACTAATTAAGAGGACTTTTTCTTCAAGTGGTTTTCTGTTATTATCGTCGTCCTGTAGGGACAGGGACCACCGGTTAAATGTTCATGTGGTTAGGGACAAAAAAATTAGCCATGAATATTCAAGTGGGGGATGAGCGAGTGGTTTGCATTTCGGTCGGAAGGGTTGTGTGGAAAGCTTTTCGGAGATTTTCTGCTACATGGAAGTATTAATCAGGATTTGCCTTTGGGAAAGAAGAAGGTCGGATTTCGTAACCCATCGAAAAGCTGTTCCAATTGTTACGTTCAGTCATGGTTTTCTAATCTGAGTGGAGCTTAACTCTATCAGAAAATGAGTTTGGTTTTCATAGTTTTATGACCCTGGGCTTTTCCGCCTCTGTCTTTGGCTCTGACTCTGACTCTGACTTTGGCTCTGGCTTAGGCTCAGGCTTTGACTATAATTTGACTTTGGATTTCAGTTTTCTATATGGCGATTTGCGCCGTGGTTTAGTCAGTTAGTGCGTCGGACTGTTAAACGAGAGTACGCGGGCTCAAATCCAGCTCGGGGGAAAAAAACACCATAAAAACATTTTTCACAGCCCCACCTCCAGCGAACGATTGACAATCCTTCTGGAGTACTTCTGTCACGAAAAGCTTTCGCAATTCGGCGTTAGGAACCGACAATAAACTGTGGGTCCCTTCCACATATGTCAAAATTATTACGCGCCCAACACAGTGGAGGCGCGAAAAGCTAGACTCTGTCCCTTCGTAAGCTGTTACGCCACTAATGATGATGATAAGTCGATTTACCTGATCTGATTGAAAGATTTGAATTCCGAGACCCGCTCGCACTTTTATTTGAAAGGATACACTTTTGCCCCTTTCTTTTAGGGTTTTAAACTACTCAGTTCCTTTCTCAAAAGATTAAAGATACTTATTCAAAAAAAGAAAAAAGATTCAGTAAGATGTGAGGCTAAAGTGATCGCAAATAAGCATGATAACTGATTGAAATGTGGTTACATCTGAAGAGAATGATGGACAACAATTATTAAAGCTCTGCGCAAAGTCTGTGCATCCGCCCATCCATCGCTAATGTTGTTAGTTTCAAGAAAGACTATTAGGAGTACAACTTGAAAGACGCATATTTTTTTGTTAAAAAAAACATTTATTTGAATATGAAAACAAAACTTGTGTAAATTAGCTCGTGTATACTTTGACAGATGGAATTAACTAGATTTTTCGACGCTCTTTAACATACAATAGCTGTCACTGTCAAAAAAATAGCGCGTGTGAATATATATGATGTTAGCAACAATGCGCGTCTTTCAAGTTGTACACCTAATAAAATTTCGAATCCATACACTCGTTGGCTTATACTACTTCCTAGACTGATATCGAAAATTAATTATTAGGTGTACAACTTTGCCTTGGACGTTTTTCAATAGATGGCTGTAGCGATAAGTGGTAGTTAAAATAAATAGATCGTAGATGTTATACAATAAGCTTAGGTGTTTGTAAACATAACGCTATCGAAATACTAGTCGATTTGTGTCTGAATCATCTGAAAAGAACTTTGAAGCTTGCAAAATGGCCATGAAACCTAATTTCTGGGAGAGTCCTCTATCCTGAAATCCTCACCTCAACACTCGTCCAGGCCAAGAATTCAAGTATAGAATTTCGCACAAATAAATTTAATTTTTAATTGACATAGAGGTTAATTATCAATTATATAGAAAAGACAAAACTTGTGAATGGGCAGTCTTGGCAGAGAAGTAACTAAAAAATTGGCTCCAAAAAGAAATCAGAAAAGCAGATGGCATAAATATGACACGTTGCTACTCGGTTCAGTTTGATATAAAAACCGTCCATTGGAAACGACATTCCGTGGAGAATATACACAAGCTTTGTATTCGTTGCTCTTAACACGAACTTAATAATTAATCAATCTTTGGCGAAGTGTCTGCCAACCGTGCAGCCCCCTCTGTGAAAAGCAATCATGGCAATTTCCTACATTGTACCATCTCTTAAGCTCCATTTATATAAAATTTCATTTTAAAGAAGACATTTATTCAAGATCAAATTTGAGATCCTCTCTCCATCTCCATCCGAACTAGTTCACGCCAAGTAACACTTATAAATCCCTGACTTCTAATGATCTCCGAGCCATCCCTATTCCCTATTCCCCCCTCTTCGAAATAGAGAAACATCATCAGAACTGTCCTTCGTATAGACTGTGAAACTACAAAAGAGAGAAAACTCCACCACAAAGGACTCACTTGAGAATTCAGACTTTAAATCCTTTCTCGACGTCATCGTCGTCGTCGTCGTCGTCGTCGTCGTCGTCATCTCGTGCATATTCCTTCATAATTTTCATTCCTTTGTTTGAGTTGAATCTCACAGTCAAAGAATTATTTCCCACCATTGTTTTATGTGTGCTTGACGCAGTTTTGTCGTATCCTTTTCTCCTAAATACTTTCCTTTTTTTTTGCATGTCGTTGGTTGCTTTTTTTGTCTCCTCACTCCCCTCTCCAAAGTTTTGCAGTCAGTTTCAGTTCTGTTCTGTTTCCTTCGGGGAAATATATTTGTGTGGGTGTCGGAGAGTGTGTGTGTGGGGGGGGAGAATGAAGGGAGGCTGTGTTATACAATTCAAGGATGTTCTCTGTTTTGTGATACGCACGCGATTACTTGACACAGTGTTTTGTGTGCTGCGCGTTGTCTTGTCCTTGTGATGAGATCACCATCGTCGTAGGCACATTCACCCAGTGCAGTGGGTTTGTGTGTGAAGTGCTTTCAGAGTCCTTTCTGTCCCCACCCCTCGAAGGAAGAAAAGGAAAGCCATTCTGTGTTCTGTGCGGTCTATCGTTCGTCGTCCTTGCCGTCATCATCGTCGTTATGATTATTATTTTCATCCTTTTGATGGGACGGACTAGGGGGAAACGAAATGGGATGACAAAAGTCCTTGAAGGAGTCCTTCCTGACTTTCGCCATCTCTTGCGTGTCCTTATCGGGATCTGGGTTTGCTTGCTGGCCACGCTTCTTCCTGTCTTTCGCTTAATTTCTGTCTATTCAATGGAATCCTGATAAGGAAGGGGATGTTTTGCGCACTGATGGTGAATGAGGTGAGTTCCCTTTTTGTTTTTGTTTGATTTGGTGGTTGAGAAGGAATTGAACATTGTTCAGGGGCTATTATCGGTTGTGTTTTATTTTGTTAGCGATAAGGATTAGGGATTGTTCACGCGTGATTGTCTTTCTCCCCTCGCTCTCTCTAGGACAATTTGTTGTGAGAGTGAGGAAAGAGTGAAGGATCAAATACACAAAAAAAAAGGGTTCAATTGTTCTTGATCAAATGAAAAATGATTTAATAGGATCGTGGACCGGGGGGTCAGGCGAAACCCTTGGGTTTCGGGTGCCTTTGTTGCCCGGGTGTTGTAATTAAATTAGCGCTTAGGGGCAAGATTGTCATCTTGGTTTTTCTGCTTTTTTCGCGAGGACGACGACGGTCCTTTTTCGCTGTGAGAGAAAGAAACAAGAAGAAGATTGTTTGTGTTGAATCCTTTTTGATTAAAGTAGTTTTTTTTTGGTTTTCTTCCTTTTTATGAGGGTTTTGTGTGGCTTTTTTTTAATGAGATATAAGGGCGATGATGAAGATTCTTTTTCGCGAAGTTTTTTTTTTTTTTTTTTATTTACATAAAAGAGAAGAATGGGAGTTAATCTGGAAAATTTTTGTTGGGTTCCCAAGAAGGTGATAAGGATCATGGACAAGGGCATTAAAGGGTTTTTGGTTTTTTTCTTTTTTTGAAAAGAAAGTTGTAACAAACATTCGGGTTTATTGTGGAAAATGAAAGGATTAGCGAAATGAAACTTGAAATCGGTTCTGTAATCTGCGGACAACCTTCAGATGTTTAGGTGTTGGGACGGCTATTTTTTAAGGTCTACCGGAGGGGGATAATTTTGTCTTGTCTGCTTCGTGGAACATGTGGCAGCTGTCTTGGGATGGTTTTCTTGAAAGCTTGTTTAATTTTTGCTGGTTCAGTCCATTTAAGCAACATCTTTTACTTTATTTAGTTCTTTTGAAATTTATTGAGGTTAAAAAAAAGATTCCATGAATGCAGCGTACATACAAATCTAGAATTGTTTATTCGAGATTCGGTGGCTAAAATATCGAAGTCTATCAATGTATTCATCCCGAAATTGGTGTAATTAGATGAATTTTTGAGATGCATTGTCCCAATCGGGTCGAAAGGGATTCTCGCGATTGTAGCTCATCTTTTCAGTCGGGTTGAATGCAATGCAACTCCAATCATACAAATATGTATCAACATTTCAAAGTGCCCACTTATGAACTTAGACTTTTGAGTACTATCTTTTTTTAAAATAACTCGAAAAGCAGGACTTCAGACTCCTTTACCTAAGACTTTATAGAGCCTCAATGCTTTCATGCCCAGTGTTGTTCGTGCACAACTTGAACTTCATCTGGTGAACTGGTAGTTTGGCAGTTGTTCCCAATTTCGCACACCCTTTCCACTTGCGTGCCTCACATGAGGTTTGGTATTCCTCTGCCACTATTCCCATTCGAAAACTATCCAAGGCGTTGTCCGTCCACTCTACATATCCCAGCCATCTGTATTTTAGCTCTTCTAATCAGGCCATATACTGTTCAGCCATATAGTTTGTGGTTAAATCTTCAATTCACGCAGACAGGTTCGGAGATCACTCAAAGAACTTCTCTATTAAAACAACCAAACAGGTCCTCATTCTTTTTTGACAATGTTGACGTAGCTCGTAGCAGGAGCACCCTGCGCCATAGGAGAGGACTGGGACAAAACAAGACTCTTGTTTAATGTTAGCTTGGTTGGCCGAGATAGGGCTTTACTACTCAATATACATTCGAGGCTAACGCAAAAAGGACCGAAATGTACTTTAACCACAAAAAACTTGTGATTTATTATTTTTTTGGAAAAAAAAAACAATCGAGTTCCCTTCGTTGTTAGGTATTTCAATCACTCATTTTTGATTTTATTTTGAAAACGAAAAGATTGCTTCTAAAAAAAGCTATTGGGAGAAGTTTTGTGTCGTCGGAGAAACAGTTGCTGATGGCTTGGAATCCGTGCGGAATTTAACCTTCTTACCAGTTTTAAATAGTATGTGCCATTTCTACCGCAAATGTCTAAACAAATTTAATTCTAGGAATATAACACATTTATTTTACATTTTGGACTTTTTTCTCAGCTTCTTACGTGAGTAAACATGTACTTTTACATATTTCGATTGTGCAAAACAAAATTTTTTGTGTAAACGTTTTTTAGTTATGATTTTTATTTTGCCTATAAATATGTTCTACTATTTCTTTTCAAATTTGTCTTTTCCACTACCAATTGGCCGCTTGAAATAACATCATAAGAACGTTGTGAAATTTGCGATAAATGCCCAAAGGTATGAAATCTAGAAAAATCTTCAATTTCACGTCAGTTTTTCGATAAAGTTCTTGAAAGATTCACCAAACCGCATGTAATTTTCACATCACTCATTGAATAGTTGCTTTTGGTTGTCGATTTTGAATTGAAACCTTAATCCAAAGGTGTTCGAATGAAAATTCAGTGTTGGTATGAAGTACCAACCGCAAAAATACTCCCATCGGTCTTGTTCTTATAACCTGGCAACGTTGTTTATGTGCATGATTATGGTTTAAATCGAATGGGTTAGTTTGGAACTCGTGCATGGCACTGGTGTGCACCAGAAGACATTTAAAAAGACTCCCACTACTCCCTTTTGCAGTTTTTTAAGGAAATTGAAGAGAATTTTCAGAACTGTTGTCAGTAACACAATAAATATTTATTGCTTTCGAGGAAAAGCAACAAAACCGCCTCCACAACCACGAAACAGATGGTAAAGTAGCTTAATCTGCCCTCCCGCAAATTATTGACTAATCCCTTAGCTATTTCCTACTCAGCTCCGAGCCCACCTCACAGTACAACAAATGGATTCCGTTGTCGGCGTATTGTTCAGACTAATAGCTTATCCTTGCATAACTCGAAACGAGAGGTTCCTCCCGCGGAACTCACTCTCTCGCAATGACAAATGGCATTCAAATCAAATTTGTGTCACGACTCATGACAACTAAATCCTCCGCTTCAGATTTCTCCACCCACTAGCGTTCCAATCATAACGCGAACTTTTCAAATTACATTTCTTTCCAAGGGACGACAAAAAAGCAACTCGATCGTAGTCATGAGAGTCGTGACAGTAATAAAGTATCTAAATACAATGTGACGACGACGACAACGACGATGTGAGGGCTTCGGGTTCCAGCATGTAAGAGATACTCTTACAAGGATTACAAGGCAAGGATAACAGATACACACCGCGTGTGAGTTTCTCATTTTCAAATTGAAGACATTTTTCTTAGGCAACGACACGAGCGGGACGACACCGACAATGGGAGAGGAGCGGAGAGGCCCTCCTTCTTCGGGTAAATTGAATACAATTTAAACTACAAGGATGCTTTCAGTTTCCTCTTTCTCTCACTCACACACACACGAAGTTTAAAAATAATAAATGGAAAATTGCAAAACTACATCAATTTTACTCGTTTATCTTTGTTATTCCTGGCGGGGCTGGTGCGGCACCGACGGGAAGTATCTTCAGAGATTTCGTTAGCGTTAGCGTTCGGCTCTCCTCTGAGTATCTTTGCTGGGGAGATGTGTATTTTCGGCAGCGCCGAACGTTCGTTTCCTTCTGTGATTTTGTGTGTATCTTTTATTCAAAGTGATAGATAGCTCATGAGAGAGAATGTAGTGTGTTGGGGTGGACAAGAAAAGCTGCTTGTATCTCTAATCTATTCAAACGTTCTCTCTCTTTGCGATGTTTAATGTTGTCTATTTCCTTTTGTTATTCCTCAATACGGTTTATTTATTTTAGATTCGGATTGATAATAGATAAAAGGCTTAGGGGAGCATTAATATTGTAACAGGATTTAATGGGCCTGCCTACTCGATGCTTTGTGAGTCCTTCTTCTAACATGTGATAAATATTTAAACACAAAAAAAAAAACTATGTATTCGAGTTGATCTTTGGGTTGCTTTGAATTCATCAAACGATAGGCGGGGTGGTTGTAGGATGAGTGTGTCCAGGACGTAATCCCGGTAAAGGCGTCACTGTGAAGTAGGTCAGTCAGTTGGGGGTGGGTGTGCCTTGAGCACATTTGGTTTCCTTCGTTGCACCAGAAATGATTGAGAGCTGGAGGTGGCCAAGCTGAACAAATGTCCCTTGGGGGCTTGGGGATTTAGCCAGTCGATTCGTAATGGACGACCAGAAGACACTGAAAGCCTATCTAATCCGATGGATCTATACGAGCTTAATGTGTGATGGGAAATTTCATGCGGTTTGCTGAATCTTGACAAAGGTTTCTTTAAAGACTGAAGTACAACTGAAAACATCCGTCTTGGTGTTTCAACGATTTCGTATATGCACTTGAATCTACGAAGTCTTTGCATTTTCCACAAGAGGCTGATTGTCAGTTGAATAGTTGTCAAACAAATCCTAACGACGAATTCTTTCAGATGTTTTAATCCTATTCAGATTTCGTTTTGTACTTCTCTGCTTGGTTTTTTTATCCCTAATGCAACTTTGAATTTTATAAATAGTATGAAAAATTCAAAGAAAGGACTTCATAAGTCGGTTCTTTATAAATAGCTTTCGTTTTCGAATTTCTTTCATTCATGCTCTTGTAGATTATAAAATCAAATAGGTCTTTCAGAGCATGTCGCCCTTGCCGGCCTGCCGGTCCATTGTTTTTTCTGATAATCTTTTATGCTTTAAACTACGTGTTAGATGTCAATCACTAGAGACGTCTATTTTATTGTTAAATGATGTCAAACGAAATATGGAAAAGAAATCGTAGCACAGTGACTGATAATAAGTAATTTATATAATCTGAATGATGGTTGATCAAATTTGAAATAAATCCAAGCGTGAAGCAAAAAACAAATCTGCAGTAGATAGAAAATTATTGGAAATTGAGAAAAACCAATGAACTCAACCGAAGAAAATTAAGAAACGTTTAATTTTTTCTTCTGTTTCACTCGCTTTATTTTCTTATATGGAGCCTACTTCATCTATGGCACTCTATCGACTGAATCCTCGCCGCATTCGTCTTCATAAAATATTGATAGTCAAATGAAAATTCCAACTTAAAAGAAAATAAATTTGGGCGGCGTAACAGCCCGTTGAGGGCCACAGCCTACCTTTTTTTTCTTGAACTTGAAACAAACAATAACTCCAAATAATATAATTTAATTTTTATTCTTTGTTGGGTGTCACAGTCCAGACTTAAATTGCATCTAAGATTGATTCTAATTTTTTTTAATTAGAAAAACCTGATGTTTTGTTTGACTTGAAGAATAAATGGTAGTAAAATGCAGACAGCAGATTCTACAATGTGTAACAAAATTTTAGAAAGAATTTATATTTATTTTGTTCAAACAGTACCAACAATTTGTCTTTGCTTTTGTTGTGTTGACCATTGCTTCAGAATTCTATCTCGAAGTTCATGTTTTCGAGTACTTTTGCATTTTTCTAAATTCATAGGAAGCGTAACAGGCAACTTTATACAAAATTATACTTCATATATCCATTTAAAAAAGTATTTGTCCATAAACAAGCATTTTAGATGATTGATATTTTCTGGTTTTTCTGGTATGCTCTTGAGACTTTGCTCTTATTCCGCATCAAATTTAGTTGCCCATAATATCGGCAGCCCATGTTACGTGAAACACCTAGATTATGCTTTTTGCTAATACTGTCCAACTCTTTCAACCCAACCCATATTTACAACTTGACATGATTGTAATCTATCAAAAAAATAAACACAGAATGATTTATTAAATTTCAAACTTCCATTAACTTTTTTGGCCTTAACACGAAGTTTTCTTGCGCACTCTTCACTTAAGCAGTCTTTAGACGGTTTTTATTTAACATTGTTCATTTGCAAATATTTACGTCCAACATGGACCACAGATTTTCAATCACATTAAGATCTACAGAATCCAGAACAAGAATCTCTGACACACTTCCCTTGCTCCTGTCCGGCGCTTGCCAGAGCAAGGTTACGGACTCTAGGCAATCCCTTCCCTGAATCTGTGGGCGAGATTTCTCGGATGAATATTAAAGACTTGATTTCATTCCTCAACACCGCACGCCGGCTCTAAATCCTACTTTATATTCAACTTTTCAGAGCTGTGGTTACAAAACGGCACTTAGTGCTAATTGGGTTCTTCTAGAACCAGACACACAAGGTCTGCAGACTGCCGTCGAATTCAGAACGTGGATACAAGCATAAGAAAGCTAAATTTGGACAGAACCCGAAATATTTTTCGGTTTATTTTCTTGGTGATGCTACAAAGTTTCTTTTATTCCCCATTCCGTTCAAAAAATTGTAACTTTCCGACTCCCGCATATTGGCCCATAGCCAGTTAAGGTCATATTTTTAAAAGATCGTTCGGAAATGACTACAAGAAAACTGAAGTCTCGAAGGCTTAAATGCAAAGAGTTGAAGTCCCAAGGATTGGGTTTTCTATTCATTTCCGCCCTTCTCGCATGATCGAATGAACATTTCGACTGCTGGATGTCAGTGGTAAATTTGAAAACCACTAAAATAAATTCAAACCAAAACTGGTTGAGTTTCGTAAACGTCAAAAAATAGGCAGTGATTTTTTGATTTCGCGATGTCATTTATTAAATTATTTTTCTTTTTTTTTTTCGGTTTATTAAACTTGTTTGAAATTATGTGCACAGAGTTTTGTGATCAATAATTTTTTGCATAATTGAAATTGAATGAAATGTCAAATTTCATCGCATCACAAAACTATATGATGCATTGATTCCTGTTTTTTGGGCAGCGGTTGCTTTCATGTAACAGATTAGAATGCACACCACATATTTGCATTTAAAAATGGTTTACACTGCAGTACTACGCTGGTACTCTGATTACGAACTAAGCCACTATCACTGCGGTGTGGTCGTGTTCTACTAAACCGTGACTTGTGTTCACTTCTCTGCTAAGATTTATTAACACTCTATCAAAAAAAAACTGAATGCGCTGTATTTCATACTTCACTAGATCGTAAACACCACTAGGACCACTAAAGTTCAGAAATATTGCAACGAAAACTCCCCTCCATCTTATTCAACGCGGGTGGTCACTTCGAAACTCACGCAATGGCTTAAATTCATCCGCAGCTCGGCGTGTCAGGAGCCAAAAGTCGCCACCTCCACTTAGCGGAATTGTTTAACTCCACACCAAAGCCAATTGACCTTTCTCCCCGCATAGACCACCCATCCGACTGCACCTACTTAATAGCCGACTGCCCGACCCTATCCAATTCACTTCGAAACCTATTACTCTTCCAAGCCAGCCCCATGTGTCCGCACGACAACCACCACCTTGTGCGCCCCATTAATCGATTAAAAAACCCTTTGGGCCACCGACGCTCTGACGCCCAGGTGAATAACCCTAACGTGGATGCATGAAACCTTCCCAATAAATCATAAATAGGAGCTCTGTGTATGTAGAGCTCCAATTTAATGGCTTTGACTACAAAAAAGAAACACCCAAGCAACAAAGCAACTTTCAACGCGCCATCATATCGCCATCACACGCATCAAAAAAAAAATACGAGAACTTTCTTTTTTTTTTTTTTTCAATCATTCAATGCTTATCGTTTATGCTCCTAAATCACCTCCGCCCTGGATCAGCGCGAAAACATATCCTTCCATTTAGCGCAGGTCCTTGTGTGAGAACGACGACGGGGGGACGGGCATGGCGCGGAACTGGTGGTGTGCATGACACGAAAGTTACTCCCGCTGAAAAATGATAATAAATCATAAAATAAAAAGTTTATCTGAAGCAGACATAATTTTTGCTCCTTTTTGGGGCTCTATTTGGTCCTTTTTTTTTTGTTCCTATCCTGGGTGGGAGTGGATGGAGCAGGAAGTGTGTTGTGCTGCCATTTCCATTTGCCCCTCGCGCCTCTGTTCGAGAGAACATTGTACCGCCACCAACCACCCAAAATCAACATCCGGAGTTGACAAAGGATACGAAAATGCTTTTAGTTTAGTTTTGAAGTTCTCTCTTTTTTGGATTTTTTTTTTTGTAGTCCCCGACGTCTCCATAACAAGGGCGGGAACAATAATAAGAGAGAAGGAAAAAAAAAAAAAAAAGAAATAAAAACACTTTTTTTGCCAACTCAGCTGAAATGTGAATTTTTATTTATTATAATGATTTACGGAGTTTTTGTCCTCATCGGGACGTTTGGAATGTTCGAAATGGCTATAAATATGATTTTGGCAATTTAAGAATCGACGTTTTCTGTAAGTTATTGCTGTGTGAAGGATTTTTTTTTTTTTTTATGGAGGTGGGTGGGCAGGAAGCATCGAATTTTTGTGGACGTGGTTGTCTGCTTGGGCGGGGGCGACGATGTGGTTCAAGTTGGATTTGACTGTGTTAAAAAGGGATTTCAGGAGTTAATTGTGGGGGGCTGCTTGTGGTTGGGGAAAAGAGTTTATGTCGTGGCTTTTATTTGCAGCAAACAGAATAAGTGGCCTGTGGTTTGCTTGAATAGTTAGTGCGTCTGTATGTTGAGCGAGTATATTTGGGTTTGAGTTCGATGTACAAAGCACTGGTAGCAAAAAAGGCTGGTAAGCAATAGCTATTGATTGACAGACATCAATCAAACTCATTACAAAAGGTTCCAAACCTGTCAACAAGTCATTCAG
This sequence comes from Syritta pipiens, assembly GCA_905187475.1. Taxonomy (NCBI): domain Eukaryota; kingdom Metazoa; phylum Arthropoda; class Insecta; order Diptera; family Syrphidae; genus Syritta; species Syritta pipiens. The sequence continues at coordinate 10,391,614 of LR994572.1, read as the reverse complement.
AGCATTTCAAAAAGTGTTTGTCTGCATCAGCCGCATCCGCAAACTAGATAAAAAATCATTTCTCTAAATCGCCGCCATCTAGGTCACTTCAGAGGTTGGCTTCAAAGTGTTCTAGCTTTAAATTGTTCACACTATCTTCGAATACGTTTTCTAACTTTTTAATCGCTCAAAATAAAAGGCTTTTAGAGATGCAGGAAACGGTCTTGGTTGGATTGCGATACGAGTGACCAAGAACCTAAAAAATCATTTCATTAAACCTAGCTTAAATCTAAAATTATGTTTAGCTGGATCAAATGAAAAGATATCTGGGGATTATGGCAATGAGCAAAGTGCTAATTACTTACCGAAAGAGAAAATTTAAGAATTTCTTTTCTCTTCACCTTTGGGCAGTCCTTGCAAAAACTTATCTCTTATTCCCTTTTGTGACTCTCATCTAGTTCGAGTAGAAACGTGTATAACAATAAATAGCTTTGCTGAGCTAAGCTTTTGAGAATGCACTTCAAATTCTTTCAAAAAACAGCTACAGCCACTATTGGCTAGTAACTTATTATTCAACTTTTACTTCAGTATCCCTTCAACCCCTTGTGCTACTCAGTGGGAGGGGTTGTAGTCCCTTCACCCATTCCGAGGTGACCATCCGTTGACTGCGCGGTCTGTCCATCCTGTCTCACTCAAGTACCTGAAAATATTCTTCGGATTCTTCATTTCACAGTAGCTAAATACTAAACAACGAATGTCACACGTTTGGAAATTTGGAAATTCTTTCATAATTGATAGACCGGTAATTAAGTTTTAAATTAATTTTAAAAAGCTCCGAAAATTCATTTATGACTCTTTGATTTCTATTAGGTTGTCAAATATCTCCCTTCCGCCTTTTGGTCTTTTGAATTTTCCGGCTATGTATAAAGCGCTACAGAGCTCGTATCTGGCAATACATCATTTGAAAGATCTTGACATAACCTACAAAACGACGCTATGCATGATTAGTTTGGATACGAGCTTTGTAGCACTTTGTACATAGCCGGAAAATTCAAAAGACAAAAAGGCGGAAGGGAGATATTTGACAACCTAATATTGCTTCAATTATCAAAAACGAGGATACGTTATAAAATTATCAGAAAACAAAAAATAGCTGTTCTCATCTTAAAATTTTAACCTTAGTAGACGAGGCTGCCTAGCTTCGAAGACCCATTAATCGCTTAAAAATGACATACAGTTGCGGTCAAAATAATAACAGTGCTGCTTTCTGAAGGATACATTCTCGCAACTTGAGTAATATCATGCTAATGATTCGAGTAATTGGAAAATCGTTTACTCCTTTCAGTTATTGATCTAAAGTAGAACAACATTCCCAAAGTCTCCAGAAAAATATTCTCTCACACTATTATTGCTATGCACTGCTATTTTTTTGACCGCAGCTGTATTCTCAAATATTTAGAAAAAAATGATAATTAATTTTTTTTAAATAGGTACGTTATAGAACAACTCTTCACCTATCTTCATTTCAAATTTCAGTTCAGTTCTAAAAATAAGTTTTCGATGACATCTTTCGTTACGAATCTTAATTTACCAATAAACCGAAGTTATTGTCTTACAATTTTCACTCGCTTTTGTGTTTTTGCCATGTTTGCTCTGTTTTGCCATGCCAAACAAATTATCTTGCAAACGCAAAAAAAAATTGTTGAATTCCTGCAGCTTCGTCCAACCATCTCATGTGATTGTTGTCCAATCTGAAATCATACAAAATATCTCATTGTTCCCTCTCAATGGCGTCATGCTTTCAAAACACACTTAGAGAAAAAAATGAAACCAATTTCAATAATTAAATTCCAACCAAACTATGCGGCTTCGATTGAAGTTTAATTGAAATTTTCTCACTAATTACCTCGCATTTGCTACAAAACACAAAACACATGTGTTCTGTATGTATCGTCGTATACCATTGATGACCAATCACTCGACAAAGTAACTAAATCTAAGTACCAAGCTTTACAAATGCAAAACTAATATTCCCAATAATCCCATTAACGATCATTTATACTTTTCAATTGAATTAGTACCAACAAAAGTGCTCTCCACCTCCACTCACCCAACTTCGAATTCGCACTCGCATTCGCACTCGTACTCTATGCAGTCATCGAAAATGTTTATTTATAATTTAATTAGTATTTTTATGCGTCCACACACGAAAGTGGTAATCTGTCTTTGTTCCAGGGGGAAAATTAATTATTTAATGGAAGGACATGTGTGTGAATCCTTTCTGTTCGCTCCGGAACAATGCGTTGTCGTGTCATGTCCTTGTGAGTTAGAGTGTGAGTGGAAGTGAGTTGTCTTTCCCACTCTCTTTCTCTGTCTGTGTCGTACTCTGTCTGAGTTGCAAGGAGTGGCAGAAAAAAGAAGAAGAACACAAGAAAAAAAATTAGCTTAACCTTGTACGCCACCATCTTCACGACAGAAAAAGCAAAAGGAGTGGCATTAAGCAAAAAAAATTTCCCCCCAAAAAGGATATTCCCACCCTAAGTTCGTTTGGGGGCAAACTGCAAATTCAGCTGCTTCTGCTGTTGCATCACCCAAGACATGTTTAAAAAGGGAACACAACGAGAAAAGAAAATAATAAAATAGTACCCATCATACACTAAAGGGGATGAACACATGAAAAGCAAAAAAAAAAAAACAACCAAAACGACAACGACTACGAATACGACGACAACGACAACAACTACTACGACGAGGACAGCAGTGAGCACAAGGACTCGGGGAGAATTGTTTTCTCTTCTCATTTCGGTACCGCACCCCCACCCCGTCGTGCTCTCCTTCCAACTCTCCCCGGGAATCATATTATTTTCTCATTCGCAGCACACAGTTCTCACACATGTGTGCAGCAGAAGGCTTGGGTGGTTGGGGGAGCCTTTCTACAACTATGACTCTTGTTCTTTCATTATCAAGGACGAAGAATAAGGAACAACGACAAGGGAATAGCATGTGCACAGCAGATGAAACGGGGTGGGCCGGTGGCAAAAAAAAAAAGAACCCTCACACACAAACATCCACAACTCATGTCATTGCTGAGAGAGAAAGAAAGTTTCTCCCTTGGCATGTGTTTTTTATTGCCCAGGAATAACAAGGACGAATTCAAATGTTCATTAAAATTGCAATGTGTACATGTATTTAGTATTCCACCCCTCCCCAACTTACTCGTCTTCTTCTCTCTGACCGACAGAATCCTTTCTGTTGGCTGAACGAACGGATTTTCATTTGGAAAAGCTTTCAAGGATATACGAGTGTCTTTCCAATAAAAAAACACAGAAAACCAAAATCGAATTGAATGGCAGAGAAAGAAAAAAAAATAAAACGAACATGCACCGAATTTGGATGTAATTAGCTGCAAGGAGTCAGTTGGACAAATGTTTTTAACTGAAAATCGAATCATTTAAGTGGTCAGATGTTTTTTCAGGGTGGAGTCCTTAAGAGTGGATGTGGGACGCTTTTCGATGCTGTAAATAACAGATGGCGGATCGGAGGAGTAGATGGGAGGGACTACCAAAGTTTCTGAATCGTTTCATTTTTAAAGAGTTTCGGTGGAAAGAGTCACGACGTTGTCACCCACATTTGGAACAGCATCGTAGAGTTTGTTTAGATAATAGGATTGCAAGACATTTGCTTTAAGTATATTCCTTAAGTTCGTTAGTTTTGAGGAAAATTGTAAAAGGCTCAGAGTTCATAATTCTTTTCAATTTGCCACCTCTTGTGAAGCGTTTGCGAACAAAAAGAACGTCAGTTTGACAGTCGTCAGATTCGGTTTAGGAAAAATGGGAAAAAACGATAAGCTACGGAGTAATTGACTTACTTACTTACTTACTTCGCAAATCGATTCACGTGTGTTAAAAGCAAAATCAGCAGTTTTACAAGGGAAGAAGTGTTTTAGCACCCATATCTCTATTTCCTAACTTATGTTAAACAAATGCAATGAAATTTAGAAGAGTTCTTTGCTGCTCAAAAATTTGCTGACTCGACGTCTAAATATTTTCGATGTGCAGAAAACTAAACGTCGTTAAAATATGCAACCAACAAAAGTCCAAGGTGCATTTTGTGGAAACTATCTGTAACCTTCTCATGGAAAAACAAAACTTCCAGCGGATTAGTCACGGGAAGATGCCTCTGATCTATAAGCAGTCCGTCATTTATAAAATCTTAAGCGTATTTCGTTCAAGCGCTCAGAGTTTTCTAGATTTGTATGCCGAAAACAGACAATGCAACAGGTAGCATTTTAAACGGTTGATTTCAAATATACACATGCTTTTTAATTAATTTGTACAACAAAAAATTAAAGCAGACTTAAATTTAAGCAAAACTTGCTTAACTTGACATAACATCGACTGATTGATTTAGACAGAAACTGAGAACCTCAGGGTATGCAACTAAAAACAGTCCTACGAAAGCTGCTGCTTTGACTGCTTTTCGAACTCTCCTTACCACATTTGAAAATGTGAAATGTAAATTTATGTCAAATGTAATATATAATTATGTGATAAAGTTAAGTTATAAGTGATCTAATTAAGCTCAAGTCGCCTTTCCTCTTTCAATGATACACGTAGAACCTGATGAGAAACTTCCTCGACAGCTCATAAGTATGCAACATCCAATACCCAAACTAATTGCCGCCATTACGTCATAGCTCTGTCAAAATCCACTAAAATTCAACCGAACAAAAATCGAATAAAAAACATTTCCGAAAATTTCACAAACGCCAAACGAAATTCCCAATTTCTCTCACTCAAAAAGAGAGAGTGGAAATTCCCACACCTAAACTCAATATTAAAATTAAATTTCCATAACTCCATTCCCCGGTTGCACATAACCACAAGACCTCACTTCGATTGCTGCTGCAAGCGGAAAAAATGAAAAAGAACGAGTCTTCTTTTCCCACCCACAAAACTCATTTCATGGTAAAGTGTATAAAATAAATTGAACTAGCAAAGAAGATTTCTCTTCTCGTCGTCTCAAGATTACAATTTCATCAATAAATGCATCCAGACAGACGTCGTTTATTACCACCCCGCCATCCATGCCCCACACACCCAAACTAACGCGATAATTTAACCACCGGAAACTAGCAATCAGGATATTATCGTCGATGGAATCCTTCCACCAATTCCCTTACAAGATTATCCTGTTTCTTTTGAATTTTGTTTTTTTTTTTTTTTTCCTCCGATTTTCTTGAATTTCATTTCAGTTTCTCTCACTCGAATTTTTTTTTTGCTTTCCTTTTACATTCAATCACTCAACGATTGAAAGATCCTTAGTGAAAAATCACTTTTACCAAAAGCGAGTGAAGAAGAAGGAGGGAAGGATATCCACCAGGGCATGAAGGATACCCATCTTCCCGATCAATATTCAATGTGATGCACAAAATAGGAACACTTGAAGTATCCTTGTTAGTTGGAAATATATATTTTCCCTCTCGCAGCAAGTGTGTTCTCTCCCGGCTTGGTCATGTATATTTTCTTGTACGTCGTCCTTTTCTTGGAGGAGGAGAATATTTCGTTTTTCAAGATTTTTATTTAATGATCAGAGATTTACAATATTCTAAGGATCTGAGTGGATTTAGCGGGACGAGACAGCACTTGTGCAACGGCAGTCATTATCCACTTCTTTTTTTCTTTTCTATTCTGTTGTCGATGTGATTTCGGGAATTCATGTTAAGTCGATGGAATTCATTAAAATTATACAAGGACTCTTCGTGTTTTCCTTAATCAGTGATTATCGTCCTGTCTGCTTGGGGTTTATATTCTGCGAAGCAGTTCATTGTCATTGACAGGCAGACAGGAAATGAGGAGAGCTCTGATGATCTCGATGTTGTTTGGGATTACTTTTGGAAGGCAGGTCGGTGACCTTCGTGGTCGATTTTGCTCTGAATCAAGTCTAGTTAACAGGAGTTGAGACACACGTTTTGAAGTCTTAAGCAGGATTAAACAAATATGCTGTCTCACGAACTTTAGCAAAATCAACCGACAAGTAAGTCGACACCGCCAGTTTTCAGATTTATAGGAACTCAAAATATAGTCAGCCCTATGTTGCCTTTTTTCTTCTCTGTGATAGTCAACGCTCATTTTATAAATTAAGCTCACTTTGTGCACAAATCGTACACCCTAGTGGCGTCTTTATCTCAGATCAGAAGAATATTTAGCCTCCATCTTCAACCAACGGCAAAATTGTAAAAGACGGAAGCACGACGCGACGTGTGCATGGTATACCAATTGGCGTCTTGGCTAGGCGGAAAATTGGGCACCAAAATGGATCAATACCTTTGCGAACTTATCTCGTCTAACAGAATAAGCATTACACAGTAGTGGTTTAGAAATGAAAACAATAGTTTCTTCAACATTTCTTTTTGAAAAAGTTTTTCGTAGAGATTAAAATTTTAGCATTTTAAAAGACCAGTCCAGTCTACCGAATTGAAAGCATCGCGGAAAAATAATCAAATTGTCTAAGCACCTTCTTATAAAAAAAAAACATTGCAATGCTTCGGTGAGGTCTTCCAAACCGATAGTCAACATCACTTAAGAATAGCAGACCTTCGAACTTATACTTTAGAGCTATTCCAACACAGTGCAACGTAAAGACCTATTTGTCTGATCAAGAGTCTACTTTTTTTTCAAGTCAATTGACGTTTAGAACTGAAGTGAGCTTGGTAAGCCAAGAGTTTTTCTATATGTATTATATACGAAAACTTTATATAGATGTTAAAATGAAATAAAATAAGCACTGTCAATAGTGTGATCGCTTTCAAATGAATGCCAATGCTTCTCACGGTAGCATGAACACTAAAAGTCCAACTGGCAATGACTCTACCGCATAGATCTAGAAGAATTTAAAGATTGGCTAGGGTTATAACTGCTTTGAAGTTGATGCGGTTTTTAGTCGGCCTCAGAAAACCACAACAAAACTTGTCTGACTGCATTAACATGCTCCGAACTGCTGGTCAATCGCTGTCTCTCCACTTCTCCAAAGATAATTAAAGCCCTAAATTGATATACAACATGTGTTAATGGCAATAGTTAGCGCCGTTTAGTCCTTTAATCATATAACTTTGTTAGTACTCGATTATGTTTCCTATATAAGAAAGTGGGGTTGTCGGTCCAAAATTCGCAGCAAGCTATTATTTGTGAGTGTCACTTTTCATGAACGTAGTAAAGACTTGGTACCACACCAATACAAAAGTCTTGCTCTTTGATAAAACCATTCATTCAAAAGTGCACTGGTCACCTCATTCTTTGTCTCTTGACGACCAGACAGCCAACTAGGGACATAAATACTAATTTCGAGCTCATGAACTGAGTTTTGTGTATGTTCAGATGGAGTTCTGACACAAAAATTCATTACGTTGAAGGCCTAACTTCTTGTAGAAGGAAGGTAGATAATGAGTCGGGTGAATCACGATGTTCTGGGTAATCTGTTCCAGTTAGGTTCGATATTGCTTGCTTCCCAAACCAGCCGCCTGTAATTCAGCACATAAACCCTAGAGAGTTTGCCATCACAACGCATGAAAACAAAATACATAACGCTTACACACTCGCTTTTGTTTTTTGGTTTTCATCACTTGCCACATTAATTTGGCATCATTGTCTGTGAAATGAGCAAGAGATTTAAAAGCTCTCACCTAAACAACATGGCTGCCACATACTGTCAACCCCGACCACTTCCTTCCTCGAGTACGATTATGCAATCTTCGAGCAAATAAAAAAAAAATAACATAATTCAAAAAATCAGTTTTTCATACATGTAAATAAAAAACCGAAGAAGTTTCTATTCTAGAAAGACAACCACCAAACTAGTTCTTTTAATTTTTTGATAGCAATGCAAAAATTGAGGCTTAAGTCTTAAAAAAACTTTTCTTAAACCTAAAAGATGGAACTGAACTTTAACCGATAGTTTCTTAAAAATAAAAAGTACAAAAAAGTTTTATAAATAAAGAAGTAGAATATGAGAAAACTAGAAGTGTGCAATCATCATTTCATTTGATTGTTTGCCTCCAAAGACTGGAACTCACAACCAACACCTAACGAAACCTTCCACCCACTTTCATTAAATAACCGCCTGCAACTAATCCTTTTCGAGATTTTTTTCTTGATTTTCTTCCCAAAATCACCGATGCACAGCAACACAATAGGCAAAAAAAAAATGGGAAAATTCACAACCACCCACTCTCTCCTCCAACTGATTGCGCTTAGTCTGTTGGAGAAAATTTTCAAAACAAACACAAAAATTCACAAAAATCCTTTCGCTTTAATTGCTTTCTATGTTTTCCCGGCTGGAAATCCAATTTAGAGCGAAGCCACTTTTTCATTGAAGCTACAAAAATGAAAATGCCTTTCGCAAACATCGGTTTTTATTTTGCATCCTTCCTACTCCCGTTGTGCCAGCACCTGGAATGTGCCTCGTCGTCGTTCGTCCAAAACGGTTAAGGTTATTCGTGAAAAAGCTAAAAAATTTCCACCTCACCTCCACCCACCTCCATCGCCCCCCATCGCCATCGAGAAGCATATTTGTGATGGTGGTTGTCTTCTATTGTTTATGTGTACATTTTTCGATCGGAAAATCCTCTTAGTTGTGCAGAAAAACTACGTTTCTTGTTTTGTTTTGTTTTTTTTTTTTTTTTTTTATTTAAAATTGTGTCCCACGAATACAAAAAAAGGGCCGTCCGCAGTCTTTCTTTTGGCGGAGGGAGCGCTAGGCATTTTGCAATATTGAAGCGACCGGCTCTACGCGAGATGAGACGAGTTTCCGCTGGGATAGAGCTCTCGCAAAAAGGATATCATCCCCAGCGAAATAGTCGAGTTATTTTGCGTGCAATTTTCTTTCAGGAGCGGAGAAAAACAAAAAAAAAATCAATAAAATGCAATTTAGAACAGTAGAATGCATTTTTCTATTTCGCATTTTTTTTAGTTTTCCCCCTTTTTGTTTTTGTCAATTCGCCGTCAACAAATACTGACATCCATCATTCCACGGATGCAGTCTGACGCGGGGGTCCTTTGTGGGGATAGTCCTGCTTCAATTGACTCTCTGGAGATGGTCCTAGTGGGAGGAGGAGAACATGAGAACCAGGGGGTGCTGTACAGAAGTCCTTTCGAAATATTGCTGTGACTTTGTTGTAATGTTTTGCATTTTTCTTTTTTTTCGTTTCAGTGACGGGTCAATGCACATCATCAAACCCAACGGATACATGGAGACGAGGGCACTTTGCGAGCAAATCAATAAGCAAACAGCCACGGAGATGATGGCCGTCGTTCACTACACAACTGGATGGTAAGTGATTTCAGAAGGAAAACAATTTAAATGGAGTTGGGATATTGGCGGGGACGACGATGTCGACTTTATGAGCATTGCCGTCGCTTTGGGGAACGACATTTGTGCAGCGGTCGGGGGAGACTTTGAGTTCGTGTAATCGCCTTTCAGCTGAGGCAATGACATCAAAGGCTCTGACGAGTGTCCTTTGACGAGGCACCGATGCTGCCTTTTCGCTGGCAATTGACTTGCTGGTGGTAAACAACGATGAGAAAACGAGCAATTCGTACGAGTCACACAGGTCTCACAGGAGTGAGTGGCCTTAATGTCATTGAATTTCGTTCCGGTGCAGGCAACAAGTGCCAATGGAGCTAGGCCAATATCCGCCAGATGATTGAGGCTAAATGGTAGCTTTCCAGAGAGGCACAAAACCAGTTTAAGTCGAACCTAATTAGGACAGCTTTAGGGTCTTCGAAAACGTGGCAAATTGACAAAAGCACAGAAAATCCATGAGACTGATGGACAGGAAGTTAGACAGAGATTTGGTTAGGCACATACTTCGAGAAAATGGAAGTTCATTAATGGTATACACTGGGTAGGACGCAACGACGAGTAACAAATTGTATGGCATTCTAAAAAACTTCTCTTTACCAGAAATAAAAAGCGAATATTGGAAACGAAGTGTAATCTTCTATTGTACCAAGTCATTCGTTTTTATGCCTGGTGTTCAAAATGAACAATAGATTGTAAACGCATATTTTCTTGCGCCAAATTATTCGTGATTTGCTGAAATATACATTTTTGGACATGCACTCAACAACTAGTTTGTCTCTAGAAGTAAATTTACCCAATTAAGCCAACTTTAGAAAATAAAAAAGAAATTGCGTTCCATACGTAGAACCCCCCTGTCATACACCGCAGGACACACACGACGACTAATAAATCTGGAAGCTAGTTTGATTGATTGTTTTGCACACACCCAATAGCCAGGACTAAGTACTTACTATTTCTACTTTTCGATGTCAACTTGTCACTTTGACAGAAGCTTTTGATTGTTTCAGTTTTCTGCTTATCGAATAAGATCTCCTATAGCAGCTTCCGAATTAGCGTCACCTAAAAAATGACAGCAAGTTCTCTCAATAATCTGCCTAAGTTTAATGATTATTAATTCTTATGTAAAAGTTATAGATTTTTATAATTTCCCTGAGTTGGATGATTATTAATGTTTATCCGAGAATTATAGATTTTTATTAACTGCACTTACTTTTGGCTAATTTATAGCAAGCCAGTAAATTATGAAATTAATTTCAAAAATTAAAAACTTTCGTACTTCCACACAAGTGCATATTCTACAATTCTGAAGTTTTCCGAATTCTATACAAAGAATAGTGATTGCTATGGTTTTGCATTATTTATCGACAAAATAGATTAAAAATTAGAACAAATTTATGAACTTCATTTCGTTTTTGCTACACCGTTTTTCCTTAACTAAACTTTTTCTCATCCAACAGAAGTTTGTAGACAAATTTGGTCATGGAAACAACTTTAGGTTAAGAAAAGAAACATTACCAATCTCCTAGGGAATCTAAGAGTTCACTTTTAACGAAATTATGCAGATAGTTCTAATTCTAGTTTTGCTCTATTTCTAGTTTATAGCACCAACTATGTTATCTTTTCATAATTTTTTAAGTTAGGCTTATAAGTTTAGCTCATAAAATGTGGCTACAATAAATCTTTTTAGAACGAAATACAACAAGTACAAGTACAAGTGCTCCGTTCAAATTTAATTCATTTGTCTTCGCTTTTCTACTGTTGGCTCCAATGTAATTGAGCCTTAATATCCTCGAGAGACTTTTTTTTTGTTAAAGTTTGAAAAAGTTCGGTGCCAAATCTAAGCAAATATCCAACAGTTGTTTCTTATGTTTGAAACCAGTTTTATTAAGTCAAATACATACCGTTCTGGTCAATTACTTTTTCCATTTCGGCGTAAAGCGATTATTTGATTATTAAGGAACATCTAGGATTCCTAAAAGAAATCGGAAGAGCGATTGAGCAATGAGCGATTGAGCAATGAGCGATTGAGCAATGAGCGATTGAGCAATGAGCGATTGAGCAATGAGCGATTGAGCGATGAGCCTGAGCGATAGGCGGCCATTTACTGAGCGTCATCGCTGAGCAATTAGTTGCGAAAATGACATTTTTAGATGTGTTATCGTTTTTGGAACAACTTATAGACGAATATAGTATGCCTATACAAACAACCGACCACCGTCAAAATTTTATGATAGATAGCGCTGGAGGTTTCCAAACTGTTTTGGCAATATCGATGGCAGACACTACTAAATTCAGTGTCCATTATTTCATTTGCCTACTTTTTTTTTTATTTTACAAGCTGTGTCTGATACTGACAAGATGTTCAACTTCATTCCACTGCTTTTCGGTAATAGTTCATCCTGCCTCAGAATTGGCTTAGCGTACAGCTGAGATAAGTTTTTCTGTATCGATTTTTTTCATTTTCCTATTTCGCCGCTCAGCAATTGACAAGCAAATTAAAACAGACTTCGCAAATCGATCAGTCCCTACGTGGCCACCCCCATACATTAATTTTTTTGCGTCGCTTTATCGCTCGTCGCGTGGCTGCAGCCTTAGTTTGTGCTGGGTCATCAAAAATATTTGTGGTCTGACATTCTCATCATGGAACACAACACCTAACCAGTTCGGCATCCATCCTTAGCCCTTTCAACTATATCTAGTAGTTGATAACTGCTTGGTAATAAACGCCTAGCTCGCTATCAACGTCCTGTTTATGTGGCGGTCTTGCTTAATTTTTTCTATGACCTTATCGACTTTTTTAGTCATTGGTCGCCAGCATAGAGCAAGCAAGATCGAAACGAGCAAACCTTCACTGGTGTTTTCCTGATATCGTACCTGTTAACTTTTTTTTGTAATTCCCAGTCCTTGGGTTGGACACTAAATACCTGCTTTTTGTGGAATAAATTTAGACTTCTTGACCATTGTCATGAAGTCATTTTGTTAGAGTACGAATACTATTAGAGTAACAGTACTGCCCGTCAAGTTTGACTTAAGAGCTATCTAAATTTCGTATTTCCTGTAAACTTAAACACATTTTTTCATCAATCTTCTTAACTGTTCTGTAAGAGACAAGCAAAATGCGTCGGTAATGTTCCGAATTTTTCAGTCATTCTTAAAAGTAAATAACTTTTGAAGGAAAAATGCGATTTTAATGTCTCCCAACAAAATATATCTTAAAATGTCACTGTTCACCAAAACTATAGTGTTGTCAGATGAAATTAATATTGCCAGGATATTACATTTCAGAGCTATCTGCGGACAATTTGTTGCCCGAATCTTTTCGAAAACTCACTAGACTTCAATCTGTCTAAATTTCAGCATTCGTTATCCATTCAAAACGCCTTTTATTAGATTTTCACTCTCATGGACTTTTTGTGTCCTTGAATCCATAAAAAAAGAAAAACGTAATCAAAATGTTAAAAATGCCAAAGGACGTCCTCATGTGCACATCTCACCACCTAACATCCAAAAACCCAGTCTCTCATGTCCTCCATCAAGTTCAAGCGACCCCCCCCTCGAGAGGCCAATCGTTCTTTCTCCCCAAACAATTCGCTCCACTCTGGGCCGATTAAATTCATTTATAGACAAACTTTCATGTCTGCCAAGCGCCATCGATTGCCTCGTTATGTGCGGCAAAGCCCAGGGCTCTATAATTTCCTCCGCTCCGAGACTCATATCCTTCGAAATGTCATCAAATCATTTTAATATGCCTGCGTCGTTAAATTAATTTACAATTCCACCAGCAGGGTCTGTGTCATAAAGACCGGCAAAACAGAGAAAATGAAGGAACGGAGAGCTTGACAAAGTTTCCCAATAAATCGCTTAACGTCGCCGGCTCGAGGGCAGCGCAAGGGCATTGTGACTAATTTAAAAGTGCTCACGCAATAATCCCTTCGACATTTTGTGTATTTTATTCAAGTTTCACAATTTTATGATTATTACCCAGCAACTCTCACTCATTTCTTCTTTTTTTTTTTTTGCAGTCAATCAGGATTCATGTGCATGATTTTCTATCGACGGGACACCCATGTGATTGAAATCCAAACTGGCAAGCAGGCGTCTAGACTCGAGGATGCCTGCGCCCCCGATCACTTCGACATAAATAAGATGCCGTACATTACTCTATTGGGTGAGTTGAATTGTATCTTTGTATCTGTGTTCCGTTTTTATTTTCCTTTCAGCCGAATTTATTTGTTTTTTATGCGGGGCTTGTGATTCAGCCTCGAGGAGCACATTCAGCGAATGTGTGTATTGTTATCCTTGATTCCATTAATTTTATTTGATTCTCTTTCTGTGTGCGGAATCTGGAGCAGGGTGTCCCCTGCAGCGATGTGTAGCTTCAAGCACCATCGACTTTGTTCGCTTAGCATTATTCTGGAAACATGACCATGAAAATAATAACAATTTGAAGATGGATAGAGCCACGCACACACATACGAGAGGACGACACAGGACATTTAGTTTTATATGAGTGGAATTTCATTCATTTTTTTTTTTTTCTTTCTTGGTCGTCGTCGGTCGTTTCCTTGGTGCGGATGTGTCCTCAGTGTCCTTTGAAGGAGACGAATATTGATTGAGTTCTGTGTTATGATTTCATTGAGAGACAAGACCGAGAGTGTCCTTCTTAGTTTTGAATAGAGGATGGTGGAGCCAGAAACAGAAAGGATACTTCTTCTTTCCTTGCCGCCGCAACTGAGAGTCTTTTGATTATGTGAATTATGTGGCACCACTTGTGTGTACCGGAGACGGAAACCGAAATTCAATGCGATAACAATGACGAGAAATGATTTGATCCTTGTTGTTGTTTTGGCAGAAGGACTCTGAAGTTTAATCCTTTTTTGTGGTGTTGTCTCTTCGGTTGATGTGATGTGATTACAACTTGTAATGAATTGGGTTTTTTTTTTGTTGTTGTTGACGGAATCCTCTGAAAGGAATCTCTTCCATTGTGTTGTGAATTTTATTGAGGAAATTGAATTAGAGAATTGTTGGGGAAATATGGAATTCATTTCAGCAATCGAGCTGAGAGCTCTTATTGTGGCCGGCTCGTGAACGTTGGGGGGCATTAAAATGAAGGATATTTTAGGAAAATGGATGTCTCTTGACAGTTTTACTGCGACTAAGTTATCCATTTGTGCTGTAAGAGGTCATTAGGCGAGCTTATGAAGCAATTTTCGTGAAGTCATAAATCTCGAAGGAAGGAGGAAAATTTCCTTGGCATTGGGAGCAGACGATGATTTCAAAGAAAGCTTCAATCTGCCTTTCCATCTGAAAGCTAAAGGTAGATATCGAATAAAACAGTAAGGAAATAACAAAGATTGTTATTCACACTGACAAAAGCAAAACTTTTATATTCCTGGTATATCACAAATAATATATAAAGCAAAATGTTCATCCCCATTGCTGAGGTCGAGAATCGAAGTTATATATGGCCAGGGCATCGGCTAGCTGCTGTGCAGCTCGGGCTCTATAGAGCGATCTCACGTTTCATGAGAAAATTCTTAAATCTTGTTGTCATTGCTTAGGTCATCGTTGGGTTATCGGTCCGTTTCCGAGGCTTGCCGTTGGTCTCGTAGCTTGAGTTTTTATAGGAGAAGTTACTAGCCCCTCACCAACCTTGCTTAGAAGAGACTATCATCGCCTTATTGGCCAAGTTTTAAATAAATAAATCTGGTTACTGGCCGACGTGAGGAGGCTATGATGACACTTCAGCCAGTCCAAGATTGAGACGCACTCACGCACATGTTATTCCTTCTATTGGAGTGGTAGCTGACCGCCAATGCCTTCTTCATCCAATGCCTTCTTTTAAGTAACTGGTCAGCTAAACCCAAACAACAACTGAAATGTTATGGCTTTAAGATGGCTGGCTTCATAGTTCTAAAGTGGCTGCAATACTTGACTGGTTTTACTTTCAGCCAGCGGATAGCCACGAACTCCAAACTTTGTCACATAGGTCACTGGTACTGATCCTTTTGGGCCCTTCAGTTTGCTTCAACCTATAACTAGGCTGCTTCAACCTATAACTAGGCTGCTTCAATCTATAACTAGGCTGAGAAAGGCATCAGTCAGTTGCCAGATATACGTCAGTTCGAGTACTTTTGTAAAGCCCGCATAGATTTCAGTCGGTTTAAGTCCAACTATTTCTCGGGGTTCAAGCACAACATCCACAAATTGTTGTGCATGAACCCCGAAATTGCGGTACATCAGAATAGACCTCAAACTTGATGTTTTTTCGGACTTCGTTTTTTTTAATATATGGCATTTAAAAAAAAAAAAGTTAATGCGACACAGGCCAATGTTTCATTTGCAACAAAAAAATGAAGTGAAATAAAATCATTGTCATCACAAACGTAACACAATTAGCTATCTTTGACCATTTCAAAAAAACGATGTAAATTTACTTGAATTTGATAAGTTTACCTTACAAATTGTTCATTTCATTAAATTTAACCACAAGTTTTGCTGTCGTTTGTGGAAGCAAAGCTGCTCGTGAACTCAATCTTCCAGCCAGTTCTTAGCCCTGAAGAGCCTTCTTAAAAAAAAAAAAGGAATAACTATCTCGTCAAGTTGCTCCCATTCACGTCAAGTCTATTGTCATTCTTTCATCCAGCTCACCATCACCAACCAACTTCCATCAGCTTTTTCTCATCAGCGATGTGTACTTGACATCCTTTAAAACGAAAACGCGTATCAAATTCATTAAATTCTTTTGTTTTTCTCTTTCCTTTTTGTTGTGTTTTGCTTTATTATTATTACCGCGGAAAAGGAAACAGAACACAAGACAGAAAAAAAAATCCTCCCATTTTCAAGTTCTCGACTTAAACTCTTGATGTGAAACTCCTGGGGACTCTTTAGCAGAATCCCCCGCACTCATTTACTGCCGCCCAGGCACTGTGCTGCGGCTGCTCCTTCCCTCTACAACCAATTTCATCAGCCATAATATTTCTTCGGAGAAAACTTTTAACAACATTTGCGGCAGTTTTCCCTCCCTCATCTCTTTTTTCTCTGGCTCAAGTAAAACGAAAAAAAAAGAGTATCTGCCAGTCATGATGACAACTTTGTTTGACATAAAAATGCTGTGCTTCGTACCAACCAGAAGCATGATCCTTTTCAATTATATCAAATGACACTGGCGGAATATAGAAGGACGAGGAGAGAGAAACAGAGTCGTTCACCATTTTGTTGCACGCTCGGTTTTTCTCCTTTTTTTTTTTTCAAAAATAATGTTTTATGTGCAAATCACACTGAAGAACAGGGAGAATGACAACGAAAGATGTACGGCATAGCTCGTTATTGCGAAAAGAGAAAAAAAAAAAAAAACAGAAAACAACCTCTTCCATAACTAACCGAAAACAAAAAAAAAAAACTTAAAACGAACAATAATGGAACAACTACTGCCACCATCATCACGAACTTACCCCACAGCCATTTTGTTTTGCTAAGTTATGACAGTTTGTGGCGCAAGTGATTTTTTCTCCCTCCCACTGTCATCCGCGTTTACTCACTCACCCCACTGTGCAACATCTTTTTCTGCTAAAAATGTTATTAAATAAAACGAAAACGAAATAATAATAAAAATAAAAATGAAAAATAAACGAGCGCGTTGATAGGTAGTAGGGACAGGGCGCGACGTGGAGAAGGAGGAGAGGCTTAGATAAAACAATAAAAGAACCGCAGTGATGACAAAAAACGTGGCGTCGGCGGCGGCGGTACCTCTAGCTAAAATGAGCGATGGTTCAACGAAAAACAGGCAAACTCACACACACGAAAGTTGAATCCTTCCACCCACCCGGGTATTTATGTATGCAAGGATACATGTGGAGCAGTAATAAACGACAGATTCGCATGTTCCAAAGCATAAGCCTATTATCCTTGTCATAATTTTTCCGTTCTCCTCGTCCTCGTCGTCCGTGATACGTTCGCTTTTTTTGTTGTTTTTGTGGATGTGGTGGTGACGGAAAGCGCGGTAGCTGCTGAGATATGATCCAGGTTCAAAAAAAAAAAAGAAAAACAGAAGCGGAGGATAAACGTGAGTGTGTTTCCTTTTTACGCTCTCTCGTGGTGGTTTTTTTTGTTTTCTTGGTTATGTCCCGAGCTTGTTTTTTAGACAAACTGGTGTTTATGACTGGTTTTATGGCGGCAAATTGACGGTTTTAAGGTTTTTTTTTTTCTCTTTTTTTACAGCCAAATCAAAGGCAAGAGAGAGACCGGGAAGCGACGTCGTTGTAAAGATTCTCGCGTTCTTACGCAGTTAGGCGTTTAAAAAATGTCCAGGAAGAGAGTTTTTTTTTTTTGTTTTGTTTGAAGTTTTATGGGCTCGTTCTATTTTTGGGAAGGACGTGCGGTGTTGTTGGGCGGGAATGACATAATACAAAGCTGAAGCAAGTCGTGTTTGCTGAGGGCACACAACCAGGAAGAAAGAAACCGACTTAAGGCCCTCTTTGTCAGCTACTTACGGTTTAAATGCGTTGGGTAAGACTTTGGTTTACGACAATTTCAGAATGATAAGAGGCTTGCGAAATATCACTGTCATTCAAAGAAGGTTTGAGTACATTGTGTAGGGACGATGTGAAGGGGAAGCTCTCTCCCATATTTTAAGCTACAGTTAAGTTAGGTGAATGTGCTGACAAGGGCGAAGTTTGGCTATCTGATATCCTTATACACTGATTAATTTGACGTAGCTATCCCTTGCTCTTTCTTAAAAAAGTTTCTGCGCAGTGTCTTAAGCTTGAGGCCTGAAAAAGGCTGAACCATGCTCACTAAAACTGGGTATATGTATATAAAAGGAAGGCACTCCATGCTAAAACATCAAGCCAGAAGTAGAATCATTGAGAAACCGAATTTTAGAAGCGTATCAATCTTAGGAAAATCTTAGCTTTTTGCTCCTTAATCCTACGCTCTGCTTGATTTCAACAACTGATATTTTTTACGCTCATTCGTAAGTAAAGCACCGCCCGTGTATTTTTTTACAGCTTGTTCACTTCGTACGAAGATCTGTCATCTGCGTAAGCCAGTAATCCAGTAGACTTGGTGACGGTTGTCCCTCTCCTTGATGTATCAGAGTCCCGGATTGCTTTCTACAACGCCAGGTTAAAGAGCAGACAGGCCAGTCCATCCAGTTGCCGGAGTCCATCGGCGGACTCGACCCATTTTGACCATCTTGACGGATTCGGACTACAATCCGGCTATCTTAGCTTGGGTCGAAATCTTGCTCATGGTTAGTCTTCATATTCTTGTTTATTTGTTTGGGATGCCGATTTCTGTCATGGCTGCACAAATCGAGGGTTGCGTTGACGGAGTGCGTATTGTACAAGGGGACGAATGTTATCGTGTATTGCGCTAAAACTGAAGAAATAAAGAATTTCAAGAAAAGAATACACTTTCCTTATTGGAAAAAAAACAACAAATAAGTCTCCGTCCCCAAAGAATCTCAAAATTAAGCCCACTAATTGGGCAACTTTTAAAAGATGAACAGACAGTCGTTTTAAAAGACTAAATTTCGTTTGAAATCTTAAAAAGGAGTTTGCATTAAGATTTCCTTCAAATCCAATCATCTCTCAGACATCATTACGAAATTCATAAATTTCATTTCCCTAATTGAACAAAGTTTTCGCTAATATTCACAAAAATAGTTATCTAAAAATCTCATAATTCTTCTTTTTCTCGCCATTTGCATTTAAAAAATCCAACACCGAACTTCTGAGGCGACTTAAAAGTTCTCAGACAAAAAACTTTAAGGTTTTAAAGTTCTACACTTAAATTTTTGGTAGATATGTTCAAAAACGTCTACAGTAGGACTGCATTTTTTCAATCTGTTCCATCTATCCCCTCACCACCACCACGAATAAGATTTCTATCCTCTGGTCGCAAATCGAAAATGCACATGTGTTTCCTTTGTCCTCATCATGCCAAAAGCCCCCAAAGCCATCACACATTTTTTTTTCCTTCCATCAACCTCAAATTAGTTTCTGCACTTTCACAGCACTCAACGCGAACCATCATCCCCGTGTCAAACTTAAAGCGATACACCTTGGCCGCGTAGCCCGTAACCCAAAACATCCAGGACACCCAAAACACCCTAAAACACCACCTTTAACACCTCACCCGCCGGTGCATGTCCGCCAAACAACAGCAGCCGAGCACAGAGTAACCCACAAAAGAGGAAAAACCAAAAAACACAACGAACAGAGAAACAAAAAATCCTCCGTCACCGCCATCACTGCAATTTGCCCACATGCACGCCTAATTTCACGGCGCGCAAAACAAAGCGTCTGAACGTGTGAAGCTCGAAGGCAACAACGGCAGCATGCAACCGAAGGACTTTGCCGGCAGCCGCATCGTCGTCTCGCAAACAGCTAGAAGCGTTCCGCAAATGAATTTTACGCGCCAGCCAAAGGACGAGTTTGCCGCCCACCATCCAATCCAATCCCCACCGCACCGAAAAAGGATATTCAAGTCAATTTAACTTCGGGACGCATAACGAAATGCAATCATTAATTTCAAACTGCAGGTATTTGCCAGCGGATACGCCACGCCGCACAGCACCGCACCACGTCACACAGTCTAGTGTTAGTCCTGGGCTGTGTATGCATCTCTAATTGGGCCAATTATCGTCGATGCGATATCCTGCCCCGCGTGGAGTGGTGGGGAGCGGAAAAAAAAAAACTGGCAGCAAAAAAAGGAGGAGTAAACACCGCCCAGAACGTAACGCCGGAACACTGCAGCGGTAAACTTTTGCTCAGTCACTTTTAATTAAGGACTGGCTTGTGTTTTTGCGCGGTGTTTTCGCGGTAGCGTCTCTCTCGCGCCCTGTCAATGTGTCACTCGCGCCGCGGCGCTTTCGCAATTGAATTTAATGCGTGCCGAGGATAATTAGCTGCGCGCCGGGGATGTGTCTCTGGCTCTGTGACTGTGACTGTGTCGCGCGTTTTTACGCGTTCCACTTTACGGCTCGGTGTGGATCACACACTGCCTTCTAATGCTACTAATTGTCCTAATTATTATTCGGTCGACGAATCACCCATGAAAACACACACATGCATCAACCCCGACGGGGCATATCCTGTTTGTCGATTATCTCGCATATGTCGCAAATATCGCTGCATCACACATCGGGGCGGTAATTCGATTTCTTCGTCGGCTGTGTATTGAATTAAGGACCGCATCGCATAATTAATTGATGGATGATGACTGGAATCCGTGTGTATTCACGTCGGAGGTCCTTGTCGTTTTGTATGCGCTCGACAATGTCAGACGGAAATTTAATTAGGTGAACCAGCCAATTATAGGAATTTCTTAGGCTGCCATAAAATTTTAATAAGAAAATTCCCGGCCAATTTTGGATCCGCACACATCCCCGCACAGAGTGCAATGGCCTTAAAGTGGGTTGGGTGGGAAAATTAGCTTGGCACATAATTAACACTGCAGCAGGAGCCCGAACTCTGGAGCCACTGTTGAGCACCTTTGTCTGGGGGGGAGTCCTCTGTCCGACGATGACGGGCGCTTTCTGTCTCCCGTTCCTTCCTTCTAAAGCCATTCTGAAAGGACATCCTCGTGCCATTATATTGCTGCTGCTTTCGCTCTTTCTCTCTTTTAGTTGGTCTTTTGTATAATAATTAATAAGATACCTTAACTTGCATCAGTTCCTCTTTATGCCGGGGGATTGTGCGGATAAAATAGCTGCACCTGGCTGCAGAGATAAAATGCAATAAAGCGGGCGATGGGTGGAGCGGTTCCTCTTTTCGTTGTCTTTTAGTCATGGTTTGTCCTCTTTTTTTTTTTATTTTCGTGTTATTTTTTTTTGCCTCTGCATAAAAGGATATTAGAAAGCGACCCAGATATTTGGCTTTTGTATGGAAGAGATAAATTCGGTGTGGAATTTAAAGCTGACTTTAGAGAAGGAGGATGGGCGAGAAATAAATTTTTTAGAAGTGAACCGGTGCCCTGATCTCTTCCCTTTAAGGATTGTATGGTGAGTGGAGCTAAGTACTACAAAGCTTTAAATGGATTCATTCCTTTCTGGCTTAGTAAACATGTAGCCAAGGAAAAACGTCTTTTTTCAAATTTAAGTCAAACTTAATTCTTATTTTTGCGTGTCTTTTTGCTCGGCATCTGCCATCTTTAATTGCTAGGACTCGAACTCGCTGTCATTGTCGAAATTTCTTCTATGATCGACTTTTGTTCGTAATTTAATTTAAACCTAGAAATACTCGCTAATAATAAGCATACTACCATCACCTTTAAAAAAAATTGTGTTTTAAAGTGTTGAAATAAAAAAATTATTCTCAATAAAATTTCGTACGACGTACGTGTATGCCGTACAGCAGATTCATTTTTTTCTAGAAATTCTATCGTTTTTTTCAAGCCCATCAATCAATTTTGGACGGCGAAGCCTGTGGAAATTCTTTAATAAGTTAAAAGGCATCCTAAATTGCTTTAACTTATCATTTTTGTATGGCTGGATAGTTCTGATTCAAAATTATTTGCGATTTTAATTTTAACCAATGACTGTGTTGTGTACTTAATAGCTGGACAGAATTGTCTATCTTCTAATTGCTCATCCATATCGAATCAATAACCGATAGATCTATGTATAAAAGACTAGATATTCAATTTAAAAAAAAAATAAAACGTATAATCTGCGTAACAGCTCATACAGGGCCGGAGCATTGCTTTTCGCGCCTCCAATGTGTTTCGCGCGATTTTATTTGACACGAGTGGAGGGGACCTACTGTTTAATGCCGGTTCCGAACGGCGAATTGCAAAAGCTTTCCATGACAGAGGTTACTCCAGGAGGATTGTCAGTCGTTGGCTGGAATTAGGTCCGTGAAAATTGTTTGTAATGTTCTTTCACCGAGCTGGATTCGAACCCGGGTACTCTCGCTTAATCCGACGCACTAACCATTTAAACCACGGCGCCCACAGATATTCAACTTAACCAGTATCAAATTATCTAGAGCCAATTTTATTCGTCTTATATTTTCCTTGATAAGCGATGTCGATTACGATGTTAAAAGGCATGCAAACAAGACATTTAAAGCAAAGTTCCTAATATTATGACGCTGATATGCCTCGGGATTGCTGCTCTCGACTATGAATTTCAGTCTAAGGTCCTGGGGTCTTATCAAGTAACTTTTCACACGATCATCGATTACAGACGAATGACGTTAACGCTATCGTCAAAAGTTTGCATTACGTAACCCTATCACTATCGTCTCGTCAATTGTTACAGTTTAAGTGATGCTAAATGATCATTATCATTAGTGGCGTAACAGCCCACGAAGGGCCAGAGCCTAGCTGTTCGCGCCTCCACTGTGCTGTGTGCGTTATAATTTGACACATGTGAAATGAGTGTCAAATGTGAATGAGTGGTAAGGAGGTATATCGCACTCTAGTTGATATTACAATAATTTATAAGCTTATAGCCCTATTCCGGCTTACCTCAGTGATGCCTCATATGTCAAAGCAACCTCACTAGAGTGTGGGGAATTCTAACCCAAAACTGTCAAAATTGTTATCTACGATTGAGCAGATCATTAGCTGTTCACAACAGAAAAAAAAGCAAAATGGTGTATCATCACAATTTTCCCCTCACTGATATTTGTGAATTATGACTAAATCACGTCCAGAATAGGGGCATGAGGGTTCCTAGTTGTGAGCATTTCATTTCCTACCTACAACTGACATTTACTTGTCCAAGAACTCACACCAAATTTCTCGATAGTGTAGAGAAAAAATGTTTAGCAAAACCATTTTTGTGCGCTTCAATATAATTTTCTGTTTTAAATAAAAAATTTCACAATATTTTCCACAATTTATTCTAGGATGATACCAAATTAGGTATCGTCAAAAACCCATCGTCGAGACGATAGAAAATGTCAGTTCTTGGCTTATGTGAAGCGGAGAAAACGATAGGACGCTAACGATAGCATCCTGTCGATATCGTTTTCTGAAACTCACGTGAAGCACAGCTATCTTTCAAGTGATATCGTCAGCCGATTGTCGTGTTACGTGATGAGACCCCGATAGTAAAATTCATTCGTCTGCAATGTAAAATCTACGATTAAAAGGAAACACGAAGTTATGATTTTCCACGAACCTTCCACTGCATTACCGACATACGATGTGAGGGACACAAAAACCGGAACAAGGTCGAGTTTTTTCAGATTTCGTCTAAAAATAAAAAAAATAAAAAGACTTCGTAAAGTACCACACACCCCCTTTTTTGAAATAAAGCAAAGCCAAGGTCAGGTATTTTTGTTTCCCCCAAATGTAAACTCGAATCCATTTCCCTAGGCCCCAGCGGATGTAACTCCTTCACATTGAACTTGTTTGCTGTCACTTCCGAACCCTAAATTGACACAATCTCTCCCCTCCACTTCAAGTCTTCTGATATCTCAAAAACAGTCGAAAAAAAAACCATTTTCCCTTTAAGGACCTCCAAGATCTCACCACATCAACTTTAACAATTGACTACTAAAATTCCATCACCTCCCTCCTCAAACGGGAAACTCCACAGAAGCAAAGAAAAAAAAATGTAAATTCACCTCTTAATAGCACCTTCAAGAGGCACTCTCACGCACACACACAGTCACACACACAAAAAAATGAAGTGCACAACCCTAAAGCTGCAAAAGAGCCTCCTCCCGAAGAGGTTAACAGCGGCAAAAACACAAACTGCAGACGACAACAACCACGACGACGATGAGGAGACGACGAAGAACAAGAAGAAGCAGAAGAACAGGACTCCAAGGAGCAAAAACGAAGAAAAAAAAAAAGAAAAGGAACTGAAATTACCTATTACTGTGGGCATATTACGTTCCTAACTCCATAATGCACCTATTCCAGGTTGAATGATGGGGCACCATTAGGCGATGTCCTTTTTGCCAGTGTATAAGTGTAGCACCGTGGCGTGGAGGGAGTGGGTGTGTTGTTGGGTTGCTGTTGTTTTGCATGTCCTTGAAGTTTGTTTTCACATTGCACTCGCTTCCTTCCTGTGGATGTGTGTAAGCTGGCTCACACACCGTGGAGTGCATAACAAGGACGAGGGGTGTAAAATGCTTTTAAGCCGGTTCCTCCTTTTTTTTCTTTTTTTTTTCCTTCCTAGTTTTTGTGTGCTGGTGCTGCTCCTGGTTGTGATGGTGTTGCTGTTGTTGTTTTTGTTTGCTCTCAGTGGAGGTCGGAGCTCCTTCGGCAACTGCTGGCAAGCTAAGTAGGACTATAAGCACCGGAACACAATGCAGGATTCTTACGGAGCGCACCCGAGCTCCAGGAACAGAGCTGGAAGCAGTGCAGCAGGAGCACTGTGCCAACTAAGTGGTGGTATCGCTGTTCTTTTTCGTCATATCCTTCTCTCTTTCTCTTGCTCGTGTTGGGCGCCGCTCTTCTGATGATGAAAGGAGAAGGAGAGGAGAATGTAAAAACCTAAAACAATTAAATACGTCCCCAATTTCTCGAGCGAGAACGAAAAACAAAAAAATGCAGGAACGCTTCTCTATCCGGCACTTTATGCGCTTACTTAGGGCTCTGTGTACACAGCCCTTTGGAGTTTTTACCATCTCGCTGGCTGTCGCTGTCTGCGTGACGTTAATTAACGGTAGTTACACATAGAAAGTTGCAAGTTTTCAGAAGGCAAACTACTTGGGAGCCACCACCTAACTCACATGCATCGTGGAAACACAGAGGGGAACGAGTCAGTGTATCCTGTCGACAGACGACGACGACGACGGCAACAACAACACAACGATGACGATGGTGTAAGAAGTAAATTGCAAGCTGAAACTGAGATGCAACTATTGTGTTAGCTTAGACAACACTTTGAATGGGATAACAGCAATCGAAGGATTAAAGTTCCTTTCGAATGCGAAAGACATTCAGCAGAAGAGATGGGAGTGTAGGTGGGTGTTTCAGTGACAACATGAGATGAAATGGCGGTCTTACCGTTATAGAACGCGGGAATGAGTTCTCTGAGCTTGAGTATTTACGTACTCTGGACTTTTTCTTAAACTAAACAATGACCTTTGAAGTGTGAAGAGCTTAAAGTTTCTTCTCCTAAGAGAGTTAAAAAATCTCTAAGTAACAGAACACGATGCTGGTACTGCCTTCCACAAATAATTGAGACGGTTATTTTGGTATTGCCAGAGCACTCGTTAACGTCATTAAAATTCGTTCTTACTCTGTCTAGAACAATCACAGAAACGTCTAACAAAAAAAAAATTCCTGCAAAGTTCAAATAAACTTAAAATTGCAATCATAGAAACGTTTAGAAACAAAAAATCTACCAAACTCTTGTGTACAAACAGACTTAAAATTGTGGTCTTTTGAAACGCAATCAGCGAACAACCAGCATTGTCTACGTGAAATAACTCCGGGCCAATTGAATCTTGTTTGAATTCAGACTCAGTCTTGGCTTTAAATTTGCCAAGTTAGGTCCTATAAAAAGTTGTGTTGTTAAAACGATAAGAAATTTTACTGCATGCCTTACACGGACAATCGAGGTGTTCTTGACTGATTAAGCTCGCCTTTGACGCACGTATTAGCTGGTTGTTGATAGCGAACCGAATAAGTCATCTCGAATTCGGCCATGACTATGCAGTCGACTTTGAACGGTCAATGCAGTGTAGAGTGGTCACATTTGTTACAACCCTTTCATGCCGAATGTTGCCACGTATAGGCGAAATTACGTTTTTGGACATCCTTCCTGTAATTTAATTTTTTTCTCTAGTGGCATTTTTTTCTAATAAAAATAGCTTGATATGTTGTGCACCAGCTGAATATTTTATTATAAGAGTTGCCGGGGATAACTTTATAGTTGATCTAGCCTGAATGCACGTTCAACTAACCCTTAACACTTTCATGCCTAATTAATTCGACCATGAAAGGGTAAATGAACACTTTTTTAATCGTGTTTTTTTATTTCGAAATGCCAACAATACTGTTACATTGATTTGGCATCACTGACTAAAAAATGAATACCAGTTTGATAAACGCCGCCGTGACAAATATGGCTGCCACAGACTGTCAACATCAATCCTTTAGAAAACTCTTTACAAACAATTTTGTTTAGTAAAATGCAACGTGCTTCGAATGTTTCTGTCAAAATTTCATTGATTCTGGACAACCTCACCTTTCAGGTTGTCTTCATGTCTACCGTGAACCATCCCAGAACCATCTCAATACCAGACCTCCATCAAATTCTCACAATAACTCCACGAAACAAAAAAAAATCGACTCAACTCTCCAGTCTCCAATTATCAATTGTCACTTTCCTGATTGCGAATTTCTAGATTCATTTACCGTCATTACCTCCCTCGGGCACAGGACCAACGGACGGTTACACATCCCGATATACCCGACATCCCTCCTCTCTCTATCTCATTATATCCGGAAAGAAAAAAAAGGATTTTTTCTCTTTTTCTTCGTTTGCTTTTGCTGTACGAGTATTAAGTTTTTTTGCTCTGTCTCTCTGTCAATTTCCTCAATTTTCAATTTGAAATACAATGTATCTCATTCTGAAGATACATTAAATTCCTGGTGGCAATAACTCGAGGATTTTCAATCTTTTTTTTTTTTTGTCCTTGCGTTGCCTCATCTCTCCCCCGTCAGTGTTGTATCGTCGTCGTCGTAGTTTTTTTTTTTTTTGCACGTTGAATGACACAACAAAAACGAGTCGTCTCTGGAACCTAGCTACACATCCCGGAGGACGAAGAGATGACTCTACTCCTCTCTGCGACAACTTGGTTGAGAAAAATCCAATTAAAAAGTCTTTCAGGTGCTCGAATCGAAGATAATTACTCCAGTTTTTTGATGGCTCACACGCAGACAATGAGTATCTGAGCGTTCATAACACACACATACCATAGTTGCTGTCGGTCGGTGACTGGCTTCGGGTGGTGGGCTATCGCATCAGCCCATCCGCCCGACGAGGACGACGATGAGGATGGCTGCGACTACGTCGGCGACTGGAATGTTTGTAGTCGTCTTGAACTCGGAAGAAATCTCACGAAAATTGCTTTGAGAATTTTCGCATCGCACTCGATCGTTCTTCTCTTCCTCTCCGTCCTCTGTTGTGGTTTTAATTCCTTCCGCTTTCCTTGGTCTCTTCATTTTGAGGCATTTTTTTGCCTCCAGTTTCCCTTTCCTTGTTTTTTTTTTTGTTCCTGCGTTTTCTCGGCTGTGTTGAGAAGGTTAATGCGATGTCGTCTTCGTCTTCGTCGCCGAGGCAGAGGAGCATCCGTGGAACTATCGCCCAGACACCTTGTAATTAATCCTTGAATTATCGCTTCGGTTCTTTGCTTCATTCTTTGGCGACAAACAACTTGCAATTAAGCCGCCCTGTGGGAACGACTTGAGTAGCGGGAGGAGGGGGAGGGAAATTAAATTTGTTCGAAACGTTGTTGAGAAAATTTTTAAAGGAATCTTCTCTATCGGTGTCTCTTTTACTCTTTTACACCCTGGCCGAGCAACGTTCGCGGTTGAAAGTAATTTTAAAGTCATCCGGGGTAATTCAGTTAAAGTGTTCTTCTTGTTCTCTTGGCCTCGGGGAGAGGTGACGGATTAAATGGAGGACCATTGAGCGATTTACATTCGTTTCGCATTTATTTGCGGAAGGTCAGGGACTTTGCATTTAAGTCGGTGGGGATTTTGACTCTGTTGCAAAGATGGATGCACAAAGGCTTCTGAAGAATTTTAATCGTTATTAGAAACCTTAATATTTACAAAACGCTTTTTTAGCAAAACTACGTCTTTAAATGTCATTTTTGCTAAGCCTGCTTTATTGTCGACAATGTTTCGGCATTTCTTTCAACTTGAATCATGTCAAGTCAGTCAGTCAGAAAAGGTTGTTTGCTGCAAATTTCTTTCAAACACAAGCTTGATGAAGCATCTACCTTATAATTAAAGAGTAGCTTACTAAAAGATGGCAATCGTTGGGAACAGTGTTGCATTTAAGGCTCTTAAGCGCTAATTTGAAGAAATCAATGACTTATCAGGCTTGTTCTTGTTTGTTACTAAGATTCTTGAAATACTAGAATTGCTAAAACTACAAATTGTTTAACACATTGAATGCCACGCCATTTACGAACACACTTAGTGCCGGTCACTGGTGACTCCCATGGCATTCAACGTGTACCCTTAAGTGCGAATAGTCTGAAATCACTTAAGGACTTTCGTATAAGACAAACACGTGTGCCAAGTTTCTAAACTAAAATTAGTTAACACACTTACTTTTAGGCTACTTTTATGTGAATTTTGAAACAAAGAAGTCCAAAGGAGTGAAATCACAGTTCCAAGACGTCCAACTGACATCGTCAAGACAACTGGTAACACGATTTCTTTTCAAAAAACGCTCTAAGCTACACGTTTTTAATATTTCACATTGTTTTTTTTTTTAATATTTCCCAACGTTTTTGACTTGTGTAAAGCGGCCAAATTAAAACCTGTCATCTGTAGTGAGCTAATTTTCGTGGTATCTAAGTTTAAACAAAACGTGAAGCTTTGTAAAATAGAAAAGGCAGGCGTAATTTTTAAGCTTCACATATAACTGACGATGTTAGCGAGAGACTTTGTAACCAAGAATAAAAATGGAAATGAAAATAGGCACCATCTTGACAGAGTTTTCAGCAAAATGTTCAATCGAACAGATTTCCTTCTTCTTTGGAGCCTCTGATGTTTGTCATTCTTAACCTTTGATTTATTTTAAGGACTATTTTGTGTTTATTTTCACTTCTGTAACACGAGAAAAGTCCAAGAGTGTCTCCGATAAGTACGACCTCCATCAAGGTTACGCTATTTCCAACGTCCAAACTGTCACACTCTGCAAAAAAAACCTTCTCCGGCAGACATGCTTGAAGTGTCCACCTTAAATAATTCATTCGCCCTCCTCAGATATTCTCCATTGATTTTGCTTCAAGTATTCTGCGACCCATTTCGTCGAGAGGAATAGAAATTACGATTTAAATCATTAATGCGACAACGTCATCGTCGTAAAATAGGTCATGCGTAGGTAATGTGGAGCACATTCCAACACCTGCCTCTCGGTGTTCCTCGTTAAAATTAAAACAAAATATTATTTCAATTCCATGTTGTGTACATCCATCCTCACCCTCCAGCCCTGAGAAATTTCTCCAACTTCGATGTTCAAACAAAGTACGGCCAGAAAGATAATAACAAACGAGTAGAGAGCATCGCCCGAGAAAATGCATTGAGCAAAACTTAAATACCAAACACCAGATGGTGCGTGTAGTGAAGGAAACAAAATTTGCTCCTTCGAAAATTACGTCGTTTGGGGTTCGCTTTTCGCCACACCATCCCCTCGAAGAGAAAACATAAAATGAAAATCTTAATTGCGTTCACAGGGGGAAATGTTAAAATAACACATCCTGTATCTTCCTCTCGAGCACAGGACACACGAGAGAAGAAAAAAATGGAAATGGAATAAGGACGCGCAACAACATCGGCGAAACACAAAAGAAAAATTAAAATGGCGAACAAGATTAAAACCCCCAAAAACCGCCGCCTCCCAGGAAACATAAACGCTGCGGTATGGCACTTCATCTCGCCAGGATATGAGAGCATTAAGGAAGAGACAACCCCAAAACGACTCAGAACAAGAAACAAATTCAAATTGGGAACATAAGGTGCGTCCCGTTTGAAATAATCATTTTAATTGCCTCTCGAGCTTGAGAATTCGAGCGTTTCGAGCTTCCGAAGCCGCCGACAACGACACCGACTCTGACAAGGGAATGTGCCCGGTAGATATCGTTGTGTATCTGTCTATCGCCAGAGCACCATCAGAAGCCAAACACACACACCCACCGGCACAAGTTTATCGCAATTTTAATGCGAGAAAAAAAAAAGGAAATGAAAGCGGAACATCCTTTGCCGGCATCTCCTGCTCCTCCTCCACCGAGAGACATGATTATATCTTCGTTAAGCCAATCAATTTTAATTATTCGAATTTCCAAAGGAGCGCATTTCCTCCTGCCCAGTTCACTGTCCCCGCTGGTTAATTTCCGAAAACTTTCGGGCTAACGCTCCTTTTTGTGGGAGGCGGAGGCGTCGTCATCGTCATCGTCATCGTCGTCGTTTAATGACCCTCTTTAGATATCTCCAGAAGCAGGATGTGTTGCTGTGAATGGGTACACAGAGAAGTTTTAGCTCAGCGCACGTTCACTGATTTTAAATTGCGCAACAAATGCGAGTGTAATCACAATAAAATTGAGTTGAACAACCGCGGAACTGCGGCCATCTCTCTCTTTCTCGCTGTGTATGTGCCTGGGCTCTGGGACTGGGAGTGGGTAAATCTCACCCCCCTCACAGGAGAATCTAAACAAACGACCTCCTTTGAACTGGAAAAGTTGTGTTGTTAGCGGCGAAGGGGCAGATGAAGAGCAAAAGTTCTTTGGTTGTTGGTTGTTAGATTTCAAAGTGCATTTAACTTGTATTGTGTTCGCAACAAGACGCGAAGCGAAACGAAAAAAAAGGAAGGTTTGCTGGGAGAAGACGCCCGGGTGTATAAGTGAAAGATAAAATTTAAATAAAAAAAAGATGTTCTGTTGTTGATTTGAAAGTTTTAGGATGGGTCCTATTCGGTAAATACAACAAGTGTGCTCATTGCCCCTGAAATCCGAAGGTTCTTGGGAAGCGTTTTCAGCAGATTCTTATTTTTACCATTTGTCCATCATAGTCCATGATAGCTGTGAGGAACTTCTAAAACGGTGTAGTTTTGTTGGTAGTTTAGGTCCAGATTTTTCGTCGTTGCGTAGAAAACTACGCAAACACTACTTGCTTTCATATTTTTTTTTGTCAAAAAGCAATAATCGAGTACTTCTGACTTTATTAGAACACTTCTTCTGCAAAAGAAACCTGTGTTCCCATAATAAAAAAGTTTATGAGCATTATTATTCTACTTAGCGAAATTCAATTTAAGGCTAGAAATATTGAAAACAAAATTTGTTAAAATATAATAATATTTAACAACCTATTAAATAGCCCAATGACTTATTCAACCATAGAACAGAATTGACTTACACAACAAAATATTTTCTTTCGTTAGTTGAACTTTAAAAATCCAATTTTTCCTAAAAAATACAATAAAAGGCAGTAAAAGTAAAGTAAAAATGAACGAAATTGCTTTAAAACAGATAATGCAAATCTATAAAATAAAATGACTTCAATCTCAAGAGTTTGTTTTATGTTTGAAAATCCGACTTCTTTTTATTGTGAAACAACAAAATATGCGGAAGACGTAGTATTGCTTACGTCAATTTTGCTTTTTGATTTTTTCTATGCTTGTTGAAAGTATTGACTACTTATTTAAATTTAAAAAACAAAAAAAGCCATGAAACACGCACCAAAATTCCATATGCGTAGAAAACGTAATTGTTTTTTGGGATGAGATGAAGGTTAAAGTTTGCACATAGTTCATTGTTTTCGCAGAGTGTTTTCATCACCTCAAAAAAAATGTCTGAGCACCCCGACTTATGTTAACAATTAAAACAAATAAGTAGAAGCATAAACATTCCACAAAAAAGTAAATTAATGCAGCAAGAAAAATGTTTAGCATCCAGTGAAAAATTTTGAGTGTCATCAAAAACTGTGACCTTGTTCCCAAGCTAAGGAATTTGTGAAAAAATAAAGTGTTCAAAATTTGTAAGGTACGAAGACAGCTTGTCTTTAAACAGATTTGTGTGTAGCTTAAAAAGTACAATCCATTTTACATTCTTTAAACAGCTCATTATCCGTTCAACCTTGATAATTCTCCCCTCGTCTTTGGATGTTTTATCATAACCTAGCTTTCAGAGGCCTGTCTTTCTTTAAACGGTTGCGTTGCACAAACTGTGATCTTGTTCCTCAAGCTAAGGAATTTATGAAAAAATAAAGAGTATTCGAAATCTGTAAAGCACGAATTTTATAAGCTGTCTTTACACAGATCTTTTCATTTATTTCATTTATTAATTTCATTTATTTGTGTGAAGCTTAAAAAGTACAATTCATTTTACATTCTTTAAACAGATCGTTGTCCGTTGAACCTTAATACTTCTCTCCCCCATCATAAATGTTTTTAAAATCAAAATCACACATCAATTGTCCAACAGCTTTTTTCTATAAGTTGTTATGCAAGATTCTTCAAAAACTACTTCTCTACAATCTTTATACCCGTTTCGTAACATAAACTGGCTTTAGTTGTCCAAATGTTGGAAAGGTGTTTTAAAGAAATACTTAAATTTTCGATACTTCTTATTTCTTGACTGACTGCTACAGACGTTTACATAAAATCCTATCCGTAAACTCTTGCAGACCACAAGAAAACTCAAAAATAAAAACCTCAACTTTGATGGTTCATAAGAACCATTTATTGAGTTTTCCTCTCAAGGTTTCACATTTTCCCCCTTTCTTCTTATTCTTTTGTTTTCCTCAAATTTACTTTAAAAAGAAATCCGAAACAAAAACCTTTGCCACTGACAGAAAACAAAAGAAACCTCCAAATTGTGGCAAATGGAAATTTGTACAACTTTTTGACAATCGTTTTACTTTTTTTTTTTGGAAAACAAACTCTCTTTCACAACAAGAGAGCAGTTTCATTTAATTTTTTTTTTTGCTTTACTTTGGGGCAGCGGAGGCGGATAACGATTGTTTGCTCCGTAGAACAATTGCGATGACATGAATAGGTAAAAGCGCGTTTAGCGTTGTTTCGAAGCAAAAGGAATTGTGCGGGCGGATGGTGTATTGCTTTCAAATTGAAATACGATTATAATGAGGAGATATTATCCCCTCCCCATGATGCAATTGTGAGGTTATGTCGTCTGGCCGTGACCTTTTATCTGAATGGGGCCTTCAATTGAAGATTGCATATGTCTTACCCGCTGTTTTCAACAAAGGCGACTATTCAGCATCCATCAAGGTTGTGAATTAATTGGGACAGCTTTAATCAAGCGATGGTCTCAATCCATTTTGAATCCTGTTCGGATAAGATTTGAAAATATTCTTTTTTTTGGCACTTTATTAAAATGAAAAGCACGTGTGTCCCCTTGTGAGGTCAGAAGATTTGAAACACGATATTTATTATTAATGTCGTTCTCGTTTGGCACGCAATAATTTGGATAAATTATAACACTCGTGGGGCGAGGTTAATATTTCATAAGTAACACGCGTGCAAAGTGGTCACTTTTTTTTCAGTTTCACAATCAGTGTGCAAAGTATTTTGATAAAGAAAATGAAAAATGTCTTCATTTCGAGGTGTTGTCACATGGCGGCAGGCTTTCAATTGAAGAGATTTGGGAGTGCCATTAAGCCAGTAGGACTGTGACCTAATAGCTCTATTGCTTACCTTCCAACAGCATGACCTTGTGAGAGGGTTACTCAGATTAATGTGAAATGCGAATTTATAACTGATATCTGTGTGGGCCAAATGAAAGTTTCTCTTTGAAAATGCAATAAAATAAGAAACATTAAGTTCTTTCCATGTAATTTGGCTCAATTGGTAAGAGCAAATATTCCCATTATTTCGGACCATAACGTCGTTCAATTAGCTGCCTCGGCTATCGCCGCAGTAGCGCATTCACTTACACTTTTCCAAGATCTTGTTCATGTAGCCCACGAATCGCTTGGGTGATATTGACCTGAAGTGCTTGAATCATTGAATCATTCTATACTGTGGGCGTATCATCGGTCCTTCACGGTTCCCCACAAAAAAGGGTCAGATCAGTCGTCAAGACGACTAGCAACACGATAACATGCTGGGCTACACAGCACTCACTCTGAAAATAAGTTTCAATATTTACCAACGTTTTTATAATGTAAAGCGACTCATTTCGTTCCGCGGAGGTGTGATACTGACTTTCTATCAAGATTTCGAGCGAAAAATAAATATCTGTGTCAAACTAACCTATGATTTAAAAAGAAATCACTAGATGGCTCATTTGAAGTTTTGAGCAAATCATCTTACAGGTTGCTCGAGAAAAATACTGAGCCAAAGAAACAACGATTGATCCCCGTCTATGGTCTAAGCTGTTGATGAGTGCGGTCATAACTAAACTCTCTTGCTTCTTTTTTCTACGCCGATAAAGATTTTTTCTCTATCAGAAGACTCCAGACGTCTTAGCTCCCTCATCAACATTCCGAGCACATCAAGAGATTTGCCAAGCAGTACAAATAAGTCTCTGCAAGGCATCGATAAAATGCTTTCCTACTTCCGAACACACCCAGAGACTTGTGAAGCAGTACAAATAAGCCCTGCGAATCATCGAACAAATGTCCCCCTACTGGGCGTAGCTTCTTCAACCATTCATTTGTATTGAAGTGATTTTCAATCACAAAATGCAAAATTTACAATTAGAATCATTAACAGTCTCTCTACAGGTGGCTTCGTGAGAAGAAATCCCAAGACTCCAATCTCAGCAGGCAAGTTGATAAAAAGCCTGGTCTTTCTTTCAATCGTTGCGTGCTTTTTCTTTATGCAACGAAAATTAAAAATCCAACTCAAGGCAAACACTGAGAATGTTCATAGCATTCATATTCATTCAAGACGATTTCAGCTTAAGTTGGAAGGCACCCCATGCTGGCGCATTCCATTTACACAATATTCTGAGTTCTATTAATTTATTCAGTAGAAAATAACTCTTTTAGAATTCCTATTGAATCAATTATGTCAACCTTCTGTGCTGCTTTCTTAAACGATGACTATAATGTCGGGGATCTTTTTGTCCGTCGTCAAAAGGATCAGCACTTATTATGCGGATTTTTTTTTTAAATCAATTTATGTTCTTTAACGAAGAAGTGCGTGGCGAACATTTTTTTCTTATTGCTAATTGAAAAATTATGAAAAAGAAGAGCGTGATCTGGCTCTGGTCATCAACCATCAAAACGCTACTAGATGAGTGGTTGAAATCAAAAGTACAGTGGATTATCCACCTCAACGAAGCTGAAAAATAAATAGTCTAGTCGTCCATTCCAGTTAAAAAGAACTAGTTTTATCCAATTCTAATTTATTATTTTCTTTGTTTCTCTTTCAGCGAGTAATCCCGATCCGCAAATCTGTCCACTAGAAGGATTATATCATCTACGTGGTGCCATCGGACCACCGTATATCTCATCCAGGCACAAACGTAACCACAATAACAATAAAGGACACACCCAGCATGGTCACCATCATCATGATGTTGCACATAAGAGGTAATTAATTTCTCCATAACACTTTAAAAAAAAAAGAAACCAAAAAAACAAACAAAATTTGCAACTCAAAATCCTATCCCATTTTCTCTTTCTCGGTATCGCGCTCTTATACATACACATACACACACCAGGCACACTACATTAAGCTTTCGCAATTCAGAGGAATTGGGACACACCTCATGGCATTCGAATACAAGAGCACTTCCAATTAGGAGCCGACGTGACGCAAATTCACCAGCATCAACTGAAGTATCGGCCGAGGCAGTGCCGCCACCACCTCTACCGCCAGCACTGCCAC
The DNA here is from genome assembly GCA_905187475.1 of Syritta pipiens. Lineage (NCBI taxonomy): Eukaryota > Metazoa > Arthropoda > Insecta > Diptera > Syrphidae > Syritta > Syritta pipiens. Next base: position 10,355,769 of record LR994572.1, on the reverse strand, counting down.
TGCCACTATCATCGTCATCTGTAGCAGCAGTGGCAGCATCAGCATCAGCATCATCATTGCCATCGGCGGTGGTATCCTCGTCGTCATCAGCGTCAGCATCGGCATCAGAATCAGGATCACCATTGTCAGTGGGTGCAATCGAAACGAATGATTTGAATCATGGAACTGATGATGATACCACGAGTAGTTTATTGTTGAAATTACCTCCGAGACAATTAAACCACGACAATGTTCAATCGGGAAGAATTACAATTGCAACTGGCAGCAGTGATGGTGCTACCAACGAAGTTGAGGAGACCCAACAACAGAAGCCAACACACCAGCATCAGTATCGGAATCCCATTGTAAATGGCATCATTAGCAGCAGCAGTAGCAGCAATAGTGGCAACAGTGGCGTCGGCATTGGCAGCGGCGTTGGCATCAGCAGCAGTCCTGTGAAGCTGAATGAAACGACAAGGGTGTTGCCGCAGCGCAGTAGACGGGATGCACCCGGATGCATTGTCAATTACAAAGCACAGCGACAATTGTGGATCGGATGTACTGGGCCGAATTTAATCGATGTTCGGCCGCAGTGTAACGAAGACGGAGATGAGGGTGAGTCCACGAGTGAAGTTGGGTTTTTTTTTTCAGGACTACTTTCGTTCCCTTTTGTTCGAGCGATGGGGCTTTTTTTGTACTTCGGGTATTGAATTTTTGGGTTTTGCGCAGTATATTTGAATGTGAAGTCTTTCAATCGTTAATCAATCCCTAAGTGCCCACACCGAAACTTCTGTGAATAGTCGAACTCTTGCTGTCATCTAAGAAAATTGTTAGTCATTGGAATTTTAAGACCTTAGAACGACATTGCAGACGTTTCTAATAATTTTTATAAAAGGCGACTTAACACATTCCCATTGGGCTATTTGTGCTGAAACTTGCCTATAAATCGGATTGTTTTCAGAATTAAAACTGCGGCTATTATTTTTCATCATTTAAGAAAAAAACTCAGCGGCTTCGACAACTTTGAATCTACACCGTGCCTGGACTTCTTTCGAATGGCTATGATCGTGTATCAATATCACTCCACACCTGACTAGTATAAATTTCTGTTTCACTGTCAATACTGTCTTCCTCTCCTGATTCAGAACTACTGCATGATACGCTCACAATTCAAGATTGTAAAAATGTATTGAAATAAAATGAACAAATTTCTTAATAGAATTAAAATTACACATTATAACTTTCACTGGATGTCATTAGAGTTTAAAAAAGAATTTATGTTTGATCAGCAGATCATCATAAAAACTCAAATACAATTTCCAACTTCTAATTCCATCTTTTCCTTATTTCCAACCCCCATTTATCATTGAAAACTTGTAAGCTCCAAGCTCTCACAGCCCAAAGGATATCAGCAAATCTGCAAGCGCTTCACCTTTTTTTAATTTTCATGGACTTCAAGTCCTCATCAGCAAAATGTCGTGACAGACTTGGAAAAGCTTTCTGGATTCCAAAAACACCCCATCAAATCATTTCACCTCTAGGTGTCCCATTTCAGTTTGTCGATCATTAAACTAGAGACACAAGCGCTTCGCTCCACTTCTTCTAAATGACCCACGTGCACAGAATTTCCAGCACAAACTCAAACTGACGCCTAGCTACTGCTGCTAGTGTTTTCTCCAATTAAATTTCACAATATTCGTTCACACTTTCACAAAATATTCACAGGGCACTAAATAAACCTGCAGCAGTGATTCAAAAATAGTCCTCGTTGTCGTTGGTGTCATCGTCGTCTTTCAGGTCTCGACCATGCAGCACCACCTGCTCCCCTCCCCTTCAGTCCAATTAGGTGCAAACTCACAATGATGCCAGTCGCACGGTGCACTTTCATGTCAACAAGAAACGGATTACGAGGAACGTACAACGAACCGGCAGCACACAACGCTCAACAAGGACTACACGAAAATTACGTGAATAAATGGGGAAAAACACATAAAATGCAATCCTTGCTGAATATTTGCATAATTCCGTTGTCATCCTCCATTTTCTTCTCCGATTCCCTCACCACCATTCGCTGGTCCTTTGTCGTCTCCCTGTGAATGGTGTGTACTCTGCTGAATTGCACATTCCAGAACACTTGTCGATGGCAGCGGTGGCGGGTCCTTTTTGCAAGTGCTGACAAAATAACTTTCATCTGATTCTCCTCCTTCCCTGTCTCTCTTATTTGCCTACGCGCTTATGGTCAAAAAAAAAAGAAAAACACACGAAACACACTCACTGTGCCGCCTTCCCTTTTAATGCCAGCGAATATTTTGTTCCGCATAATAGCCGCTGCATTTCATTACTCGGAAAGGCGAACATGGACGGTCGACATCAATGTGTAGCTTCCTGGCCCATCCTGCAGCGACTTTTTGCTCCACATGAAGGATCATTTAGCCCGCGACGACGAGGAAGTCCCAACCCGGGCGCGACCCCCTTTTTTTCTGTTCTGATTATAAAGATGGTGTGTGAGTGAGGTTGCTCTCCTTGCTCTTTTCCGAAATAGGAAAAGAAAATTATGGCTGAATAATAATTTTTGCCATTCTAGGCTCTCTTTCCAGCTCGAGGGGGGGAAGGTTCTCAGAAGGAGCTTGCGAGTTGGACCGACGACGTGCACAGTAGTGTGCCGTAAATCTCAAGTTTTCTTGCAACCTCATGCATTGTAATTATTGAAATTAAGTATTTTTCATGCCCCAACTAATTGCGTATTCGAGTGAGAAAATTGCTCGCAAATGAATGTAATCATTCAGCGGCAATGAGGACGCAGATGACGCGATGGTAGTAGTAGGATGGCAATCTCCTTCCTTGGCTTTCGGTTTCGTTTTGGAGAAGTTTTGACGTGTTAAGGATACGTTTGGAAAATTATTTTTTTATGGTAATTTTTTTTTTTTAAGAAGTTTCTTCGGTTGGGAAAATGTAGAATGATAATGTGCGGAACTTTATTCTCAGTGAACGATGTTACTGGAAAGGAAGGAAAAATATGAAATTGGTTTACCTTGCTCACCCACGCACCAGAATATCCGATCCTGCTACAAAGCATCGGCAACTTTTTTCATTTGAACCACATGGCTGAAGTGATGGGGTCACGGGTTCTAGGGGGTGCAGCTCCATTGGAGTTCGTCGTACTTCAGAATTTTGTCCTGCGTTAGACCTTTGGTTTCGCGATATCTACTACTGCTGCTACTGTGTGGGCGAAAAATGTTAATCTAATTTTTCTGTATCCCAATAAGAGCCAATCCTTTTATTTTAAATTTGGCACTACTGTTATTCACATCTGTATAAAATTTCACGTCAAAATACTCATCAGTGTGTAAAATACGCGTCCTTTTGTAATCAACTGATCGCATAATTCAATCAAAGAAACTGATCGCATAAGGCTGTTGTTGAGTTCTGTAATGCACAAATCAATAGTTTATACCCTGAAGCTGGCGAAAACACACTTCAATGACAGTCAACCAACTTCTCTGTTTCCGAGTTATTGAATTTTATGTAGGTCACTTTTCCTCGGTTGCTGATAGGTTCAAAACCATGGCAATTACATTAAGTTGTTTATTGTTTGCCAAACAAAGCCAAGTTAACTGCACCATCATTACATATCCCTCTCAGAACAGATTCAAGCCACAGGCACTCATCGGAAAACTTTCTCAATGTACAGAAAATCGTTTAAACTTCCCACAAACACTTCAATTTTCCAGTACAACGAAGATTTGTTTCTCCGATTTGTTTTAATAAAGTTTTACCCTATTCAATTAATTTCATTTCATTTAAAAAGCAAAATGTTATCTCTCCAAAAACTTTTTTATTTCCACTCTGCCTTCAGATGCAAAATATTCCCCCCCAATCACCTGCAACACAAATATCTGAAAACTAGAAATCCAATTTATAGATTCCCATTTTCATCAACAAAAAAATAAATTAAAAAAAAAACCTTAGTTGCCTCCATCAAATTGCTTCCAGCCATTAACTTCAAATTCACTTTATTTCCATAACCACATTGGTCACCACTGAACTGACCACTAACTACTAAACTCAACCTCCTATTACCTCCCTGTTCTGATCCAGTGTACACAGTAATAGGTTTTTGTAAAAAAAAAATCGTAGAGAGATCCAAAAATCAACTTTAAACTTTTGTAACAGATGTTTCTCTCCCTGGCTCCAGTTCAGGGGTGAGTGTAACCACATTGCAGCAGCACCCAGAGCACGGAGTACACCGCGTTTAGCCCACTTAGAGTGACCATGTTCCATTAAAATATTCATGCAATCTCATCTCCTGTTCATCCAACTTGGAAGGAGGAAAAGTATCTCTGTATCCGTATCACTCGCATCATCCTCCTCTCTTCTGCCGATTCTTGATAAATTAAAATTAATTTTAAATTGAATTCTTGTGTTCCCAATCGAGATGGAATTGATGGATATGAAGAAGAAGAAGGAGCACATTTCTCTGTTCAAATTTACTCTCCATATCTGTGTAGGTTTCGAATTTGTGATGATTTCTCGAGCATCGAATGAATGGGAATTGTGTTATGTTAATAATTTATTATTCCTAACCTCCTACTGCTGCTGCCTTCGATTTTAGCCCCAAAGGGAGTCTCTCCTTCCTACACTATCAGTGTTTGTTTTAAATTGTTATTGCTCTTTTTCTTTTTCTTTTTTTATTCATTTTCTTGTTTTTTCTTTTTTTTTTTTTGCAGAATATTCATGCCATGGCTCATGGACAGAAAATGGTACCGTGTACGTAATAGCCCGACATAAGGGTACCAAACATGGAGTATGCATTAGCTATCGACCGTTGGAAGGTACGGCAGCCAAGTTGGTAATTGGTGATGCATGTTATAGGGGCGTACTGAAACCGCCGGAACATCATTTGGTCGCCAACTTGACGGTACTTGGTAAGTGTTGGTGGCCGTCCATTGTAAATGTGGCACGGCTCTTTTTTAGTCCTTTTTGTATAATAGATGTTTTGTTGGCAAAGAAAATTGAGGTAAAGCTTAAGGGTAATCTTGAAATTTACATTGCATTAACGTCTTAATATCGAACGGTGGAAGTGGTGTACTCTATGGCTTGACCAGGAGTTTGAAAGGAAACGATTATGTGAAAGCACATGTTGTGACACAGTAGTAAATGGGGCTGTTAAAGTAATGCCTTGTTCTTCGACAAGTTATTTTCAATCGTTTCTTTGCCCGCAAGCAGCTGGACCTAGTAGTCACCAGTAGTGTAGAAGAAAAACTAAATCGTTCTTAATTGCAAAACCAACTCCGGGAATCAAGAAATCATCAGAGTTGCTTTCTTGGAAGTCGTCCAGCAACATCTTTACGCATTCGACAACATATTTAAAGTAGCACCTACAATCACGCTGTGTTCGTTTCTCCCTATATCCTCAAAACTAAAAGTTCTATTGTATTTTATTTTAACCCTTTCGCAAACAACTCCGCTGAAAAGAACACACTTACTAAATTGTCAACCTACAAAGCCAAGATTAGTTTGCAATATTTTAGTAATTTCTTTAAATTATAAAAGCGAAATAAATTATTAATTAATCCAAAGCCTCACTTTGCGTCGTTTTGATTTTCATTGCTTCAAAATTGTGTAGCTTAAAAATTATCGTGATATTGGTGCTGCGTCAATTTTTATTTTACTTTGCATTATCCCCACAAAATTACAATACAAGGTGGGCCAAATACAGGTTTCTTTTTAAAAATCCAACAAAATTAACAAAATTAATGTCTTTTATTAAAAATATTTAGTGAGTAACTTTTTAGTAAGAACAATAATTATTTGTCCCATTAACTATGTCCTTAAGATTCATAGCTACGGAAAAAGAACCTACATATTTGTCTTAAAAAAGTTAATAATTTATTTTTAAAAATCAGAGTATTTATTATATTTCTTTTAGGACGAGTACGCTGTAGTGTCAAGATTATTCTATGCAATAAAAACTTTTTTATCCGCAATACAACAAGCGAAAGTCCCAAACCTCGTTCCATTACTCAAGTTTAGTCCAAACAATCAGGGTTGTTCTAAAGTAAATGCCATATACTTCTTTTCTCCTGAAACTTTTGTGACAGAAACTCTTTAAAAATTTGCTTTGAACTCTGTCAGCTTTAGAACCGTGGTGGTCTTTCATTTTTACCACTTATAGAGTTTTTTGGACCAATGTGAATGTCTACTCATAACTAGCTAGTCCTAGATAGACTACGATCCCACCTTGATTAATGTACGAATCCGAAACGTAGGTTCTAGCCAACGCATACTTTGAACTCTTAACCACGTTCGAGAGGAAAGTGCTACGATCTCATGTGTGATAAATGTCATTTCTACTGACTGCTCATGTTACATCGTAGAGAATCTTTGGCGGCTGTACCAGACCTTCCCAGGAACTTTGCATTCTATCTCTGAAGCTCCATAGAATTTCTCCTGCATTGCCATTGCTAAGCAAGGGCGTGAGATCTTGAGATCAATCTTGTTCTTGGGGGTAGTACGACAACATGATCTTGATCTTAATGACTAACATGCTTGACACAGAAGCACATGACAGGTTGCAGTCTCTTAGTCTTTGCTCAAATCAAAAAAAAATAAATAAATAAATAGTCGGCGTAACAGCCCATACAGGGCCAGAGCCTAGCTTCTTCGCGCCTCCACTGTGTTGTGCCCGATATAATTTGACACAAGTGGAGTAGACCTACTGTTTAATGCCGGTTTCGAACGGCGAATTGCGGTAGCTTTCCATGACAGAGGTTACTCCAGGAGGATTGTCAGTCATTCGCTGGAGGTGGGGCCGTGAAAATTGTTTGTGATGTTCTTTTCCCCGGGCTGGATTCGAACCCGGGTACTCTCGCTTAACAGTCCGACGCAGTAACGATTAAGCAATGGCGCCCAACGCTCAAATCATGGGAATTAGGGAACCTAAGCATTTTGTAATAAACATAAGAAACTGTGAGGAGCTAATCAAAAGCTAGTAGCCATTGCAAAATAAAGGATTTACGTTTCGTTTGAATATTAGCAATAAAGAAGTATTAGGATGAATGCAAATTCACGTCGAAACGAAATAGACAGTCATAAAACTTGGCCGACTCACCCCAAGTGATGGCGCAAATACCTCGAATATGTTAGGACTCGAAGTTAATATGGTTCTGCCCTATGACGGTCATTTCACGTATACGACGCACCTTTAAGATAATTTCTGTACCCGACGAAGTAACATGCACCTCAATGCTGTAGTAGTTAGCCTTACAATCCAAAAATCTAACCTGGTTTTCTGCTGCCTGCTTTTTATCTGTAAATATAAAATAATTTTGCTCTGAACTTAGCAGTCAGTTTATTCAAATTGTATTTATAAAAATGATGTCTACGTAGAATATCATTTTGCTATATCTTTAAAAAAAAATACTGCAAACATTACTGCAAAGAAAGAAACTAGTTTTTTTTATTTTTTTTTTTTTTTTGGTTAAAGCAAAACGAAAGTAACAAACAAATTTATTTTTTTCAGCAAATACATTTCTTTGTCGAATTTTGCAAACGGTTTAACTGTTTCCCTGAAAAATGTAAAGAAATTGATAGTTTTATCTCATCTCGACTTAATTTTTTGTTTTGTCTTCCGAATGTATTTTCTTATAATCTGCTTTTTGCCTAGCGCCGACCTGATTCCTCCCTTTTTACATATTCGAAAAAGATACGTCGGCCAGATTTTAGTTATTTTAAATTTTAAGTTTATGAATATAAGTAGCGTAGATATTTATTAAGCTAACTTTTACAGAGTCATGCAAAAATTTTATACTGCAGTCCAATACATGCAAAAATAAAGTAGTGATGTCCATTTTTTAAAAATTTTCAGCTCAGAAGCATAAATTATACCCAAAGTGTGGCTTATTTACAATTCTTACACCGACGTCTTTGCCCATATATGTCTTACTAAAAAAGTTTCCTTTATGCCAACACAAATCCTGCCTTTTGCACAAAAGAAAATCTCCTATGCACGACATTTTTACCTTAAGCCCAAAGAACAAAAGGCTTAACCAACACGTCAATAAATGGCTTTACTCACCTTACACACACGTCAAAAGTTAATAATCAACTCGTGAATCAAAATATCTCTTTGACAACATTTAATTACTAATCCCATTCGTTTTTCTGATTAATTTGTTCAGTTAATCTGCCATTTCATTTGAGTGTTATCCGGTTTTCTATTAAATCGCAAAACAAAAAATTCGCTACCACTCTTACATTTCGTAAATAATTACCCTAATTCCAATTTGGCTTTTGTGGCTAAACACTGATCACTACACACACCTCTGAAATAGTGAAAAAAAAAAAATTAACCTAAAACAAATCCAAAAATTTTAATTATAGCCCATCACTCCTAGCATCCTTGAATAGATAATCTAACAAAGCCAAAATCAATTAATATTCATTGCTAGCGCTTATTGCGGTGTGTGTGTAATGCGCCTCTGTGTTTAAAAAAAAAATCAAAAGCAGCCTGATCAAGGACGAGAGCCGGCTAACTAATATAAAACACAAAATGGCTGTGGTTTGCTCTCATCAATTGTTTTTCGAAACGAGCGTAAAATTCAGTACAGGCGCGTTTTTGTGTTTAATTAGAAAATTTTATAATTAAATTCATTAAATTCATCCATATCGATGGAATTTCATGTTGTTGTTGGTTGTGTTAAAGGATAGAAGAGCATAACATAAATCACCATATGCGTGTTTGAGCTGCTTTTATCGTTCAAGTCCTCGTTCTCTTTGGTTTTATTGCATTAATCCCAATTTTGTACAACTGTTGCCATTTTATTTGCACGAACTACGACGAGCATATGTGTGGAATAAAATTTTAATTAAAGTCATTTTAGAATGACGATCATAATCTCTTTCTCCCTTGCTCTGTCTGCCGTTCGGGTTTTCAGCAGGAGCAGAGTTTAATTGCAGTATTTGTACAAATGTTAGGTTATGAATGGAGGGGGAGTATGTGCATATAGGTTAACACTAAAACAGAGGAGGGCACATTTTTAAAGGGCATTTTCTACTTCATTTCAACTTGGAACTGGGTCAGATTGGATGCTCCTACGTTGTGTTTGTTTTCGTTTCCTTTCTGGTGATGCTTTTCGGAGAATACGAATGTAAAAGCTTTTCTCTCGTGCAATGAATGTGCGGGATGGTTTGGAATTCGAGTGAGTAATTAAACTAATTAAACGCAGGAAATAGGTCAGCCTATTGTCTTTTGTAACATTACGACTTCGGGAATAATTTCCTGTGATATGTTTATGAGAAATTTCCAACTAACGATGATTAAGGGGAATAAACATCGAGCCGGGAACTCTTTGTTGATGGTTCATTCATCGAATGCAGTCGGTTGCCAATTAAAACTAAAGGCTTTAACTTTTGAAAAGGTGTTATTCAAGTTGATGTTTTATAGAAATGTATAAAACACAATTTCGGACAGACCAAGACGAGGAGATGGTGGTTGCGAATTGCACTTACATAATTAGAAATTTTCTATTCTCTAAAATCACAAGGAACATCGATATAGCACCGGTTTATTCTCCAAAACTTTGTTACCTACTTGTAGTGTACCTTTTTCAAATGAATGATCATGACTTCTTCGAATAAGACCATTTCTTTTTCGGTTCCGAATTAGTGATTAGATCACCAGTTGGTTTAACTGAAGTTTAAAGTACTTAACCTCAAAAAACTGACAACCGATTTCCCAAGTTCGACGAATGGCGATTGAAAACCAATGTATTCAATCTTAATAAATATTCAATTTAATCCTTATTAATTCACATATATTAATAATTGTAGTCGTGCTGTAATTTATTGTAAAAGCTTTGAATTAAATAAAAATAAATGAAATGAAGTTTTACAGTGAAGATGACAAAAACTGATCCCCACTTTCTGCGCCACATTTTTGTGAGATTTCAAACACATTTTGTGGATTCTTTAGGGGTACTTTTCTTTATATATTGGATTCTTTATTAAGTATTGTAGATTAGATAATTGGGGCCTACATAAAATGCTGCAGTGGAAATTTAGAGCCTTAGAATTTAAAGCCTTTTCCTTCAAACTTCTCTCCAGTGGTTTAATCGATTGTTTGATTTTTTCTTCTACTTATCTTTCTACTTTGTGCCCCTCAAGTAGGGCAAAACAGGGCATTCTAAGCACGTGTGCATGAAATTAAACTTGGCGATTTAAATAGTCGACTCTAAATTGAACTGCAGAGTCAGAGTCAGTCGAAGTCAGCACAAACGCGCTTTTTAAAGCCTGCAGAGTTTTGAACGCTGCTATTGCGTTCGTCTGCGCAAATCATATGGTAATATTTCTGAAGTTTGGTGCTTTTAAGCAATCAAACCTATCACATCGGCTAATACTTCATAAATACTGCTTTCTTATCAGGCAGTCAACCCTTAGAAGGGTCTGTGGCTGAGCTAAGATCGCTTTCCAACATTGAGGGTCCTGGACATATTGCTTCCTCAACGTTGTTGAATCGTAAAGCAACGTATTTCGTTCCACGGAAGTAAGATAGCGACTTTCTGTTAGCGGGAAACTTTCGAGCGGGAAACAGCTGTCAGTGTCAAAATAACCTAGGACTTAAAAAGAAACCACTAGATGGCCCACATGTCATCAGATTTTTATTTTTATTAAAATCAAATGCTTATTATATTATGCTTATAAAATTAAAGGTAACTAAACTGTTAAAATCAGTAAAGGGCTAACCATTCCTACAACCATTGAAACCACACTACTATAACTACTACTAAATTTCTACACAAAATTAATACAAAGAACGTCTACAAACGTTAACTTGTAGATCTTGATAGTCTGCTAAATATTGCCCAATTCCTTGCCAACAAAAACCTCTACCAAAAAAAGAATAAATTTCATTTCGAGAATTTGTCTAATTTTTTTATTTTCTTCCAGGAAAATGTGGTGACACAAGCTCAGCACACAAATTGTATTCGGTCTCCACCACGTGGATAACGCTTTCTCTAATCATGTCTAGCATTATCCTACCTATACAAATGTTCACTAACAGATGACTTCAACGACATCCTATTCGACATTCAATTAAGTTATAAAAGATAATTTAATTTTTCTACGTTCAATTTTCTTGTTTTTTTCATTTCATAATTTTTTTTTGTTTTAAAGAGAGAAAAAAAAGTGAAATAAAGAAACACAGTTATATATTATATAAAAGCAACAAAAAAAAAGAAAATAAAAGTTTAATTATTGTATATGTAAAACTAAAAAAAAAATTATATAGTTGTGTATTTAAAATAAAATAAAAAAAAAATGATATTTTTTAAAAGAAGAATAAAGAACTTTCACACACACAACACACAAGAATATTCTAAGACAAATGTAATTTAAAACTAAGATAAATAAAAAAAAAATGGTAAAAAGTTTTCTAAAAGAAATCAACAAAAAAAAATGAATTAAGATAAATAAAAAAACACATAAAATATTATAAGTATAACAAATTTTAACTGCAAATTGTGAATATAAGCTGCAAAATACGATTATTAAGTAAAAAAAAAATTAAAAACTTCAATTAATTGATACACACGCACTCTTATTGAGTAGAGCGAAAGGATGTTGTTTTAAATTCACTGGATTTTTTGAATTTTGTGCGAAGAAACGAAAGTTGTATGAAAATAATGAAACGAAAATGAATAATATTTTTTTTTTTTAATTAACTTTGTTACTAGGTCTATGAATATGTAAAAAGTTTTTGTTTTGATTTTTATACTACTAAATTAGGAATTATTTTATTTTCAATTTCTAATACGTTAATTTAAATTAAATAAAAAAGAAAAAAACAATGCAAAGCAAAGATGTAAATCTAAAGGTTTTTTTATTTTTATTTTAAAATAATTCGTTTTTGTTTATTTTGTATCATGCCCAGGTTTTTTTTGTGGCTTAAAATCAATTGGCTAACTTTCATGGTGATTTTGTTTCATTGGTTCCTTTGATAGTTGCAGCAACTTTGGCTTAAACCGACACCACATTTAATATGTTACTGTCGCTTAAGGATTTGTTTTTTTATCGCTAAATCAAATGTTTGCAACCAGTGCAGCATTTGAAAGTTGGAAAAAACTTCACCTTAGTGGGAACGGGCTGTTGAAATTTTAGTCAGAGTTCATTAAAATCACGAGATTTCGGTTCACTTCAACATACCAGGGGTCGTACTACGGAACCCGATTCTATAGGGAGTTTTTTTAGAGGCATAGAACTCTGGAATGGAATAAAACAAAGATAATTTTTTTTAATTGACATGAAATGTATTTTATTCGAAAGATAATCATTCTTATTCTGAGTTGCAAACGATTCACTTCACGATATATCTGTTCCTTCGAATGAATTTTCCATATTCTGAAATACGATCGAATAGTATAATTGTATAAAATGAATCCCAATGAATTTGACTGCAATCACCTATGTGAATTTTACAGACATTTCTACTTGGTTCAGCATGACTAGACTCATTCCTTTTCAACACATTGAATGCCACACCATTTACGAACAGACTTAGTGCCGATCACCGATGGCCCCCATGGTATTCAATGTGTTAAAGAAACACAATTAACAAAATAACATCAATTAACAAATATGAAGCAAAGCAAGGAATAACAGATCAGTTTTTAAAAAAATTTAACTATGATTAAAATTCCTTAATTTGGAAGGCAAAAAACTAGTAAGCAGGGGGCAACTGCAAAGACTTTTACTAATTATACCAGACTGGCCACACTGGTCACTTAATTGTCATTTATATTTAAATGGTTTAAACAGTTTCATTTAAATATTAAATTAAATTTAAACAAGTTAAAAAAAAAACAAAATGGCAACTGTTTTGTTCATGGACAATGAAAATTGTGATAACAGGGTTTACTGAAGTGATCCATCCGAATTTAGTGATACAAAGTAAGTATAATGTAAAATCAGATTCATATCTGATACATACCTTATTTACTCCAAGATTTACTAAAATCTTCCAACTCAACAAAAGTCTTTCCAAATACATGTTGGCCGAGCTGGCAAACTAGATTATCTCTGCCTCCTAGTTAGATAAACTAGATGCTGCCTCCCAGGCATTTTATTTAACTTAACTTTCTATAAACAAATAAAGAGCGAGGAGAAAACTTAGCCAATTCTCCTAATTGAGTGCACTACTCTGTGTTCTTCTTAATCTTTAAAAATAAAAGTGTTTAAAATTCACTGCCAAGAAACTGAAGAAATGAAGCTTCGGGCTTTCGATATGAAATTTAGATGACATTTCGCCGAACTGTGATGCAGAATTCTTTACTCAAAAAGTTAAGTGACTTAAGTCTATTTTAAACATTTTTCAGGAGAGTGATTTTAAGATTTTGAAAAATCATTTAAAATGTTCTGAATCAAGCCCTTTTGGCATCATAAAAAATGGCTCCTGACAGAAGATGACAGAAGATTTGATAAGATAGAAAAAAGTAGTTTTTAAATACATGGAGTTGATTACTTTGTAATCATTACAGGCAAAATTACAATTACTTGAAATTGTAATTGAACAGACCTCAATTACTAATTCTTTCAATTGCAGTTGCAGTAAAATTCTTCTTTTCATTTTGAATAAAACTAAGCGAAGGAATTTTCTTTCCCATTTGCTGACTGCGCTAGACGTGTAAAAATTGCTTTGGTACATTTAAGGTGGGCCCTTGGCTTAATCGTTAGTGCGTCGGACTGTTAAGCGAGAGTACCTAGGTTCGAATCCGGCTCAGGGAAATAACACCACAAACATTTTTCACGGCCCCACCTCCAGCGAACGACTGACAACCCTCCTGGAGTACTTCTGTCATGAAAAGCTTTCGCAATTCGCCGTTCGGAACCGGCATTAAACTGTAGGTCCCCTTCACATGTGTCAAAATTATAACGCGCACAACACAGTGGAGGTGCGAAAAAGCTAGGCTCTGGCTCTCAACGGGCTGTTACGCCGCCTAATATAATATATAAGGTTTGAAATGCCCGCAAGCGGGACTTTTTTCATCATCATCATCATCATCTTCTTCATCGCGTGATCCACTAACAGGATCATGGGTGCATTGCACGCAAAAGAACTTTCCCGGCAACTCGATCCGCCGCCGACTCTAACTCATCAGGGGGTATGCCTAGGATTTTGGAAGATTTTGGACTTGGTCCAGCCACCTCATCCTGGATCTGCCGAGCGGTCGTATTCCTGACGGTATCGCATTCACTTTTTTTATTTATAAAATTTAGTAATTTACTTTAGTACGAAGAAAAAATTGTACACGACTGGGATATTGCGATGAACATGCCCCACAACTCCAATTTTTTTTTTTCATATTTTTTAATCCTATATTTTAGAAAATAAAGTGGATTCCACGGTACCCACAGTTTAATGGCTAATAACTCCTTACCAATACGAGTAAGGTGATAACTGCAGCACAACTTTATGATTTAGATTCCATCTTCTTTCCCACGACCCCATATCAAAAGTAAAAAAAAATAAATTTGCTCTTAAAGTTTAGTATTAGTACTAACTTTTTCGTTAATATGTAATTTTCGGAGCTTTCTTTGGGCAAGTGAAGCACCCCTTCTGGTTCAGTTTTATTCCTTAATTCCAAGTCGTCCGCTAGTTCATAATCTGGACCCCGCCCTCTTTTCAACAACACCCACATCGATCATTAAAGTCGATAAAAGTTTTTTCGCACGTTAGTACTAGTAGTAACGTTTCGTTTAATCTCCGACTAATTTTGAAAAAAAAATGCATTATTTGTATTTGGATTGCCTACATACGCTTTCAGTCCAAATTTCATCCCTTAACTAAGGACGACTCAAAAGTTATAAGCGTTTTTGTAGCTCGGACAGACAGACGGACACCGTAGTGATTCTTTAAAGATTTCGTTAAACCTTTTCAACGGGACCTTTATAAAAATGTTTCTAATGTAGAAAAACCGACTTTTCTGGCAATATAAACTTCTTGGCTGGATTTAAAGGGACCGCAATTAAACACAAACACAAAACAAGATATACTCATTGATCAATACAATTTGCAACTTCTTTTTCACAGCCATACAATAATTACATAGATTTGGCTATTTATCGCGTGAAAAGTAAGTAAAAACTGCTCTAAACAAAATTCAAAAAAATACGTGGCTATGCGTTTCAACTCAGTTATTTAGGAGCCTGCAAAATTGGTTATAATTCTATTGTTTTGTTAACAATAGGAATAGTAGTCTGAATACTTACGTTACTAAGAAACATTAGCACTTTCTGTGTGAGCTTTGGCGACTCCTTTCAGTTTTTAGCTAGTTTTTAAATAAATAAATAAATAACTCTGCCGACTGTTGATCTACCAATAGTAATCTCAGGCTTTGGCAACTATCTTCAGTCAAAAAACAAAAAGAGTCTTGCTTAGAGTTTGTAAGTCTGAAGAACTAAAGTTGGCATAATCCACTATTTCGTAAAGATGCAAAAGAAAAAACTAGAACTCAAAATTGTCTGACTAACTCGCTCCAATCGGTTTTCTTTGCGGTCTTTACCGCTAATATTTAACAAAATGACATTTTTCTTATAAAACTTCTTGTTCAATTCGAAAAAAAAAACAAGCGTTACCTCAAAATTTTGAAATGTTTTAATACACACAGCTTATTTTGACATTTTCAGTAAAAATTTGAAGTAAATTCAAAAAATTCGTACTCACGGACCTCAGAACACTAGATTCCATTTCGAGTGAAATTGAATATCGTTTTGAGTCCGATTTTACTCGAAATGCAAAACAGAGGCGACGACGTCAAGTTACTACCAACCAACCAAACCAAAGAACTAATGCTTTCGACGATATGTGAAAGTTGTACAGTAAAGTCTCACTTATATGAACTCATGATTGTTGGTCCAGTTCATATCACCGAAAAGTTCATATATTGGAACTATGTGTCCTATGTACATCATCTGCCGACACCAAACCGATGTTGCCTCTTCGACAATGAATACGAACTGTCTTCCACGTTAAAATACAACAAAAGCAACATAGATTGTAAAAAAATCTGTCTAGACAAAATAACTATTTCAATTTTAGAGCCCACAATTCCGGACGTTTTCTTCGTATTGCTTCTCGCAAGCGGCGCAGAAATTCAAGATAATACTCCTTATTGACCGTAAGACCATATAGTAAGAACACGGTAATCGAAAAAAAACAATCAGCAAAAGCTCGGTTTTTGATGTGCTTGGGCGTCCTGGGCGAGCTGGGGCGTCATTCACATCTCCTCGACCTTCTTTGAAAAGTATGTACCACTTGTAAACATTTTTTTGACTCAGAGTGCACTCACCGCATGTCATTGTCAACATTTTAAGTGTTTTTGAACACTTAATTCCATTTTTTACACAAAATTTAATGCAAATTCTTTGACCATTTTTTTTTTTTGACAGCAACAAATCGTCGAACACGCAAAACATGTCTAACTTTTATGCCTCTCACACACAAAATAAAAATTCTATGTAGCTGAAACTGTAAACATATGTTCGTGACGAGTGTACTAAATACGATAAAATAGATTAATATAAAAAAAGCCAGATTAAAATAAGACAACACAATAAAAAAAAAGCCCGCGAAATTAGAAAATTTGCATTATTTTTGGAACAGACCTCGTATGACCACGCAGTAGATTTATTAGAGTATAAGCTCATATAACTGAATTCCAGCACAACAATTTTACGGTTCATATATTGAATAGTTCGTATAACTGAGAGTTCATATAAGTGAGACTTCACTGTAATTTGCAAAATTTAATTTTGAAATTGCGGACATGAAAAATTTTAGTTTTTCGCGTTTTCCGGAATTTTCTATTTTTCCATTTGAAAAACCTTCCGGGAAAGTTCCGTACAAAATTCTATACAAAAAATTCAATTTTCCCGACTTTTGCTGTGGGCTTTCGTAACATTTTTTTTTTTACAAAAACTTGACACTTACAAAAAAATAAAAAAAAATTAAAGTCCAATCATTTCAGCCGTTCACGATTGATGAATTACTTTACATTTTTCACACCATTTTAATGCATAGAACAAGAAGGACGAGGAACTAATAAAACATCTTTCTAAATAACGCAGCTACAATTGTGGGTCATCAGACCTTCGACAACACGTCAATAAATACAAGAACTGATTTAGGCCTTAGTGTTATTGCCTTTAAGATTTTGTTTTCTTAAATGGCTTCCTATAAACATCTTAAACTCATATTTTTCTTTTACTTTCCGTGCAAATCAAAACCTTCTAATGAGTCTATTCCAACATCTTAAAGATAAAAAAAAATTAAATTGAACTTTTAACAAAAAGTTAAGGAAAAATTAAAAGAAAAAAACAAATCTTAATAAAAATTAAGATGTCGTGGTGATATTAGTTTATTTTTTAATGCATTTGCAAAATAATATATTTGAAAAAAAAAAATTAATAAAAAAAAATTTCGCTAAAACTAAATAATAACTGTACAGAAGTTTTTTTTTCATAAATGTTTTAAATTAAGAAAATAATAATAAAACACAAATGTGAATAAAGAATTGAGAAACGAAGATAAATTAAATACTAATTTTAGGTAAAAGATTTAAAATAAAAAAAAAAACATTTTAAATAAATATTGAATTTGCATTTAAAAAATGAATAATCGAAATTTGAAGGACTTGAAAACAAAACAATTTGGCTTTAGTTTAAAAAAAAAAAATGAATAAAATAACTTTCCATTGTAAATACCTGTGTTAAGTATTTTCCTTTCTTCTTTTCTAATTCAGCTATACGAAAAATTTCTTAATTTTTGTTTCTTTCCGTGGTTTCACAATTTGGTTGTTAATTGACTTAAAATGACAAAAAACAAAAAGAAAAACACTCTAGGGGCTGTTTGCACTACAACTTAATTAAAAAGAAAAAAAATATATGTATACATAAATCCATTTAAAAATGCTGCATAAATTCTGAATTAAAATTTTAAATAACAAAAACAAAATGAAGTGAAATAAAAATAGTCTAAAAATAATATATAAATATAAATAATGATATATAGTATATATATGCAAACAATTTGTGTAACATTTTTGTAAATATTTAGTAAACAAAACAAAATAAAAATAAAACAACAGAAAATCACAGAAAACAAAACAAAACAATTCAACTGAAACAACTAGATGTAAGAAATCTGCTCTTTACTTTTAAGATTTCTTAAATAAGTTTCATTTTGGTGTTTTGTGGTTTCTTAATTTGTTGTGTTGGTTAGAAGTATAAAATATTTTTATAAAATTTAAACAAAATATGGATGCTGATGATGATAAGTGGTTTCTTTTTTTAATTTTCTTTTTTATTTTTTTTCTTCCAACTTGTAGAATAAGTTTTTGGTTTTACTTTTTCAACTTAAAAATATTTTATTCGCATTTCTTATGTTCCGGAGAATATTCTGTAAATTATGTTTTGTTTACTGGAAGAGATGAATGAATAAAAATCTGTAAAAAATGAAAATGTTCCATTTTTTTATTGTTTCAAATAGTTTTTCACAGTTTCTACCACAGGATCCATATACATCATATGACTTTTTATGCGTGTCTTGAAAGAATGCACAAGTCTAAGCCTCTTGAAAATGTCTTCTTGCTTTTAACGATGCCATCTAAACTCACGTAGCCCGGCACCTTACCTTAAGCCGCTGTTTATCAGCATTCGATATTCAAGAAAATTTCAAGTCTACAAACATTGGTGTAGGATTTTGTAAGGGTGCCAAAGACAAATTTAGTTGGCGAATGTGATGACTTTTATCCGCAGACTTACTGTGACTAGCTCCGGTATAATGGTAAATAACCAATCGTTTTAGACTGTTGACGTGACAACCCGGTAGTCTAAAGTAAGAGGGTTCAATTTTAAGTCATACAAACAGGTTGCTTATCTTAAATTGCAATTAATTAAAACTTCAGTGCAAAGTCAATAAGTGTGTAAAGCTTGCTAACAAATTTACGGCCTGCTAAATCTATGCCAAGTTAGAAAAAAAAACGGTCAAGTACAAGTTTTACTCTCAAACCGAGAGTCTCGTAGGTAAGAGCTCTGAATTATATTCTACACATAAAAAAAATAGCGACAATGAAAATAATCGAAAGCCAAATAACTTTTGATTTTTATCAACGCAACAATGTTACTTGAGAAAAAACATTGAACAGTGCATCAGATGTAAAAAAAAAATGATATTTTGGGCAGCCTAAAAATAAGCTACGCTGTAATGTAGTTTTTGCCTTCTACCGAAATACAATAGTTTGCCGAAGGCTTTTGCTACTCTATGTAAAATGTAAAAAGTAAGAGTAGGGTACATTTACTACTCTCAGTTTTTACATTTTTGGCTAGATTTCAATAAATAGTGCACGCTGAGTTCACTGCGTGTACTATTTTATCGCTGTCCCGCGTGTGTTTTTTATCCACCGCTTTATATCTCAAAAATATGACATAGCACGTTGAAAATGGAACTTCTATTTTATTTTTCAAAATCTATCCAATTGTATCTCACTCGAGAAAATCCAATCGATTTTTTTTAATTTAGTATTAGTATTACCGCTCGCACCATATTCCAATGATGATTGATATTTGTATACTTAATTTTGTGTCATTAAGATAAAAAAACAAAACAAAATTTTAAACCTAGATAGGAAGTTTTATTTTTTCGTCCTAGTATAACAATATTAGCGGGGTTCACACCTTACTTGATGATATGGTTGAAAATCAAAATGAATGCCTAGCGTTCAGACTATACAACTGCTTGCCATACTTCATTTGCGGTAAAAATTTTGAAGCATCAACACGGGTGCACGCGCTCTTGTTGCGGTTATAACTAATAATAAATACTTGAAAATGAGGAAAAACGCAAAATGCAACATTGAAAGGTGTATTTCCTCATGTCTCAATCAGCATATGGAAATACATCTTTCAATGTTTTCTGATTATTCCTTCCGCTCAAGCTCGATGTTCATTCTCTGATGTCAAAACAAAAATGAAAAAATGGTCTAAAGTTGTACGACGGCTGTTCACACCTTATAATTTATCATCAAGCATTCGAAAAAGTCGAATAAATTTAACTTTCGTACGATAAATTTGATGACAAATTGAAAGAGCGTTCACACTCTACAATTTAGCCCCATCAAGCATAGTCATCAAGCAAATTGTAAGTTGTGAGCCCCGCTATTTAAACAATGTTGCTCTAGCTTGCACAGACATATGTTTCGAACTCAATTTCTGTAATTTAAATGGCATTTGGAGGAAAACTATGGAAAAAAACCTCCATTTGAAATTGTTTAAAGTTGTTATTTTTTGCCATATATGGCTGCTTATCCAGTTACGCGTTTTTCAAGCTAAAAAAATATCATTAAACATAGGCACTTAAGTGTGTTTTAATGATTTTCTGGAGTATTCCTTAACAATCATATCGAACTTCAATTATTGTTTGCTTTTTGCTGTTTTCGTATATTCTGGACTCAGAGTGAGAAAATGTGTTTTATCAGTAAAATTCTACTCGTTCTCATCAATTGCAGGCACCTGCACATGTTCTTTACAACCAATTTCACTATCACGCTCATCCTCAAAATCAAGGATTTCATCCTCACTCTGACTTCGGCCGGTGGGAATAACACACAAACTTTTTTCCATACAAAAAGTTCCATTTCTTACTGGAAAAACGTCAAAATATATGAACATCCATATTGAGCTGAATGGATAACGAGTTATACAGTTTGTCAAGAAGGTGTTTACACAACCTAAAAAACAAGCAATTTCTATATTCTTGTTACAAATAAGATTACTTCGAGACATTTTACTTCTAATTTCTTTTGTTTTCTCGAAAGAACACATATTGAATAACTAAATAACAATTTATTTTACTAAGGACCAATGCCGAAAAAAGGAATAAGTTTAAAGAGGCAAAAATAAGACCGTCAAGAAAGTGCTTACACTTCTTAATAGTAACAGGCGGGGTGAGTGCGATAGCTTCGGCCCTGAAAATTGATAATGGTGTTTTGTAAAGGGGTCAAAAATAAACATTTTTTACTAAGGGAGGGGTGGCCTATCTCAAACCATTTAGGAGGTAGGAACAATACTTACAACGAAGTACTACATCAGTTTTGAAAACCAGAAACTTGCTCTTTAATTATGGCTTTAAGTTAAATTATTCATGTTCATAGTTTTTAAACAAATTGCATGCAAACTCAAAATTTTAATAAAAAGAGTGGAAAAAAAATCGTTAGACCAATTTTTTTTCAAAATTGTGAAATGATGCGCTAAATTTGATTTTCGTAATCAATGCTGATTTCAATTCTGAATCGAACACAAAAAATCGAATGATTTAACGTCTGCTCCTTGAGAAAATTAAGATACTGTTGCATTTTTTTGGTATTCACCCGCTCAAAGACAGAGTGCAGAAATTCTTGTACCATACCGCCTTATGCCTTTCTTACTTGCGTGCGGACAAACCCTCTCTGTGTGGTTTAAACTGTCTCACAACTTCGTCGCTTCGCTAAGCGTCTGCAACCGCCAGGTTAAAAAAAAATTAACTTTGGAAGTAAAATGTCTGGAAGTAACTTTATTTGTAACAAGAATATAGAAATTGCTTGTTTTTTAGGTTGTGTAAACACCTTCTTGACCGTATCTTGTTCCACAATTTCGCAGTCACAATCAAGCATTTACTTAACATGAAAAAATCGCATACTAATTACATTAATCAAAAATAGCATTAATTTCCATTACTGCTAGGAATTCGTAACTGCCACTTGAAAATATTGTTTCGACAGTTCAAATTAGATATTGTTATAGTTTTTTTTATTATTGTAATTGGCAGTCAAACTTAACAGTTTGTCATTGAAAAAGTGCAGTACAGTATAAAATACGGAATTGAAAATACGTTTGGATAGGCTGCACGCTAAAGGCAAAGGAACGGAAGCAAATACTGTTAGAGTAAAATCCACGCCAGTAAAACGAAAGCAGTATTCTTCTTTTTAACATTTAACTTACAAATGCCCAACGGGTTCTAAAAGTGAACATTTTGGATAACATGATTCTTGAGGTTTTAAATTGTGTACTATAATTCCAATGGCTTTTATTCCAAGCCTGGCGTTGTAGGGCAGTGATTTGTAAACAACTTCCATCATTCCATCCGTCCCAGATGAGAATTACTTTGAACCCTCCCAAAAGTAAAACAAATATTTTGTGAGATGATGTATTAAAATAAAAATCTTTATTTACTTTTTACTAGACTTAAACGTTAAGCGTTAGTCAGATTTTGACAAACATATTGTGGGGACAGGTTGTAGTTAAAAAAAATTCTCACTGCAATTAGAATTAATTGTTCGTGATGTTGTTATAAATGCATTTTGAAAACGTCTGATAGCTTAAAATTATTTTGATGGATACATTTTGAAAAAAGTTTGATAGATTAAAATTATTATTTTAAAGATTAAATTTTGAAAGCAGTTGAGAGTTAAAATTATTTTGACGATTAAATTTTGAAAACAATTGGTAGTCTAAAATTATTTTGACGAAACACATTTTGACAACAGCTGATAATTTATAATTATTTTGATGGACATATTTTGAAAATAGTTTGATTGTTTAAAATTATTTTAAAGATTACATTTTGAAAGCAACTTACAGTTAAAATTATTTTGACGATTAAATTTTGAAAACAATTGGTAGTCTAAAATTATTTTGACGAAATACATTTTGACAACAGCTGATAATTTATAATTATTTTGATTCACATATTTTGAAAATAGTTTGGTTGTTTAAAATTATTTTAAAGATTAAATTTTGAAAGCAATTGATGGACTAAAATTATTTTAACGATTGAATTTTGAAAATAATTGATAGGTTAAAACTGTTCTAACGAACACTTTGTGAAAACAGTTGGTAACAGCAAATTTAAAAAATCTTTTTTACCAAATATGTTGCAAATGTTTTTGCTCTGCCTTGCACTGCACTCAAACACAGTTGTTGCTGATATCTTGAAGTACTGATCATTACATACGTTTCAAAATGCTATTCATCCTTCTTAAATACGCATCCGCCTTTTCTAGCGCACGCCTTGATTCTTCAGAAGAACATTTGAAATCATTTGGGGCTATTATATTCATTCTTTCTAAGATATCTTCAAACAATGCCTTTCGCTTAGTTGCTAATATCAGCATGTCCTTGACCAGTACACTTTGTTCGTGTAGAGAATCGCTCAGTGTCATCAGGCGATTCATTAGCTGTTCCACAGATTCACCATTTTTAATATCGCGTTTAGGAACACAGGAAAAAAAGATGTCAATAAAAGATGTGAATTTATTTTCTTTCAGGGTAATTGTATCCCTGCACATCAAGTGTGCAATCCTAGCCTCTTCCTTAGTTAATTGACAAACACGTGGATACTTCTTAAACGGAGATCTGAAGGTTGTTTCTAATTTGAATTTTACCGCATATACGTTGTCAATCCAATACTAATGATTAATTAGTTAACGGGTGGAAATTTATCGATTGAATGTAAAAAATTGTTAGTTACCTGGAGCCACTCACAATTTCTTTTGCGGGCACCCGTTTCGTTTAAGATTTTTATAAGATTTTTCCAAAATCTTGTACAGAATTTTATTGGCATATCCTCGTATTCCTCGTATGTCTGTATATTCATCTCCAAATTCATCAAAAGGATTTCTATCTGTATGGGAAGTACAGGTCCTCTAAAACGATGCAATATGAATTTTATTTTTTTTTTTACTTTGAATCGGACTTTTAGATAAAAATAAGATAACTCACTTTTTTTTCCTCATTTTGATGGATCGTAAATTTGGTAAAAAAAAATTAATGTAGAACACGGAAACAAATTTAAAACACCAAACAAAGTTCTGTTAGACAAATATGTACATATATGTATGTACGTAAGTAAAACGGTCTAACATACAAATTAAAAATGATGAATTGTTATCGTTGTGAATCAATCGAGTGTTTCTTGCTTTCTGGTAAAAAACAAAACGGCGCAGTTGAGAAATAAAGAGTGTACCGTTGGAGGCTTAGTTGGACCGTCTGTATAAGAGAGCTGTCAGTCTTTTGCTCCGGAGTACGTTCATGGTTTGGGAGATTTTAGATCGGCTAAAGTGCCGCTTATTGTGGTAGCCCAGCTGCAAAGACGGCTCTGGTTTCCTTAACGCTCAACCCACAGAAAATCTCAAACTTTTTTTGTTGTGTAAAATGATCATGGAAAAAATTATTATTTTGCATTGAAATTAATATTTTTTCAGCTATAATCACACAAAATTAATTTTTGCTTGGCTTTTAATTGGCAATTATGAGTATTTAATGGTTTTTGGCTTTGTTTTTTGCCCTCGTGTAGTTGCAAACGAATAATGACACGAATCATAACGAACAAAGAAAGTGTACACCCTCGTTTCGAACATTCAAAGACTCATAAAACAGACTCTGGTGCTCCGATTTTGGAATTTGTTTTTAGCTTTGAAAAGGTTTATTTTATTTTATTCAGTTAAGGTAATAATACAATGAATGCAGTACCAAGAAGTTCGCATGGTTATAAAAAGAAGACTTTTTTAGAGTTAAAATAAGTGTGCACCTTAATAGGAAGACCAAAAACTTAAGACTAGAACTAAATCTGTTATCTCTTTTTGTTAAAAATAGCTCTGAAATATCCAAGTGTTGATTCTACTTACTTTTTAGCCAGTTCGGTAAGACTTTTATGCCATTCATCCACTAAAATCAACTTCAAAGCATTTTTCTTGTAGTCTTGCATTTATGGATTTACGTAACAAAATATTCAGACAAATTCTGGTTAGATTAGATGATCAATCATTTACGTAGAAACCTTTATATGAGTCTTTGAATATTCGAAACATGAGTGTACATTTTCTTTTGACTCTGTCTGTAGATTATGGAAACGTCTGTCTGTCATTAAATTTCAATTTTAGTAATTAGTAAACCACTTAGAGTAATAAAATGCAATTTCAGAAAAGATGTACATATTTCATTTGCGCTATAAAAATTCGGAAAAAATAATTGAAAGAAAATGAAAGCTGGCAGTTGTTTCCTTATAAGTTGACCAGTTTTACCTTCACCAATAAAGTTCAATTTTCAATGTTTCAGTGAACTTCCAATTGATTGTGGACTAGTTTGCGATCATTTCCTCTCTCAAGTTCCAACATAACGATTTTCAAACGGCTGCACAGTTGTTTACGTTGTATAAAGGCAGCTTCTAAGCCATTTATTCACTTACATAACTTAGCTAGAAATTCTTAGAACGACCGACAAAAGTTCGTTTTCGACCAGTTTTCAATCGCGATTATAAGTGTTTGTCTTTAAGCCCGATAATCTATTTATTATGATGACGACGCACAAATATTATATTATTTACCTGTTTTCAATCCATAGCTTGTGGAAACAGGCAAACAAATTGGTCCAACAAATGACTTCTATTGTTACTGGAACAGCGATACTAAATGTCAAATCCTCTACAACTGTCCCCATGTACTTGAAACACCTCGGAAATTGCAGAATTTAATTCTAACTAACCATTTGTACGGATATTTAATCAAAGAACAACAAAAGTACCCAATTCGAAACAAAAATAAGCAGAGCAGATCAAAAGAATGAGTGGGACAAATTTCGTCAGACGACAATCAGAACCTTTGAGATCTATGCCAAATCAGTTAAATGGTAAGATAAACTGCCAATAAACTTAAGATAATTGAATTAAATTTATTTATATTTTAAGTTGTATGTCGTTGTCCCATTATTACTTTGAGGTTAAATCTGCGATTTTTTAAGTTGCTTCAACTTTTTTTTTTAGTTTTTCTGCTGATGAATATTTATGATTTTTGTTTGAATGATTGTTTGTGCTTTCGAACCTTGCATTTAAGTTTAAATTTTGTTTTAAGAATTCCGAGATAGTAAGCATTACAGTATAACCTCGATTATCCTGACTAATTATTGACGGTAGGCATGTGGGCGCCGTGGCTTAATCGTTAGTGCGTCGGACTGTTAAGCGAGAGTACCCGGGTTCGAATACAGTTCGGGGGAAAAACACCACAAACAATTTTCACGGCTCCACCTCCAGCGAACGACTGACAATCCTCCTGGACTACTTCTGTCACGGAAAGCTTTCACAATTCGCCGTTCGGAATCGGCAATAAACTATAGGTCTCCTTCACATGTGTCAAATTATAACGCGCACAACACAATGGAGGCGCGAGAAGTTAGGCCCTGATCCTTCGTGGGCTGCTACGCCACTAATAATGATGAGGCATCCGAATAAACACAAATCTGGTTAATCGAATGTATGAAGGAAGCTAGTTTTTCACATTTTATTACACAACACCTAATGAGCTAATGTAATATTAAGAACAAGAAAAAGTAATGAATAAAGTGGGGTAGGGCGGGGCTAATTGGGCCACTTATTTTGAAGTCCCATAAATACCAACCTATTCGCAATACAACTACGAGCCTAGGATCAATTTAAAGAATGAATATCTGGGTTCTTTATGCAATTCAGGAAAATTGAAAATATGTAGCCGCAGGGGAATAATATTGTTCCAAATGCGCCAAATCCAAGCGGCGGTGCTAGCCCCACCAGCAGGGCAAGTTTGGAAAATTTTATTCGAAACACAACAAGTGAGAAACAGTCGCTATTGCAGCTAATTCAAATCAAAATGGCGTCAAGTTCAGGTGAGCTCAACTTACCCCTTTACCCTTACCTTACTTGAAACAGTTTTAATTTTTAAACGAAATACTTAAACACAATAGCGTACCTCATAAAAAAAATGCACCTTATTGTAAAAGGTCCAACTTTCATGGGACCAGGAAAAAGTTTCGAATTACAGAGGTTTTCGAAAAAAAATATTTCTCACTTTCGCATTTCAACTAAGGGTTGTTGAAGAATGAAAAGTTAACTTGACTTTTGAAACTAAATAGGCCATCATTTGCGAATTGTAGAGGTTTTCATGTAGTTTTGCACAAAAAAAAGTTCGAACTACCGAGGGGACCAAAGTGCACAGGTTCTCTTCGATTTACAGAGGTTTTTTTCGGGGGACTGTGAGAATGCTTCGATTTATAGAGATTTTCAAGCTATCGAGAATTTACTGTATAATGAAAATTAATAAGTTACAACTCCATATGACACAACTTTCTACTTCCATAGTTTCATGCCCTACAATCCTAGACCTGTTTTTTTATGCTTTCCAATAATCTTATGGGCGTTAGCGTGCGCCGTGGCTCGAAAGGTTAGTGCGTCTGCGAATCCGACCCGGGGAAAGAACACCACAAACAATTTTCACGGTCCCAACTCCAGCGAACGACTAACAATCTTCTGTCATGAAAAGCTATCGCAATCCGCCGCTCGGAGCTGGCAATAAACCGTAGGTCCCCTTCACATGTGTCAAATTATAAAGAGCTAGACATTGGCCCTGTACGGGCTGTTACGCAGATTATTTATAATCTTTATCAAACTTCGCAAATAAAACAAACCAAGAATTCAGCCCAAACCAGTTTTCTGTATTAGCTCTAATTGACTTATAGTAAAGTTTAGAATTTCAGCTTCCAACTTCATCTGTGTCAGTTGCGTCAGGTTGGCGGCCTTAATCCTTCTCGACAAGGACATGAAGAACATATCTGTGGCATCACTCTCTGGACAGCCGTTCATTTGTGGCTCTTCTTTACATTTCAACAGAGTCAAATCTTTGTTTGGATCCAAATTCTCAATTTTTCTCGCTTTCGGTGGTGCTGGTGTAACAAAGTCAACCTTTTGAAATTGATCCATTGAGAACATGCTCTCTACTTCGAACTCTGGCACAATTGATAATGGTCCAACGTTATTTAATCTAAAGAGAATGTTTTTTTTTAGCTTTATTTATTGGATTTTATTTGATAAAACTCACGTGATTGGTTGAGAGGTGTCGGCCAGGAAGCTGAGGGCATCATAGTAGCGCCATTTGTTGTGAGCTTTTATGCCGTTTTCATGAGCATGCTGTTGGGCTTTCGTAATTCTTCGAAATCTATCCCTAAGGCTTGTCCAACGGGCTTTACACTTTTTTACTGGAAATTAGAAGGAAATTAATTTTATTGAATTTAGTTATTAGAAACCAGGCAACATGTGACATTCGTTTCCCTACTTTCCTTTTGATGTCGTTTTTTAAAAGGAGCAACATTTTTGGGATTCACTTGGATCAGGCTTCAGGTTCTGAGAGGCATCCCCTTTTAAAGCGAAAAGCTTTTGCGACCGCCATACAACAACTCTTTTGAATTTTTGGAATGATCTGCTGAATTTTGGAGTATTTTACTGTTGTCAATTGGTAAAATACCAATAAATGGCTTAAGAATATTATTTTCTCTTTATCAAAAATAAGAGCAAATCAAAATTTCCGTAAGAAAACCTTTCCATATAAAAATAAGGAAAAAACATCTTTTGTCTAGTACCAAGAAAAATATAATTTTTCATGTTTTTCTGAAAAATCTTTTTATACTGTCTGTACTATAAAAAGACTGTCGACCAATTATTGGGAGTACAACTTGAAAGACGCGCATTGTTACTAACTTCATATATATTCACACGCGGTATTTTTTTGACAGTGACAGCTATTGTATGTTAAAGAGCGTCGAAAAATCTAGTTAATTTCATCTGTCAAATTATACACAAGTTAATTTACACAAGTTTTGTTTTGCGTTTAAAATGTCGAATTTTGTGCCTTCAAAGCAACATTTGCGGGAAGTTTTAATTCACTACTTTCATTTGAAGAAAAGTGCAACAGATGCGCTACGTTTACTCATTGAAGCTTACCCTGACTATTCTGTAAGTGTCAGAATGTGTCAGGAATGGTTTGCACGCTTTAAAAGTGCTTGATTTTGACGTTGAAGACAAGGAACGTCCTGGCCAAGTGAACATGTTTGAAGATGCAGAATTGGAGGCATTACTGGAAGAAGGCTCATGTCAAACTTAAGAGGAGCTTGCGAAATCATTGGGAGTTACCCAGCAAGCAATTTCCAAACGTTTCAAGCATTGGGAATGATCCAAAAGCAAGGAAATTCAAATAAATGGTTTTTTTTAACAAAAAAATACGCGTCTTTCAAGTTGTACTCCTAATAAAACATGATTTTTGTTCTCGAAATAAATTTATAATACTTAAGTCGTTACATGGGTTCGATTTTTTCTTATTATCTTATAAATTTTTACAAGATCTCGAGAATGTTATCCGAAATTTTCAAATCGATCTGAATAAAATTTTTCAGAGATACAGCTTTGGGAAGCTACGATCTAAAAGTCGGGTTTATTGTTACTTAAAAGTCGAAACAAATGCGTTTTTCTTGAAACTGTGTTTTCAGTCGGTTCGGTCGGTTGCCAAAGATTCTAGAAAACTATTTAACCAATGTTGATGAAATTTAACACAGGCCAATTTACGAGGATTTGGACGAAGGATTTTTTTCTTTTTTTCTACCAAAAAAAAAAGAACAAAGTTGAGCAAATTTTACCAAAATTTTAATTTTTTTTTGTAAAAAGGTCTGCCAAAGAACCAATTTTACTTTTTTTTTCCTTCTTCTAAATTCTAGTTTATTGTTAACCAAAACACGATTTTTTTTCAGTTCAGATGATCCTGTCATGAATTCTACAGTCAGTGCAGACGCAACTTTTTTCTGAGCGGTCACCGGAAATGACGTCACAATGGAAGTTTTGAATATTTTCGTTTCAAGGTTCAATTTTTTTTTCCAAATGTATGGGTAAGTTCATATTTGCAACCATCTACATATTATACATGGACTGCTAGTCTAATGTAACTTTCATACATTCTCTGCGCGAGATTTGGTTCCAACATATCATGCGACATAGCAATAAAGTGGTGATTTTGCGAAACTCACTTAGAGACTTAGAGATTTTCTTGCATAGAAAGTGTCACCGACATCTATGGATATTTTGAGCGTTTGTATAACAAAAGTATAAAGAACCGTGGTACATTGTTTACCTTTGTCCATGGTATCCATATTTTTTTTGCATAAGCCTAATCCTTTTTCCTTAATCCTAACACGAGTACCTTATAAAATTGAGCACACAAATAAAGGATTTTCCAATAAGGATTTGGCAACCTTTTTTTTAAGTAAAACGCAAACCATTTTTCAAAAAACTTACTATCGACTTGAAGTATTTATGAATAGAGCTCGACTTCGTTCATGTGGCCACCGTGGGCACGTTTGCAGCAGTCGATTCGTGGGACCTATTTTTCAATAACTCGGTCACACATTTCGCATTCAATGTTGGCTCTGAGATCTTCCAATGTCGTCGACTGTTGGCATAAACTAATGACTTAACGTAGCCCCAAGGAAAATAGTTTTGAAGAGTTAAATCGATTTGTTTGATGAGCATTTTTGGAGTAACATGCTCATCAAACTTACTCTTCAATAAATCGATTGTAACGTGTGCTAAAGCTTGTGGCACTATTCTGTTGAACATGTCGTGCAAGTCCATTCCTTCCCATTCGAGTCAAAAATAATCGGTGGCTATTCACAGTAACGTGACGATCGTTATTGTCGACGAAAAAATATGGCCTGATAGCACAGCCGGCATGCAAACCGCACCAAACAGTTATTCTTTTGTGGATGTAGTGGGAACTCATGAAGCACATGTGAATGTTCACTAATAACGCATACTTTGCTTATTGACGAACCCATTGAGACAAAAAAGAGCCTCGTAACTGAGGATGATTTTGCGATCAAGTTCATCATTTTGGCGCATCTCTCAAGCTCAATCGAAAACGTACGTCTCTTCAAATGGTCCATCGGCTTCAATTCTTAAGTCAGCTTGATCTTCTATGGGTGTAAACGAAGATCCTTACGCAAAATACGCCATAATGTGGTCTGAGCGATGGTCAATTCTTGAGAACACCGTGGAATTGACTGACTTGGATCGTTTGCTACGGACGCCTGAACGGCAGCGATATTTTCGACACTTTGACCAATCCGTTGTCTCACTGACACGGCAACATCACACAACGAATATGTAGACTCAAATTTTTGCACTTGCCTGTCCACTAGGGCGAGAACTACGGCCGAAAATTCGAGTTTCGCTCTTAAAGTTGCGGTCACCGACTCCTAATTTCGGTAGAAAATTTTTATAGTTTACAGACGTTGCTCGTTCGTGGACTTTTCCATGATGAAAATGTTGAGTTTACTGAATCAATTGACAACGACAGTTCGATGATTAGTGAAAGGGTGCGTTCACAAATTAAATTCAATGTTGTCAAGTCCTTTTTGGAAGGTTAGGTTACGTTGTTCTTACCTTTGATCTTAAAACTGAGTTATTGCGAGACTGAGCGAATATATTTTGGAGATTGAAATTCAAAGCTAGTGACAAATTCTGTAGGTAACTTTGTTGAAAATTATGACAGTGTTCCGGCTTATGTCGCCAGTAAATAACGCAAAATTAAGGCATGTACATATGAGGACACAAAAGAATGTGCTGAAAGACCTACAATTTCTTTTCTTTAACAAGTTTTTTCCTTCAAATGGTTCGATGAGCGAATATTTTCTGGAGGCACAGTACATACAAACATTGAGGTTTTGATTAAAATACAAAAACCGCTAAAATGTCTCCTACCTACCCTCTCACAAATTCAAACAATTGAGATAAAAGCGCGAATTGGTAAAATTCACTTCCTCTTCCGCCTGTCATCCCCAAAAATTTGACGTCCCGTCGTCAGCGTCAAAAACGTCTCCACTCTCTCAATCAACAACGCCACAAAAAAAAAACCAACACACACACGCACACACACTCAGTATTGTGTCATCGAAAATTTGACACTTCTTACTTGGCGTATTCAATTCATGCGAGATTTCCATCCATGCCTGTTCCTTTAGCTCAACATATCTATTCGACTTATTCGCAGGATTGTAAATAACTTCCCTTCGTCTAGTCGCCTCGATTAGTCTCTCATCGAACATAAACATTTTTTCTTCCAAAATCACTTTGATTTGTGTTGTCGTCAAAAAAGCAAAAAAACGAAAAAAAAAAAATTTCAAAGTTCCTCTCCGAGAGTTCACCGTCAAAAATTTACATTTCAACCGAAAACGTCACCTGCACAAATGACGGTCAGCGACACACTACTGTCGCTCAGTTGAATACATTGACGTTACTGTGTGACGTCGTTGACGTTGTGTTACTTGTGTGGGTGGTTTAAGGCAGAGTGCGCCTGACCGATGGTATATAGAAATTTCCCTTCGTTGCGGTAGTGTAGCCACTTTGTGATGCGAGAAATTTCCCACGAGTTTTTGTTTAAAATGATGAGTGGAGATGACAACGAGAAAGTGAATTCCATTAGAAAAAAAAAGAGGAAATGAAATGAAAGAAGATATAGCAAAGAGAAAAAAATATTTTTCAAAGATTTATTTCTATTGGGCGATGAATTCTTTTAAACAATTATACAAAAATAAGAAGGGAAAACTCTGTTGCAATATTTTTAAGTACCTTTATGAAAAACTACCCGTGGAACTAACTAACATGGCGTATTTAATCTTCTGCGAGACGTTGGAATTCGATTTTTTCACACATAACAATTTTCCTCCAAGTGTCAGACATTCGTTTCGATTCGAAAGTACTAAATAAAAAATATTCTGAAAAGTGGAAACACTTCTTTCTGCCTTATACACTACGCCATGATTTATTTACAAGTTTCCTATCACGTTTGTCGCAAATGTCACATTTGTTTATTTTCCATTCAATCAAAATAAAGAAAAAGCCTACCAAGCGCTTTGTTTCCTATAAAAAAACAGCGTTACTTTTCCAGTTAGGCCTGAAAATGCAAACGGATCTTGGCAGACATTCCAAAAAGTACCAAGCGTATCGTGTCCAGCTGCTGGATAACCCTACAGATGGAAACAAGAGCAGGTAAACATGCGCAAACAATCGACTAGACCAGCAATCCCGATGTCGGCTTCGAATTTCCACAGATCGGAGAGCCACCGGCTTCGTCTGTACAAAGGCAGGTCACCCCACAACACACACTCAAAGTGTTTGTCCGCGCAAAAAAAAGAGCGGCCTGTGCATATTCGGAAATTTGGTGTGAAATCAAAAATAACCTCCCACCAGCTGTCGTGTATGCCAGTTTCGTGTACGTACTGCAGCGTTGCTGGTGGAAAGGTTCAAATAATCCATCTCTCTGTTGACTTGAGTGAAACTGCATGCGATTTCTTACTCCCTGAAACCTCAAACCACCCACCACGCTCCAAAAAATAAGTGATTTGCGGCAACTGGACAAAGGATTTTTGTATGAATTCATTGAAATGTGCAAAAGTCTACCGTACATGTGGCAAAGGGAGAACAAACAGTACAGTGATCGGCGATTAAGGGACAAAGCCTATCAGAAGCTGATAAAGAAGTACAAGGAAGTGGTCAAAAATGCTGACCGGGATACAATTGTGAGGAAAATCAACTCAATTCGCAGCTGCTCAGGAAGGAGGTAAAGAAACTTGAGGCATCCAAGCGATCTAGATTCACGGATAGCGATGTTTACAAACCAAATTTTTGGTATTTTAATCATTTGGAGTTTCTGAGAGAATGCCCGGCAGATGTTGATTGCGGTCAGGAATCAGGTGAGAGAAATGGTTTTTAGTTTGAATGAATTGAGGCTCTGTGAAGTTGGGAGAGGAGCTAGTTTGCTTCAGTGCTCAGCCGGGTGCGGCAGGGATTTCGATATCGAAAAGGAGTGCCAAAAACCTGCCTACCAGTGGCGATGCATCCATATAACCAGATTCTTACCGAGTTACCTTTTAAAATTCCAATTCTTCAACAATGTATCAATACAACAAGCAACATGAATTTTAATATTTTCATATAAACATGATAGTTGAGTTTTTCCTACACCTGCACACGTAAGTTTTGCTGCTCTATGTAAACACATATACCACACAAAACACTGCATGCCTCTTCTCCATCAACCTACCGTCCCCTTTCTGCGATAAGCACGTATCTACAAAAAATAAATTTTTCAGAAATTAAAAAATATGAATGGTACCCCTCCATCTAGCACAATACTGAAACATCAGGTCTTTTTCACTTTCACGCTCGTTTTGTTGATTATTTTGACTCTGGCTAAGTCCATACTTGGGCAGTTGGCTAGTAAGTGTTTCATAGTCTCCTTAGCCTGTCCACAATGTCTGCAGATTTCCCGTCTGCTGAAACTCATCTTGTGCAGGTGGTACTTGCATTTTTCGTGTTCTGTAATTGCTTCACACAGGTTGGCTTTGCTCTAGAGCCTCTATAGCTCGTTTGGGGTTGTGGTTCTATTTCATGAACTTCCACTCATTTTACAACAATGTTTTGTTTTCCTTGTGTTCTTTTTTCGAATTCCGTTAGTGTTTGGAGACGTATGGGCTACGCTGATACTAACAATTTGCAAAATTCGGTCCTTGAACGAATTATCTTATAATCGGATTGAAACCTCCTCAGGTAAAGGGTGATTTTTAATCATCTGGAGTTTCTGAGCTATAGGAAAGTTTTTCAAAAAAAAACACATAAAATTCAGAAAAATGCATGAAATCTTTATTTGAATCGATACGGTCCATATAATTTAATGTTTGAAGATTATTTCATGCAAATGTTGACCTTGACTGCGCCTCAAATGGTCCATCCGCTTGGTCCAATTTTGGCATACTCTTTCCAACATTTCGGCCGGTATCTCACGAGTAAATGCTTCAATGTTGTCTTCCAATGCGTCAATTGAAGCGGGATTGTCTGTATAGCCATGAGCTTTAACATAGCCCCACAAAAAATAGTCTAAAGGCGTTAAATCGCACGATCTAGGCGGCCAATTGACCGGTCCCGAACGTGAAATAAAATGTTCACCGAACTTGCCTCTCAATAAGTCCATTGTCTTGCATTTTGGGCAAAAAAAAGTTGGATATCATCTCACGGCAGCGCTCACCATTCACAGTTACGTTACGATTCGCATCATCTTTGAAGAAGTACGGTCCAATGATACCACCAGCCCATAAACCGCACCAAACTGTGACTTTTTCTGGATGCATTGGTAGCTCTTGCAATGCTTCTGGCTGATATTCACTCCAAAATCGACAATTCTGCTTATTTACGTACCCATTGAGTCAAAAATGAGCTTCGTCGCTGAACACAATTTTTCGCGATGAACTTTCTTAACAGA
This sequence comes from Syritta pipiens, assembly GCA_905187475.1. NCBI lineage: Eukaryota > Metazoa > Arthropoda > Insecta > Diptera > Syrphidae > Syritta > Syritta pipiens. The sequence continues at coordinate 10,320,598 of LR994572.1, read as the reverse complement.
GCACGCATTTTGATAATAAAATTCAATAATTTGCAAGCGTTGTTCGTTTGTAAGACGATTCATGGTTAAATTATAGACCAAACTGAAGGTGTTTGACAGTGAAACAAAACACGAAACGTGCGTCAGCTTTTTAAACCAGGATTGCCAAAAAGATAATAGCTAAAAAATCACCCTTTATAAAGTCTTCAAAAACATCAGAAATTATAGATATCGTTTGTGCATTGGATTTTTTTTGCGTCCAAGAATACACACATATTCCCCATAGTGAATTTGAAGACCAAGACTAATTAGAAGACACCGGCAATAATAATCCCAGTAAACACTGAAACGCGGCAGAAGCATTAAGAAATAACAATAAAAAAAAACTTTCAAAATACGTACATTTATTTTTTTTTCGTTGCACTTTATTCGACGTAGTCGCGATCAGTTTTTGCCAAAACGTGCTTTCTTTTACTCCGACGTAAAAAACTTGTTGTCGAAAAAGATGGCAAATTTCCGTTTCACTCGGATTCCGCGATACCAATTTTCACGAAATTCGAAATTCGTAGCCGACTTTTCTCTACGATTCTATTTTTCGTAGTTCATAACAATTTTTCGATTACGATAGAATTCGGGATAGGGGTGGCTGTCGTATCAGTCATGATATCACTTATCTATTAATTCCATGTCTACGGCTAATATTATATCTCGATATGCCTGAATTGAAATCACTAAGAATGGTTATTTTCAAATTTCATTGTTATTGTATCTTGCCGCTTTGTTTAAGTAATAAGTTCAAACCCAATAAATTTTAAAGTTTAAAAGAAAGAATCTTCAAATTAGTTGAAAAAAAGAAAAAAAAAAATCACCGCAGACCCTTAAATTTGAAAGGGAACATAAATTTGAAGAAACAAAAAACACATTCAGCCTCGTAACTTCTCTCAGCCGTCCGCAACAAGCAAAAATGTCAGTTTGCTCTAGTTTTGTCCTACAATAAACAGCTTCTTAGCATTTAGATTTAGACTACTGATGCTGTCGGTTGTATTCAGATCTGGGCGAATTTTAGTCGATCGTTAGATAAGTCTTCAGTCCTTGACACAAGTAAAGTATTGAGAGATGTATTTCTTGTAGTATTAAAAATTAAATTCGAAAGTGATGTAACATTCTTTTGTAACAGCCCTTTTGGGCTGAAAACAAACAACGTTTCAAACGAGATCATTCAGCTCACATATCCCGCCATGACAGATCTCTCTCTCTCTTGCCATCCGCCACGAGAGAGATAGGTTCATTCGAAATAATTTAAGTGTGTTTATTGAAATTATATTAATTGAATAAACGTTTTTATTTGAAAATATTCAAATAAACCCAAGTCTAAATTCTTGACAATTTTTTTAAAAAAAAGTAAAACACCTCAAATAACGTTGGCTTTGTTGGCAATGGTAACCCAAAGTACGACACCATTTTTTTTTTAAATATATGCGAATTACAGAAATACATTCAGGACTGTTCAAACACGTCCTTCTTGAAGAAGACAATAAAATTTGTATAAAGAAGAAGAAATTATCGACTGCTCATGTATTAAATACGGTACCTATATCCCATTATCTAGAGCTACTACGAAATATCTGAGAGGAGTGTCAAAACCAACAACCACAAGAAAAATTCACCAATAAAGAAAAAAAAAACGAATTCTGTTTTTCTGTGTAAACAGAAAAAAAAATATCTACTTTTTTCCAAATAAAATTTTAATTGTCATTGAAAATAAGTTTTTCGTTAGCTTTTAAAATGACCTCTCTTTCAAGATCATTATCGTCATGAAAATCATCAGAAAGGTTCTTCGTTATGATTAATTTCTTAATCGAAGCAAAACTCGAAAGCATTTCCACAGGACCAGATGATGTTAGCGGCGTATTGAACTTGATAAACACTTTTTTTACTGCAGGGTAATCTTTCAGCATGCTCAATGTTTGCCGATGGTCTCTTAAGTACCGGTTAACTTGATGATCTTGTACAGGGGAACTTCTTCCATCATCAAAAACAAAAAAGTCGGAATGACGTGTGTGTCCGCTCCTTCCAAAATCAAAATGAGGTGTATGTACATTTCCTTCTTCATCTGCTTCTGTTCGTCTCCGTTCTTCAGATACAGCATTCTTGAATTCATCACTTACTTTAATTCGTTGATCCTCGGGGATAAGAGTAAGCCATCGATCCTTGAATTGGGGATGTGAAATTGACGCTATTGCTGCTTCCATAAATTCTTCGGTGGAATAATCAAAAAGCTTATCAAAAGCATGGTAGTTATCATTAAACAAAGCTCTTAAGTTCAGTACATTAAACTCGAATGTTTGTTTTAATATGTTGTCGTTCTTATATTTTAATGACAATATCACAGGCAATATCGAACCGTAGTAAGCATTGTGATCGTCCTCAAGTATTTCGAGCGCTTTTGCAACCGGTTCCTTACAAGCCAGAAACTTTTCAATAAATTCAAGTTCTTTATCACTAAATGTTGTTTCCTTTAAGGTTTGGAAAACTTGTACCCATTTAGCCTTCATCGCAATTATTTGTTTTAAGGCGTCATGTAACAAGTTCCATCGAGATCCACTTGGTGTTTTGAGAGTCTGACCTAACAGTTCTTCTAGGACTTTGGCCGACTGGGAAGAAGATGAAGCTCGCCATAGCAAGTTGCACTTTTCCATTGCAGGCATAATTACATTATATATAATAGGTACAAATTCATCGGAAAATATTTTAAAAAAGCAGTCTAAGGCATGATAGTTCAATATATTTGTGTAGCAGAGTCTATATTTTGGCAACATTGTTCGTAACTGTATAACATCATCATACATCCATTCTTCTTGCGAATTGATGTATTTCCAATACGAGAACTTATCATAGTCCCAGTTTACATCTGTGGACACATTTTTACATATTGTGGCTCTCACTTTTGGACTTTCAATCCCGGATTCGTGGTGGATTTCATTACATAGAGTCATAATACCATCGATGGAGCACAATGAAGGAATTCGTCTAAAACCTATAGCTGCAGATCGTCTTGTCAACGTACTTTCTTCAATCCAATGAGCTGTTACATACAAAAAACGCTTGTTACGGCCTGAAAGTATATCAACAGTGGTACAGACGAAGTTTATATGTTTAAATTTCTCCTTCAATTGCTCCAAGTTGGTGTGGAGTAAGTCATCAATTTTCCTGCTCAATGAATGACTGTTAGTGATGTTGAGTCCTGATTGAGAGACGTTGAGATCATCCAAAATACGTTTGAAGTGTGGATTATCAACCACACTTAAACCATCCTTGGAGTGGATGATGAACTTTAATATATCACTGTCGAATTTTTCTTGAGTTACTTGTTTTAATGGTAATTTCCTCTCAACTCTAGGAGCTGTAACATTTATCCTTCCTTTATCTTTTTCCATATGTTTTTTTGGTAATTTCCTTCCAACTCTACCGCCTCTTATGTTTCTACTTGCTTTGTATTCTTTTACCGCATTCTCTCCATGTATTCTTCTTAAATGGCTGAGGTAATTGGATGATGAACTCGAACGGCCTTTTATTTCGACTTCTTTGGGAAGGCATTTTAAACATAAAGCAACAACTTGATTCGCAGTACTTTTTTCTTTTAAGAGACGGAAATTTTTTTCATCAATAATCGTAGGTAATTTCCTGGGAGTCGATGCATCTTTTGTTGATAATGAAGAATTGGATTTATTTTCTTCTGTATCCATAACGATCTCACCTCTAGACGCAACACCCTCTATATCGATAAACTAAATATCTGTTTGTATGAATGAAAACACAGCCGAATAATTAAGCGAACAAACATCGGAAAATAACGTGCGGTACTATTGAATCGCGCAAGAGTACTAAGCGGCAGTGTGGAGTGTTATCGTGATTAGTGTAGTTAGTCATAATTTATTATTAGGTCTGCGCATGATTACTAGTTTATCATGACTAACTATGCTGATTTGAGTCAAGTGGCGATAAGCTACATTGCGACAGCTACAGTGCTGTGCAAAAAAAAAGAACAGTACGAAGAGAGGAATATTATTTTTTAAACTCAAATCACAACTTTGACATTTAAAGTAGAACACACTTAAAAGCGTTGCAACTTCACAGATCGTAATATCGTAAGCCTGACCGACTGGGTCTACTTTCTAGTCGCTCGGACATTTGACAGATGTGTGTATGATTTTTTTTTATTTACAAACGAAATTTGAGTGCGGAAGGGCGATTCTTTGAGTAAATAAGAAATGGTTTTGATTTTAGTTTCAAAATCAAATTGTTTTCTTACTAAATTTGTTTGAGGAGTTTGAGAATTTTAAAGATAAACGGATTTGAAAAGTTGAGTGAGGCGTGCGTCGACATTTTTTTTTTTCGTAAAGTCGATAAAACGCGCACCAACGCCTGTCAAAGACCGACCGAACGCGTCGTTGCGATTTAAACTTTATATGTGAAATTCGAATGTGGAAACGCGATTATTTGAATAAAAACAATATCACTTCTGGTCAGATGACTTTGACTGAGACTCTAAATCCATCCCATCGCCTTATCTTTTTATCTTATCTTTCTTTTTCATGTTATTTGACATTCGTCGATTTGGAAACTGCAGTAAAACCTGTTTATCGGATCACCATCTATTCAAACGTCATTCGAATTTCCCTTAATTAAATCGTCGTCTTCAATTTTCCATAAAAACGTTCAAAATAGAAAATGTAAAATAAGTAAACAGAATTTCAAAGAACTTGATCTGGAAAGCAACTTTGAGGCTATAAAGTGTTTCGAAAATAAACATTTCTCTCTAATTTTGGTACAATTAAAAAACAACCTCTACAATGGAACCACCTCCTATTCGAACAACTTTTTTTCGGTCCCAAGTGTCGGACCCATAGCAAAAAATATATCTAAAAACACGCCGATTTATGTGGGAACAATTAAACTTGTCGCGTGTTCAATGAAGAAATTTTGCGAAAATCAAACAATAATGCACAAAAGAACTCTTGCACTCCCATGCAAAAACTGACTCAGGCACACCGGTTGATAACATCAATAAAAAGGAGAACGTAACACTTTTCTTTTTTCTGTTTTTACTCTGTGAAAATTAAGAGAGCGGTTTTTATACTTTTTCACTACACTGTATGTCATCATCGCTCATCAGCGATGCCAGCTCAAGGGTATTTTTTTTTTTCGGACACGAGGGGAAAATCAGATGAACCGATTTTCTGCATAACGAAGAACTTTTTAAACCATTTCATTGAATTTCATTGATATTTCGCCTGCCACAATCGTACCCTTAACTTGACATTTTTTTACTGCTTCCTTCATTTCTGTACCGTGCAAAAATTATACGAAGAACTTTCTAAGTTCTACCTACAAGTGCGATCGTAAAATATTGTAATGTGGAAACCAAGCTAAATGTGAAAATAATTTAAAATTACTCAAAAAATCGATATTAAAATATTTCTGCAATGGGGAATTTAATGGGAAAAACAATTTTGAAAATGGATAAAAAAAAATTTCATTTGGTGAAAAAATTGGTGATTTCGTCTGTCAAAAATCTGGCAGCACTGGAGCTCATCGCTGCTTGAATACAACCACAGAAAAAATACGTACATGTACACATACGGACAGACGGCAATGCCATAGCTATCTGTTCATATTTTGTAACACAAAAAACTTTCAACTACACATGAGCAAAATATAACCAAATGATTAATGGCTAAATGTCAGTCTTGACTAATGCGACTGACATGATTAATTACTTACTCATGATTAATGATAATAAATGAACATTATTCATGACTAACCAGTTATCATGCGCATGCCTAAAAATATATTATGACTAAACACGTCTGTTGTGGAACGTAACATTCCACACTGCCGCTCAGTATTCTCTCGCGATTCAATAACACCGCACGTTATTTTCCAACATTTGTTTGCTTAATTATTCGGCTGTGTTTTCATTCATACAAACAGATATTTAGTTTATCGATATGGAAGAAGTTGCGTGTAAAAGTGAGATTGTTACGGATATCGAAGAAGATGAATCCAGTTCTTCATTATCAACGAAAGATGCATCCACTCCCAGGAAATTACCCACGATTATTGATGAAAAAAATTTCCGTCTCTTAAAAGAAAAAAGTACTGCGAATCAAGTTGTTGCTTTATGTTTAAAATGCCTTCCCAAAGAAGTCGAAATAAAAGGCCGTTCGAGTTCATCATCCAATTACCTCAGCCATTTGAGAAGAATACATGGAGAGAATGCGGTAAAAGAATACAAAGCAAGTAGAAACATAAGAGGCGGTAGAGTTGGAAGGAGATTATCAAAGAAACATATAGAAGAAGATAAAGCAAGCAGAAATGTAAGTGTAGTAGTACAATAATAGAACTAAGTATCAATAATAGTAATAATACAATTGCATGCATCAAAACAGTTGTGGATAAATTATTTTAAGAGTACTTTGTGTTCTTATTTTTTTTTTCCATTGCTGCATTTTGTATTACACGCTTGTTACGCTTCTCGGCTCATATGATATGTAAACAAATCTTGAAAGTTTAATTTGGCCCACTTCCTGATTTCCGATCAAGCCTAAATTTTGCATACACGTTTCATTTGCGTGACAATGCATTGTTAGCAAGGTCATCCTGAATCCAATATGGCGTACTTCCAATAATGGCGGAGTAGCTATTTCTTATGCACTGCCATGATATGGGTATCAAATCAAAGGGTTTGATGAGAACAATATGAATAAAATTATGTCATTCTGAATCCAATATGGCGGACTTCCAAAAATGGCGGACTAGCTCTTCATGCACTGCCGTGATATACGTATCAAATGAAAGGGTTTTCTAAATAGAATACGATTAAAACGCCATTCTGAACTCAATATCGCGGACTCCCAAAAATAACGAGCAAGTTTTTTTTTATGTACTTCCAACATATTTTTATTGATTAACTATTGTGTTATTATTATATTCTGAGTACGAGTATCAGAATTTATTTTTGGAAACTGAGCTTATTCAAATTCTGACTATCGTATCGAACGCTCATTTGGTTTGATGTAGTCGAATAAAATCATTGGTAAAAAATGAATACGGAGGAAACAAAAAAACGTAAGTTATTGGAAACATCAACTCTCAGAAGAAAAAAATTAAAAACAACTCAAAACCCAAAAAAATTTGGAATCACTAGTAACTTTCTCATGGTTACTTAAAGACTAAAAAGTATAAAATAATTTATAGTTTAAACGACGAAAAAAGCACACGTTATTCACGCACTAAAAATCGAAAAATATTCTTATCACTTCTTCTATGTCGAATGAATAAATTAAAAAGTGTGGAGCATATTCATCCCTATTCCGCTTGTCGTTTAACGACATGTCACTAAACGACTTTGTGCAATCGGTATTCCGGTTGTCGTTTAAATAATCGTTTTGTGTTACTAAGCAGCAGTAATCATTTTAGTTCTGTGAAACGTAATTTTTCTTCAATTGAAAGTACAAACAAACAAAATGTGCTCCACGCTTTTTAATTTAGTCATTGAACATAAAAGAAGTGATAAGATTATTTTTCGATTTTTAGTGCGTGATTAAAGCTTGTTTGTAGTATTTTAAACTATAATTTATTGGAATATGTAATTAAAAGCGTGGTTTTCTGCGCATCCATATGTAATATTTTCCCATGACCTTATGGTTTGTACGATTTGGTGGTGAACTTACGTTTTTTTACGCTCACGTGTAATTATGTTTTCACCGGTGTCGATATTACACGACACTTTGCTGGCAACAAAGGAATACCATCAATAACGCTGTACATTTTTGTTATCTTTGCGATGGTATCTTCTATGGGTCAAACCACCTGAATATTATTGGATCCACCCCCGGTACTAATTTCTGTTCTTGTAGCTACGTATTATTGAGTTTCCAGTTGAGCTTACTGTTTAGGATTACACCCAGATATTTGACGGTTTTCGAGAAACTCAGTTCTTTAAATTTGAAATTAGGTAGGCTCAATGAAGGAACTTGAATATTCTTGTGAACCTATTCTGTTATCGACGGGTTTACGCCGAGTCCAACCATATCCGTCAACGTGGCTAGTCTGTGAAGAGGTCATTCCATGACATCCCTATTCGAGCGTAAAAATGTAATGGCTTTGTTATTTGCATAGGCAACTGGCTTATAGCCAGGTAAGATGAGCTCTGGAAAAATATAATGCAAATGCAAAATGCAAAACTGCCTACGGAGCAACATTCGCTTTTTTTTTTGGTTGAAGAAAATTACCAAAGTTTATTGGAAAAGTATTTTGAGATTGCTCTTGCTAGACAAACAGCCCACAAAGTTATTGGCAAGTTGGTAAACATTTTACAATTCAAATTGAGCTCGAAGAGGATTGAAGAACAGATCACAAAGATGAAAGAGGAAAAAATGTTTTATTTTGAGAAATCTCTGATTCCAAGAGTAATAGGTTGTTTGAAATGATACGATACGTGAATTCACAAAGCAAAACAAACAAAACATAAAAAAGAGGAATTGTGGATTGTGGAACACCAAATTCCACGTTCGAAAATTCGAATTAACTTTTATGATTTCGAGTGAATGCCGGAACGCCTAATTACTAACTTGCGAGCAACCAATTAACTATACATCATTTCGCTCGAAACATAGAACACCTAACTCCACTTTTGTGGATTGTGGATTCGCAAGAAGTGGAATGTACAACATGGGCGTAAATGTAATTTAAGTCGTTTTTTGTCTGGACCTAAAAAAAAAATAAATACACACTTAGAAACTTAAAATTTTATTATAAAATAATAACAAAGAGGTGGAGAGAATGGTTTACCATTAATGGCGTTGTACTTTTTAAGTGACCTGTACAGTTAACAGACCTGAATCCAATTGAGAACTTGTGGAAACAAATGTGAGAGTCAATTACCCCATCCCAAGGCCCGACGTAACGCTTTCGTACTACGAATCACGAAAAATGGTATCATGACTTTCCGTAGTAGAAAAAAGATTGCTACGAAACTCGGGGTTCATAAAAAGTTGTATCATCAGCCCGGAACGAATCGGAAATTTGCTTGTTTTCTCTATGAACAGATATCTTCATCTGAGACAATGTTTAAGTTGGAGATTGAGATATATTAAAAATAAAAAAATAATAACAAAGAAAAAATGTAAGCTTTCATTGGTTTGGTTTCACAGTGTTGTTAAAAGGTATTAATGACTAAATTTTTAAAGGACAACTACAAAATTCAGTACCAACGACATAATCTTCTTTCCAAAGTATTTAAAACAGCATTCAAACTTGTAGAGAAAGTAGATTGAGCCATTTCGAACTCTTTGCCGACGTTGTATTGATATCCACCGTCCACAATAAATCTTAAAACGACTGCCAACTAAGTGGTTGGTGTAAACTACCAAAAATACAAGTTAAGACTAAGTAAATACACTCCAATTACTTTTTTACAATTTCTTTATTTTTTCCTCTATGAGGAAGCTTAAATTACGTTCGACATCAATAGTAGGCTAGAAGCAACTGGCTAACTAGATCCCCAGAATTTATGCTGCAACCTTTCCAGTGTAGGGGGTTGCTAGGCTTCATAACTATCCCCCTTTTCAAGTGAAGTCGTCCACGACTTCATTTATATTTAACATCAAAAAAGGAAAATAATTAGATACAAAATTTCAGTGTTTTTAAACAACATGGTTCGAACTAAATTGCAAACTTAAAACATACAAATTTTACAAATTCATTGAAACAATTTTTAAAGTAAGATCTTAAATAATTACTGATTTGATTTTATCGTTTAATGTCGTTGGTTGTATCAGATGATTAGTGTGTCATCTAAGATTATTTTTGTGTATTTTTTGTTGTCAACAAGAACAGTAGTTCCGAAATCCTTTTGCACAACCTTTTCAACAAACAACTTTGTGAACTTGTTACCAATTCGTTTATTTGTTCGAACGAAAACTTTGTCACCTGGCTTGAATGTTCGAGTCAGTCGATTTCGATTGTGATACTCTAAGTTTGCACCTTGAGCTTTCAATATGCTATTTCTGATTTCATCCCTTAGCTTTATTGGGATGGAGTGGATGATGTCAATTGGTTTATAATTTGTTACCGAATGAATCGTCCTGTTGTACTTAGCTGTTGCAAGTAAAAGGAGTTCACTGGTGTCGGTAATATTCTGTTCTAATTTTGTACATCTTGATATTTCCGAAAGGGTGCTGTGGAAGCTTTCCACTTGTCCATTTGTGGTACTATGAAAAGGTGGAGTGGTAAATATATTTATAGAGAAATGGTTTTTAAGAAGTGTTTTTATTGTTTCTGAATTCAGAGATCTTTCGTTGTCGCAAACTATGGTTTTTGTATCTTTAAAAAAATTTAGTAATTCCAAAATTGGTTCTTTGATATCTATTATTGCTCGGGATTTAATTGGTTTAACTACAGCAAATTTGGAAAATTTGTCTATGCAAGTAAGGAAATGTTGTCCAGCAGTTGAATAAATATCCAAGTGAAGAATTTCACCCGGAAGTTGAGGAATAGGAGTTTTGCCTATAAGGGGCACTGGTGGGTGTCTCTGATATTTTGTCTCATGACAAATCTTACAATTAGATACTATCTGTTTCAGACTTTTACTTATATTCGGAAAGAAATAGTCTTTTAAAATTTGGTTTCTATTTTCTCGCGCACACCGATGGGTGCGATTGTGCACAGATGTGAGAATCTCAATTTGATCAGCTGGGTTAAAAATATCTGTAACCATTGTACTCGTATGACGAAATTTTACTGAAGTAAATGAAGTAATTAATCTATCTTGAATTTTACCTAAAGTTTGTAGATCATAATAAATACCATTGACAACATCGGGGTTAACAGTTTCTATAAACATTTGAAAGAGATTGGGGAGACTATTGAATACAATTGCATGTCTGATTCTATTTTTGAAAATGATCTTAGTTGTCTTTTTTAAAACCAATTCCTTCCTCTATGATCAGTTGATTCCTAAAAGAGGTTATAGGATTTTTAACGCTAATAATTGTTTGAGTAAGTGATTCTTCACTATGTGCTGTGGACACCAAGTCCGTAGACTGGCTTATAGCATTTATATGCTGTATTGACAAAGCATCAGCCAAAGAATTCTTCGATAAACGCTCTCCATCTCTTCATTTTCGTATTGGGGTTTTTGTCGGAAATCGCAAATGTCAATGGCTGATGGTCAGTAAAAATATTCAATTGCTTCACCCCATAAAGATAATTTCGAAGCTTTTGCAGTGCCCACACTATAGCCAAAAGCTCTCGCTCATTAGTGGCATAATTTTCTTCAGTAGAAGATAAAGTTCGGGAAATCATCATTATGGGCCTGCCGCCCTGAGAGAGCACAGCCCCACGTTGGGCGCCAGTTAAGATTAACTAAATACACTCTAATTACTTTTTTACAATTTCTTAATTTTTTCCTCTATGAGGAAGCTTAAAATACGTTCGACACCAATAGTAGGCTAGAAGCAACTGGCTAACTAGATCCCCAGAATTTATGCTGCAACCTTTCCAGTGTAGGGGGTTTGCTAGGCTTCATAACTTACATCCTAGATCATACTCCAGCTTATGCAATACATGTGGCTTATTCAGCCAAAAGTTCTTTATGAATTTGCAAATCGTGTTATTGCAATTCCTTACATATCTGACAATTGAGATTGTAATGACAACTAAAAATCGTTTTTTTTTTTTCACATTTGACATAAATCAACTGATTCCGAAGGTCCGAAAAAAGTTTCGTGTGCGGCAATGCTATTTTGATTCCATTCGGGGCTCGTGTGATACCTATATTTTCGTATTCGTATCGCAGCTGAGTGTTCAGAAGTTTTCTTCGTCGGGCCTTGTGATAGGGGAATATCTTTAGCGGCATGCCAACGACTTGATGATTCTATGCCTAAACGAATGAGTGAACGAATTATTTATTGGAATATAATAATTTTTTTTTCTTATACTTTTTGACAATACTAGTAAATTAACAGACGGAACATTGAAGTATATTCCTTTTTTTTTTCACATTAAAATCCGACTTTTCAATAATTTTGAACAATCTTCCTTCCTTCCGTATTATTTGCAAATTTTCAATGCACTTTTTAAATAGCTGAAATAGTGCGAATCTTTAAGTTGCCGCAAGTGTATTTATTTTTTTGACCATCACTCTGCTATTTATTTTGCCGCAACTGTAAGTCAATAATATGAACAATAATCGTATAATTGATTCTACTCTGTGCTGAATTTTTTGTTTGTCTAAACCCGGGAAAATTCGAGCTTCTCAGGCGACCCGGCGCGTCCCCAGGTGGCGGATAGGGGAAAGCCACGTAGTGTGGTAGGGGTTTTTGTACCCCCGCGGACCAAGAGTAATAACATTCCCAAGTCAAGGTGGTTTGGAATACGTGCCGAGGTCTGAATGGTGCAGGGAATTAAAAAATGTGCATCGTGAACGTACGGTCCCTATGCGATACCGGGCGCCCTCGCATAGTAATTAGCCTTACGTCTACAAGGGAGCTCTGTAGACGGTTGACCAATTTTTCTCGCCATACTCGTGGGTCCAAGAATGTACAAAAACCTAAACAAACAAACAAAAAATCAAAAAAATAACAACACTGAAAGTACGGTGCTGACAGAGTCAGATGAAGAATCTCTGCTCCGCTCACCAATGGTAAATACGGAGAGAGAGTTCTGTGAACCTCCTCCATTCCCTGCAACTGCAATCCCATCCAATAATACGGATAACCAAAATGCTCAGGCACCTCCTGGTCCAAGCACCGCGGTCGCAATTGACGGGGACGACGCCAACAAGCCCCAGCAGAGACGTGAACATTTCACTGGGGCCCAACGGCGTCGTATAGCTGCCATGATCCGGGGAGGAATGGAGCCCGAAGAAGCTAGGCAGAAGGAAAGAGCCCGATATGCTCTAGTACTAGCGGATAGAAAAGCTAGTGGCAAGACGATAGTTCCAAACAGAAAGCGCAGTAGATCAGGTGACGCCTCTGCCTTAGAGAAGTCACCGAAAAAGCATCGAGCAGACACAGAGGCGTCTAAAAGCTCATATGCGTCTGGTCCCTTCTCAGATTCCGTCCACGGATCAAGTGGGACGAGACCGCCTGCCAGAAGCTCATCTGCTGGTCGGTGGAACAACTCCTCAGGGAGTGTGACTGGTCCCAACTCAGATTCCGTCCACGGATCAAGTGGGACAAGACCGTCTGCCAGAAGCTCATGTGTTGGTCAGTGGAACAGCCGCACAGGGTGTTCGACGGGTCCCAACTCAGATTCCGTCCACGGGTCAAATGAGACAAGACCGGCTGCCGTAACGCCCATTCGACCAAGCACATCAGGGCAATCCCATCGGGATACCTCGGCCCAATGCAAAGTCGGAATAATGCACTCGCTGCACCCACAGCAGACCTTAACGGAGCAGGAGATAAAGCTAGTAAGGATGAGCCTGCTAGAGGAGATGGACAGAGATAAGAACTGTCCTGCTCTTCGATTCGTGGCCAACTCAACCGGAGATGGATGGCTCTCAATAACCTGCCGCGATACAGAGACCAAAAACTGGCTCATGTCGTCAGCAGAGAGAATCAAGCCATGGCAGAACGCAAGCCTGCGTATAACTCAGGGACAAGAAGTACCCAAGTTATACACCTGCGTTGCATATGTCCTTGACGCCGATGAGCTCACCAAGGACACCTTCCTCACCCGCATTGCTAAGCAAAACGTCGATGTCGTCACCAAAAACTGGCGTGTCCTTAGGATCACTAAGGACAAAAACGGTGGGGACCACGTCACTTTTGCCATTGATGAAGCGTCCAAGGACGTCATCATGAGGCAAAAGTGCAAACTCTTTCTCAACTTCTCTCAGATCGTGGTTAAGATCAAGGGAATTCCGCAAACACAACAGGACAGATCTCAAATCCAGCAGACTCGTAAAGACGAGAGCCGAGGAACTTGGTGCCCCCAACATCAGACAGGCAGCCACTTCGAGGGCATCTGGAGTCAACGGGACGACTTTAGAAGCAACTAAAAAACCATAAAGGGCTTATCAGGTGAGCTTTTCTACGGTTTCTCAAAAGAAGGAAGACCCAGAGTTTATATTATTTTTGGTAAGACTACAAAAGTTATTCCTTTTCTAGAACACAATAACATGAACTTAGCAGCTTCCATCATCCATCTGGCCGCCGCGAAAGGTAGGGCAGATAGCTTTATTTGCTCAGCCTACCCAGCGGGCGACTTGAACTCAACTTCAAACCACTGCAGGATCACCTCGACTACAGTGGAAAAAGTCATTAACTAACGTCAACGTTTATCATAGAGCTTGAACATCAGCTCAGAGGTGAGTACCTTTTAGAATTCATCTTTAAAAATTCTAAACCGTGAGAATATACCTAACTTTATGAACAGAATCAGGGAAGACGTCTTAGACCTCACACTATCCCCCACATTCATATACAATAAAACTACCATGTCACAACAGAGACCATCAACAGATCTGTTTTGACATCCAGACAGGAGTGCAAATCTCTAAAACATACAGACAATCGAGAGCGAGGAACTAGGACACCTGTAGCCTAGATCTTGAGCAATCGAACTGTCTCAAAAGCATCAGACACATAGACAACCTCGAATTCAGCTTCCATAGTGCTTGCCCAGATAATACTTAAATCAGGCAGTCATAACAATTGAGATCGTTGACCAGGAAGCCGTTCAACAGATCTAAAGAAAATGGAAACCGTGCCGTGCCTCACTCAGCAACTACAACCAAAAAATTAGAGATTAGAAGACCCAAGGCAGACTTATGGAAAAAGCTCTTTCGACACACAGAGTATTCACAGATGTCTCGCCAAAGAGCACACTAATCTCATTAGGTTGCTGGAAGACACAGATGGCACGAAAGCAGAAAATGGTTCAAAGACATAACCTATTCTAGCCAAGGGGATTATTTTGTATTGCCTAGTATCGATCGAGTATCCATTCGAAAATCGGAAATTTGTAATTTGTATGTCTATAGAAAATGGCCACGATCCGCTTTCGGAAATCAACAATTGGAACAATTCGTTTACGGATATTTTGTATTTTGTATGTTGAAAGCGAATGCCAAAATCGCCGACGCTTGCGGATTTTGTTTCGATAACTCTTTTGTTGTCGGATTGCGATTGTTTTGCAAAAAAATTACATTATTAGAAGCTTTAAATGAAATTGTATCTTTAATACAACATTCTAAATGCATGTTCTATTTTCAATACCCTTTTTGTTATTCATTTTTTGATTATTTTATTATTCGATGGAGTACAACAACACAAGAGGTTTCGTTTGGGCAAAGGACGTATTCAATCGTGGTGGAGTTGTGGTCCTCCTTGTCGCACTTGGAAGATCGTTGTTTATTGCATCCAATGCGTATAGAAATGCTTCTATTGATGATCGAACATTTCTCACAAAGCTACAAATTTTGTATTATAATAAAATATATTCGCGCTCAACTTTACTTAAACAATAACTATTTTTGACTAGTTCAAACTTAAAGCAAACATTAAGCCTGCCTCTCCAAACTCCCTGTCGGAGGCATCAGTGTTGTGCATCCTTTCCGATTGATACTTAGTTTTGTCCTTGTTTACCACCAGACACATTAAGCCGCTCCCTGTGTTCGACCAATTACGTCAATGTCTCCCGCTTAAGTTAGCAATTGAACAGATTTCTGAAAGATCGTGCTTCTACTGTTGGCCTGTAAGTTTCATTATCATCTTCTTGGCCGTTCTTTAGTTCCTCTGCGGCACACTGGGGCCCATGTATGGAGAACATGCCAAAAATTCAAAATTGAAAATACAAGTTTATTATAAATGGGTATACTTGGAAAGAAGAGAAAAATCGTTAAAGTGTTAAGGCGTCCGAGGTGGCAGGCTTAATACCCTAAGCGCTTTTTTGTTAAAAGTATACAATGTATTTTGTTTGTTGGTCAGTAAATACAGAAAATTTATATTTGGACCAATTTAAACAATAAAATTATTTGTCAGTACTCCACGAGTATAAGAGAATAATAATAAGCAACTTTACGTGTGTCAAATTATAACGCGCATAACACAGTGGGGTCGCGATAAGCTAGGCTCCAGCCCTTCGTGGGATGTTACGCCACTAATGATGATGAATAAGCAACTAAATAAAAGAGTTTCCCAACAGAGACTTGAAAACTTTGAATTTAATTTGTGAACGCACCTTTTTACTAATCATCGAACTGTCATTGTCAATTGATTCAGTAAACTCAACATTTTCATCATGGTAAAGTCCACGAACGAGCAACGTCTGTAAACTATAAAAATTTTCTACCGAAATTAGGAGTCGGTGACTGCAACTTTAAGAGCGAAACTCGAATTTTCGGCCGTAGTTCTCGCCCTAGTGGACAGGCAAGTGCAAAAATTTGAGTCTACATATTCGTTGTGTGATGTTGCCGTGTCAGTGAGACAACGGATTGGTCAAAGTGTCGAACATATCGCTGCCGTTCAGGCGTCCGTAGCAAACGATCCAAGTCAGTCAATTCCACGGTGTTCTCAAGAATTGACCATCGCTCAGACCACATTATGGCGTATTTTGCGCCATTTGATCAAGCTGACTTAAGAATTGAAGCCGATGGACCATTTGAAGAGACGTACGTTTTCCGATTGGGCTCTTAAGAAGATGCGCCAAGATGATGAACTTGATCGCAAAATCATCCTCAGTAACAACGCTCATTTTCTCTCTCAATGGGTTCGTCAATAAGCAAAATATGCGTTATTAGTGAACATTCACATGTGCTTCATGAATTACGACATTATCCACAAAAAAATAACTGTTTAGTGCGGTTTGCATACCGGCCGTGTTATTGGGCCATATTTTTTCGTCGACGATAACGATCGTCACGTCACTATAAATGGCCAGCGTGATTGCGCCATGATTACTGACTATTTTTGGCCTGAATTTGAAGATATGGACTTTCAATGATGAAAGCAATGGATTTGAAGGTTCCTTTTCAAATTTTGCAAAAAATGAAATCGCAAAAAAAGATGATTGGTTGAGAATAGCAAACATGTCGAAGTTACGGCCGAATTCAAATTCTTCGACACACTTGATATTACCACACGGACAATGCTGTTGTATGCCATTTTGACAGTTCACAAATGACTATAGCATATATGATAAGACAATGACCTACAAATGAAATGCCCACTCTTCCTTGAAATCGCTATCGCTATCGCCATTGCCATTGACTCCAAAAATGCCAATGGAGACAGAGCGTTGCTTAGTCATTTCATCTAAAAACACCATTATTTGCTTGGCATGGTTTGAAAATAGTCGATGGCAACATATCGTTCGTTAATTTATTTCATCTATTATATCTAAGCAAAATGCATTGCTGTAATCTTTTAGATCAAATTATAACACAAGGGGCCCACATGGACCTAAGTGAGGCATTGTGCTACCCTGCGTAATCGCTTACCTTACATCAAATTACGCAGCAAACAGAACAAAAATCTATTGAAGTTATAGTACTTTTAAGTCGATCAGCAAAAATTAATAATTTATCCTTTAAGTTTCAGGTCCAGAACCAAAACACCATAGATAATTCAATATCTTCACCCGCATCACCGCAAAGTTCAGCGTCTGAACTTAGCGACCCAGAGATCCATGCCACAAATACGAGGCAAGCATCATCAAGTCTAGCCGCAAAAAGAGGTTCTCTCTGCAAAAGGAAATCCGAGGATTGTATCGATAACGTGCAACAACTGATTGGTAAACGTTTATCCTCGTCACAAATCGAAGATCATTTGGATTCTGCTGCGAAAAGCTGGGTGGCTACATTGAGGACACTTCCCAGAGATCAACAGATCTTTGCTGTGAGACTCATTAGTGAAGTTATGTGTGATGCGCAGTTGGGAAATTTAAGGCGAAATAGTTCTGTAGATTTGGGTAAATGGCAAGTTGAGCCTGTTGTGTTTCAAAAGATGGAGCCAAGTTCAGTGGAAAATAATGGAGAAAATTCAAATCATTAGGTGGCATCAAGTGAAGCTGTGTGAAAACTCTCAGTTAGATTTAGTCCAAATACTGTTGGATTTATTCTATTTTGTATGGTATAAGCGGAAAACATTGAATACACACAGCACATTAGTTGTGAGAGAAACTTTGCTTTGGTTTATTTTTCCCTACACTCCTCCCTCCAAATATAAATGTATAATACATTGTATTAAAGCCAAGTTCTTCAAATAAGGAATATCGTTGTTTTATTTTTTATTATTATTTCATAGCAAAATAAATAAACACAGTAAATGAGTTAACATCAACGACTTTTTCTTGATTAAATTAACTTGTTTGTTTTTTTTAACTTTGGGTTTGGATTGAAGCTTTTTAATGTTTCTCATTTTGATTGTTTGAAAATCCATCGATAATTTGATTGCAGTGGAGCATAATCTATAACCAGGGATATGAAGAAGGTCAACTGCACATTTGAAAATAATATAAGTAACATATTTTTCAAAATCATTTTCATAAAATTTTTATTATTAGTAAAGCTTTGTGTTTAGAGCAAAAACTGATATAATTTTTTGCCTGAAACGCATTCAAAATTGAATGCAAAATTAGGGCTCCTACTCTGTATTTCGTTCCGAAAATCAATCGAACTAACATTTTGAATCGTTTTTTCTTGCTTCACATTCGTTATAGAAACAAATTTTTCGTATTTGAAAACTTTTGGCATTCGGAAATGAAATGCCAGGTACAAAAATTTTCATTTCGAAAGTAGTAAATTTCATTCCGCTTTAGAAATAGAGAGTACAAAATATACGTTCTTGGAAATTTTGACTATCGAAACGAAATACAGAGTAGGGGCCCAGCATTGGATGATTTTTTGCTCTGCAAAATATAATGTTTCATGCCCGTCCTGTAAAACATTTATATGTTACTTATGTTGTTTTAATTGTCAGCACTACATTTGAATTTGCAGCTGCTAATAAGTAAGTACTTACCATGTATAGTCTGAAATCTGTACAATGTAGATACTCTCTTGTAGCAAGTAGCGAAGTAGATCGCTGGTGATCTGGGGCTCGGAAACTATGTTTTTATATACAGTCGCACTAAGCTTATTTGACCCAACCTATTTTAACAACTTTAAACGCAAAAAGATTTGTTGAGTCTTAAACTTTAAACATCTACATCTATTATTTTAAACTAAAAATTACACAAAATAATGAGCCGAAAACTCACAAATTCAATGTTGCAGCTTACTTGACCCAATTCTACCAAAAGTAGATTTACGTGCTCTGAAATATCATCACATACGACGATAATCGTCTAACGATATCATTCGAAAAATAATTGTGCTTCACGTAGGGGGAGTTGGGGTACATTGATACGCTTTTCCTTTTAGCTCAAAAAGGGCCGCCATCTTGATAGTAATAACATTGCAATATATGTTTTTCTATTCAGTGACTTTCTAACTAGCTTATATAACGCGAATTTACTTTTTGACTCATTCTAAAAAACATGTAAGGACATATTTATGGAAAATGGAATTTTGTATCAAACTGCCCCATTCACAGGGCACAGTAATACAGAAAGCGAAAATCACATTAAGAACAACATACTTGCGATATAATTTCATATGAAATTTTTGACAAAAATACGCTTTCTTCATGCCGGGGACCAGAGATATTGTCCGTTAAGAAGGGTGTCCCCGTAAAGAGAAATTTCACGGAACTAATGTTTGACCGGCAAAACGAAACCTCGACGCTTGAGTAAAGCTCATACCTGCCCGGCTCTTTTTTCTACTCCTACTAAATAATGAGATGATAACCCACTAGCTTAAAATGGATTTAAATAAGTTCTGTTGAAATTACTGACTAAAACTAATTAAAAGTGGGCGCCAATAAATCAACCGATTTAAAGTTGAAAGCCTTGGACGATTTATAGCATGTTCACTTTTAGATTTCACGGTATTCAATTCTATGACTGCAAAATATTGAATGCACCAATCAATGACTTGAAAAGAATGGTGACTTTTTTTTAAATTGATGATTGATTGGATTTATAAAAAAAACTGAAACTGACTTCGAGTTTTAAGAATGTAATCCCAAATTATTGTATTCTTTTACAGCTCTGGTTTTATTTAACATCTAAAAAGAAATTGTTCTTAAACATTAAAAACACTGATCTATGTGTATATTTATTTAATTTTAGTTATTTTTCTACTTTTATAAACATATCATTCACGCAAAAGCCTTTATTGCTTTGATATTAGGTTTTAAATTTACCCATTTATCTATTACTAGCAACCCGTCCTGGCTTCGCGCAGGCAGCACTATATCTAAAGTTTTTTAGTATTCGAGCAATGGAATACCAGAAAGTGTTATTGAATTTAGAAATAATTTGGGGTAATGCACCGCTTCTTCTACATCTAAAGCGCGGTCAGTTAAATAAGCATAGACTTTGCTTTCAGTGAAGCATAGACTTTGCTTTAGTGCGTCTTGTTAGACGTTTTGTGGAGCATTGAAGTATCGTCCTAAGCTACTGAACTACAATCCATCGTCAATTTACCAGTATTACTCTACTTGGAAACATTGCAAGCACTTGAAACATCGGTACTACAAAATTTTAATGGAAGTTTAAAAGCAGAGTTAGCAGAGTTAGTTCCTGCGCCATCTAAAAGTGTGGGTTCAATTCCAGACGATGCCACAGCAAAAGCAGTCTTCCCGCTGCCTCCAGTAGCATTCAAAAAGAAAATATTCCCCTTGTTATTGTAGACTAATAGCATAATTAAATCATTCTTCAATAAGTCAGTAATGATCATAGTTTTTTTCTCGCATGTATTCTGCATGGTTTGATGTTATATGGCTACTTGAAATAAAATTCCACGGAACATACAGTCGAATTCCTCTAAGTCGAAAATCCCTCTAAGTCGAAAATCCTTCTTACCCGAATACATTCTTTCCAGCCTTAGTCTACTTTCAATACCTCTAAGTCGAGTTTTATTTCTTTGGCTGAAAAACAGACAAAAAAAAATTCCCCTCCCAACTTGTAGCAAGTACGCACACTCGCATTATCTGACTCTCCCATTGGGGTCCTAGACATTTCGCGAACATTCATTTCGTATTGATTCTTGTAGTGCAAACACGTCGGAGAAAAAGCGCAAGTGGTTGCCCTTATTGTTGTTAACCTATGCAAAAAAGAGAGAGCAGACGAAGTTCACAGCAAAAATGAGAATTTGCTTGCGAACAAATCCCTCCACGCGAACATCGCGAGCGAGCATTATCGTTGTCGAGAGCGATATGTACTCGTATCTGAGATGCATTCTTGCTTCATTCAGCGTGTGTATTGGAAGTTTACTTTAAAAGAGAAATATAAAGACGTCTGTCAGTATAATTCCAATTGTAAATATTACAGTCCAAAATAAAGGATTTTTAACACAAAAAAAAGAAATATGAAACACTCTAACTTGAATTTCCATAACTGCCTCTAACCCGTGAAAATTCGACTTAGAATGATTCGATTGTATGTACTTTGATCAATGTTCCCATAATCGGATGACAGTTGTTGTTGCCTGCGGTACAACATATCGTCAATCAAATTTTGCGGTAATTTTGCCATGGCAAGAAAGGTTCAGTAATTTTACACAACGAAATTATTAAAGTAAATAAGTGTCCTTGTTATTTTCCTGTAGAACAGAACACGCATCAGATATGTTATTTTCCCATTGGTTATCATATCCCACAAAAAAATACCACGTTCTTTCATCGCTGCCTGTATTTCTGATGTATACATTTATGTAAACCTATATGCATATATCCATTTTTCACATTTCATATGCCTCTATCCGTACAACACCGTTTCCGCGCGATCATCGTCATGCCAGCTGTGTGCAAATTTGAGTTGAGCAAATAGGGGTTGAAATGAACATGGAAAACACCACTGAGACTCGCATCGATTTCAGCCAGAATTTTATAGATTAAAAAAATCTTTTAATCAACGATTTCTCGGATTTCGCCAACTAATCGATATTTTTATAGCTATTATTTCTTAGTGCTTACACCGAGATCTATAAAACTGCGTTTTTAGATTTTCGAAATTCGCATGTTCACGTTTTATCGTTTTTGGCCAAAAGCTCCAAAAGTATTGGGGCTAGAATGCTGAAATTATTATTTTTTTAATGTACTCATGGAAGCCGATTTTTTGTGATTTTTTCAGATTTTTTGACAAAACGGTGTGGAGATTACAGGGCGGATTATCTTCCGTCCGATCTAGTTAGCCAAATGACTAGATCGGACGGCGAGTGGACAGAGATCAGCTCTTTCATCGTGAGGGTGCAGGCCGCTCTGAGAAGAGCAGAAGCCCTGAGAAGAGCCCAAGAGGCGGCAGACCGAGCCTAATAGCTGACCAGCCCCGCGAAGTAATACCTAACGGCAGTCCCGCGGGGAGAGTGGTTGACGAGTGCAGGGGTGTGGTTTAGTACGTAGGCGCGAGGAGACATCCCGCGAATCGTGCATGGTGGTGACACGGGTTGCCAGTATCTTACGAAGATTCCACATCCATTGGCGCAAACCATAAAAAAAAAAAAAAAAAAAGGGCGGATTATCTTTTCGAATTTTTACAGAACCATAAAATTTGTTATTGTGAGTCTACCTTAAAAGATAGACATATGCCATCGCTGACTTTTTTTTAGAACTTTTTGAGACGATCAATTCCCCAGTACATTATTTTTTCGTATCTTTAACTGTTTAGACAGCGCCCGCCTTAGAAGCTTGCCAGTTCTTGACTTTTTTTACATATTTCAATATACCGTTAACTTGTTGTGCCAAAATATCTATAAAATATAGTCCATACCCATAATAGATACTCAACAATACTACTGGTGAAAACCGCTTGGAAATCCGTTCAGTACTTCCTGAGATTAGACTCCCCAAACATTTTTTTAGACTTTGTTTTATAATATTTATAGATAAGCTAACAAATGAGAATAATATACTAATGTACATCAGTTTATTAAAAACGAACCTTAAGTACAATGGAGTGCAAACATTTAAATGATTTGTGTATTTTTTTTCGCAAATAAACTAAAAATTTTGATGGAAAAAGAAACAAGGCGGTTGGCCCATTCGAGTTTTCTTTTGAATTAGAAGACATAAGACCATTAGGTTTTTTGTGTGCGACTCAGAATGAACGTGAGTATTAACGGCAAGATCCTTATTCAGCACTGCGACTCCGTTTTGAAGAAAAAATCTGATCTACACTTTTTTTCTATTATTTTCCATCAAAATTTTGAGGATGAATGCGATTTCACAAACTATCGGCATGAATAACTTAGCGATAATGTGCAACTAAATAACAAGGTTCTGGCTTTCAAAATTGGTATAGTAATTTATTGTAAGTGTTGCCATTGGTTTTTAATGCTTTTTTTTCCGTGTTTGACTTGATACACTACATTGTATTTTTTCTTTTACTTTACTTTTATATTTTAATTATAAAACAAATTAGCAAGTAAAATTAGTTGAAATCTGGCAGACGGTTCCAAACCACGGCAAAAATTTTATTTTTAAATTATTAATTGTGATTCCAAATTAAGTTGAAAAAATAAAGTACATTCTATTCTATGTCTAGGCCTATACCAACACAAAAACTCGTTTTTTCATCAAAGTAGGTATTTTTTTTAAAGGTGCAAAAATGGATGCATTGAGGGTCAAGACCTTTTGATAATTTTTACCGTTCTATAGATGCGATCAAAATCGTTTGTACCTCATTTGTTTGGTGATAAAATATGGTGAGGTTTTTTTTTACAAAAAAAACCCATACGACCGCCGAGTATGCATTCATTTTTGCACGCCACTGTAGTTTAACTTATTGGCCAGTTGAACTAAAATTGACTACGTTTGTTTTTAACCCGGATTGTGCTATAATTATTTCTTTGGCATGTTTTTTATTTTTATTTTAAGGGGTAAGTGGAAGACATGGCATTATTCTGTAGGTTCTCTAGGTGTAACCATACGGCCACGCTGACACAATAGGGGTTAATCAATCAAATAGTAGTGGCATCTATGATTGTGTTATAATATATACTTCATTCAAATTGCGTTCCAAAGCAAAAAATATAATTAAGAGACGGTTCTTGCCTCAGCATAATATACACATATGTATTTATTCAAGTACATATATTTATTTAGATATAAATTGCAATGGAAATTAAGGAAATGCCATCAACTCCTTCACATATTTACATCCAGCCTGTAGCTTTTCCTTTGATAAAAATTGAATTAAATATTGATACAATTTTGCCACAAGTGATATCTGTTTTTCACTAGTAAGGTAGCATATAAGTTAAAATTAAGTCAAAACACAAATTACTTTTTTAATAATTTTCTTTTTGCACTCTTCGTTACAATTTATAAACTCTTTTGTTATAACTTTTTTACACATTTTAATAATTTTTTAATGTTTAACGTTGACGTTTGATCGCACTTTTGTTTTTTATATATATTTTGGGTTTTAATTTTTTCACCTCTTTGATGGGGTTACTTATATGTAGCAACGCGAAAAAGGCCGTTGAGGCCCTTTTTCTGTTGAATCAATTCATGGCACTAGTCAAATCACATCAAAGTGCACTATAAATATTTTTGGTACAAATTCCTCATTTTTCATACTTCCAACGCTCACGACATTTGATGGTATCATTGGTTTCGACCTTTTGAGGAAAATTTCTGCTCAGTTAGATTTAGTGAATGGTCTGTTGTCTTACAATGGGAAAGAAGAAAAAATTCTTTATTTCTATTGCAAAAATGTAAATAATATATCCTTGCTGCTTACCTCCGGAACTGTCCTCTATGATAAAGCGTCAATCGAAAGTTTTTTCTGACCCGAACGAATCATTGCCCTTCAACACTAAAAATTTTTTAAGCTTCCTCATAGAGGAAAAAATAAAGAAAATTATTTAAAAAAGTAATTTTGTGTTTTGACTGAATATTAACTTATATCTCTGTAAAATATACAATGTAGTTTTAAGAAAAATTTAGTATTTTAGCTACAATAAAGATAATGAAAATTTAAAGTCACTCAAGCTCTTGGTGTGTGTCGATTAGATGTCTCATGACACCAAGTAAACTAAGAAATTGATATGCAAATGTAAATCTCCATCATAAGCGTGTCGTAGATTGCTGGCCAACCGTCTATCAACTAACATAAAAAAGGCACGCTTTGGCAAATGCTTCCGCTTATGCTATATAAATTGTCAATTCAATTGCTTTGTAGACTTTTTTTTGATTGAAACTCTGTTAAATACAATTTTTATTAGTCCATATTTTTGAAATTCCAAATAAGAAATCTTACCACTTTATCTGTTCGCCAGTTCAGCAATCACAGCAAGTCTTTCGTCATATTTTCATTCGCATTCAGCTTTATCGTCCGAAATCGTGCTGGCATTTTAAAGTTCGTTTATTTTATTTCCATATTTTGTTTTCTTTTTATTGAAATCAAATTAAAATCGATATTATATCTCTTTATTGAAACATTTGGGGTGGTGGGATTTGAGGGGAAAGGATATGAGTGCCTTAAAAAAGGCAAACACTTTTGGGGAAATGATAAAACCGCTTGACTTGAAAAAGAACAAACGTTTTTAGGAAAGGATAGAATGCATTCTTTTATATATTGAATTTTCATTTCGTAAAATGAATTACAACAAATCCCACCGGACAATTGAGGTTTCTAGACATCCGTAAGGATGAAAGGGGAATATTTTTGGTTTGTTTGTCCCATTAGGACAGTTTTAGATTATACTTAATTCCTAACTCCTAATTATGGACTAAAAAAATGTATGTTACTTAGGAAATAAAAAATGAAGCATGAATCGAAAAATTAGTATCGCGGTATAATTTAAGCATAACTGCTGGAACTCAAGTAAAGGAGTGATGGGCAAAAGGCACGTGAAATCGATTTGAAAGCTGGAGAAGGAAGTTGATGTTTGGCATGACGAAATTGTCGCATGAAATCATCTGAGCCATGTGAGTATTTTGCCAATGAACTCCAGAAGAGATAAAGAAAAATATTATAGTGGGCCGGAAGGTTAAGTGGAACCGGCAGCAAGAAGAAAGCACACTTGAGCTAGACATCAAAGTTTGACTGCGAAGTCAAGGGCATCTCAAATAGACGGTTTGTCTTCCCAACATTCATTGAAGGTTCTCTATGAAGGCTTTGTATGGAGGATCGTGGTCAACGTTTTCTTTCAAACTGAAATTCTTCCAACTAAGTACTGTAATCAGGATTCACAAGTATCTCACCTCACATTTGCGCAGCATTCGAATAGATATTGTTCAATTGCAATTATTTAAAAAATCTCAAAACAAATGCTTGCAGCTTACATTTAATGTACTCAATCAAACAACTGCAACGTTCTTTCGCTCTACACTCACTCGCATAAAAATAAAATCAGCATTGTTCGGCGAGAGAAAAATGTTACAACTTGCCTCTCTTTACCACACACATGTTAATTACTTCAAAATCTGTAGGATAATATGGTCCAAGTTCGATCTTGTAATTTCATCTCGCATCGTGTTCAGCAGGCAGCAAATATACGAACATACTGTCAACACTTTGCATTTGTCATTCGATGGTTGACGCTTGGAGCTATAAAACTTTAATAACGCCCTTCATTACACTCAATTATATGACCAGTTTAGATTTCCACATCGCTCAAGCACATCTTCACACATTTTGAGAAGTTGATACATTCAAACTAAAGGTAGAACTATTGTGCTGCTCACAAATTCAAATCAAACGAGATCCGAAATTCTGTTATTACATTTCGATCTACCTTTCTCATAAGCATGTCTTTCTAAAGTTTGTCAAAATATGGGTGCAAATTATTGACTACAACGAGCTTAGTCTGGCGAAAGTGTGCTTCCGTGTCGGTGACCACATTAGTCCTTCAGGAACACCTTGCAGCATGTGAATTTCATCGTTTAGTGGTAAGTACACTGAAATTCTTAGGTCGGAGGACCAATAGTCGATATTCCTATTGCCCAATAGCTGGTTGCTACCAATCCTGTAAATCGCGCAGCATAAAAGCTGACAGCCAATGGCAGGCCTTTGAACTCCGTGAGTGAATCAGGAAATTACATCAGATGGTTTTCAATTCAGGCTCTGGCAAACCTCTTCCCAATGACGTAGTCAGAATAACTGGGTGCTCTCGAATATTTACGGTCGTCATGAGGAAATCAGAGAATTATGTAAGGTCAATCTCTGGTAAATTTCTTCTCAATCACATAGTCAGGAGGACTAGTTGTTATCGACCATATGCCCGTGCTTATAAGGAGGAGGGGTCTACAAATCCGATTCCATCATTCAATGAGTGCGAGTCCCATACGCTGAAGTACAGTACGAGTTTTAGGTAAACACAAATTGTATGCCAATCTGTCGATCCCAAAAAAGGAACTTCAAACTTCCTGAAGAAAAAAAAGATGCTTTAACATCATTGAAGTCAAAGTTTGTAAAGTCTTTAATTACCTTGAATCCCTCAACTGTAAGTAATATCGCCAAGAAGAATTGTGATTGAAAATTTTTGTTGTGGACCTTACATCAAGAACAAAGGCGAGTTCTACTAGATCCTCGTGATCCCGGGGCTCAGTCAATTCCTTTCAAAACTCGATTTGCTGCTCAGAGTTACTTGCTCAACTGCTAGTATAAGTTCATGGTGTTGGTTGAAAGCGGCCGTTATGTCGCTTGCTGAACAGTAGATCTTATGCAGGATGTGGTAGCAACTAGAGGGAGCTAATGATAGGAAAATCGGAAGTGAAAAGCCCAGAAAAAGGACTTCAGACAGAAAAGAGCGCACAACTGCCAAGTAAAACAGCATAACAAATTTTCACGACACAATCTCCAACGAACGATTGACAATCCTCCTGCAGTAGAAAAGATTTCACAATTCGCCGTTCGGAATTGGCATTACACGGTAGGTCTGTTCCCCCCTCCACATTTTTTACTCTTTCTGTAAAATTATACCACGGAAAGA
Source organism: Syritta pipiens (assembly GCA_905187475.1). Classification (NCBI taxonomy): domain Eukaryota; kingdom Metazoa; phylum Arthropoda; class Insecta; order Diptera; family Syrphidae; genus Syritta; species Syritta pipiens. The sequence goes on along the minus strand of LR994572.1, from coordinate 10,292,565 downwards.
ACTGCGAAGGCGCGAAAGGCTAGTCTCTGAGCGTCGACGGGGTGTTACGCCACCCAATTATTATTGAATGCCAAGAAACAATTTCCGCGAACAGATGTAAGCATACTGAAACGAAAGAAACAGATTTCTCATTTCTTTCGAGAACGCGTACACTCCCTCTCTCGTCCTTTATTCACGTCCTCCTTCGATGAACCGTCTTTGTAAAGAAAATTAAAAGAAAGAAAAAAATGCCAGGAATCATGCAACAAATGAACTAAAGAGATCCACGCAATGCAGATCAAATAATAAACATACAAAACTTATCTATTTACGCCCTGATATTCTTCTTTGAGCTGCTCTAAGTCTTAGCTAAAGCCCTCAAAGTACATACATATAATATTTAGAGCTCATACCTCACTTAGATACGCTAAAATAATCTTACAAGCTACGTAACGCGTTACGGCGATGTCCAAGCTGAAAAATTCAATTCATGCATACATAGCAGAAACATTTTAGCGCAGCACATCATCCTGCACATGTACACAATAGTCGTCTGAGGTGATGACTCGAAGAGACTAAAGGTGTCCAGTGATACGATCAGATGTGCTGCCATTAATGCTGTAAATAGAAAGATTTCCTTTTTTTTTTTTATTTTTTTTTTTTTGTTTTATGTTATTGGTAAACGGATTATTTTATTTCTCTCCTTTAGGAGCTTCCGGCATATATACTTTTCTACTTTTATTGTCGTTTTGTTGCTCGTTGTATTGTAAGTATCCAAGCACATATAGAACATGTGTTGTTGTATTTTTTGACTGCTTTTACTGCTGTTAAGTTGGTGAAAATTCGCCAAAAGGATATTTTCTTCTTTTCTTTTTGCCTAAGAAAAAGCAAAAAAAAAATAAAAGAAAAATAACGAAACATAACGTCGATCCCAAAGCATGAGAATCTCTTCTCTCGAAGGCCGACGTCGGCCGGAAACGACGTCTTATGATAGTCTGAAAGAAATATGTATTAAGGAGCAATTGTAAAACTTAACTACACTGCGTCCGCATCAGACTTGTACGAGAACTTTTTTTTTTCTGTTTCGAATCCACGACTCTGTTGATGTGTTGAAAGTTTCCGTCTGCACGGGGTCAAAATTTCAATTTTAATTTAGTTACAATTTCATAACTATTTACTACTAATTAAAATAAAGTGTTTCTGAATTGAGTCAAAGAAAATTTTAAGAAATCAGAACAATGGAAATTTTTATAACGGCAGCAACGATATCTTTTCAATATCAATATATCTATTCACAAAAGATGGTAGGGTTTCGACTGTGTTCAATAATGGAAATTGAAACCGTCAACTGAAATCGTCAACTGAAATCGTCAACTGAAATTGTCCACTGAAATTGTCCACTGAAATCGTCAACTGAAATCGTCAACTGAAATAAAATCATGAACTGAAATCATTAGCCAGAAGTTTCATCTGATGACACATTCACGGGTCGGCTCTTGAAACCAAACACCGATGTGACTCAGAACTAGTTAAATTGTTTGTTTCTAAGTTGAGATTTCAACATCTTCCTGCGCCTTCATAAGTATTCCCCCATAACTACAGATTCCATGGAAGTATGTGAAAATTTCAATGCACGGCACAACACACCCATTTCCTACATGCTGACGCAGTGTAGACATGAACATTTTTAAATTAAAATTCTTACTGCTTACAGCAAAATCCAGATTCCTTATTCGTTGTCTTTTTTTTCTTTTCCTTGAAAACTTTCGCAAGGATCGTTTAAATTCTTTACATCAAAAATACGAGCCGTAGGCTTGGCTGAGCCAAAAACAAAATATGAACTCATATCGAAAATATTAGAAAATAACAAACAGAAAAAAAAAACCTGTGCAAAATTTTTCACAACTAAATCGAAAGAAAAAAAAATTGAATTCCACCAGAAGAAGATGGTAACAGAAAATCTGCATTTTGTACAATTTTACATTAACAATTTTTCATGCGCAACCAGATTATTGAAATTGAGAGCAAAAAAACAGTCTTTTCATTTGTTTTACACAATCAAACTTTGCGTTAAGCAAACTGGTTTATAGAAAAATCATTTTCATGCATAAAAATTCTTCTACACAATGGTTCTTTCGTTCAAAATATATTATTTAGTTTTAATTTAGTAATATTTTCACTAACAGCTGAAGCATACAATTTTTACTTTCGTTTTAAAATATACAACAAAATTTCAAAATTTTTAATTTAGGAAAAGTTGAGGAAGAGCAAAAAATATATATTTCTCGTTTTCTTTTTGCTTCAAGTATGAAGATTATTTTCGAAAAACAAAATTAAAAAAGTTTCTTGTGCATTGGTAGGTACATATAATGTAAGGTCTATTTGCAAAACTTACTTCTCGTTTTGGATATGTAAATCGATAAAATCGTTCTCATATGTACGTGCTTCTTGTTAAAGGAAACAAACTAATGGTTTCTTAAATCGACCATTTTTTGCATTAGTACTGTGTTTGGTTATAAATCTTAAGAACAAACTTAACTCGATTTAATCTTTTTTTGTGTTTTAAATGCCATGCGGTAAAGGTTAGGACTTAATTTCCTATTTTAAGAGGTTGCTACACGCTGTTTTTCTTAAAATAAATTAATACAATTAAGTAATGTTACCTTTTCGAAAGAAAAAAAATCGTTTACCCATCGATCTTATTTTAAAGTAGCAGTAGTTTGAACGTGAACTAATATCTTAGAACTTGTTTTGGGGTAGTTATTTTATGTTTCTTTTTATGGTTTGGTAAAATCTTGTTTGTATTGTTTGTGTCGTTGTAAAGGATTTAAATAATCTGCACTTCTTATTTTGTAATTTTTACCTTATTTCTCTGGCGTTATATGTTTTCTTATTTTCGTTTTTACTCAAACCTAAAGCCTAATTTATTCTAGACAAGGCAGTAGTGAGGTTTTTTGTACGTTGTACGTTACAACTGAATCAGATCTGATATTTACGTTTGGCTTTTAGCTAATCAATTATTTTTGTTTGATCATTTTGATGTAGCTACCTTTTTTCTCTAAGAACTTGACGTTAATATGCTTTTTCTTAGATTTACTTTTAAACTTTTCGAATTCAAGGAAAAAAGTTTGCTTTTTAAACCATTTAGAACCTTATTTTGATTCGTCATGTATTTTTAACATTTCTATCCTTATGTTTATTATTTTCTTGCTTTTGTACTACTTCTTATACTTCTTTTTATTTTTTGTTTAATTGAATAATTTAATTATTGATTTGAATTTTATTATTTAATTATTATTTCTCTAATAAAGATTTATAATTACCTTATTCATTCTATTAGTTCTTTTAAATAGAGTACTTTTTTTATTTGCGAATTTCAGTTTTTTCTTCTTAATTTTTGTTAGACAAAAAAGCCATAATAATTTGAATTATTTTTATAGTTTCTATATTTTTGCGAATTAAACCTAATTGTTTATTCTTATCAGGCTCTGTCGGAGATTTGGCTTAGAGATCATCAGGCTCTATCTGATTTCCTTTTAATTTGCTTTTATTTGTCGCTAAAATTAAAAGTCTCTGAATATTAAAACCTCTTGCTAATGAATACGTTTAACATATAGAAACGTTCTTTTAAATAAATTTTCCTTGCTCTTTGAAATTTTTTTATTTTTTCATCTCTTTTTAATACTTTACTGTTTGCTTGTGCTTTTGAAAATTTGTTTGCTTGATTTAAATTTATTAACCTATTGTCTATTAATAAATTAATTTTTATGTTGATTGGTGACTGATATTTATCATTATTTTGTACTTTTTTTTCGTGTGTATATTTAAAAAAATTTTATACGTGTAAACTTGTATATTAAACGAGTATACCTAATTGCAGATGACGCTGATTTGATTACTAGTAGTACTTTGAAGCTATCGATTGTTATTTGAATCTATTACATTATTATAAGACAGTGTAAGCATTTGCGAATGTATTATTAAGAAGGAAATATTATATTATTGATTATTAGATCAACGGAGGCAGTTATAAACCAATTTCTTAAATCAGCAGTCGAAATCGAATTAGTGGCTAATTGTATTTGGACCAAGACAAGAAATACGTAATTAATCGAATAAATTTTAATATAAGCTTCTTAGGTTGATTGTTGTTATTTTTATGTCTGTTTTTGGCTATCCTTTACTTTCTTACTTTTGGTTTGGTTTTCGTTGATCTATATTTATTTATTTGTCTATTTTGTTTTTTGTTTTTTTTTTGTTGAATTAATAAAACAATTAAATAACAAAATTCTTCAGCTGGCAGTAATATTCTATGTTAGAAATTTCTCTTATCTATGCTTTGTAAATATTACGAATCTATGTATTTACTTGCGTTCGAGTTTCATTATTCAATAACTTCTTATTTCGTATAAGTTTCTCTATAACATCGTTAGTGTTTTTTTTTTTTCCAAATTCTTCAATTCATTTCTCGTCTTAAAAGTTTCAGTATTGATTTACTTTTCATTTTCAGATAACCTTTCTCTTATATATTCTAAGTTGTTTTAAAAGATACATATATAAATAACGCAAGAGTAGGTTCAACTTAAAATCGTATAAAAAAAATAAATAGGAAAATAGCAATTATTGCTTTTTTTCATATCTTCTATTTTCATTTTTTTATATTATTTTCTTTTTTTTGCTTCTTTTTTCTTCATTTTTTTTTTATTTTTTTGCTATATTTCTTGTTTTTTTTTTTTAATTTTTTCTTGTTCTTGTTTTCTGTTTTTTTTTTATATTTTTTCTGTTGTTTTTGTTTTTTTTTTTCTTGTTGTTTTTGTATTTAGTTTTTTTCTGTTTGTTTTCTTTTTTTATGTTCTTTTTTTTTTTCATTTTCTTTTAATTTTTTTTTTTTTTTTATTTTTCTCTATTTTTTTCATATTTTTATTTTTTCAACTTTTTCGATAAAGAAAAGTAATTAGAAGGAAAGAAAAAAGTGTTACCATAAAGTATAAAGAAACAATTCTAAGAAAAGAAATCAATTCAATATTCAATAAATTCTAATTGATTAATAAATATTAAATGAGAAATGAATGAACAATATGTACTAAGAGCCAACAATTGGCTTAAAAGATTATATGATTTATATAAGATACAAGCTCTGTGATTCATACTTGAATCAGATAAAATTATTTTGGAAAAAAAGAAATTTAATCGTTTCAAATTATGTTTATAAAATAAATTGAAAAATATTTTAAAAACACTTTAGTACAGATATCATATAAGTTCCTATCTGTAACAGAGTGCTAACGGATAAAGTAAGATCATTTTTCTATTCCATTGCGTATCTATACATTTGTTACGATTTTCATGTCTGTTATATTAAATGTTCTTAGTCTGAATTTTCTTAACAGAAAAATACAGATGGCGGGTAGTGCCAAATTAAATTTTATGGGATTAAATAGCGCTTAAAATAAATGCATTAATACATTGAATGTACTTTTCTATCCTTTTCTAGTAATACGCAAGTGTGGAGCAAAAGTAATTTTTGTATTGGTAAGGAAATTCTTCACTTTTTTTTCATATGTATTAAGGAAACATTTTAAATGCGAATAAACTTAAAGTGAAAATAGTATGTATTATTTTTGTTTTCTGTTAGATAATGATTTGTCTTTTTTGTTTCTAATAATGATAGTTTTCATTTGTGAGTTTTTGTATACACCAACACATAATGTATAAACAAAAAAATTGAGATATTTTAATGTTACAAAATATCTAATCTATGAAAGAAATATTAAAAAAAAATCTCGTTTACAAAAAAATCCAAATACACATCAATTTTTGACATCTTCTATGATGTTTATGAAAGAACCACCAAAAATTGTTTGAGATTTTCTCAAAAAACTACTGTTTTTTTTTGTATTTTATGTTATTTCTTTTTCTATAAGCCTTACACTTTACATTTGTTTTTGTTTTCATGTATACAGTCGTTAAATGATTTTCTTTTGTAATAGAAATCTCAGTTGTACAACTGAGAATATTCTACATGTATTGAACAAATTTACAAAAAAGGGGGAATCATTAAAATTTGTTGTTGAAGTCATGATCAATTTTAGTTTTTAACTTTATGTATTTATTTTTGTTTTTTCTACGAAATGGAGGTTCCAGAGTTACACAAGGATCTGTTAGGTTTTAATACTTTACTTAAATTTGAGTACACAGATAACAACGTATTACAACGTATTTACACGAAGATCTTAGGGTTCTGTTCTATGTAAAGTTGAAGGTGTGTTTTACTTCTAAACCTACAGGAATTGTGAAGAAATTAACATAAGGTAAAAATGAATAAGATTTGCTTAAAAGAAATTGTGACTTTTATAATAAATACAATTGTCAGCTTGGAGACTTAAAATAAGTTGGCTACGGAAATAATTTTGTTTGGTTTAACTCTAAAATGTATTACAAAACAGGAAGGCTGTTATTTTATAAAAGTGTTTAATAATAACTAGGACACCCCGGTACAGCCCCATTTATTAAATATTAAATAAACTAGATGCACTAAATCACCTTTTACTAGAAGGGCAAAGTTGTTGTAGTATGTTGGGTAAAAATGTAAAACGAATTAAATATAAAAAATACAAATCTAAGGTTTGTAGAAACAAACGTATATTACGACAAATAAAAAAAAACTATCGTACAATTGAATAGTTTTTCTCTGGTTGAGGTTTTTAGTTGCGCATTATTTGATACATTTTTTTTAAAAGAATTTATAGGTGAACAACTTATTTTATATTAAATAAAAACCTAGGTGTTTTCTTAAAGAATTTCTAGAGGTTTGTTACGGTAAGTAAGAAGATATTACGAAAGCCAGTTTCAAGCATTTCCTTAACCGATGGACGAATGCGTAGCATGATTGTTTTGTGATTGATGTACAAAAAGTATTGAGTTTTTGTTCAAGCGAACACGCTTTAATGACAGTATTGCATATAAGCCCTTCACAAAGAATCTAGCCCCTGACAAACTGGCCGTAATCAAAATGATGGGTTGGATAGCCTAACAAAGTTTGTGCTTAAAATATTCAAGTGTTTATTGTAATCGTGACAAGAAAAGTATATATGTCTTCTTATCCGCTAAAAATTTGACGACATAAAATACAGTCAGGGACTTTTCACCCACACAATTCACACACAACAGCCAGGATATATCGATTATTTATGTTATAGTTAGCATAGAATGCAGCCTTTGTATTTTTGTGGGTTTACTCAATACACATTCAAAATTAATTTAATAGAGAATAAATTCATTTGCATACCAAAAAAAAACTAAACCGATACCCAAAAATTCATCCAGTTTTATTTTATACAAACACAACATTTTGTAATATGCATACAGACGTTTTATGGGAATGATATTTTCGTATTGATATGCAGATACATATTTATAGTATTCGAATTTAAGGAACAATGTTTTCCCATTTTTGAAATATCTGTGTTGAAAGCCCATGCACCTTGCGAAGATATTCATACAATATATATTCTATATTTTTATTCTACATACATATAAATTAGTCATTAATAAAAGAAAAGTGTTTGCGTTAAGCAATTTATCTATCAATAATACATAGCTATGTGAAGAATTCTTTTTAATCATGCACATTAATCCTACAATCATTTTTTTTATGGAGATTTATTTACCCACAAACTGTATTGGATATCGTAAAATATTCTTACAACATATAAATGAAATATGTTTGATATCATGACTTGTAATAAGTATACCATCACATTTCGAATGAATAATTTTTTAGATTCCATTTGTAAATTTTTTGTGATTCATACATTGTCGTTTACAATAAGAATTTATGAATTCAAATCCTGAACCCGTAAAATGCTAAGCACAATAATTGATTAGTTCGCATTGATTGTATTTTATTTACTTCTTTTAACACAAGTTTTTGAATTTAATTAAATTAAGAAAATGCGTTGTCTTATTTATTTTTGCCGCTAAGGAAGAGATGTGTTGTGTAGTTGGTTTTGAAAAGTACGAGGTATGTGCAATGGTGCGTTTGTTGATAATAAGTTGATTGTCAAAATACACACAATTAATGCTCTAAAAAATTTAACTCGAACAGGTTTTTGTAATATTACAGATGATTAACCCTGACTTTTTCTTTAAAAATGAGTGTTGAGTAAATTTATTTGATTTAGATGTTGATAAAGAAGTTTCATAAAAATTAAACTTGTATTTGATTGATTGCGATGGGAACTTTGTTGTTTGTAGTAATAAGTTGACAGCAAAAAAGTTGAAGTAAAGTAGAATTAAAGATGTTGAAGAGAAGACGTGTAAAATTAAGATATAATCAAGAAAAATTTAAATAACTAAATTTATATATTAAAAACACAATTTTTTATTTGTGGGCGACGATTATAGGGATGTTTTGATGAATTTTAGTTTACTTTATTCTCCTTAGCCCTCCTACCTCCTACAGTTTATTCATTTCATTTTATTTGAAACTACGCTAAGCAATGAAAATATTATTAAAAAAAAAGTTTATATTGCAAGTTACTCATGCATAATTAACTACAATCAATTGTACGTTATTGAGTTGTTGCATAAGAACATTCGCTTTAAATTTTTTTTTCTCAATTTACATTACAGTAGCAGAAATATGCTAAAAGTTTTCATTCAAATATCTTTTAAAAAAATAATAAGCATTCAACGAGTCTTCGATTAGTAATCAATTCATGTTCTTAATTTGCAAAATGTTTTTTTGTAGAAAAAAATCCTAAAAATTAGCGATGACCTGCGTAACATTAATATTTGACTAAACGAAAATAACTAAACGGATATCTTAATCTCTGTACTTTTGTCTATCAGGAGTTTCCCTTTGAGTGCTCGAAATGTATTTTGTATTTTTATGATTCGACTGAAGTATCAGTTTCTTAACTCGGATGCAGCTTGAGCAGAATCGAGTCCGGTATTTTTGGATTTAACTAATAAGTCCAAAAAGGAAACACCAACTGGACCCTGAAGGTTTGATTTCACCCAAATGTAAAAAGAGGCAAATATGAAAAGGAAAAAGCCTATTTACGGCCAATGGTTGTATGGATTATCATAACGTTAATAGCAATAAGATTAAAGCAATATAAACATGGTGTCATGGTGTGATTAATTCATTAAAATTAATAGAACTTTCCCATTATTTTAATGATGGTTGAAACATCAAACAAATATTTTTGATCAGAATATAACTAAAAATAAATTAAAATTGATTCGGGTGTTCAATCATTCTTTGGGACGAACAAAAGTTGGATTTTCCTAAATGACTGTAAAATAATTATCTGCCTGACTGCAAAATATTACTAAAAATCTATCGAAGAAAATATAAGCAGGCGCAATGCGACAATCAGAGCACTTATCAGGCTTCTACCAGCGGAGATACATAATTAATTCAGTAGTACTAAATTGTTAAAGCTTTTTCCAACTTCTAGTTGCATTTTTTTTTTTCTTCAAACACTACAAACTTACGAAAAAAAAAAACAAAGCAGGAGAAGACGTATGTATGTAATTAGAAAGAGTATTAAGAGTTGAATTAAAACATTTGTGGTTAAGTCTGGGGCTGGAACATGGTAAAGAACAAATTGATGTAATTAAACATAAGCCTACGAAAAAATATTTGCAAAATATTTTTTTTTAATGTAACAAACTAATCAAACACATTTTGTTGTTTATGGACGGACTGCTGTTTTTTTTTTGTACAAAATAATACAAGTATTTGTTTTATATGTGACGAGGCACAGTGACTTATAAACGTATTACAAATTGTAAAAATACTAATTTAATATGTAAGGGATGTTCTTGGTAGTCTGTTTAACAAAATTAAGACAGATTTGCAAAAAGCTAAAACAAAAAGGTTAACACCAAGGGATCTTAAAAATATTTTTCTGAAATGAAAAATTTTGATCTACTTGACGTTTGGAGTGTTGTTGATTGGAGATTTGTTTGTTGGATTCTTAATGAAAAGAAAAATTACGTGCGATGTTTAAGGTGCGGTTATGGAGTGGGTTGATAACGTTGAATATATATATTTCTTTGCTTTGTTGCAGTGTTGATGTTGAGATCTTGATATCTAAAAAATATTGGTCTGAAATGTTACAAAAATTCATTGTGCAGATATATGTATTTGCTTTGAATTCATTTACGATGTCAGGTTTACATAATCGCATCATTTACTTATTGTATGTAGGTTTATTTTAAAAATTAGTTATCCCAGGTACATAAGTAGTCTGCTATTTAAAAGTAAAACAAATTTAATAAGTGGGCTCCCAACAAGCTGCATGTTGATGTTATTTTATCGTACAAGCGCGTCGATGTTTAAAAGAAAGAAAAACATTTTATATGTGAGAGTTTAAAGTTTAAAAATAAAATTTAACAGCCCACCAAACTTAGTCTTAAGAAAAGAGTAACACAAAATGATTTAACATTCAAACACAGCCTACCACGATATTTTGTGTAGGAATTCCAAAAACAAATTATATTTCCAATAAAATTTATAAAAAATATGAGAACAAGTATAGCATAAAATATAAATATGATTTTAGTAAGTTTTGTTTGATCATTAAAAAAACAATTAGGCCAACACAATAGAAACCCTAGAGTTTAAAATTAACGGCGGACGCATTCTAACAAGTTTTAATGAAATTTTAGTTAAATCAGTTTCCATTTTAGGTTTGGATGAATAAACTACACCTTTTTGGAAACCCTGTGAGCGGTTCATTTCAGTGTAAGCTTAGATGTAGTTTTGCTTGCTTTGATTTCTGACATTCAGTTGGGCAGATGTGACCCAGTTGGAAGTAGCCTGTCTGTTTGTAAATGAATTTATCATACGATGTTGCTAACAATCTTTAGTACAATGTGAATCAACACTTGCCGGAGAGTTTTAATGGAAGTTTAGATAAGTCACACTGAAGTACCCCCAGGCTCCATAATTTTTTAATCATGCGTCACCGATATGTACGTATTTAAATTATTTCTTAACAACCAAACTGAACAAAACCTAAACATAAATACACAGCAGATACACATGCACAAAATATGAACCAATGATTTCGGTTGAATAATTTGTTATGAACTTAATTCATTTATAAATATTTGTTTTAAGATACATTAGCAGTAACGACATTTTCTTTTCTTAAACTTTTGATTTACACAACTGAGCCCAGTTGGCCACACCTTATTATTTTAAAAACAACAAAATTAATTTATCAAACAAATTGTAAAGAATTATGAATTATTGTATAAAAGGAAGCATATTCAAATTAAAAATAAATGTTATCAATATTGTGAAAAATACGTACAAACCAATTTATTTTTATTATTTGTGTTGCCAAAAAGTTATCGAACCCAAATATATTGTGATGGTACCCAAAGAAGAAAAAAAAAAACAAAAAGCCCCAAAATCGGGAGAGTATACGCACTAGAAACTAGTATTCCAAAACTATTTTAACACAAAATCAAAACATCTGTTACGATAATCATACCTTATTATAATGAGAGCTTTTTTTCGAGTACATTACGGCTGTGTTTTTCTGAGAACGCATGATATATATATTTACACACATTAATATTGAACATAATTGTATGGATATAAAAACAGTCAGAATTTTACGGAACTAATTTGTAAGAACAAAAATAAAAAAAAAAACCTTTAACACACACCTTTTTAGGTAGAATTTTTTATACACTTGTCACAGTTACTAAATAAAACACATTTCAACTTCATACACTAGACATATGTTGGGTTTGATTAGTTGATCCTGGTTTTTCAAATTTGCTAAAAATATTATGCTCTGCGTTTGAGGGTAAACCTCCTCGTTTCTTAAATGGCTATTAGTGAAGTAAATATCGTAAAAACGAAATAATCTTAAGGAGTTAAAATTAAGTAAGATATTATAAAACTTTCTTAAATTATCCAGAAAGCAAAAAGCCTTTCAAGTTTTCATGTTATTGTATTTTAAATGTATTAGTTTGTAGGTTCTTGTTCTTATACGAATGTAAATGATATTCTACAAAAAAAATGTTCGCTTTTAATGTAAAGTGAAAGATTCAGAAGACTTCACAGCGACAAATATTCAGATTTTACATTTACGATGAGCGGCGTCAAGAAGCGAATGCATTTTTGCTGTTAACCATATTATATTAAGGCTATCAATTTATTTAACAATAAAGAATGAGGCTTGAACATATTTGTATCCTTAAGATATTCTTAAGTTACTCTCCAAAGGATTCTAAATAATTACTGAAGTTTTTCGTTCTGTAATTTTGTGCTGTGGACTTGAGTGATGCCGTCTGTTCGTGACAGATCATAAGCCCCAGCAGAAAACGCTCATAAAATATCCGAAAAATTCTACCCTCGGAAGCAAATTCCAATATCCTGCTCAATTCTTCTCAAAAGTCGTTGAATGAAATATCGTCATTCACGTAACAAAAGGGGGAAGAGAAATCTCATGTACGACTTGTACTGTCTCTTCCTCCGTCAGTGGTATTGAATGGTATTATCACTTTTCTGGCTGTGGAAGTTTAATATTCCAATGTCAATTATAAATGAAAAATAAAATGGAACAGGAATAGAAACTAGCAATCCACAGCACAAGAAATAGGCATCGACTGACAGCTCAAGCGTTATGCCAATATGCTTTAAAATGTCTGAAATAAGATTGCTTACCGCCAAAATGAGAAATGAAAAAGCAATAAGCATCGAAGAAAATAATTAAATAATGCGAACTTCGCCTACTTACTACGTAGAATAGTTTTTTTTTTTTTTTGCTGTGAAGTGCATAAAAAGTTTTGCTAGACACAAAAGCATTGGAAGTTATGAATATCGATTACAATTATTGAAAGCATGTTACAAAATACTTGAAGAACAGAAACAGAAGCTTTGACGCTTGATATTCTTCAAGTTCAACGCTTACCAAAACTCCAGGCTACATAAATATACCTTTAAAAATCCTTAAATGAATCTAAATGCTTTGCTTGTTTACTTTATATATACGAGGCAAAGCATATCTTGTACTAGAAAAGGGTTTGGCTGCTCGAAAGAAAAATAAACACTAAGCATAAATGGAAAAAGAATTACAGATCTTTTAATGAAGTGTAAAGGATAAAGTTAGGAAAAAAAAGAATATATATTGACTTATCAGAGAAATAAACACAAACATAGAAATTCTATGAACGAAAAACGAGTAATTCAAGTATAATAAAAGTTTTATATTATGAAAGAGTTGTACATATAATAAATCAATTTAAAGACACTAAAATAAATCAAATCAATGAGTCAAAAACAGTGTTCTACAGATATTGTATATATACATAATGTATATATTATTTGCATACGACTGAGATTACACATATCGTTTATAGGCTTTTATTTTTTTAGGAAAATATTTGGAATATTTGGTGTCATTATATATTTACTTGTGTTAGTAGTAGTTTTTTTTATTTGTTTTATACAATCAATTTATTTTGAAAGAGGAACAAAACAAAATATGAAAACCAAAATATTATTCACACCTAAAGAGTTGCATTTACGAAAACCAAACGAATGTTGTTAAATGCCTTTAAATTTTATTTAAAATTACATTAGTTTAATCTTTCTAAAACTTTATCTATGTTTGGAGTATTATAATACCATATTTACTTTTTCCATCTCTTGGTTTACAAAGACGACTTTTATAACCATGCAGTGATTTTTTTTTTTACTTATTTATACTTCGCTTGATATGTTTACATTTGTTTATTTTACTTTGTATGAAAATACTCTGCATGTTAAGCAAATGGAATCGATTAGAGAAATATAATTGTGATGAATTTCATGCAGAAAATATCTACAGTAATCGTGGGCTTGTTGTGAAAAGGCCTCTGAAAATTTACACATCTATACTTATACAAAAAAAAACTAAAACATATAAGTGGCCATGTACAACACATACGTACACGTTTTGCAGTAAATGCTTAATAAAATACATAAAACATTCAAAAATGTAAAATTATGCGTAGTTTTAGATATTGAGAAAAATCGAAAATTAGCGTGTGAGAATAAATATACTGTACATATATCGTACAAGATATACTTAGGACAACAAGGATTTTATTGGTTGCCGGCTGGTGCAAGTTGTAAATGTATAATTTTAGTTCTATTTTTCTTAATGATTTTGTTTAGTAGAGTGGGAAAGCAACGATACTAAGGTTTTTATTTATTCAATACGTACTCAATACAATTCATAGTTATACCTGAACTTTAGTTTTCAATGGCGATTGTGACCCTTGGCTTTAAATTACAAATTCGATTACACAAAAGAATGGGCTTAGTTCAAAAATTGGCAGAAATCCGTATTAATAGAATGAAATTTTTTAGTTATTGGTCTTAACTCTTAGAAAATGAGCTTAAGTAACAAGTTGCATACATTCTAGCAAGTCGACGAATGTCAATGTACAATAAATCACAGACAAATCCGTTCATAAGTTTTAGTAAAGGAAGAAAGCTTATGTTAGTTCTACTCCAAGAACACGAATTACTCTTAACGGCATCATGATTAACATAACTAATTTTGTAATATCTCAGCAAATCCTTTTTATTTGCCATACAAATTATATTTTGTAGAAACAATTAAAAAAGGCGACGAATGGCCAGATTATAAACTATGACAAATGGTTTATGCAAACGTGCAACTCATGAATAATGTATTAATCATCAATCATTAAGTATTTCCCGAATTAGTGCGTTCATATAACACTCATCAATAAATTCTTGAATTAAAAGGACTATTGCTTGATTCTTAAAAGTTAAGCAATCATCGATTCCCAGCTAAGCAGACGAACTCTTACTCACTAAATTAAGGCACTTAGGCTTACGATTTTACAAATTGATGGATTGTTTTTTCACAAAAGCTTGGCTCTACGAAAATCGAATAAAAAAATCCTTATCCATGGGTACACACAAAAATATGAAACAGTATGACTCCAATGCATATTATATAAAAAAAGGATATTCGTATATCATTATTAAATAAAATAATATATTGATAGTATAAGAAAGAATGATGTACATATGTACGTCTTTTCCACCCTACTTTGATTTTTTTATGATTCCCTCTGAAATTTTGAACATATTTCGTACTAAAAATAATTTCTACGATAAAAACACAATGCCATGAAAAAAATGTAAAACAACGAGGAGCATATTTATATTTTTAGGGTACGAACAAATCACGACGTGGTGGTTATTCACATGGTTCATTTAAGTGACTATGACTATCATTTCGATTTGTTTTTAATTAGCCAGCAGGACAGATAAAATATACCCATTTTAAATATTTACTTTAAAAATATATATGAAAATCTGCATAAGTATGTGAAAAGAAATGAATTAAAGAGATAAATTTTAAAATAAAGTGAAACATACGAGTATATAATTTGTGATAAAACAAATAAATGTGAAGTGGAAGTAATAATTTCAAAAATTAATTTAACTAAATTTACGTCGTTACCACTAGTTTCATGTACATTTAAATAAATTATTTGAATGCTACACTTAAGTGCTCCTTTGGTGTATATGTATGTCAATTGATCAACATAAGGGATATATTTTTAAATTTTTGTGGTCTTTGTTTTCATTTGATAAATATTCAATTGTAGTGAATTTAAATTCGAAGGTCGAATAAAGCTTCTTAAAAATATCTCAATACAGATTTTTTTATAATTCTTTCGTTTCCTTCAATTGTTTAAGGTTATGGAAATTTATGGTAAGAATATCTTTTTATTTTGTATTCTTATTTTATTGTTTTCCTGTGTTGCGGTCTATAACACATTGTTATTCAATGAACCTCCATTTTATTTATGTGAAAGGCTTTATGGAAATGCAAGTATATCGTAGCCAATTAGAAACATTAGTTTGAAGAAAAAAAATGTTTGTCATGACTTCTAGGAAACCCCTTTGTTGCTTGAAGTAAAAAAATTAATTGTACATAGCTTTCTTTAAATTTTAACTATAACTAAATTTTAGTTGTTAGACTGTTTTCTGGTTGCACTCTTTTACGTGTTTAAACATTTAATGAAATACGAACTAAAATTATAAATAGGATAAGCAGAAATTAAATTAAATTTTTTTTATAAATTTAAACGTTTTTTATGTGAAGTTTTCTTTTTGAAGATTTTTTTTTTCTTAATCATTGTTGTGTTGTTTTGATTCCCATTACCAACAATAACCTATAAGAAATTTGCAAAATCAGAAAACTTCGAATAAATTATGTTTAATAAAAGCAGTTGAGCGTGTGTCATTCATATTTTTATTTTGTTTTTAAATTTATATATTACACATATACAACAATCATTTCGTGGAGTTGAACGCTTTGCTGTGTTGAGTGTAGTTCAAGTTGATTGAGCTGTTAACTTTTGGTTTAAACAAAAAAAAATTAAGAATCGGTGATTTGTTTTATCTAAAAAAAAATGTGATATCATGAAGAATGTGATGAGTGCCATTTAAGTAAAAGCTTGCACAGAATTTACTTGAATTTATACTGGATTCACTCCAGCTAAAGAGCTCTTTTTGTTAGTACAGGGTATATTCATAATCAGAGGTAAATTCTACACTCTTTTACGCCCAAATACTTATATTTATATTTGTAATGTGCTTTGCCCGCAACATTAAGGTTTGTATTAATATTGTTTGCTCTGATTTGAATTCAGGGCACTATATTGCCCACAAATAGAGTTCAGCAACAAATTATGTTTTTGCATTTTGAGAGAGCTACCAAATATCAAGGTCCCAATTATGCCCTTTAGATACTATACTTGTAGTCCTGGGCCTTTTAGTTAACCATTCAAATTCGGTAGTCTTTTGTATTTAATTTCTTAAGAATTGTTGATTTTTGATTCCCTTTACCAACAATTTTAAATAAGAAATAAAAACATCTAAAAAAAAAAAAGTGAGATGAAACGAACCAACGATGAAACTTCGAATGTATTCAATTTTTTGTTTTACGCCACAAACGCACTTCTATTAAAATACACTTCCATTAAGGGTTAAATATTCAGATTACGAGTTTCAACTAACCACGACATGTCCTATTAACCGCTCGGACAAGTTTTTATTGAACAACTAGAAAACACCACTATTTTGACATTTTAACGTTTCATACACTTTCTTATAAATATTTGTTGGGTTCTAAGACAACACCATTAAATTGGCAAAACATTGATTCGACGTTTTATACCGATTTTCAAATACGCTAAGATCGTTATACTCTTATGGTTATAATCATACACTTTCTCACAAATATTTGTTGGGTTCTAAGACAACACCATTGAATTGGCAAAATATTGTTTCGACGTTTTATACGGAATTTCAAATACGCTAAGATGGTTATAATCATACACTTTCTCATATATATTTGTTGGGTTCTAAGACAACACCATTGAATTGGCAAAATATTGATTCGATGTTTTATACAGAATTTCAAATACGCTAAGGTCGTTATACTCTTATGGTTATAATCATACACTTTCTCACAAATATTTGTTGGGTTCTAAGACAATACCATTGAATTGGCAAAATATTGATTCGACATTTTATACAGATTACTTATACTCTTATGGTTATAATCATACACTTGATGATAAATATTGCTCGGGTTCTAAGACAACACCATTGAATTGGCAAAATATTGATTCGATGTTTTATACAGAATTTCAAATACGCTAAGGTCGTTATACTCTTATGGTTATAATCATACACTTTCTCACAAATATTTGTTGGGTTCTAAGACAATACCATTGAATTGGCAAAATATTGATTCGACATTTTATACAGATTACTTATACTCTTATGGTTATAATCATACACTTGATGATAAATATTGCTCGGGTTCTAAGACAACAACATTGAATTGGCAAAATATTGATTCGATGTTTTATACAGAATTTCAAATACGCTAAGGTCGTTATACTCTTATGGTTATAATCATACACTTTCTCACAAATATTTGTTGGGTTCTAAGACAACATTGAATTGGCAAAATATTGTTTCGACGTTTTATACGGAATTTCAAATACGCTAAGATCGTTATACTCTTATGGTTATAATCATACACTTTCTGATAAATATTTGTTGGGTTCTAAGACAACACCATTGAATTGGCAAAATATTGATTCGATGTTTTATACAGAATTTCAAATACGCTAAGATCGTTATACTCTTATGGTTATAATCATACACTTTCTGATAAATATTGCTCGGGTTCTAAGACAACACCATTGAATTGGCAAAATATTGTTTCGACGTTTTATACGGAATTTCAAATACGCTAAGATCGTTAAACTCTTATGGTTTTAATCATACACTTTCTGATAAATATTGCTCGGGTTCTAAGACAACACCATTGAATTGGCAAAATATTGATTCGATGTTTTATACAGAATTTCAAATACGCTAAGATCGTTATACTCTTATGGTTATAATCATACACTTTCTCACAAATATTTGTTGGGTTCTAAGACACCATTGAATTGGCAAAATATTGATTCGATGTTTTATACAGATTTTCAAATACGCTAAGGTCGTTATACTCTTATGGTTATAATCATACACTTTCTCATAAATATTTGTTGGGTTCTAAGACAACACCATTGAATTGGCAAAATATTGATTCGACGTTTTATACAGATTACTTATACTCTTATGGTTATAATCATACACTTGATGATAAATATTGCTCGGGTTCTAAGACAACACCATTGAATTGGCAAAATATTGATTCGATGTTTTATACAGAATTTCAAATACGCTAAGGTCGTTATACTCTTATGGTTATAATCATACACTTTCTCACAAATATTTGTTGGGTTCTAAGACACCATTGAATTGGCAAAATATTGATTCGATGTTTTATACAGATTTTCAAATACGCTAAGGTCGTTATACTCTTATGGTTATAATCATACACTTTCTCATAAATATTGGTCGGGTTCTAAGACAACACCATTGAATTGGCAAAATATTGTTTCGACGTTTTATACTGAATTTCAAATACGCTAAGATCGTTATACTCTTATGGTTATAATCATACACTTTCTCACAAATATTTGTTGGGTTCTAAGACAACACCATTGAATTGGCAAAATATTGTTTCGACGTTTTATACGGAATTTCAAATACGCTAAGATCGTTATACTCTTATGGTTATAATCATACACTTTCTGATAAATATTGCTCGGGTTCTAAGACAACACCATTGAATTGGCAAAATATTGTTTCGACGTTTTATACGGAATTTCAAATACGCTGAGATCGTAATACTCTTATGGTTATAATCATACACTTTCTCACAAATATTTGTTGGGTTCTAAGACAACATCATTGAATTGGCAAAATATTGTTTCGACGTTTTATACGGAATTTCAAATACGCTATAATCATATACTTTCTCATAAATATTGGTTGGGTTCTAAGACAATACCATTGAATTGGCAAAATATTGATTTGATGTTTTATACAGACTTTCAAATACGCTAAGGTCGTTATACTCTTATGGTTATAATCATACACTTTCTCATAAATATTTGTTGGGTTCTAAGACAACACCATTGAATTGGCAAAATATTGATTTGATGTTTTATACAGACTTTCAAATACGCTAAGGTCGTTATACTCTTATGGTTATAATCATACACTTTCTCATAAATATTGGTCGGGTTCTAAGACAACATCATTGAATTGGCAAAATATTGTTTCGACGTTTTATACGGAATTTCAAATACGCTAAGATCGTTATACTCTTATGGTTATAATCATACACTTTCTGATAAATATTGCTCGGGTTCTAAGACAACACCATTGAATTGGCAAAATATTGTTTCGACGTTTTATACGGAATTTCAAATACGCTAAGATCGTTATACTCTTATGGTTATAATCATACACTTTCTGATAAATATTGCTCGGGTTCTAAGACAACACCATTGAATTGGCAAAATATTGTTTCGACGTTTTATACGGAATTTCAAATACGCTAAGATCGTTATACTCTTATGGTTATAATCATACACTTTCTGATAAATATTGCTCGGGTTCTAAGACAACACCAATGAATTGGCAAAATATTGATCCGACGTTTTATACGGATTTTCAAATACGCTAAGATCGTTATACTCTTATGGTTATAATCATACACTTTCTCACAAATATTTGTTGGGTTCTAAGACACCATTGAATTGGCAAAATATTGTTTCGACGTTTTATACAGATTACTTATACTCTTATGGTTATAATCATACACTTGATGATAAATATTGCTCGGGTTCTAAGACAACACCATTGAATTGGCAAAATATTGATTCGACGTTTTATACTGAATTTCAAATACGCTAAGATCGTTATACTCTTATGGTTATAATCATACACTTTCTCACAAATATTTGTTGGGTTCTAAGACAACACCATTGAATTGGCAAAATATTTTTTCGATGTTTTATACGGAATTTCAAATACGCTAAGATCGTTATACTCTTATGGTTATAATCATACACTTTCTCACAAATATTTGTTGGGTTCTAAGACACCATTGAATTGGCAAAATATTGTTTCGACGTTTTATACAGATTACTTATACTCTTATGGTTATAATCATACACTTGATGATAAATATTCCTCGGGTTCTAAGACAACACCATTGAATTGGCAAAATATTGATTCGAAGTTTTATACTGAATTTCAAATACGCTAAGATCGTTATACTCTTATGGTTATAATCATACACTTTCTCATAAATATTTGTTGGGTTCTAAGACAACACCATTGAATTGGCAAAATATTGTTTCGACGTTTTATACGGAATTTCAAATGCGCTATAATCATATACTTTCTCATAAATATTGGTTGGGTTCTAAGACAATACCATTGAATTGGCAAAATATTGATTCGACATTTTATACAGATTACTTATACTCTTATGGTTATAATCATACACTTTCTGATAAATATTGCTCGGGTTCTAAGACAACACCAATGAATTGGCAAAATATTGATCCGACGTTTTATACGGATTTTCAAATACGCTAAGATCGTTATACTCTTATGGTTATAATCATTATAATCATACACTTTCTCACAAATATTTGTTGGGTTCTAAGACAACACCATTGAATTGGCAAAATATTGATTTGATGTTTTATACGGAATTTCAAATACGCTAAGATCGTTATACTCTTATGGTTATAATCATACACTTTCTCACAAATATTTGTTGGGTTCTAAGACACCATTGAATTGGCAAAATATTGTTTCGACGTTTTATACAGATTACTTATACTCTTATGGTTATAATCATACACTTGATGATAAATATTCCTCGGGTTCTAAGACAACACCATTGAATTGGCAAAATATTGATTCGAAGTTTTATACTGAATTTCAAATACGCTAAGATCGTTATACTCTTATGGTTATAATCATACACTTTCTCATAAATATTTGTTGGGTTCTAAGACAACACCATTGAATTGGCAAAATATTGTTTCGACGTTTTATACGGAATTTCAAATGCGCTATAATCATATACTTTCTCATAAATATTGGTTGGGTTCTAAGACAATACCATTGAATTGGCAAAATATTGATTCGACATTTTATACAGATTACTTATACTCTTATGGTTATAATCATACACTTTCTGATAAATATTGCTCGGGTTCTAAGACAACACCAATGAATTGGCAAAATATTGATCCGACGTTTTATACGGATTTTCAAATACGCTAAGATCGTTATACTCTTATGGTTATAATCATTATAATCATACACTTTCTCACAAATATTTGTTGGGTTCTAAGACAACACCATTGAATTGGCAAAATATTGATTTGATGTTTTATACGGAATTTCAAATACGCTAAGATCGTTATACTCTTATGGTTATAATCATACACTTTCTCACAAATATTTGTTGGGTTCTAAGACACCATTGAATTGGCAAAATATTGTTTCGACGTTTTATACAGATTACTTATACTCTTATGGTTATAATCATACACTTGATGATAAATATTCCTCGGGTTCTAAGACAACACCATTGAATTGGCAAAATATTGATTCGAAGTTTTATACTGAATTTCAAATACGCTAAGATCGTTATACTCTTATGGTTATAATCATACACTTTCTCATAAATATTTGTTGGGTTCTAAGACAACACCATTGAATTGGCAAAATATTGTTTCGACGTTTTATACGGAATTTCAAATGCGCTATAATCATATACTTTCTCACAAATATTTGTTGGGTTCTAAGACACCATTGAATTGGCAAAATATTGTTTCGACGTTTTATACAGATTTCCAAATACGCTAAGATGGTTATAATCATACACTTTCTCATAAATATTTGTTGGGTTCTAAGACAACACCATTGAATTGGCAAAATATTGATTCGACGTTTTATACTGAATTTCAAATACGCTAAGACCGTTATACTCTTATGGTTATAATCATACACTTTCTCATAAATATTTGTTGGGTTCTAAGACAACACCATTGAATTGGCAAAATATTGTTTCGACGTTTTATACGGAATTTCAAATACGCTAAGATCGTTATACTCTTATGGTTATAATCATACACTTTCTCATAAATATTTGTTGGGTTCTAAGACAACACCATTGAATTGGCAAAATATTGATTCGACGTTTTATACAGATTTTCAAATACGCTAAGATGGTTATAATCATACACTTTCTCATAAATATTTGTTGGGTTCTAAGACAAAACCATTGAATTGGCAAAATATTGTTTCGACGTTTTATACAGATTTTCAAATACGCTACGATGGTTATAATCATACACTTTCTCATAAATATTTGTTGGGTTCTAAGACAACACCATTGAATTGGCAAAATATTGATTCGATGTTTTATACAGATTTTCAAATACGCTAAGGTCGTTATACTCTTATGGTTATAATCATACACTTTCTCATAAATATTTGTTGGGTTCTAAGACAGAACCATTGAATTGGCAAAATATTGTTTCGACGTTTTATACGGAATTTCAAATACGCTAAGATCGTTATACTCTTATGGTTATAATCATACACCTTCTCACATATATTTGTTGGGTTCTAAGACAACACCATTGAATTGGCAAAATATTGATTCGACGTTTTATACAGATTTTCAAATACGCTAAGATGGTTATAATCATACACTTTCTCATAAATATTTGTTGGGTTCTAAGACAAAACCATTGAATTGGCAAAATATTGTTTCGACGTTTTATACGGAATTTCAAATACGCTAAGATCGTTATACTCTTATGGTTATAATCATACACTTTCTCATAAATATTTGTTGGGTTCTAAGACAACACCATTGAATTGGCAAAATATTGATTCGACGTTTTATACAGTTTACTTATACTCTTATGGTTATAATCATACACTTTCTGATAAATATTGCTCGGGTTCTAAGACAACACCATTGAATTGGCAAAATATTGTTTCGACGTTTTATACGGAATTTCAAATACGCTGAGATCGTAATACTCTTATGGTTATAATCATACACTTTCTCACAAATATTTGTTGGGTTCTAAGACAACACCATTGAATTGGCAAAATATTGATTCGACGTTTTATACAGATTTCCAAATACGCTGAGATGGTTATAATCATACACTTTCTCACAAATATTTGTTGGGTTCTAAGACACCATTGAATTGGCAAAATATTGATTCGACGTTTTATACGGAATTTCAAATACGCTAAGATCGTTATACTCTTATGGTTATAATCATACACTTTCTCATAAATATTTGTTGGGTTCTAAGACAACACCATTGAATTGGCAAAATATTGATTCGACGTTTTATACAGATTTCCAAATACGCTGAGATGGTTATAATCATACACTTTCTCACAAATATTTGTTGGGTTCTAAGACACCATTGAATTGGCAAAATATTGATTCGACGTTTTATACGGAATTTCAAATACGCTAAGATCGTTATACTCTTATGGTTATAATCATACACTTTCTCATAAATATTTGTTGGGTTCTAAGACAACACCATTGAATTGGCAAAATATTGATTCGACGTTTTATACAGATTTCCAAATACGCTAAGATGGTTATAATCATACACTTTCTCATAAATATTTGTTGGGTTCTAAGACAACACCATTGAATTGGCAAAATATTGATTCGATGTTTTATACAGATTTTCAAATACGCTAAGGTCGTTATACTCTTATGGTTATAATCATACACTTTCTCATAAATATTGCTCGGGTTCTAAGACAACACCATTGAATTGGCAAAATATTGATTCGACGTTTTATACGGATTTTCAAATACGCTAAGATCGTAATACTCTTATGGTTATAATCATACACTTTCTCACAAATATTTGTTGGGTTCTAAGACAACACCATTGAATTGGCAAAATATTGATTCGACGTTTTATACAGATTTCCAAATACGCTAAGATGGTTATAATCATACACTTTCTCATAAATATTTGTTGGGTTCTAAGACAACACCATTGAATTGGCAAAATATTGATTCGACGTTTTATACAGATTTTCAAATACGCTGAGATGGTTATAATCATACACTTTCTCATAAATATTTGTTGGGTTCTAAGACAACACCATTGAATTGGCAAAATATTGTTTCGACGTTTTATACGGAATTTCAAATACGCTAAGATCGTTATACTCTTATGGTTATAATCATACACTTTCTCATAAATATTTGTTGGGTTCTAAGACAACACCATTGAATTGGCAAAATATTGATTCGACGTTTTATACAGATTTCCAAATACGCTAAGATGGTTATAATCATACACTTTCTCATAAATATTTGTTGGGTTCTAAGACAACACCATTGAATTGGCAAAATATTGATTCGATGTTTTATACAGATTTTCAAATACGCTAAGGTCGTTATACTCTTATGGTTATAATCATACACTTTCTCATAAATATTTGTTGGGTTCTAAGACAAAACCATTGAATTGGCAAAATATTGTTTCGACGTTTTATACGGAATTTCAAATACGCTAAGATCGTTATACTCTTATGGTTATAATCATACACTTTCTGATAAATATTTGTTGGGTTC
Source organism: Syritta pipiens (assembly GCA_905187475.1). NCBI lineage: Eukaryota > Metazoa > Arthropoda > Insecta > Diptera > Syrphidae > Syritta > Syritta pipiens. The sequence continues at coordinate 10,267,441 of LR994572.1, read as the reverse complement.
TAAGACAACACCATTGAATTGGCAAAATATTGTTTCGACGTTTTATACAGATTTTCAAATACGCTAAGGTCGTTATACTCTTATGGTTATAATCATACACTTTCTCATAAATATTGCTCGGGTTCTAAGACAACACCATTGAATTGGCAAAATATTGTTTCGACGTTTTATACGGAATTTCAAATACGCTAAGATCGTTATACTCTTATGGTTATAATCATACACTTTCTGATAAATATTTGTTGGGTTCTAAGACAAAACCATTGAATTGGCAAAATATTGTTTCGACGTTTTATACGGAATTTCAAATACGCTAAGATCGTTATACTCTTATGGTTATAATCATACACTTTCTGATATATATTGCTCGGGTTCTAAGACAACACCATTGAATTGGCAAAATATTGTTTCGACGTCTTTTACGGAATTTCAAATACGCTATAATCATATACTTTCTCACAAATATTGGTTGGGTTCTAAGACAATACCATTGAATTGGCAAAATATTGATTCGACGTTTTCGGAGTTTTTAATTACGCGTTCAGGTTTATAAAATCTTCACAGATAAACATACCTTTGGTATCTTAACAAAGATTATCATTAAGTTCAGAGACGGTATCATTCGAAGCTTGAACATTTGTTCGACAAATTTAGAGGGTTTTCGAAGACGCTTGGGCTCGTTAAATATTCTGTTACTGTCAAAATTCTTTCTGATAAATATTTGTTGGGTTCTAAGACAACACCATTGAATTGGCAAAATATTGATTCGACGTTTTATACAGATTTTTAAATACGCTAAGATCGTTATACTCTTATGGTTATAATCATTATAATCATACACTTTCTCACAAATATTTGTTGGATTCTAAGACACCATTGAATTGGCAAAATATTGTTTCGACGTTTTATACGGAATTTCAAATACGCTAAGATCGTTATACTCTTATGGTTATAATCATTATAATCATACACTTTCTCACAAATATTTGTTGGGTTCTAAGACAACACCATTGAATTGGCAAAATATTGTTTCGACGTTTTCGGAGTTTTTAATTACGCGTTCGGGTTTATAAAATCTTCACAGATAAACATACCTTTGGTATCTTAACAAAGATTATCATTAAGTTCAAAGACGGTATCATTCGAAGCTTGAACATTTGTTCGACAAGTTTAGAGGGTTTTCGAAGACGCTTGGGCTCGTTAAATATTCTGTTACTGTCAAAATTCTTTCTGATAAATATTTGTTGGGTTCTAAGACAACACCAATGAATTGGCAAAATATTGATTCGACGTTTTATACGGATTTTCAAATACGCTAAGATCGTTATACTCTTATGGTTATAATCATACACTTTCTCACAAATATTTGTTGGATTCTAAGACACCATTGAATTGGCAAAATATTGTTTCGACGTTTTATACGGAATTTCAAATACGCTAAGATCGTTATACTCTTATGGTTATAATCATTATAATCATACACTTTCTCACAAATATTTGTTGGGTTCTAAGACAACACCATTGAATTGGCAAAATATTGTTTCGACGTTTTATACGGAATTTCAAATACGCTAAGATCGTTATACTCTTATGGTTATAATCATTATAATCATACACTTTCTCACAAATATTTGTTGGGTTCTAAGACAATACCATTGAATTGGCAAAATATTGATTCGACGTTTTCGGAGTTTTTAATTACGCGTTCGGGTTTATAAAATCTTCACAGATAAACATACCTTTGGTATCTTAACAAAGATTATCATTAAGTTCAAAGACGGTATCATTCGAAGCTTGAACATTTGTTCGACAAGTTTAGAGGGTTTTCGAAGACGCTTGGGCTCGTTAAATATTCTGTTACTGTCAAAATTCTTTCTGATAAATATTGCTCGGGTTCTAAGACAACACCAATGAATTGGCAAAATATTGTTTCGACGTTTTATACGGAATTTCAAATACGCTGAGATCGTAATACTCTTATGGTTATAATCATACACCTTCTCACATATATTTGTTGGGTTCTAAGACACCATTGAATTGGCAAAATATTGATTCGACGTTTTATACGGATTTTCAAATACGCTAAGATCGTTATACTCTTATGGTTATAATCATTATAATCATACACTTTCTCACAAATATTTGTTGGGTTCTAAGACAACACCATTGAATTGGCAAAATATTGATTCGACGTTTTCGGAGTTTTTAATTACGCGTTCGGGTTTATAAAATCTTCACAGATAAACATACCTTTGGTATCTTAACAAAGATTATCATTAAGTTCAAAGACGGTATCATTCGAAGCTTGAACATTTGTTCGACAAGTTTAGAGGGTTTTCGAAGACGCTTGGGCTCGTTAAATATTCTGTTACTGTCAAAATTCTTTCTGATAAATATTTGTTGGGTTCTAAGACAACACCAATGAATTGGCAAAATATTGATTCGACGTTTTATACGGATTTTCAAATACGCTAAGATCGTTATACTCTTATGGTTATAATCATACACTTTCTGATATATATTGCTCGGGTTCTAAGACAACACCATTGAATTGGCAAAATATTGTTTCGACGTCTTTTACGGAATTTCAAATACGCTATAATCATATACTTTCTCACAAATATTGGTTGGGTTCTAAGACAATACCATTGAATTGGCAAAATATTGATTCGACGTTTTCGGAGTTTTTAATTACGCGTTCAGGTTTATAAAATCTTCACAGATAAACATACCTTTGGTATCTTAACAAAGATTATCATTAAGTTCAGAGACGGTATCATTCGAAGCTTGAACATTTGTTCGACAAATTTAGAGGGTTTTCGAAGACGCTTGGGCTCGTTAAATATTCTGTTACTGTCAAAATTCTTTCTGATAAATATTTGTTGGGTTCTAAGACAACACCATTGAATTGGCAAAATATTGATTCGACGTTTTATACAGATTTTTAAATACGCTAAGATCGTTATACTCTTATGGTTATAATCATTATAATCATACACTTTCTCACAAATATTTGTTGGATTCTAAGACACCATTGAATTGGCAAAATATTGTTTCGACGTTTTATACGGAATTTCAAATACGCTAAGATCGTTATACTCTTATGGTTATAATCATTATAATCATACACTTTCTCACAAATATTTGTTGGGTTCTAAGACAACACCATTGAATTGGCAAAATATTGTTTCGACGTTTTCGGAGTTTTTAATTACGCGTTCGGGTTTATAAAATCTTCACAGATAAACATACCTTTGGTATCTTAACAAAGATTATCATTAAGTTCAAAGACGGTATCATTCGAAGCTTGAACATTTGTTCGACAAGTTTAGAGGGTTTTCGAAGACGCTTGGGCTCGTTAAATATTCTGTTACTGTCAAAATTCTTTCTGATAAATATTTGTTGGGTTCTAAGACAACACCAATGAATTGGCAAAATATTGATTCGACGTTTTATACGGATTTTCAAATACGCTAAGATCGTTATACTCTTATGGTTATAATCATACACTTTCTCACAAATATTTGTTGGATTCTAAGACACCATTGAATTGGCAAAATATTGTTTCGACGTTTTATACGGAATTTCAAATACGCTAAGATCGTTATACTCTTATGGTTATAATCATTATAATCATACACTTTCTCACAAATATTTGTTGGGTTCTAAGACAACACCATTGAATTGGCAAAATATTGTTTCGACGTTTTATACGGAATTTCAAATACGCTAAGATCGTTATACTCTTATGGTTATAATCATACACTTTCTGATAAATATTGCTCGGGTTCTAAGACAACACCATTGAATTGGCAAAATATTGATTCGACGTTTTCGGAGTTTTTAATTACGCGTTCGGGTTTATAAAATCTTCACAGATAAACATACCTTTGGTATCTTAACAAAGATTATCATTAAGTTCAAAGACGGTATCATTCGAAGCTTGAACATTTGTTCGACAAGTTTAGAGGGTTTTCGAAGACGCTTGGGCTCGTTAAATATTCTGTTACTGTCAAAATTCTTTCTGATAAATATTTGTTGGGTTCTAAGACAACACCAATGAATTGGCAAAATATTGATTCGACGTTTTATACGGATTTTCAAATACGCTAAGATCGTTATACTCTTATGGTTATAATCATACACTTTCTCACAAATATTTGTTGGGTTCTAAGACAATACCATTGAATTGGCAAAATATTGATTCGACGTTTTCGGAGTTTTTAATTACGCGTTCGGGTTTATAAAATCTTCACAGATAAACATACCTTTGGTATCTTAACAAAGATTATCATTAAGTTCAAAGACGGTATCATTCGAAGCTTGAACATTTGTTCGACAAGTTTAGAGGGTTTTCGAAGACGCTTGGGCTCGTTAAATATTCTGTTACTGTCAAAATTCTTTCTGATAAATATTGCTCGGGTTCTAAGACAACACCAATGAATTGGCAAAATATTGTTTCGACGTTTTATACGGAATTTCAAATACGCTGAGATCGTAATACTCTTATGGTTATAATCATACACCTTCTCACATATATTTGTTGGGTTCTAAGACACCATTGAATTGGCAAAATATTGATTCGACGTTTTATACGGATTTTCAAATACGCTAAGATCGTTATACTCTTATGGTTATAATCATACACCTTCTCACATATATTTGTTGGGTTCTAAGACACCATTGAATTGGCAAAATATTGATTCGACGTTTTCGGAGTTTTTAACTACGCGTTCAGGTTTATAAAATCTTCACAGATAAACATACCTTTGGTATCTTAACAAAGATTATCATTAAGTTCAAAGACGGTATCATTCGAAGCTTGAACATTTGTTCGACAAGTTTAGAGGGTTTTCGAAGACGCTTGGGCTCGTTAAATATTCTGTTACTGTCAAAATTCTTTCTCATAAATATTTGTTGGGTTCTAAGACAACACCAATGAATTGGCAAAATATTGTTTCGACGTTTTATACGGAATTTCAAATACGCTGAGATCGTAATACTCTTATGGTTATAATCATACACCTTCTCACATATATTTGTTGGGTTCTAAGACAACACCATTGAATTGGCAAAATATTGATTCGATGTTTTATACAGATTTTCAAATACGCTAAGATCGTTATACTCTTATGGTTATAATCATACACTTTCTGATAAATATTGCTCGGGTTCTAAGACAACACCATTGAATTGGCAAAATATTGATCCGACGTTTTATACGGATTTTCAAATACGCTAAGATCGTTATACTCTTATGGTTATAATCATACACTTTCTCACAAATATTTGTTGGGTTCTAAGACAACACCATTGAATTGGCAAAATATTGTTTCGACGTTTTATACGGAATTTCAAATACGCTATAATCATATACTTTCTCATAAATATTGGTTGGGTTCTAAGACAATACCATTGAATTGGCAAAATATTGATTCGACGTTTTCGGAGTTTTTAATTACGCGTTCAGGTTTATAAAATCTTCACAGATAAACATACCTTTGGTATCTTAACAAAGATTATCATTAAGTTCAAAGACGGTATCATTCGAAGCTTGAACATTTGTTCGACAAGTTTAGAGGGTTTTCGAAGACGCTTGGGCTCGTTAAATATTCTGTTACTGTCAAAATTCTTTCTGATAAATATTGCTCGGGTTCTAAGACAACACCATTGAATTGGCAAAATATTGATCCGACGTTTTATACGGATTTTCAAATACGCTAAGATCGTTATACTCTTATGGTTATAATCATACACTTTCTCACAAATATTTGTTGGGTTCTAAGACAACACCATTGAATTGGCAAAATATTGTTTCGATGTTTTATACGGAATTTCAAATACGCTAAGATCGTTATACTCTTATGGTTATAATCATACACTTTCTGATAAATATTGCTCGGGTTCTAAGACACCATTGAATTGGCAAAATATTGATCCGACGTTTTATACGGATTTTCAAATACGCTAAGATCGTTATACTCTTATGGTTATAATCATACACTTTCTCACAAATATTTGTTGGGTTCTAAGACAACACCATTGAATTGGCAAAATATTGTTTCGATGTTTTATACGGAATTTCAAATACGCTAAGATCGTTATACTCTTATGGTTATAATCATACACTTTCTCACAAATATTTGTTGGGTTCTAAGACAATACCATTGAATTGGCAAAATATTGATTCGACGTTTTCGGAGTTTTTAATTACGCGTTCGGGTTTATAAAATCTTCACAGATAAACATACCTTTGGTATCTTAACAAAGATTATCATTAAGTTCAAAGACGGTATCATTCGAAGCTTGAACATTTGTTCGACAAGTTTAGAGGGTTTTCGAAGACGCTTGGGCTCGTTAAATATTCTGTTACTGTCAAAATTCTTTCTCATAAATATTTGTTGGGTTCTAAGACAACACCATTGAATTGGCAAAATATTGATTCGACGTTTTATACAGATTTCCAAATACGCTAAGATGGTTATAATCATACACTTTCTCATAAATATTTGTTGGGTTCTAAGACAACACCATTGAATTGGCAAAATATTGATTCGACGTTTTATACAGATTTCCAAATACGCTAAGATGGTTATAATCATACACTTTCTCATAAATATTTGTTGGGTTCTAAGACAACACCATTGAATTGGCAAAATATTGATTCGATGTTTTATACAGATTTTCAAATACGCTAAGGTCGTTATACTCTTATGGTTATAATCATACACTTTCTCATAAATATTGCTCGGGTTCTAAGACAACACCATTGAATTGGCAAAATATTGATTCGACGTTTTATACGGATTTTCAAATACGCTAAGATCGTAATACTCTTATGGTTATAATCATACACTTTCTCACAAATATTTGTTGGGTTCTAAGACAACACCATTGAATTGGCAAAATATTGATTCGACGTTTTATACAGATTTTCAAATACGCTGAGATGGTTATAATCATACACTTTCTCACAAATATTTGTTGGGTTCTAAGACAACACCATTGAATTGGCAAAATATTGTTTCGATGTTTTATACGGAATTTCAAATACGCTAAGATCGTTATACTCTTATGGTTATAATCATACACTTTCTCATAAATATTTGTTGGGTTCTAAGACAACACCATTGAATTGGCAAAATATTGATTCGACGTTTTATACAGATTTCCAAATACGCTAAGATGGTTATAATCATACACTTTCTCATAAATATTTGTTGGGTTCTAAGACAACACCATTGAATTGGCAAAATATTGATTCGATGTTTTATACAGATTTTCAAATACGCTAAGGTCGTTATACTCTTATGGTTATAATCATACACTTTCTGATATATATTGCTCGGGTTCTAAGACAACACCATTGAATTGGCAAAATATTGATTCGACGTTTTCGGAGTTTTTAATTACGCGTTCAGGTTTATAAAATCTTCACAGATAAACATACCTTTGGTATCTTAACAAAGATTATCATTAAGTTCAGAGACGGTATCATTCGAAGCTTGAACATTTGTTCGACAAATTTAGAGGGTTTTCGAAGACGCTTGGGCTCGTTAAATATTCTGTTACTGTCAACTCTTTCTGATAAATAATTGTTGGGTTCTAAGACAACACCATTGAATTGGCAAAATATTGATTCGACGTTTTATACAGATTTTTAAATACGCTAAGATCGTTATACTCTTATGGTTATAATCATACACTTTCTGATAAATATTGCTCGGGTTCTAAGACAACACCATTGAATTTGCAAAATATTGATTCGACGTTTTCGGAGTTTTTAATTACGCGTTCGGGTTTATAAAATCTTCACAGATAAACATACCTTTGGTATCTTAACAAAGATTATCATTAAGTTCAAAGACGGTATCATTCGAAGCTTGAACATTTGTTCGACAAGTTTAGAGGGTTTTCGAAGACGCTTGGGCTCGTTAAATATTCTGTTACTGTCAAAATTCTTTCTGATAAATATTTGTTGGGTTCTAAGACAACACCAATGAATTGGCAAAATATTGTTTCGACGTTTTATACAGAATTTCAAATACGCTGAGATCGTAATACTCTTATGGTTATAATCATACACCTTCTCACATATATTTGTTGGGTTCTAAGACACCATTGAATTGGCAAAATATTGTTTCGACGTTTTATACGGAATTTCAAATACGCTGAGATCGTAATACTCTTATGGTTATAATCATACACCTTCTCACATATATTTGTTGGGTTCTAAGACAACACCATTGAATTGGCAAAATATTGATTCGATGTTTTATACAGATTTTCAAATACGCTAAGATCGTTATACTCTTATGGTTATAATCATACACTTTCTCATAAATATTTGTTGGGTTCTAAGACACCATTGAATTGGCAAAATATTGTTTCGACGTTTTATACGGAATTTCAAATACGCTAAGATCGTTATACTCTTATGGTTATAATCATTATAATCATACACTTTCTCACAAATATTTGTTGGGTTCTAAGACAACACCATTGAATTGGCAAAATATTGTTTCGACGTTTTATACGGAATTTCAAATACGCTAAGATCGTTATACTCCTATGGTTATAATCATACACTTTCTCAGAAATATTTGTTGGGTTCTAAGACACCATTGAATTGGCAAAATATTGTTTCGACGTTTTATACGGAATTTCAAATACGCTGAGATCGTAATACTCTTATGGTTATAATCATACACCTTCTCACATATATTTGTTGGGTTCTAAGACAACACCATTGAATTGGCAAAATATTGTTTCGACGTTTTATACGGAATTTCAAATACGCTGAGATCGTAATACTCTTATGGTTATAATCATACACCTTCTCACATATATTGGTTGGGTTCTAAGACAATACCATTGAATTGGCAAAATATTGATTCGACGTTTTCGGAGTTTTTAATTACGCGTTCGGGTTTATAAAATCTTCACAGATAAACATACCTTTGGTATCTTAACAAAGATTATCATTAAGTTCAAAGACGGTATCATTCGAAGCTTGAACATTTGTTCGACAAGTTTAGAGGGTTTTCGAAGACGCTTGGGCTCGTTAAATATTCTGTTACTATCAAAATTCTTTCTGATAAATATTTGTTGGGTTCTAAGACAACAAAAATGAATTGGCAAAATATTGATTCGACGTTTTATACAGATTTTTAAATACGCTAAGATCGTTATACTCTTATGGTTATAATCATACACTTTCTGATAAATATTGCTCGGGTTCTAAGACAACACCATTGAATTGGCAAAATATTGCTCCGACGTTTTATACGGATTTTCAAATACGCTAAGATCGTTATACTCTTATGGTTATAATCATTATAATCATACACTTTCTCACAAATATTTGTTGGGTTCTAAGACAACACCATTGAATTGGCAAAATATTGTTTCGACGTTTTATACGGAATTTCAAATACGCTAAGATCGTTATACTCCTATGGTTATAATCATACACTTTCTCAGAAATATTTGTTGGGTTCTAAGACACCATTGAATTGGCAAAATATTGTTTCGACGTTTTATACGGAATTTCAAATACGCTAAGATCGTTATACTCTTATGGTTATAATCATACACTTTCTGATAAATATTGCTCGGGTTCTAAGACAACACCATTGAATTGGCAAAATATTGATCCGACGTTTTATACGGATTTTCAAATACGCTAAGATCGTTATACTCTTATGGTTATAATCATACACTTTCTGATAAATATTGCTCGGGTTCTAAGACAACACCATTGAATTGGCAAAATATTGCTCCGACGTTTTATACGGATTTTCAAATACGCTATAATCATATACTTTCTCACAAATATTTGTTGGGTTCTAAGACAACACCATTGAATTGGCAAAATATTGTTTCGACGTTTTATACGGAATTTCAAATACGCTATAATCATATACTTTCTCATAAATATTGGTTGGGTTCTAAGACAATACCATTGAATTGGCAAAATATTGATTCGACGTTTTCGGAGTTTTTAACTACGCGTTCAGGTTTATAAAATCTTCACAGATAAACATACCTTTGGTATCTTAACAAAGATTATCATTAAGTTCAAAGACGGTATCATTCGAAGCTTGAACATTTGTTCGACAAGTTTAGAGGGTTTTCGAAGACGCTTGGGCTCGTTAAATATTCTGTTACTGTCAAAATTCTTTCTGATAAATATTTGTTGGGTTCTAAGACAACACCAATGAATTGGCAAAATATTGTTTCGACGTTTTATACGGAATTTCAAATACGCTGAGATCGTAATACTCCTATGGTTATAATCATACACCTTCTCACATATATTTGTTGGGTTCTAAGACAACACCATTGAATTGGCAAAATATTGATTCGATGTTTTATACAGATTTTCAAATACGCTAAGATCGTTATACTCTTATGGTTATAATCATACACTTTCTGATAAATATTGCTCGGGTTCTAAGACAACACCATTGAATTTGCAAAATATTGATTCGACGTTTTCGGAGTTTTTAATTACGCGTTCGGGTTTATAAAATCTTCACAGATAAACATACCTTTGGTATCTTAACAAAGATTATCATTAAGTTCAAAGACGGTATCATTCGACAAGTTTAGAGGGTTTTCGAAGACGCTTGGGCTCGTTAAATATTCTGTTACTGTCAAAATTCTTTCTGATAAATATTTGTTGGGTTCTAAGACAACACCAATGAATTGGCAAAATATTGATTCGACGTTTTATACGGATTTTCAAATACGCTAAGATCGTTATACTCTTATGGTTATAATCATACACTTTCTCACAAATATTTGTTGGGTTCTAAGACAATACCATTGAATTGGCAAAATATTGATTCGACGTTTTCGGAGTTTTTAATTACGCGTTCGGGTTTATAAAATCTTCACAGATAAACATACCTTTGGTATCTTAACAAAGATTATCATTAAGTTCAAAGACGGTATCATTCGAAGCTTGAACATTTGTTCGACAAGTTTAGAGGGTTTTCGAAGACGCTTGGGCTCGTTAAATATTCTGTTACTGTCAAAATTCTTTCTGATAAATATTTGTTGGGTTCTAAGACAACACCAATGAATTGGCAAAATATTGATTCGACGTTTTATACGGATTTTCAAATACGCTAAGATCGTTATACTCTTATGGTTATAATCATACACTTTCTCACAAATATTTGTTGGGTTCTAAGACACCATTGAATTGGCAAAATATTGATTCGACGTTTTATACGGATTTTCAAATACGCTAAGATCGTTATACTCTTATGGTTATAATCATACACTTTCTGATATATATTGCTCGGGTTCTAAGACAACACCATTGAATTGGCAAAATATTGTTTCGACGTTTTATACGGAATTTCAAATACGCTAAGATCGTTATACTCTTATGGTTATAATCATACACTTTCTGATATATATTGCTCGGGTTCTAAGACAACACCATTGAATTGGCAAAATATTGTTTCGACGTCTTTTACGGAATTTCAAATACGCTATAATCATATACTTTCTCACAAATATTGGTTGGGTTCTAAGACAATACCATTGAATTGGCAAAATATTGATTCGACGTTTTCGGAGTTTTTAATTACGCGTTCAGGTTTATAAAATCTTCACAGATAAACATACCTTTGGTATCTTAACAAAGATTATCATTAAGTTCAAAGACGGTATCATTCGAAGCTTGAACATTTGTTCGACAAGTTTAGAGGGTTTTCGAAGACGCTTGGGCTCGTTAAATATTCTGTTACTGTCAACTCTTTCTGATAAATATTTGTTGGGTTCTAAGACAACACCAATGAATTGGCAAAATATTGATTCGACGTTTTATACGGATTTTCAAATACGCTAAGGTCGTTATACTCTTATGGTTATAATCATACAATTTCTCACAAATATTAGCTGGGTTCTAAGACAAAACCATTGAATTGGCAAAATATTGTTTCGACGTTTTCGGAGTTTTTAATTACGCGTTCAGGTCTATAAAATCTTCACAGATAAACATACCTTTGGTATCTTAACAAAGATTATCATTAAGTTCAAAGACGGTATCATTCGAAGCTTGAACATTTGTTCGACAAGTTTAGAGGGTTTTCGAAGACGCTTGGGCTCGTTAAATATTCTGTTACTGTCAAAATTCTTTCTGATAAATATTTGTTGGGTTCTAAGACAACACCAATGAATTGGCAAAATATTGATTCGACGTTTTATACGGATTTTCAAATACGCTAAGGTCGTTATACTCTTATGGTTATAATCATACAATTTCTCACAAATATTAGCTGGGTTCTAAGACAAAACCATTGAATTGGCAAAATATTGTTTCGACGTTTTCGGAGTTTTTAATTACGCGTTCAGGTTTATAAAATCTTCACAGATAAACATACCTTTGGTATCTTAACAAAGATTATCATTAAGTTCAAAGACGGTATCATTCGAAGCTTGAACATTTGTTCGACAAGTTTAGAGGGTTTTCGAAGACGCTTGGGCTCGTTAAATATTCTGTTACTGTCAACTCTTTCTGATAAATATTTGTTGGGTTCTAAGACAACACCAATGAATTGGCAAAATATTGATTCGACGTTTTATACGGATTTTCAAATACGCTAAGGTCGTTATACTCTTATGGTTATAATCATACAATTTCTCACAAATATTTGTTGGGTTCTAAGACAACACCATTGAATTGGCCAAATATTGTTTCGACGTTTTCGGAGTTTTTAATTACGCGTTCGGGTTTATAAAATCTTCACAGATAAACATACCTTTGGTATCTTAACAAAGATTATCATTAAGTTCAAAGACGGTATCATTCGAAGCTTGAACATTTGTTCGACAAGTTTAGAGGGTTTTCGAAGACGCTTGGGCTCGTTAAATATTCTGTTACTGTCAAAATTCTTTCTGATAAATATTGCTCGGGTTCTAAGACAACACCAATGAATTGGCAAAATATTGTTTCGACGTTTTATACGGAATTTCAAATACGCTGAGATCGTAATACTCTTATGGTTATAATCATACACCTTCTCACATATATTTGTTGGGTTCTAAGACACCATTGAATTGGCAAAATATTGTTTCGACGTTTTATACGGAATTTCAAATACGCTGAGATCGTAATACTCTTATGGTTATAATCATACACCTTCTCACATATATTTGTTGGGTTCTAAGACACCATTGAATTGGCAAAATATTGATTCGACGTTTTATACGGATTTTCAAATACGCTAAGATCGTTATACTCTTATGGTTATAATCATACACTTTCTGATAAATATTTGTTGGGTTCTAAGACAACACCATTGAATTGGCAAAATATTGATTCGACGTTTTATACAGATTTTCAAATACGCTAAGGTCGTTATACTCTTATGGTTATAATCATATACTTTCTCATAAATATTTGTTGGGTTCTAAGACAAAACCATTGAATTGGCAAAATATTGTTTTGACGTTTTATACGGAATTTCAAATACGCTATAATCATATACTTTCTCATAAATATTGGTCGGGTTCTAAGACAACACCATTGAATTGGCAAGATATTCATTCGACGTTTTCGGAGTTTTTAAATATGCGTTCAGGTTTATAAAATCTTCACAGATAAACATACCTTTGGTATCTTAACAAAGTTCAAAGTTCATTAAGTTCAAAGACGGTATCATTCGAAGCTTGAACATTTGTTCGACAAATTTAGAGGGTTTTCGAAGACGCTTGGGTTCGTTAAATATTCTGTTACTGTCAAAACTCTTTCTGATAAATATTTGTTGGGTTCTAAGACAACACCAATGAATTGGCAAAATATTGATTCGACGTTTCATACGGATTTTCAAATACGCTAAGATCGTTATACTCTTATGGTTATAATCATACACTTTCTCAGAAATATTTGTTGGGTTCTAAGACACCATTGAATTGGCAAAATATTGTTTCGACGTTTTATACGGAATTTCAAATACGCTAAGATCGTTATACTCTTATGGTTATAATCATACACTTTCTCACAAATATTTGTTGGGTTCTAAGACAACACCATTGAATTGGCAAAATATTGATTCGATGTTTTATACAGATTTTCAAATACGCTAAGGTCGTTATACTCTTATGGTTATAATCATACACTTTCTCATAAATATTTGTTGGGTTCTAAGACAACACCATTGAATTGGCAAAATATTGATTCGATGTTTTATACAGATTTTCAAATACGCTAAGGTCGTTATACTCTTATGGTTATAATCATACACTTTCTCATAAATATTTGTGGGGTTCTAAGACAACACCATTGAATTGGCAAAATATTGTTGCGACGTTTTATACAGATTTTCAAATACGCTAAGATCGTTATACTCTTATGGTTATAATCATACACTTTCTGATAAATATTTGTTGGGTTCTAAGACAACACCATTGAATTGGCAAAATATTGATTCGATGTTTTATACAGATTTTCAAATACGCTAAGGTCGTTATACTCTTATGGTTATAATCATATACTTTCTCATAAATATTTGTTGGGTTCTAAGACAAAACCATTGAATTGGCAAAATATTGTTTCGACGTTTTATACGGAATTTCAAATACGCTATAATCATATACTTTCTCATAAATATTGGTCGGGTTCTAAGACAACACCATTGAATTGGCAAGATATTCATTCGACGTTTTCGGAGTTTTTAAATATGCGTTCAGGTTTATAAAATCTTCACAGATAAACATACCTTTGGTATCTTAACAAAGTTCAAAGTTCATTAAGTTCAAAGACGGTATCATTCGAAGCTTGAACATTTGTTCGACAAATTTAGAGGGTTTTCGAAGACGCTTGGGTTCGTTAAATATTCTGTTACTGTCAAAACTCTTTCTGATAAATATTTGTTGGGTTCTAAGACAACACCAATGAATTGGCAAAATATTGATTCGACGTTTCATACGGATTTTCAAATACGCTAAGATCGTTATACTCTTATGGTTATAATCATACACTTTCTGATAAATATTGCTCGGGTTCTAAGACAACACCATTGAATTGGCAAAATATTGATTCGACGTTTTATACAGATTTTTAAATACGCTAAGATCGTTATACTCTTATGGTTATAATCATACACTTTCTGATAAATATTGCTCGGGTTCTAAGACAACACCATTGAATTTGCAAAATATTGATTCGACGTTTTCGGAGTTTTTAATTACGCGTTCGGGTTTATAAAATCTTCACAGATAAACATACCTTTGGTATCTTAACAAAGATTATCATTAAGTTCAAAGACGGTATCATTCGAAGCTTGAACATTTGTTCGACAAGTTTAGAGGGTTTTCGAAGACGCTTGGGCTCGTTAAATATTCTGTTACTGTCAAAATTCTTTCTGATAAATATTTGTTGGGTTCTAAGACAACACCAATGAATTGGCAAAATATTGATTCGACGTTTTATACGGATTTTCAAATACGCTAAGATCGTTATACTCTTATGGTTATAATCATACACTTTCTCACAAATATTTGTTGGGTTCTAAGACACCATTGAATTGGCAAAATATTGATTCGACGTTTTATACGGATTTTCAAATACGCTAAGATCGTTATACTCTTATGGTTATAATCATACACTTTCTCACAAATATTTGTTGGGTTCTAAGACAATACCATTGAATTGGCAAAATATTGATTCGACGTTTTCGGAGTTTTTAATTACGCGTTCGGGTTTATAAAATCTTCACAGATAAACATACCTTTGGTATCTTAACAAAGATTATCATTAAGTTCAAAGACGGTATCATTCGAAGCTTGAACATTTGTTCGACAAGTTTAGAGGGTTTTCGAAGACGCTTGGGCTCGTTAAATATTCTGTTACTGTCAAAACTCTTTCTGATAAATATTTGTTGGGTTCTAAGACAACACCAATGAATTGGCAAAATATTGATTCGACGTTTTATACGGATTTTCAAATACGCTAAGATCGTTATACTCTTATGGTTATAATCATACACTTTCTCACAAATATTTGTTGGGTTCTAAGACACCATTGAATTGGCAAAATATTGTTTCGACGTTTTATACGGAATTTCAAATACGCTGAGATCGTAATACTCTTATGGTTATAATCATACACCTTCTCACATATATTTGTTGGGTTCTAAGACAACACCATTGAATTGGCAAAATATTGATTCGATGTTTTATACAGATTTTCAAATACGCTAAGATCGTTATACTCTTATGGTTATAATCATACACTTTCTCACAAATATTTGTTGGGTTCTAAGACAATACCATTGAATTGGCAAAATATTGATTCGACGTTTTCGGAGTTTTTAATTACGCGTTCGGGTTTATAAAATCTTCACAGATAAACATACCTTTGGTATCTTAACAAAGATTATCATTAAGTTCAAAGACGGTATCATTCGAAGCTTGAACATTTGTTCGACAAGTTTAGAGGGTTTTCGAAGACGCTTGGGCTCGTTAAATATTCTGTTACTGTCAAAATTCTTTCTGATAAATATTTGTTGGGTTCTAAGACAACACCAATGAATTGGCAAAATATTGATTCGACGTTTTATACGGATTTTCAAATACGCTAAGGTCGTTATACTCTTATGGTTATAATCATACACTTTCTCATAAATATTTGTTGGGTTCTAAGACAAAACCATTGAATTGGCAAAATATTGTTTCGACGTTTTATACGGAATTTCAAATACGCTATAATCATATACTTTCTCATAAATATTGGTCGGGTTCTAAGACAACACCATTGAATTGGCAAAATATTGTTTCGACGTTTTATACGGAATTTCAAATACGCTAAGATCGTTATACTCTTATGGTTATAATCATACACTTTCTGATAAATATTTGTTGGGTTCTAAGACAAAACCATTGAATTGGCAAAATATTGTTTCGACGTTTTATACGGAATTTCAAATACGCTAAGATCGTTATACTCTTATGGTTATAATCATACACTTTCTGATAAATATTGCTCGGGTTCTAAGACAACACCATTGAATTGGCAAAATATTGATTCGACGTTTTATATGGATTTTCAAATACGCTAAGGTCGTTATACTCTTATGGTTATAATCATACAATTTCTCACAAATATTTGTTGGGTTCTAAGACAACACCATTGAATTGGCAAAATATTGATTCGACGTTTTATACAGATTTTTAAATACGCTAAGATCGTTATACTCTTATTGTTATAATCATACACTTTCTGATAAATATTGCTCGGGTTCTAAGACAACACCATTGAATTTGCAAAATATTGATTCGACGTTTTATACAGATTTTCAAATACGCTAAGATCGTTATACTCTTATGGTTATAATCATATACTTTCTCATAAATATTGGTTGGGTTCTAAGACAATACCATTGAATTGGCAAAATATTGATTCGACGTTTTCGGAGTTTTTAATTACGCGTTCAGGTTTATAAAATCTTCACAGATAAACATACCTTTGGTATCTTAACAAAGATTATCATTAAGTTCAAAGACGGTATCATTCGAAGCTTGAACATTTGTTCGACAAGTTTAGAGGGTTTTCGAAGACGCTTGGGCTCGTTAAATATTCTGTTACTGTCAAAACTCTTTCTGATAAATATTTGTTGGGTTCTAAGACAACACCAATGAATTGGCAAAATATTGATTCGACGTTTTATACGGATTTTCAAATACGCTAAGATCGTTATACTCTTATGGTTATAATCATACACTTTCTGATAAATATTTGTTGGGTTCTAAGACAACACCATTGAATTGGCAAAATATTGATTCGACGTTTTATACAGATTTTCAAATACGCTAAGGTCGTTATACTCTTATGGTTATAATCATATACTTTCTCATAAATATTTGTTGGGTTCTAAGACAAAACCATTGAATTGGCAAAATATTGTTTTGACGTTTTATACGGAATTTCAAATACGCTATAATCATATACTTTCTCATAAATATTGGTCGGGTTCTAAGACAACACCATTGAATTGGCAAGATATTCATTCGACGTTTTCGGAGTTTTTAAATATGCGTTCAGGTTTATAAAATCTTCACAGATAAACATACCTTTGGTATCTTAACAAAGTTCAAAGTTCATTAAGTTCAAAGACGGTATCATTCGAAGCTTGAACATTTGTTCGACAAATTTAGAGGGTTTTCGAAGACGCTTGGGTTCGTTAAATATTCTGTTACTGTCAAAACTCTTTCTGATAAATATTTGTTGGGTTCTAAGACAACACCAATGAATTGGCAAAATATTGATTCGACGTTTCATACGGATTTTCAAATACGCTAAGATCGTTATACTCTTATGGTTATAATCATACACTTTCTCAGAAATATTTGTTGGGTTCTAAGACACCATTGAATTGGCAAAATATTGTTTCGACGTTTTATACGGAATTTCAAATACGCTAAGATCGTTATACTCTTATGGTTATAATCATACACTTTCTCACAAATATTTGTTGGGTTCTAAGACAACACCATTGAATTGGCAAAATATTGATTCGATGTTTTATACAGATTTTCAAATACGCTAAGGTCGTTATACTCTTATGGTTATAATCATACACTTTCTCATAAATATTTGTTGGGTTCTAAGACAACACCATTGAATTGGCAAAATATTGATTCGATGTTTTATACAGATTTTCAAATACGCTAAGGTCGTTATACTCTTATGGTTATAATCATACACTTTCTCATAAATATTTGTGGGGTTCTAAGACAACACCATTGAATTGGCAAAATATTGTTGCGACGTTTTATACAGATTTTCAAATACGCTAAGATCGTTATACTCTTATGGTTATAATCATACACTTTCTGATAAATATTTGTTGGGTTCTAAGACAACACCATTGAATTGGCAAAATATTGATTCGATGTTTTATACAGATTTTCAAATACGCTAAGGTCGTTATACTCTTATGGTTATAATCATATACTTTCTCATAAATATTTGTTGGGTTCTAAGACAAAACCATTGAATTGGCAAAATATTGTTTCGACGTTTTATACGGAATTTCAAATACGCTATAATCATATACTTTCTCATAAATATTGGTCGGGTTCTAAGACAACACCATTGAATTGGCAAGATATTCATTCGACGTTTTCGGAGTTTTTAAATATGCGTTCAGGTTTATAAAATCTTCACAGATAAACATACCTTTGGTATCTTAACAAAGTTCAAAGTTCATTAAGTTCAAAGACGGTATCATTCGAAGCTTGAACATTTGTTCGACAAATTTAGAGGGTTTTCGAAGACGCTTGGGTTCGTTAAATATTCTGTTACTGTCAAAACTCTTTCTGATAAATATTTGTTGGGTTCTAAGACAACACCAATGAATTGGCAAAATATTGATTCGACGTTTCATACGGATTTTCAAATACGCTAAGATCGTTATACTCTTATGGTTATAATCATACACTTTCTGATAAATATTGCTCGGGTTCTAAGACAACACCATTGAATTGGCAAAATATTGATTCGACGTTTTATACAGATTTTTAAATACGCTAAGATCGTTATACTCTTATGGTTATAATCATACACTTTCTGATAAATATTGCTCGGGTTCTAAGACAACACCATTGAATTTGCAAAATATTGATTCGACGTTTTCGGAGTTTTTAATTACGCGTTCGGGTTTATAAAATCTTCACAGATAAACATACCTTTGGTATCTTAACAAAGATTATCATTAAGTTCAAAGACGGTATCATTCGAAGCTTGAACATTTGTTCGACAAGTTTAGAGGGTTTTCGAAGACGCTTGGGCTCGTTAAATATTCTGTTACTGTCAAAATTCTTTCTGATAAATATTTGTTGGGTTCTAAGACAACACCAATGAATTGGCAAAATATTGATTCGACGTTTTATACGGATTTTCAAATACGCTAAGATCGTTATACTCTTATGGTTATAATCATACACTTTCTCACAAATATTTGTTGGGTTCTAAGACACCATTGAATTGGCAAAATATTGATTCGACGTTTTATACGGATTTTCAAATACGCTAAGATCGTTATACTCTTATGGTTATAATCATACACTTTCTCACAAATATTTGTTGGGTTCTAAGACAATACCATTGAATTGGCAAAATATTGATTCGACGTTTTCGGAGTTTTTAATTACGCGTTCGGGTTTATAAAATCTTCACAGATAAACATACCTTTGGTATCTTAACAAAGATTATCATTAAGTTCAAAGACGGTATCATTCGAAGCTTGAACATTTGTTCGACAAGTTTAGAGGGTTTTCGAAGACGCTTGGGCTCGTTAAATATTCTGTTACTGTCAAAACTCTTTCTGATAAATATTTGTTGGGTTCTAAGACAACACCAATGAATTGGCAAAATATTGATTCGACGTTTTATACGGATTTTCAAATACGCTAAGATCGTTATACTCTTATGGTTATAATCATACACTTTCTCACAAATATTTGTTGGGTTCTAAGACACCATTGAATTGGCAAAATATTGTTTCGACGTTTTATACGGAATTTCAAATACGCTGAGATCGTAATACTCTTATGGTTATAATCATACACCTTCTCACATATATTTGTTGGGTTCTAAGACAACACCATTGAATTGGCAAAATATTGATTCGATGTTTTATACAGATTTTCAAATACGCTAAGATCGTTATACTCTTATGGTTATAATCATACACTTTCTCACAAATATTTGTTGGGTTCTAAGACAATACCATTGAATTGGCAAAATATTGATTCGACGTTTTCGGAGTTTTTAATTACGCGTTCGGGTTTATAAAATCTTCACAGATAAACATACCTTTGGTATCTTAACAAAGATTATCATTAAGTTCAAAGACGGTATCATTCGAAGCTTGAACATTTGTTCGACAAGTTTAGAGGGTTTTCGAAGACGCTTGGGCTCGTTAAATATTCTGTTACTGTCAAAATTCTTTCTGATAAATATTTGTTGGGTTCTAAGACAACACCAATGAATTGGCAAAATATTGATTCGACGTTTTATACGGATTTTCAAATACGCTAAGGTCGTTATACTCTTATGGTTATAATCATACACTTTCTCATAAATATTTGTTGGGTTCTAAGACAAAACCATTGAATTGGCAAAATATTGTTTCGACGTTTTATACGGAATTTCAAATACGCTATAATCATATACTTTCTCATAAATATTGGTCGGGTTCTAAGACAACACCATTGAATTGGCAAAATATTGTTTCGACGTTTTATACGGAATTTCAAATACGCTAAGATCGTTATACTCTTATGGTTATAATCATACACTTTCTGATAAATATTTGTTGGGTTCTAAGACAAAACCATTGAATTGGCAAAATATTGTTTCGACGTTTTATACGGAATTTCAAATACGCTAAGATCGTTATACTCTTATGGTTATAATCATACACTTTCTGATAAATATTGCTCGGGTTCTAAGACAACACCATTGAATTGGCAAAATATTGATTCGACGTTTTATATGGATTTTCAAATACGCTAAGGTCGTTATACTCTTATGGTTATAATCATACAATTTCTCACAAATATTTGTTGGGTTCTAAGACAACACCATTGAATTGGCAAAATATTGATTCGACGTTTTATACAGATTTTTAAATACGCTAAGATCGTTATACTCTTATTGTTATAATCATACACTTTCTGATAAATATTGCTCGGGTTCTAAGACAACACCATTGAATTTGCAAAATATTGATTCGACGTTTTATACAGATTTTCAAATACGCTAAGATCGTTATACTCTTATGGTTATAATCATATACTTTCTCATAAATATTGGTTGGGTTCTAAGACAATACCATTGAATTGGCAAAATATTGATTCGACGTTTTCGGAGTTTTTAATTACGCGTTCAGGTTTATAAAATCTTCACAGATAAACATACCTTTGGTATCTTAACAAAGATTATCATTAAGTTCAAAGACGGTATCATTCGAAGCTTGAACATTTGTTCGACAAGTTTAGAGGGTTTTCGAAGACGCTTGGGCTCGTTAAATATTCTGTTACTGTCAAAACTCTTTCTGATAAATATTTGTTGGGTTCTAAGACAACACCAATGAATTGGCAAAATATTGATTCGACGTTTTATACGGATTTTCAAATACGCTAAGATCGTTATACTCTTATGGTTATAATCATACACTTTCTGATATATATTGCTCGGGTTCTAAGACAACACCATTGAATTGGCAAAATATTGATTCGACGTTTTCGGAGTTTTTAATTACGCGTTCGGGTTTATAAAATCTTCACAGATAAACATACCTTTGGTATCTTAACAAAGATTATCATTAAGTTCAAAGACGGTATCATTCGAAGCTTGAACATTTGTTCGACAAGTTTAGAGGGTTTTCGAAGACGCTTGGGCTCGTTAAATATTCTGTTACTGTCAACTCTTTCTGATAAATAATTGTTGGGTTCTAAGACAACACCATTGAATTGGCAAAATATTGTTGCGACGTTTTATACAGATTTTCAAATACGCTAAGATCGTTATACTCTTATGGTTATAATCATACAATTTCTCACAAATATTAGCTGGGTTCTAAGACAACACCATTGAATTGGCAAAATATTGTTTCGACGTTTTCGGAGTTTTTAATTACGCGTTCAGGTTTATAAAATCTTCACAGATAAACATACCTTTGGTATCTTAACAAAGATTATCATTAAGTTCAGAGACGGTATCATTCGAAGCTTGAACATTTGTTCGACAAATTTAGAGGGTTTTCGAAGACGCTTGGGCTCGTTAAATATTCTGTTACTGTCAACTCTTTCTGATAAATAATTGTTGGGTTCTAAGACAACACCATTGAATTGGCAAAATATTGTTGCGACGTTTTATACAGATTTTCAAATACGCTAAGATCGTTATACTCTTATGGTTATAATCATACACTTTCTCACAAATATTTGTTGGGTTCTAAGACAACACCATTGAATTGGCAAAATATTGATTCGACGTTTTATACAGATTTTTAAATACGCTAAGATCGTTATACTCTTATGGTTATAATCATACACTTTCTGATAAATATTGCTCGGGTTCTAAGACAACACCATTGAATTGGCAAAATATTGTTTCGACGTTTTATACGGAATTTCAAATACGCTAAGATCGTTATACTCTTATGGTTATAATCATACACTTTCTCATAAATATTGGTCGGGTTCTAAGACAACACCATTGAATTGGCAAAATATTGATTCGACGTTTTATACAGATTTTTAAATACGCTAAGATCGTTATACTCTTATGGTTATAATCATACACTTTCTGATAAATATTGCTCGGGTTCTAAGACAACACCATTGAATTTGCAAAATATTGATTCGACGTTTTCGGAGTTTTTAATTACGCGTTCAGGTTTATAAAATCTTCACAGATAAACATACCTTTGGTATCTTAACAAAGATTATCATTAAGTTCAAAGACGGTATCATTCGAAGCTTGAACATTTGTTCGACAAGTTTAGAGGGTTTTCGAAGACGCTTGGGCTCGTTAAATATTCTGTTACTATCAAAATTCTTTCTGATAAATATTTGTTGGGTTCTAAGACAACAAAAATGAATTGGCAAAATATTGATTCGACGTTTTATACGGATTTTCAAATACGCTAAGATCGTTATACTCTTATGGTTATAATCATACACTTTCTCACAAATATTTGTTGGGTTCTAAGACAACACCATTGAATTGGCAAAATATTGTTTCGACGTTTTCGGAGTTTTTAATTACGCGTTCGGGTTTATAAAATCTTCACAGATAAACATACCTTTGGTATCTTAACAAAGATTATCATTAAGTTCAAAGACGGTATCATTCGAAGCTTGAACATTTGTTCGACAAGTTTAGAGGGTTTTCGAAGACGCTTGGGCTCGTTAAATATTCTGTTACTGTCAACTCTTTCTGATAAATAATTGTTGGGTTCTAAGACAACACCATTGAATTGGCAAAATATTGTTGCGACGTTTTATACAGATTTTCAAATACGCTAAGATCGTTATACTCTTATGGTTATAATCATACAATTTCTCACAAATATTAGCTGGGTTCTAAGACAACACCATTGAATTGGCAAAATATTGTTTCGACGTTTTCGGAGTTTTTAATTACGCGTTCAGGTTTATAAAATCTTCACAGATAAACATACCTTTGGTATCTTAACAAAGATTATCATTAAGTTCAGAGACGGTATCATTCGAAGCTTGAACATTTGTTCGACAAATTTAGAGGGTTTTCGAAGACGCTTGGGCTCGTTAAATATTCTGTTACTGTCAACTCTTTCTGATAAATAATTGTTGGGTTCTAAGACAACACCATTGAATTGGCAAAATATTGTTGCGACGTTTTATACAGATTTTCAAATACGCTAAGATCGTTATACTCTTATGGTTATAATCATACACTTTCTCACAAATATTTGTTGGGTTCTAAGACAACACCATTGAATTGGCAAAATATTGATTCGACGTTTTATACAGATTTTTAAATACGCTAAGATCGTTATACTCTTATGGTTATAATCATACACTTTCTGATAAATATTGCTCGGGTTCTAAGACAACACCATTGAATTGGCAAAATATTGTTTCGACGTTTTATACGGAATTTCAAATACGCTAAGATCGTTATACTCTTATGGTTATAATCATACACTTTCTCATAAATATTGGTCGGGTTCTAAGACAACACCATTGAATTGGCAAAATATTGATTCGACGTTTTATACAGATTTTTAAATACGCTAAGATCGTTATACTCTTATGGTTATAATCATACACTTTCTGATAAATATTGCTCGGGTTCTAAGACAACACCATTGAATTTGCAAAATATTGATTCGACGTTTTCGGAGTTTTTAATTACGCGTTCGGGTTTATAAAATCTTCACAGATAAACATACCTTTGGTATCTTAACAAAGATTATCATTAAGTTCAAAGACGGTATCATTCGAAGCTTGAACATTTGTTCGACAAGTTTAGAGGGTTTTCGAAGACGCTTGGGCTCGTTAAATATTCTGTTACTGTCAAAATTCTTTCTGATAAATATTTGTTGGGTTCTAAGACAACACCAATGAATTGGCAAAATATTGATTCGACGTTTTATACGGATTTTCAAATACGCTAAGATCGTTATACTCTTATGGTTATAATCATACACTTTCTCACAAATATTTGTTGGGTTCTAAGACACCATTGAATTGGCAAAATATTGATTCGACGTTTTATACAGATTTTTAAATACGCTAAGATCGTTATACTCTTATGGTTATAATCATACACTTTCTGATAAATATTGCTCGGGTTCTAAGACAACACCATTGAATTGGCAAAATATTGATCCGACGTTTTATACGGATTTTCAAATACGCTAAGATCGTTATACTCTTATGGTTATAATCATTATAATCATACACTTTCTCACAAATATTTGTTGGGTTCTAAGACAACACCATTGAATTGGCAAAATATTGTTTCGACGTTTTATACGGAATTTCAAATACGCTAAGATCGTTATACTCTTATGGTTATAATCATACACTTTCTGATAAATATTGGTCGGGTTCTAAGACAACACCATTGAATTGGCAAAATATTGTTTCGACGTTTTATACGGAATTTCAAATACGCTATAATCATATACTTTCTCATAAATATTGGTTGGGTTCTAAGACAATACCATTGAATTGGCAAAATATTGATTCGACGTTTTCGGAGTTTTTAATTACGCGTTCAGGTTTATAAAATCTTCACAGATAAACATACCTTTGGTATCTTAACAAAGATTATCATTAAGTTCAAAGACGGTATCATTCGAAGCTTGAACATTTGTTCGACAAGTTTAGAGGGTTTTCGAAGACGCTTGGGCTAGTTAAATATTCTGTTACTGTCAAAATTCTTTCTGATAAATATTTGTTGGGTTCTAAGACAACAAAAATGAATTGGCAAAATATTGATTCGACGTTTTATACGGATTTTCAAATACGCTAAGATCGTTATACTCTTATGGTTATAATCATACACTTTCTCACAAATATTTGTTGGGTTCTAAGACACCATTGAATTGGCAAAATATTGTTTCGACGTTTTATACGGAATTTCAAATACGCTGAGATCGTAATACTCTTATGGTTATAATCATACACTTTCTGATAAATATTTGTTGGGTTCTAAGACAACACCATTGAATTGGCAAAATATTGTTTCGACGTTTTATACGGAATTTCAAATACGCTAAGATCGTTATACTCTTATGGTTATAATCATACACTTTCTGATAAATATTGCTCGGGTTCTAAGACAACACCATTGAATTGGCAAAATATTGATCCGACGTTTTATACGGATTTTCAAATACGCTAAGGTCGTTATACTCTTATGGTTATAATCATACACTTTCTCATAAATATTTGTTGGGTTCTAAGACAAAACCATTGAATTGGCAAAATATTGTTTCGACGTTTTATACGGAATTTCAAATACGCTATAATCATATACTTTCTCATAAATATTGGTCGGGTTCTAAGACAACACCATTGAATTGGCAAAATATTGATCCGACGTTTTATACGGATTTTCAAATACGCTAAGATCGTTATACTCTTATGGTTATAATCATTATAATCATACACTTTCTCACAAATATTTGTTGGGTTCTAAGACAACACCATTGAATTGGCAAAATATTGTTTCGACGTTTTATACGGAATTTCAAATACACTAAGATCGTTATACTCTTATGGTTATAATCATACACTTTCTGATAAATATTGCTCGGGTTCTAAGACAACACCATTGAATTGGCAAAATATTGATCCGACGTTTTATACGGATTTTCAAATACGCTAAGATCGTTATACTCTTATGGTTATAATCATATACTTTCTCATAAATATTGGTTGGGTTCTAAGACAATACCATTGAATTGGCAAAATATTGATTCGACGTTTTCGGAGTTTTTAATTACGCGTTCAGGTTTATAAAATCTTCACAGATAAACATACCTTTGGTATCTTAACAAAGATTATCATTAAGTTCAAAGACGGTATCATTCGAAGCTTGAACATTTGTTCGACAAGTTTAGAGGGTTTTCGAAGACGCTTGGGCTCGTTAAATATTCTGTTACTGTCAAAATTCTTTCTGATAAATATTTGTTGGGTTCTAAGACAAAACCATTGAATTGGCAAAATATTGTTTCGACGTTTTATACGGAATTTCAAATACGCTAAGATCGTTATACTCTTATGGTTATAATCATACACTTTCTGATAAATATTTGTTGGGTTCTAAGACAAAACCATTGAATTGGCAAAATATTGTTTCGACGTTTTATACGGAATTTCAAATACGCTAAGATCGTTATACTCTTATGGTTATAATAATACACTTTCTGATAAATATTTGTTGGGTTCTAAGACAAAACCATTGAATTGGCAAAATATTGTTTCGACGTTTTATACGGAATTTCAAATACGCTAAGATCGTTATACTCTTATGGTTATAATCATACACTTTCTGATAAATATTTGTTGGGTTCTAAGACAAAACCATTGAATTGGCAAAATATTGTTTCGACGTTTTATACGGAATTTCAAATACGCTAAGATCGTTATACTCTTATGGTTATAATCATACACTTTCTGATAAATATTTGTTGGGTTCTAAGACAAAACCATTGAATTGGCAAAATATTGTTTCGACGTTTTATACGGAATTTCAAATACGCTAAGATCGTTATACTCTTATGGTTATAATCATACACTTTCTGATAAATATTTGTTGGGTTCTAAGACAAAACCATTGAATTGGCAAAATATTGTTTCGACGTTTTATACGGAATTTCAAATACGCTAAGATCGTTATACTCTTATGGTTATAATCATACACTTTCTGATAAATATTTGTTGGGTTCTAAGACAAAACCATTGAATTGGCAAAATATTGTTTTGACGTTTTATACGGAATTTCAAATACGCTATAATCATATACTTTCTCATAAATATTGGTCGGGTTCTAAGACAACACCATTGAATTGGCAAAATATTGCTTCGACGTTTTATACGGAATTTCAAATACGCTAAGATCGTTATACTCTTATGGTTATAATCATACACTTTCTGATAAATATTTGTTGGGTTCTAAGACAAAACCATTGAATTGGCAAAATATTGTTTCGACGTTTTATACGGAATTTCAAATACGCTAAGATCGTTATACTCTTATGGTTATAATCATACACTTTCTGATATATATTGCTCGGGTTCTAAGACAACACCAATGAATTGGCAAAATATTGATTCGACGTTTTATACAGATTTTTAAATACGCTAAGATCGTTATACTCTTATGGTTATAATCATACACTTTCTGATAAATATTGCTCGGGTTCTAAGACAACACCATTGAATTTGCAAAATATTGATTTGACGTTTTCGGAGTTTTTAATTACGCGTTCGGGTTTATAAAATCTTCACAGATAAACATACCTTTGGTATCTTAACAAAGATTATCATTAAGTTCAAAGACGGTATCATTCGAAGCTTGAACATTTGTTCGACAAGTTTAGAGGGTTTTCGAAGACGCTTGGGCTCGTTAAATATTCTGTTACTGTCAAAATTCTTTCTGATAAATATTTGTTGGGTTCTAAGACAACAAAAATGAATTGGCAAAATATTGATTCGACGTTTTATACGGATTTTCAAATACGCTAAGATCGTTATACTCTTATGGTTATAATCATACACTTTCTCACAAATATTTGTTGGGTTCTAAGACAACACCATTGAATTGGCAAAATATTGTTTCGACGTTTTATACGGAATTTCAAATACGCTAAGATCGTTATACTCTTATGGTTATAATCATACACTTTCTCATAAATATTGGTCGGGTTCTAAGACAACACCATTGAATTGGCAAAATATTGATTCGACGTTTTATACGGAATTTCAAATACGCTAAGATCGTTATACTCTTATGGTTATAATCATACACTTTCTGATAAATATTGCTCGGGTTCTAAGACAACACCATTGAATTTGCAAAATATTGATTCGACGTTTTCGGAGTTTTTAATTACGCGTTCGGGTTTATAAAATCTTCACAGATAAACATACCTTTGGTATCTTAACAAAGATTATCATTAAGTTCAAAGACGGTATCATTCGAAGCTTGAACATTTGTTCGACAAGTTTAGAGGGTTTTCGAAGACGCTTGGGCTCGTTAAATATTCTGTTACTGTCAAAACTCTTTCTGATAAATATTTGTTGGGTTCTAAGACAACACCAATGAATTGGCAAAATATTGATTCGACGTTTTATACAGATTTTTAAATACGCTAAGATCGTTATACTCTTATGGTTATAATCATACACTTTCTGATAAATATTGCTCGGGTTCTAAGACAACACCATTGAATTGGCAAAATATTGATTCGACGTTTTATATGGATTTTCAAATACGCTAAGGTCGTTATACTCTTATGGTTATAATCATACAATTTCTCACAAATATTTGTTGGGTTCTAAGACAACACCATTGAATTGGCAAAATATTGATTCGACGTTTTATACAGATTTTTAAATACGCTAAGATCGTTATACTCTTATGGTTATAATCATACACTTTCTGATAAATATTGCTCGGGTTCTAAGACAACACCATTGAATTTGCAAAATATTGATTCGACGTTTTCGGAGTTTTTAATTACGCGTTCGGGTTTATAAAATCTTCACAGATAAACATACCTTTGGTATCTTAACAAAGATTATCATTAAGTTCAAAGACGGTATCATTCGAAGCTTGAACATTTGTTCGACAAGTTTAGAGGGTTTTCGAAGACGCTTGGGCTCGTTAAATATTCTGTTACTGTCAACTCTTTCTGATAAATAATTGTTGGGTTCTAAGACAACACCATTGAATTGGCAAAATATTGTTGCGACGTTTTATACAGATTTTCAAATACGCTAAGATCGTTATACTCTTATGGTTATAATCATACACTTTCTCACAAATATTTGTTGGGTTCTAAGACAACACCATTGAATTGGCAAAATATTGATTCGACGTTTTATACAGATTTTTAAATACGCTAAGATCGTTATACTCTTATGGTTATAATCATACACTTTCTGATAAATATTGCTCGGGTTCTAAGACAACACCATTGAATTTGCAAAATATTGATTCGACGTTTTCGGAGTTTTTAATTACGCGTTCGGGTTTATAAAATCTTCACAGATAAACATACCTTTGGTATCTTAACAAAGATTATCATTAAGTTCAAAGACGGTATCATTCGAAGCTTGAACATTTGTTCGACAAGTTTAGAGGGTTTTCGAAGACGCTTGGGCTCGTTAAATATTCTGTTACTGTCAAAACTCTTTCTGATAAATATTTGTTGGGTTCTAAGACAACACCAATGAATTGGCAAAATATTGTTTCGACGTTTTATACGGAATTTCAAATACGCTAAGATCGTTATACTCTTATGGTTATAATCATATACTTTCTCATAAATATTGGTTGGGTTCTAAGACAACACCATTGAATTGGCAAAATATTGATTCGACGTTTTATACAGATTTTTAAATACGCTAAGATCGTTATACTCTTATGGTTATAATCATACACTTTCTGATAAATATTGCTCGGGTTCTAAGACAACACCATTGAATTGGCAAAATATTGTTGCGACGTTTTATACAGATTTTCAAATACGCTAAGATCGTTATACTCTTATGGTTATAATCATACACTTTCTCATAAATATTTGTTGGGTTCTAAGACAACACCATTGAATTGGCAAAATATTGTTTCGACGTTTTATACGGAATTTCAAATACGCTAAGGTCGCTATACTCTTATGGTTATAATCATACACTTTCTCACAAATATTAGCTGGGTTCTAAGACAACACCATTGAATTGGCAAAATATTGTTTCGACGTTTTATACGGAATTTCAAACACGCTAAGATCGTTATACTCTTATGGTTATAATCATACACTTTCTCATTAATATTTGTTGGGTTCTAAGACAAAACCATTGAATTGGCAAAATATTGTTTCGACGTTTTATACGGAATTTCAAATACGCTATAATCATATACTTTCTGATAAATATTGGTCGGGTTCTAAGACAACACCATTGAATTGGCAAAATATTGATTCGACGTTTTATACAGATTTTTAAATACGCTAAGATCGTAATACTCTTATGGTTATAATCATACACTTTCTGATAAATATTTGTTGGGTTCTAAGACAACACCATTGAATTGGCAAAATATTGATTCGACGTTTTACAGATTTCCAAATACGCTAAGGTCGTTATACTCTTATGGTTATAATCATACACTTTCTCACAAATATTTGTTGGGTTCTAAGACAACACCAATGAATTGGCAAAATATTGATGGTAATGGATGGAAAATATCATGAAAAAAATATTTGTTCGCTACTCATTTTTTTGTCTTTGGCTTCTCTTAACTCGCCCCTGGTTTAAAACAAAAAAAACTTTCGTTTGGGTTTGGAGCCCAGCTATTTTATTACAAGGCCGAAGTGGAAGTCCACGCTATGCGTGTGCTGCCAGTTGTACTCGTATAAGAGTATATTTTGAAATGGTATATGTCTCAGCTACAGAAAGGTCTTTCGCAATGCCTTAACTGGACAGAGAAAAATTTAAACAATACGAACAAAAAAAAAAGAAAGCAGAAAAAATGTAACAAGAACCGCATTTGCCTGTCACGCAGAAACAGGCCATACCAACTAATTGATGTTTGATATGGAAGCATCTTTCCTTTATACAGATGTTTCCGACAGCATGTAGCACAATTAAATTGTAATTTTCGAGTCTTTTATTCACATCAGAGTTAAAAAACCTCCAAGACGTTTACGCGAGCTTTCATATACATCAATAAAGAAGATATACATTGAAGCATTTTCGCAGATAAAGTTTATCTGATTTTTACACTAAAACTCGGCGACACCTTTGGTAAAGCGGCGTGTTTAATCATTAAATGAGTAGCTTTTCTGCTAAACTGGGATTTCTAGTTTCGTTTACACTTTTTTAAAAGGATTGAACCAGCGTCGGCGTTCATAGCCTAAGAGCTCAAAATGTGTAAAAGCATGAAGTAACTTTTTATCCTTTAGTCTCAGAGAATACCGTCGAGGATGAAGCAGAAGTCTTCGAGTGTGACAGGATATTCATTTGATCAAGTGGACTATGAGGACACACAAAGGTTTAATTGAATTTTAAAGATCCGTTATGGACTTCAAGGGCTGTGTAGCTCGATTTTGACTATAGGTAAAAGCCATCAGCGAAATAAATAAGCAAGTCATTCGATTTAAAAAGCAAATTGCTATCAGGTTCATTTTGAGAAATATTGAGACCCATTTTCATTATCTAATGTATTATTACACCAACCCAAAAAATATGCGCAGAGTTGTTACGTATTCTTGGCTCGTTGCGTTTAGGACAAATAATTATAATAATTATTAATAATAATTCCATTATTAAAGACATTAACACACTTCCTTAAGGTTCATAGAAAACCCACTACACAAAATTGGTAAATAAAATGTAACATGGATTTGATCACTTAATTACTTAATGGAGTTTCATATTAAAAAAAAACAATACAATTGCTTATATGTAATTTCAAAACTATTAGAAGTTTTAGGACGAATTTAGTTTAATCTGTCAAATAATTTTGAAATAGGAGTAGTTTAAGAGTAATGTTTCGTGTTTATGATTGTAATATATATCGAGTAGCTTAATAGTTCGTTGTTTTGATATGTTCTTATGGTTAAAAGCATTCAACTATTTTATTTATTTATTTATTTATTTATAAACGTTGGAAGGCGGCTTTAGCCCAGGCACAAACTCTTAAAAAGCTTATTGGCTTAAAATGTTATTGAAAATAAAAAAAAATCAGTTCAAATTCAAATTAGTTTCTTTATAAAACCTTATTACCCATTTCAAAAAACGATTATCAGTTAAAGAACAACGTCGTCTAAAATAATAATGGCGGACAGTAATTCCCCCCACACAAATTTCAAATAGGAAGGTAATTTAGTTAATTTAACAGGTTGAATGTGCTTAGTTTATATTTTATCACAAATAGTTGTATTTTGTTGGGAGCCCACCACTGCAGGCATACAAGCAAGAAACATGATTGTTGGTACCATAAATTTTAACCTTATCGGATTTAAAAAAAAAAGTTCACTCAAAATTAGATTTGTTCGTAGAGTTTTAGATTTGACCCTCTCCCACATGATATTTTTTACTGTTGTATTTTTTGAATAAATTTTAATGTTTATGAAGTTAAGATGAACACCCAGTTTTTAGGTTAGCTTAAAATAATTATATCGCGTTAACGAAGAGATCGTTGTTATAGCGTTGTATGTTTTTAATAAGATTTTGTATAATTTTAAATCCCCTCTTCTGTGTTTTTGAATATGTGTTAGTATGCTTTTGTTTTTTTCAAGAATTATTGCTTCGATTTTGGTATCAATTATTTTTTATAATTTATTTAAACTGCAATCTTGCAGATTTTATATTATGAGTGGATCCTATTGATTTATCTTTGTTTTTTATTTGATTTATCTGTGTTGTTATCGTTGCTCGAACTTACTCTTAGCCTTAAACTTAGAAATAAAATATTTCATTTCATAATCAAAACGCTCTACGTAAAATAAATAAAATTGAGATTCATAGTTTTTTTTTTCAACTTAACCTAATGAGTTTTGTTTTAGAAAAGGGAAAAAAAGCTTATCAACTAACGAGAAAAATAAAATATTATGGGTAAATAAAAATAAGTGTAGGCACTAGGATTTAATAATCATGATCTAGGAGAGATAAAATGATAATTTGTTTGTGCTATACTTAAGAATTTACTACTTACAGTTCGATGAGGATTATTTTATATGTTTTGTTCTCAGAGTTATAAAACAATCGAATAAATAAACTCGAATTCTATACCCTTTTGAAACAATGGTACATATATTTTGTTTGTTTTGTAGACGCCAAAGAAACGAGAGAATTCGTCGACCACACACACAATGGGGCGCAGTTGTTTCGTAGAACAATATTTCTAAATTATCTGGAGGAAAGCGGCAATTGATCTGTATTTTTTTTTCTTGGAGATATGCGACATAGATTTTATGCGTGGATATGCGGATAATATAAAAACAGTTGTTTTATTTTTTTTAAGATTCAATAATTCTATTTATTTATTGCTCGCTAAAATATTTTTCATATATACTTTTTTTGTGGCAAAAGATGTTTCATAACAAAAAAAAAATTTATAAACAAGAATTAATATTTTTCAGTTGTTTTAAAATTTGTTCAGTTTTTACACTGGCTTATGCTTTTTTTTCTTTTTTTGAATAAAAAAAATTAACTATGTGTGGACGAAAAACACAAAAGCTTGAGTTATTGTTTCAAACTGTTTGCTTTAACAATTTATCCTGGTGTTTGATTAACAAAAAAAGATATTTCATATTTTTTTTAAATTGCTGTTTTTTTTTTCGGGCGACATCGGTCGGACCGTTGCATTTTTTTTTATTATTATTGTAAGTTTTCTCTTGTGACAAGTTGAGCAAAACAAAAACAAAAATGTAGTTAGTTTATAAGTAGTAAATCAAGTTGGTTTTAATCCTGTAGGTCTGGAATTTCTCATCGCAGAATTTTGTATGTTTATGTTTTGAAGGTGGTAAGAAGAGGTAAATAGGGTACACACCTATTTGTGCAGAGTAGAGTGAAATAATTATACACACAACGTGGCTCGCGCAGAAGGATCCCATACACAGGTCGGGTCAGAAAAAACGCATGCCTATATTCTTTCTCTCTTTCTCTTTCTCGCTCTCCTTCTGTGTCTCGCTCCCTGTCTCTGTATTCATCTGTATCGGATATATAGCGGCGCGCGCTCGCAGGGCGCAGGAGAGCAAGGACATATACATATCATATTTCAGACTTGACTGACTCTATATACACTATCATTTTTCAAATTCAGCAACTCATGTCCCAAAACTATAAATTTGCAAAGAAAAGAATTGTTTTTGTTTGTTAAGAGAAAAAAATAAAAAAATTTCATTTGATTTTTTTTTTTTTTTGTTTGGTTTTTTGAATTTTTCTTTTTTTTTTTTTCGTATCTAACTTAAATAAGATCAAGAGCTCCTAAGCAGCGCTCTTGTGATACGTATGTGAAAAAGAGAAATAGCTTAAATGAGCTTACAAAACTAGAGAACTTATAAGCTATAAGGGTGTGTTTTTTGGATGGTAAGTTTCTCATTCGGAGAAGCTTTTTCGGAGTTCGATTTATTTTCAGCTAAAGCTCTTAATTAATTGAACTAACGCTTTTTTCGTTTCGACGACTCTGTAGCTTTTATAGCAAAAAGCTGTCTTGGTATAAACTTAAGTTTAGCTTTCAATAAAGACGAGTGAAGAAAAAGCTTCTATTCATTATAGGAAAGTTGAAAGAAAAAAAATCAAGTGCCCTTCAGTTGGAGCAACGGGGAAAATTTCTTTGTGATATCACATTTTCTGTATACGTATACGTTTTCAAACGAAAGAAAAAAAAAATATTTTTTTCCCACTGCGCAGTAGGGGGGGAAGGTTTTTCGAACGAGCTTCGAGAAATTTCTCGCAACAGAATTTGCAAGTTAACGATTTTCTTTTTTTTTTCGATGTATGAACTCTTACATCTACTTAAAAAAAAATGTATGTATTTTCTTTACGAAAGGGAAAAAATAAATTTCACACTTTTAGAAGATTTTTAAAACGCCATTTACCTTCCTAGTCAAACCTCTTTAAATTGCCCCGTGCATTTTATTTCCTTTACGCCGCACCTGCCTTTTCTTTTTGCAAGATCTTGCCTTTCCAGGTCCGTGAAAAAATACGACACCTCTCTAATGGAAACCTCCATTTACGGACCATTACTCAATCTCCATCGCTGGACTTGGAAGAAATTTAAACCTCTCGTGGCAATACACTTTTTTTTTCCCAGAGCATGGAGCTCTTCGATGAGATCACTATCCAGAATCAAGGATGGGAATAAAATTCCCCAGCAGCAACCACATTTTTTGGGCTTCAACACTTTTTTTTTGAGAGCACTACAAAAGTTTTTCTTTATATATTTTTTAAAATTTTCCACTTCCACTAATTTTTCTTTTTTTTCACCACTTCGACTTTCACAGGCACAAATCCACAGCACAATTGATGAAAATTCGACAGAGCACTCGTATTTATAGTCAACGCCTGCTACGTAGGAAAATTCCACTTTGTTCGAGAATATATTCGAAAGAAGGGGAAATCGATATATACTTCATTTGTATATACAGAATAAAGTCTTATATACTTTTGATTGAGAGAGCAGTTACCTGTGTATGAGTCAGGGGAGAATTCGAATGTGCTATGTATTTTTTGGGGGCAAAAAATGTGTTGCCTAGGAGATTCGAAATTAATCATTGCGCAGATTCATTGATTTTACTTTTTTTTTTCTTATTTCATGAGTTTCTGGAAAATTCTAAGGTAGTTTTTGGGTGCGGACTTTATTGCAAATGCAACGAAATGCATGAGTGAGGTCAGGATTTATCTTGCATCCTCAATTGGTTTGATTATTTTCGTGTCCTCTTCCGATTTATTATAACTTCCAAACTAGATTTGTTTTTATTAGGTGGAGTCAATTTTTGATTTCTTTTGTCCTCTTTTCTTATTTGATAGCTTCTGCTACAGGCGTTAACGGCTCAAGAATTGAAAAGTCGACTGTTTTTAGCTTTTAGATCTCTAAGTCTATGGTTCAAGGAAATTCTATCCGCGAAAAACAAGGCAGCATCGTAAGTAAGACTTCATTAAAATCTTAAAAAAAAAAATAAGCCTCATTTCCGATCCATTCTTGATGCATAATTTTTATGACTTCAAAAGGCAGCTTATGGGAGGCACTTCAATCAAATTCATACAGTCATAAACTGAATTAAACTAAATAAAAAAAATACTTTCTTAACATTTTCCTTACTCGGGTAAATATCATTATGCACAGAAAAAAAGTGCTTTAAGGGCAACTTAAAGCTAAGAAGCTCCCATTGAAAATCGATATCTCTGCATTCATCGGATATGATTTTAATATCTATTTTAAAAATGCATTATATGTACGTGGCTGTTCAGCAAATAAAAACATGACTTGCCAGCTCAGCGGAGTCCAATTTCCTACATAAGAAATACATGACAACATTTGAACAACAAATGCAAAAGCTTGACTAATAATTCAAACGACCGTCCAATTTAAATTGCTAATAATTAATAAGTTCACGTGAATACAAGAATCTCTTTTTTTTTGCGGGCACTACAGTCCGGGGTGCACCTGTGCCTCAGCCAACATGCCTCGCCACCTAGTGCAGTTTTGGGCTAAGCGCCTCCAATTTCGTACACTCAGCTGATTTAGGTCCCTATCCAACTGGTCACCAGAGGCGAGGTTTCTCTCTAACGCGTTGTCCCTCAGGGTTGGATGCGAAGACTTTACGAACCTACCGCGAGTCTACCGCGTCGTCCATCAGGGTTGGACTCGAAAACTTTACGAGCCGGAGCGTTAGTGTCCACATGACCACATGACCTAGCCATCTCAGTCGGGACTCTCGAATTCGTTTAACTAGATCTACTGTCGCTGTACAGTTAGTAGATTTCATCGTTTAGCCTTCTCCTCCAAACTCCCCTTGTGCAAACAGAACCAAAAATAATCCGAAGGACTTTCCTTTCGAAGCGACCATGAATGTCTTCATCCGCATTTGGTATCGTTCATATTTCTACGCCATACAGAAGGACTGGGACTATCAAGGTCTTATAAATAGATAGCTTTGTACTTCGAGAGAGGCTTTTGTTTTTCAGCTGCCATCTAAGGCCAAAAACACAAAGATTGGCCAGGGTTATCCTTCGTTTTATCTCTGCCGTCATATTATTTGCGAAATTTACTTCGGATCGTAGATAGACGAATTCTTTCATCACTTCGATTTTATATCTGTCCGATAATGGTCCCGACTAACTCTATCGCAGTCTAGCTATCTCTTATCTTTTATTGGGTTGGTTATCTTTACAGCCAAGCTATGCTCATAAATGGATCAAATTACAGCGCAAGATATGAATATAAACGCATCAGAATCCCATGCATGAAGGCCAGGTTCCTAATAAAAAAAAAAAAACAAGGATTAGTCATATCTAGCTAAGTTTTAATAAACTTGACTAAATCAAGTTCAGTTTTAGTTTAGTAATAATAACTAAATTAGTTTCTAATTTTTACCTTTTAAAGAGCAGTAGTTCCTTTTAAAGTTTTTAAAATTCTGATTTTCTTAGTTTAATATGTAGACTGGAGCGGGTAGTGAGAAGCTTCGGCAGTGCGGTTGGGAAATTCTTATCCATCCACCATGTATTCCAAACGTAGCACCAAGTGATTGCTACCTGTTCCTATCCATGGCGAAAGATTTTGCAAGTAAAAAATTCGCTTCAAGAGAAACTTGTGAAAATCGGATGCAACAGTATTTTATCATAAGATTTATATAAGAGAGGTATAATATAATTAATTACCTTTTTTGTTTTTTTGTCTGAGCTAAAAAAATATAAATGTCACTAACGATAATTTTTGTTTTCTGTTATATTTAGCAGGAACGCATTATTAAATATCCAACAATGCAGAAGACGTGCAATAAAATAAACGATCGAACTGCATCATTAACTTATTTTTCTTTAAAATTTCGCTTGCGATAGTTTGGTGGTTAGGGCACGATATACTAAATAAAGCCATCAATTTCATACAAAAATAGTGGATTACTTTAACATGCCAACCATCATGTTTCACTGTAGGCTTTAATTCGGTACTTGGCTTTTTTAAGGTTATAATGTAAAGTAAATGCAAATTTCTAAAAATGTTTTTTTCAATGATTTCAGCATTTTTAGATCCAATGGAAAAAGATTTGTGTGGAGAAAGCTTAAATTCTAAATAAGGATATGTGATGCCACGTAGTGTATCTTGTTTACGCAAGAAGGTAAGCCAGTCGAATGATGTTATACACTTGGACGGAAGTTCGTCGCAACTGTACATACATTTTTGTATGACTAGTTTAACTTTATTTATTTATGCCGCTCAGAGCAGAAACCTTTGCAGTTTGTGCCTAATAATGTTAGTTTATCGATTTTAAATATAAGCTAACAATTTGTAATAATAATAAGATGCCGCTACGCCTGCGTTGAGTAAAATCATACGTGATATCTGATGTTGTAGCGCCGTAACTGTCAGACGAATTTTAAGCCCAAATCGCAACGGCGTAGTAGTTGTAGTAGTAACTTTAATGAGATTTCATTTTTATATCATTCTAATATACGTAAGTCTAAATCACAGAGGATAACTAAAAGCTACTTAATCTTTGCCGACTTAGGAGTGGTCTGGCTATACAAGTTCAGTGTTTTATTTGTTTAGCAAAACAGTATTAGGCTTTTAAGCCACAGAATAGAATTATAATGCGTCCACTCAACAAGACAGCACAAAGGCAACGGCGCATTTGGTCGGTCGGGCTTTGACAAGTGTTGGTACGCGTTTTATTGACTTTACGAAAAAGAATGTCAATGCGCCTCACTAAATTTTTCAAATCGCGCGTTAGATTTCCCTAAATCCGCTTATCTTTGAAATTCTCCAACTCCTCAAACAAATTTAGTAAGAAAACAATTTGATTTTCAAACTAAAATCAAAAGGAATTCTTATTTACTCAAAGAAGCGCCTTTCCGCATTCAAATTTCGTTTGTAAATAAAACAAAATAATACACATAGACATCTGTCAAACGCCCAAACGAGTAGAAAATAGACCCAGTCGGTCGGGCTTATGATATTACGATCTCCGAAGTTGCAACGCCCAACCGCGCTATTTCGATTTGTACAATGCTTTTACGTGTATTCTACTTTAAATGTCAAAGTCAAACCGAACGAACGCGCTGTTACGATTTGGGCTTTATGGGGAAAGAAACAAAATCAGCTTACAAAATTTGTTTTCGAGTGAACAATAAAAAGTGTTACCTCTTATTTTTTCGGATTTTTTTTTTTCTTTTAAGCTTCTAATATAATAAAAACATTGTAACAAATATGAATTAAAGAAAACCTACCCAAATACTTATGGACTAAATAAATTCTAAACCTTTCTAAAAATTATAATGTAGTACCTTCATTTATGCCCGTCACTGTATGTATGTATGCACAAAATGAACCTACGTACTTTATTATTTGATAAAAGAAATAAAAACCAAGAAGGTGACTACTAACCAGCAAAATATTTATCTATTTACAGTAGCTCAAAGTAATATTGGGGAAAGCAAAAATCTGAAACCTGTTGCTTATTTTCACGAAATTCTTAAAGTTACAAAAGAAATTGATTTTTAGTTTGTAAGTTTACATTTATAGCTTAAACAAAAAAATCATAAAAAATCATTAGCATAAAAACCAAAAATTAATTCAAAACTCAACAAAAGTTTATGGTACTAATTTGTACTTGTGAAATTATTACTTTGAACTATAGTCGAACGCGGATAATGGCACAACACTCAACCCTTTCATGAACACATCAAACACAAGAAAATATTTGTTATCCACTTCACCAAAAACGAAGTGAAATCTTGAAAGCAGACATGAATGGACTGAAATTGGGTTTTTGAATAAGTGCCAATATTTTTGAGTTATCAACAGATAAAATTCACGTTAATCACAAATAACACTGGGCATGAAAGGGTTAATATCACAATCCACTTAATATCAGAATATTTCGTTGCAATGTTGATGTGCTATTATCCGCCTACGACTGTCCTGTATCTCTATCACAATAAGAAGTAACTTACAATTCTTTCAATAAAATGATTTATCAACAACAGAACCGCAATGAAAATTAGAAAACAAATATGTAAATATCTGATGCGAAAATTATTTGCAACGTAAAACTGCCCAGCTGAGCTCCGGAACAAGCGAAACCAAAAAAAACTGCTATTTGAAAAGATACTTGTAAGACAGAACGAAAAAGGTAGTTCAACGCACACCAAGGGAATGGTTACATTTGGAGAATGAACGACTTAAAGTAAAATTATATGCATAGATATTATGTACCTTAAGAACCTCCTCTGAATATTTGAACACAGCAAAGATAGTTGAGAAATGGTTGCCTCCACAAATGAATGATCTTCTACAGTAACCAGGCTTTAATCTGATAGGTAATTTGTAAGAATATTTTGATAGCCAGCTTTGAAAACAGAAGATTACAAGAAAAATGCCTTAAAGTTAGTTTTTGTGAATAAATATTTCGGCACATGCACATACGCTATATAGTACACACCCTGTTGCGTCAGCGCGGTAAAAAAGTTACATACATATGTGGTAATGGGTGGATAGGATAGATGTTTGTACAAATGTATCTAGTTTTTCATACATAGATGACTTTATAAGAATATACATATGTGGGCGTTTAGTTTCTTTTCTTCTTAAACTTTTCAATATTTTCGTTTACTTAAATAATCACCCCAATCACGCAACTCGCATCCGACTCTCGTATTTGCCTCGTATGGAGAGTCGTGTTCGAGCGGCATCGCTATTCCCCAACTCGCATGCGTTGAATACGACTTGAAGTAAAAACAACGCATGCCATCGCAGCTACCCGAATGTCAACTGTCAAAACGTGAAAGGAAAATGTAAACAAAACAAAGGAAAGAAAAAGGATCTCTCGTGAAATAAAAAAGAAATTCTCGAGTGAAAACAAAATTAAAAGTGACCTATTTTATTCTGTTTATTTGTATTTTTTTTTTTCCCAATCGTTCTGAATAAAATGGTATTTTTGGAGGACCCTGAGTGACATGCTCTGCAGTAGCAGCATTCCACTAAACATGCGTTACAGAGGAGACAAACAGGTGTCTCCTAGTTAATAAAGTTCGGGTACAAGTGACATGCTCTGCGGTGGCAGCAGTCCAATAAACAGCATTATAAAGGAGACAAACATATGTCTCCTAGTTAATGAAGTTTGGGTAAGTCTGCCCAAACCCAATTAAACAACCTGTTGCCGGGCGTCACTGAAAAACAAAGACGCCGCCGCAACAAGCATGCATGTTGCTTGGAAACGTTTGTCACGTGTTTCTTTTCTTCATGCTCCCTTTTGAAAAAACGTAACGTATGAGTTTGCTTTGTGGGGATTGCTGATGCTCATATTGGCTGTAGGTTTATTTTGCTGTGTTAGAAATTGATTGATTGAAGTTCTGAACGTTAAATAATAAAGTCGTCTTTATGATAATTTTGTGTTTTTTTCTTAACCATAACATAACTCCTGGAGGATTGTCTGACAACTAAACCGTACGCCGGCGCTTTAATTCAGGAGTTTCTTAGTTCCTAGTGAATTTTGTTGGTTTTTTTTACATCTACTGATATAGATAAATTAATAGATTAATCAATTCCAATTATTTTAAAATCATATTTGTACTTGCAAGATATGCAAGATGAAAGATATTTGTGAATTGTGATCAATAAAATTAAATTTTAGGTGTTTCATGCCAGTTTCCTTTAATCGTTTGTTAAAAGAACCATTTATGCATCATACAAATAAGTTCTCGTATCAAAAGATTTTTGTATTTCACACCACCGTATCCTCTTTTACACAATAAAATACACTTACACAACGATTCCCATTCAGAAATGTGTATTTGCACGTCTTGTTTTCAAACAACCCTTAACTCGTACACCGAATCGTAGGCAAATTTCTATACGAGGAAAATACGACACAAATACGACAAAGATACGAAAGCGGAATAAGGAAAAAATACGACACTCGTATGCGTTGCTTGAATACGAGTCCTGTCAAAATTGAAATACGACGATGGTCGTAAAGTACGACTTCGGTAATAATGAAATACGACTGTACTCGTATCCGAGTGTCGAATGCGAGTTGCGTGATTGGGGTGAATGTTTCAGAAGAAAGATCATATATCATATCTCTGTATCATATCTAAATTATTGTAAATTTATGCTACCTAATAAATATATCTATCCATATCTATATAGACTTTTGTAGTGTCGCAGCACGAAAATGTCCATCTTTAATCACGAATGCCATATGATTTCTTCCGCTCCGGCACGTTAGCGTCTTCTTACGTTGGCAGTCAGCAAACAAGTCCTCGTCCGTCCATCGAGACATTCCTACCTACTCTTTTGTCCTGGAGTAGAAATTTTTCCAGGTTGGTCGACAGGATCCGCGTTTTATTACGGTTTGTCGAGGTTGATTCTGATGGGACAACCAGCCGCAGGCTGGTAGGCGCTGGCTGGTAGGCGCAGGCTTTTACTGGGTTGGTTATTTTCTTAACCAAAAATCTATACCCACAATAGACACAGATGCTATTTTCATGAGCAAGTGCTACCGGTATTAAAACTAATAAATTTATATTTATTGCACATTATTATTTTAAAGAACAGCGAGCGAAAAACACAAATACCTTTCAGTTCACTTAAAAAAAAAACTACTAAAAACTATATAATGATATTTATTTGCAAGAATCGCATTTGTGCCAATACTTTTTAACGTGAATGTATATATTGAAAGCAAGTACTTTTTTTTTATATATTCAATCTGCAGTATTTTCTTATGGTCTCTTTACGTTGAATTACAGAATTTACAAATTATGGTGCGAACTCCTTTCTTTGAGTTGACTTTTTCTTATTTCTATCTGCCGTGCAAATTCTTATTTCTATCTAGTGCGCACAGTGGAAGCTGTTCTATTGCTGCAAGAGCTCATATTTAATAAACGTGGAAAATTGAAACAAACACAACCATTAACACTTCTCCCACTGGTCAGAAGAGTTTGGAAGCGAGAAGCTTGCGAAAGTAATTGAAATCACAATCTAAGTACCAAAGTACTTAAAAAATGATCTTAAGTCCTTTTTAATTTATAATTCCTTTTAAGTACATTCATTTCCTAATTCTTTTCAAGTAGTTTCAATTCCGTCTAAAGTAATTAAAATTCAAGTTTCAATTTCTTTAGATTTTTTTTTTTAGATTTTTTTATTGCGTCATAAAATTTATAATGTGGTTGTCACACAATCTTCCAGCTGGATTATAATTTTTGGTTCTAAAAGATTATATTAATAATTACAATTATTTTGAAGGAAATCACGACTTTCTTTTAAAGTAATTAAAAGGAATTTAAAGTACTTGAAAGGAATCAAGGAAATAAAGAATTGAATGTACTTGGAAGTAATTAAGAAATTAAAAAGTAATTAAGATCATTGTTTAAATACTTTCGTACTGAGATTGTTTGATTTCAATTACTTTGAAAAGAATTACAAGTACAAGTGAAATTACTAAAACTAGGTATTTGAAAATTTTAAGTACAAGTGCCGAAGAACTTGTACTTGAATTTTACAGGTCTGCGTAAGACTATGTGGAAACAGTTTTCTCGCTTCTCGCATCGCATCGCTTTCTCGCCTCACTGTGCGCGCGGCATTAAAGGGCATCGACTGTAGTAAAAACTATCTTTTAAAATGGGAGTAAATTCTAAATTTGACTTGGTTCGCGAAGAATAAAAGTTTAAGATATATAATATTACAATATACAATTTGTGGAAAGTAAATCTGTTTGGTTATTTTTTCATCAAATTTTGGATTTTCATCGAGTGTGGA
Organism: Syritta pipiens; assembly: GCA_905187475.1. NCBI lineage: Eukaryota > Metazoa > Arthropoda > Insecta > Diptera > Syrphidae > Syritta > Syritta pipiens. The sequence continues at coordinate 10,222,704 of LR994572.1, read as the reverse complement.
TAAACTTGCAGAGATCCAAAAAGAAACTGTGAGCTCTTCCTCTTTCAAATTCAAATCCAAACGAAACGGAAAAAAAGATATAATTTTTTACGTTTAATTTACTTTAAAAAATGAATAAGTAGAATACAACATTTTTTTTTTCTGCAACATTTGTTCTTCTTTTGCACCAAAAACTTGAACGGCAATTCGACAACTTCAATATATTTAAAAATGAACGCAAGCAAATTCAAATTTTCCCCAAAGCATGGGGAAATTTCTTTTTGCCTGAACAGAATAGCATGGCTGTAGTAGTAGCAGTAGTTGAAGTTAAACTCTCACAAAAAATATGGCACATATGCTCAAACACACCACGTGGCTGTAGCTGTAGCGCGTCGCTGAAGTCTGTAGTGTGCGATTCGCTGCCTGAAAATGAAGGTGTCGCTGTAGTACGACTGACAATATACACAAACTCAATGGCGTATCAGTAGCGCGTCGCAGTAGAGGTAGTATGAGTTAGTTTATTTTCATCTCTTGTAGCGTGACAAGCTGAAAGAAAGAAAATTGAAAAAAAAAAAAAAAATATGGAAGACGAAATGGTGGAAGAATTTATTGCGTTAGTGAAAAGTAGAGAAATCTTGTGGAACACATGGCATCCACTTTATAGATCTAACAAAAATAGGGTACAAGAGTGGAAAGCTATAAGTAAGAAAATGGGAATGCCATGTAAGTGTACACACTTCTTTTATTTATTTACTATTTAATAACCTTGATTTATTATCAGATGAAACAGTTAAGAAAAAGTGGAAAGGCTTAAGAGACTCCTTTGGACGTACGGTCGCTAAGAAAATGCTGCCAGGGGATAGTAAAAGTAATGAACAGGAGGCAGTAATTTGGAAGTTTGCAGAAAGTATGGAATTCATTAGGGATCATATTAAGCCAAGAACGTAGGTGTTTATAAAGGATTAATAAACAAACCATTCATTGGTTATATTCTTCAGGTCCATTAACAAAATTGAACAGGCAATAGATTTTGAAGATGAATGCTCAATCGAAATGCCAGACAGCCAATACTCCAGCTCTGTACACTCACCAGTTCATACAAAGGCGGAGACAGCGTCAGAGGGCTCGCTTGACGACGATCATGAATCACCGCCATCAAAAAAATCAAAGTCTTCCGAGGTCGAGGAAATGCTAGTCTCCACAATGGAAGCTGTTCAGGGGTTTCTGTCAAAACGGGATGGCATGGGAGCCGCGCAAACTGCATTTGGACCGGCGGCTGTAGGAAATCTTGAAGATCAACTGTTTTTCAGTAGCTTGCAAGCTAAACTAAACACATTCCCTCGAGCACTTCGTAACGAAGCCAAAATTGGGATGCTGAAATATTTATGTTCAATGGAAGAAGATAATTTGGCACAAGACGAAACGAATAAAGAATAATAGTAATAATTTTATTAAGTAAGATAATTATGATATGTACAGTCAACAGAGTGAAAATAGAATAATAAAAAACATGATTTTTATAAATTTTTCTTTTATTTCATTAAAAAGTGGGAAGCGATGTTCAAATCCTTCCAATTTTCGTATAAAGGACGCAACCAGCATCTCATTTTTTTCTGTTCGACAATTACTAAGCAGCCCATACACGATTCAATTCAATCATCAACTCAGTCAAATCACAGCAAAATCAACCCGTGTGTGGCTTCGTCAATTGATCGATTTGACGGTTGGCGAAAAATCAAAAGATTTTGATTTTGCGAAGTTGACTGGCAAGTCTTTCAACTCAATTGAATCGTGTGTGGACAAGTTCATCGATAAGCTGTCAAATTTAAGAAATTTCGGTAGACATTCATTGTGAAATCGTGTGTAAACAAGTTTTGTTCTGTGTTAAAGTAAAAAATTGTATATAAATTGGCAGGTTTTCAATTCAATTGATGTAGTGTGTGGCCGACTATCAATTCAGTTGACAACTTAGTTTACAATCGAATTGAATCGTGTATGGGCTGCTTTAGAACAAACGAACAGATGTGATATTGAAACTAATGCCGTATTAATAGGGAAATACTTTACATTAAACATGCGAGTGTTATTCTCTTGTGAGGTTTCGGGCAGAATGTAAAACAGCTGATCGTCCACTCACAAAAGAAGCATCACAATTTTCGGATCGAATTGATTTCAAATTTGAGAATTGCGACAGTCAGTTTGATTTGATTTATTAAAATTCTCGAGATCCATTGCAAAGACACTTGTGTTATTATGGTTTTAAAAGCAACTGATGCGCTGAAATCTGAATGCATTGCTGCCTGCAGAAAGTCTGTACGCGATTATTCTCTCATCAGACTAAAGCAGCCCATACATAATTCAATTCGATTGTAAGCTGAGTTGTCAATTGAGTTGATAGTTGGCCACACACAATTGAATTGAATTGAAAACCTGCTAATTTAAAAATAATTTTTCACTTTAACACTGAACAAAACTCGTTTACAAACGATTTCGCAATAAATATCTACCGCAATTTCTAAAATTTAATAAAAGACTTGCTAGTCGACTTAGAAAAATCAAAAGATTTTGATTTTTCGCCATCAAAATCTTTTGATTTTTCGATAATCCTCAAATCGATCAATTAACAAAGCCACACGCGGGTTGATTTCACAGTGATTTGACTGAGTTGATGATTTAATTGAATCGTGTATGGGCTGCTTAACCTAGAAAGTTCTTCAAATGAATATTTTTTTTTAAATTCAATTTTGGGAAGTTTTTTGTAAGTATTTTCTGTGGCTCTACTTTTTTTCTGATTTTCTAAACTCTGTGGACCAATCTAAGCTAAATAAAATAATTTGGTCGAGTTTTTCTTCAAATGAAAGTTAAGAAAGTCATTTGTGTAGTTCAGCAGAATTTTTCATAGATTCAACTGCCTCTTCTCAGTCCTCAGTCCCAAATTCATTAAATAAGTTTATTCTGAAAATACAACACTGATTTCGGGTTCTATCTGCTTCATGCTCTCTAGAGGAACAAGGTTTATATTTTTAGTGACCTAACGGTTCTTGTTTGTGTACATTACGTATTTTTGCGAATTTGCGTCGCTTTTTTTTTTTATCAAGTATCAATTTGGATACTTTTTTTAAGTTGTTATAAAAATCAATTATTTTTAATTATTTTTTATTCGTAAAAAGATAGGAGGAATCTTTTACTGGTGGCAAATCGAAAAAAAAAAAATACTTTCCCTGCGGCTGGAATTAGATATGGTCATAAAAAGGTTAAAACATCTCCACAAGTTCATTAGTTAGCATAAAATAATTAACCACACCTTGGTATCAACAAAATGAACTCACACTCACTCCATTTCAAAGAGAATTTCATTTAAAACTCTTAATGAGCTGAGTTTCGATGAAATTCAACTTATATGCAAGTTCACTAATTAATTTGTTTTATGTATCAGGGAATTTCATTTGCATTCCATAAATCAATATTTCCTCTTTCAGAAACTTCCAGAACTTTGCAAGCACCGTAAAATGATAGATTCAGATGCTGATGCTGTTTATGTTCTCCATTGAACCGAGAATAATAAATCTGTTCCAGAAAGTTCGAGTTGCGCTTGTATGGGGAGGGTGGTGGAATAAATCAGACGCCTATTTGCTATCCCTTCACTTATGAGCAGACGCAGTAAACTGAATTGCACAAGCAAAACGAATGTACGAAGCCGAACAATGTTTTAAATGGATTGTGAAATACCCTATACGGTAGTTTAGGTCGTTTTTGGTGAAGTCATTTAGAGGAGCCATGACTCATTCGTCATGGGTATGCGATGAATCACCGAACGTTTGGTCAACGTCATCAAAGTTAACTTTTATGGCTTTCGAATGTAATTCAATGTTTAGCCAGAGTAATTAAACGTTTAATTAACGTCATTAAATGTCAGCAAACGTTTAAGCTAAGCGATTTAGGGAACGTGTCTTCAATTGTTTAGTTAAAATAAAAAAAAAGCAAATTTCACAAAGTTTGTAATGAGCCACTGAACGTTTGCACAACGTCATGAAAACGTTTGATTACGTAATCAACATTCGATGACTCATCTCATGTGAATGGATTATTTTTAGTTAAATGACTCATTTGCCATGACTCATTTTGTATTTCATCTATTTGCGAATGTTTGAAGACCTTCATCAATTTGAGAGATTCTGAATGAAATACGCCGTAGTTACGGGCCATGTGTACATTTATAACACAGTTAACAGTGGGGTGAAAATAAAAACAATCAATGAGGTTGATTATTCAATTTGGAAGAGGCGAATATTTATGTAATGACCATAATTTTGATACACTCCATCGCCCATTCCATCTCTGGCTCAATGAATCAGTCTTTTAAGTATATTTTTAAATTTTAGAGCAAAAACAAAGTGTCATTGATCACAGTTTGTCATGCCATGAATTTAAATATGACAACACGAAACTTACAGTCTTAGAACTCGTCTTGGATGAACTTCTTTGTTATGTCTCCTGCCAGTTTTGGAACGCTAGTCTTAAGGTTGGAGGTCACTTTGTGAATGATGCATGGTTGTTTCGTTTCGTGTTTAGTTTCGTTGCATTTTGTATGAAAATGCAGCTTTATGCAGACTTTGATGAGATGATTTTTTTCCCTTTTGCTGTTTTTCTTTGTAATTTTAATGTTTATGGCTAAGACTGGTTTTCTGGAAGTGTTATCTGGTAATAAGCAAATGGGTAATGACAGCCTAACAAGCGAATTCGAACTAAGTTCTTATATTTCATACATTTCGCGGTATGTAGACTTTTGTGACTGATTTTATGTCACGATCAAAATCATCCACTGACACAAAAGCCGAGCTCAATTAGTTCTAAAGTGCAAAATGCTGTGTGTTATCTATTAAATGATAAGAAATAAATAGTCTTTATATATTCAATGATATAAAATAAGGTTAAACGAAATAAAAAATACAAAATCTTCAGTAAACGTTTCTCACAACACTCTCTAAATTTTACTTCTTCATATTGTTTTTGAGCTTTGGATAGTATTTATTTATTTACTTAAAGTTAAATTGAAATTTAAAACTTAAGCCCAAATCGAAATGGCGCATCAGTCAGTCTGACTTTGACATTTAAAGTAGAATACACGTAAAAGCATTGTACAAATCGAAATAGCGCGGTTGGGCGTTGCAACTTCGGAGATCGTAATATCATAAGCCCGACCGACTGGGTCTATTTTCTACTCGTTTGGGCGTTTGACAGATGTCTATGTGTATTATTTTGTTTTATTTACAAACGAAATTTGAATGCGGAAAGGCGCTTCTTTGAGTAAATAAGAATTCCTTTTGATTTTAGTTTCAAAATCAAATTGTTTTCTTACCAAGTTTGTTTGAGGAGTTGGAGAATTTCAAAGATAAGCGGATTTAGGGAAATCTAACGCGCGAGCTCCATTCCGATTTGAAAAATTGTGTGAGGCGCGCATTGACATTTTTTTTCGTAAAGTCGATAAAACGTGTACCAACGCCTGTCAAAGTCCGACCGACCGAACGCGCCGTTGCGATTTGGGCTTTAACGGCTAGGTAGAAAAATATATCCAGAGCAGCAAAGGTCTTCGGTTAGATCTTTGGATAGTAACGCATCAAACTCATGAACATGTTCCCTATCGGCAAATAATGCAGACCCACCCCTACCACAACACTACACCCCACCCTATCGCATTGAATGTGCTCCAAAACACCCCCTGCTGAGGTGGTGGAAAAGTCTCGAAAACGTCACACTGTTATTTCGCCAGCCACCGAGTGATTGTGTGCAACGAGACTCTCCTCGTCAAAATCTCACACCCTGCCAAAAATGCATTGGTGTTGAACCAAACCACTACTGTGTTGCTCTATGTACAAGTTCCCCTCTGAAGCAATATAAATACATACATTCTACCCTTTATATACGAAACCTTCCGCATACATTCAAGGCCATATCGGTTCCCTTCCCAAGCAATCTTTGTTTTTTTTTTTTTGATTGCATTCAGCAGCTGCTCTGTTGCATTATCTGCCTGCTGTATTATCTGCACGAATGGCTGCCGTTGCCAAAGTTTTCGATAAAGATAGGGGCACTAAAAAGACAGTATATAAACATACACACAGGCAAATTCACTTTTCGAAGAGGTGCCGGTCGAAGTAAACAACTCTCCCAGTCGGCCTTTTTCGCTCAGCTGGCTTTTCAGCTGTTTTATTTTTTTTCTTCATCCCTGACACGGTATACACACGAAATACAGACATGATGTGATTAAGTGTGTATGTAGTATGTGATAAAAAGAACAAACATGACCGTCTTTGGTCTGGTTCGGCTGTACTATTGCGACGCATGACGACGTGGAAACGATGAAACGTTTGACAACGTATGCGGTAAAACGTGGGAGAGGTCTCGTCATCATCAGCACACCAAAAATAAACGATGAACTTTTACACAAGCGGTCTTCTTGGCTTGGTTAATTACTAAAGTTTGGTCAAAGTTTTACAGGAAAGAAGCACTATTTTAGGATAATTGAATTTGAGGTAACTGGGTTTTTCTGTTAGAGCCGCAGAGAATTTTGAAACTCAGATCCAGTGGGGTTTATCATCCTATGGTCTGCTAAAAACGTTGCCCACATTTATTTAATTGAAGGGCTTCTTGTTTACTATCAACCTAGACGGTCCAAGTCTAACATAACTTTAATAATTTACGGTAGTGTAGCGTTGCAATCCGTCCGGCTTTTCCATGACGTGTACTCTCCAGGATAGTTTTTAATAATTGTCCGGGATTGTACTCTGTTCAACATTTTAAATACCAACAACTACCTACTTGTGGGTTTCTTTTAATTAATTTCTTATTCAAATAAAAGAATCGAAGATCATTTAAATTAAGTAAACGAACTAAACTAATAACTGAAAAAAGAAAACTCAGAACGTCGAATGTTCATCGTACTCGATAACTCTGGATGTAAAAACTCGAGCCAACTACTGACTACTTGGCTGGCCGTCTTCTGAGGTAAAGGAGGCCGACAACTCAAGAATGACGTTTTCATTTACAGTTTTGTGAATAAGTTATTTTACCCTAAAAATGACTTTATTTTCTTAATCAAAACGATTTTATTAATTAGTAATTATCAACAGCATATTTTTTACTATAATCAGGAAAACTTAAAAAGTATGTCATTAATTTTGGCGCTGATTTGATACTTGTACGAAATACGAGATTAATCAACACAAACTTAAACGTTAAGCTGTTTCCGAAGTAAAAATTACATATGCCAAAGTACATACATATATTTAACGAATGAATTTATGTGTATACCCGCATAATTTGCTCTGTTGCGTACAACATCATTGACCAGTCAAACAAGATCCCAAGAAAACCGGTTTCACGTGAGAAATATCGGACATGCGAGTTAAAAATCACGTCACTAATGTTTTCGTCATTGCACAGGGGAAGCACATATCACGCATCTTTTGGGATTGGTACATCAAGCCTTTGTGATTATTTTTTTTAGGTTTTTGAGGACTGATAACAGCTGTCTTGGTAATGTCCTCGCTGGTTCCCCTTGCAGTAACCCGAGTTTCGTGAGAGAATAAGGGTGACCGATTTTATCCCCATGTGTAGATGTTTACTTTTATTTTTATAGCCTTTTATTGAGGTTTTATTGAATTCCAAGTTCGAGAGCTAGGTTCTGGCCGTCAACGAGGTGTAACGTCAAACAATAATTAAATTAAACAATTAAATCCCAAGTCAACGTGCGAAACAAAGCTATAGTCTCCTACGGGGGCTTGTTCATGTTTGAATACATTTCAGTTTTGCATTTTACAAAAGAATTCCTTTCCATATTCAGTGAACAAGACTATAAAACAAGAATAAATTGTGAAGTAAAGAATAATAACTTAAAACCCTTTGCGTCGTGGCATAATTTCCAATGGAACTTTTTGTAGCAGATAAAAGCAGCTTCATATCTAATCTATGAGCCTCATAAAATGAACAAGAATAACCTAGTCAGGTACCTGCCTTGCTAAAAAAAAGTGCCTAAAGGAAAACTATTCCTGTTCGCCGTTCATCCAGGCGCGAACAAAAAAAGAAAAAAAATGTAGCAGTCCCTGCAGCATTGACGTCCAATGTCTGGCAACTGAACTTTAGTTCCCATTCCTCGACACAATGCTGAAAGATAGCTTGGTTGGCATGACGCCCGTGGTGTTTTCAATCTAATGCACATCCATTACCCCACTGCGCTATATCAAGACCAAAAATAGCAGAACTTAATGGTCGTTCTTTTATTCATGGTCCCCATGCACGTAGTCATTCACACGTCCGTCTGAACGTATACGTGCACATGTACTCGTAATAGCTGCCGCACTGTCCCATGACTTCTGACATTTTTCAATTAGACGATAACAAAAAAAAATAAATTTCTCTATTTTTATCGCGATGTTTTTGTTTACCGCGAGTTTAAGTATTCAATTTGTTTATTATTGCGCAAGGTTGTGATTGAGTTTCACGCTCTCATGGCGAAAAGGTGTTTGATCGGCAATGAAATTCGAATTTTGGTGTTAAATAACTGTCACTCACGCAGTGTCTGGTGTGTGGGCTTGTGGCGTATCGATTATGCATTTTTATTTTGTTGATGTCTGCTGTGTTGTCTGATACGTCGTCTAAATTAATTCAGTCGAGGTGGGGTTGGTTGTTTTTTTCAGGCATACGCAAAAAGACTTAGAACAGATGTGTTTTTTTGAAGTAGCTCTTTAATTTAATGGCTGAAATTTGTGATAAAAGACATGAAATTTGTGATAAAAATTATAACTTTTAATAATGAATATGAAAATACCCGCAAACTGAAACCTTTGCTCCATTTAGATTTCTCTCGGGCTTCACGTGCTTAAAAGTTCTGAGAATAGTCAGAAGCTATCGGTTTTAACTTAAATTATAAATGTTAACTTCATGAAAAAGCGAAATTAAATAGTTTTGTTAGTTTCATTGGGTTTGATGACTTTCTTCAAAGCTGATTTGGATGCTCAACTCTAAAATCGATGCTTTTAAACTTGGCGAGCCTTGTACCACAAAGGTTCTTATATAGTTTATAAACAAAATAAAAAAATATATCTGAAATGTGTGCCTTGATGTAATCTTTGATTCAAAATTATTTCGAGCACTGGTATTGACAGTTTTCGATTAACTTGCCCAAAAACATAGAATGGAAAATTGCGAATCTGGAATAGGCACCTTTCCTAAGTTTTGAAGCATTTTTTTTATTTTCGAGAGATTTGAAGTAAAAAATAGTTTAAATCGGTCACATGGGACGTTTTTTATTTACAAAACCATACAAAACCATTTTTGCACGCCACTGTATATGCATACTTCGTTTTGCCCTCATTTAAAAACATGTGCACCTTTTTTGTTCCACACATTTCCATACCCGTGGATCCAAAAGTCTGAAAAAATCTGGAATGTATGTCTTCGGGTAATCTTTACTTAAAAGCAGTAGATTTACTTGTGACCATTTCATCCCTTAAGTTTATCAACACAATCTTCAAATAGCGGACATGATCAGCAAATATTATATTAGATTGGGGAAAAAGAAATCCATTATTTTTGCGATCTTCAAGACTTTATTTAACATGTTTCGGATTGTCCGATTTTGGTCAAATATGCACCGTTTTGTTCTATAATTTGTTGCCATTTTAAAGGTAGCTTCATAACAAGAAGTTATGACTAAACTAAGTGCTTCGACACTTAAACCTAAGATTTTTCGAACAGTGGAGTTGATTAATCTGAGCACTGAGTGGCTTAATTATCACTCAAGATAAGAGGCACAAAACTTTTAAAAGAATTTTTTTTTGTCGAATTACCGATTCTCCTTGGAGTAGGCAATGCTAACAGCCGAAAAATTACACATAGCCTTGACGAGAACCCTGTCAAATAAATACTGCATACTTTGTGGCAGTAGTAACTGTTGGTTTCAAAACTTAATTCGTTGATGCAAACATAACTAGACTTTTAAGAAAACCTAAAAAGACAGACAATACATATTTGTTGAACTATATATTTTCGAACTACAATTTTGTGCAAAGCGCGGTTTGAATTTATCATAAAAGATTTGTACAACAATGGCAGTATATTTTTAATTGTGTTCATCATTGCTATTTTTCCAATCACAGCTGTAGACGAATAGATTAAAAAAAAAATCTGAAATTTTCCGCAGTTTTAGAAATAAACAAATGCTCACAATTAAAATTAACTATTCAAATCTCGTTCTCTGGTGATACCAAAACGTCGAGACAAAATAGTAAAACTCCTAAGCATAATATGATAAAACTGCCACTATATTAAGTCGAAAATCCCTCTCACTTGAATTTTTTCGCCATATTTTGGCATCTCCACACAAAATCCATCCTCCAAGTCGAAAAGCCCTCTAACTCGAATACATTTGTTCGACTCTTGGTCTATTTTCAATGACTCTAGGTTATTTTTTTTTATTATTAGGAAAGGAATTAGGATTTGCATGGCGACCTACACAGCAAAACTCGAACCCAAAGAACATGAGAAAATCAAAACTATTCGCCTACGGTTCTCGAAGCACAATCATGTTGGACGGACACAATTGTCGTCTAGGGCCACATAATCATCGAAAGTTTACTATAATATTGTAGTTTACGAATTTTGATTCTTTATAAACTCAAATGATTCAATTTCCAACAAAAATACAAAAATGTTTTTTTTTTGATTTCCAGGAATTCAAAAGACTTAATTTGAAAGAAATTTTATATTTATTCAATATACAATAAAAACTTAAGCTATAAGATTACTTTAGCTATTGGGACCAATTCGAATGAGAAACTATTTCTTTTTGTCCTCAATGCTGAGTACCTGAGTGGCTTTCATATACCATTTCCTGACATTTCAAAATTCATTACCCACTCACAAAATGCACAATCTACGTCGCATATCCGATTTTCATGTATCATCATGAATGCTCATGGCAGGAACACAAGTCTTTCGCCTGAGTATATAAAAGGTCCTTCTGGATCGAAAATGCGCGTGTATTTACTATCAAATATTCTGTGGAATACTGTGATTGAAAATGCTTCATGTTTTCCCCCTGTGTAACTAATAATTTACCACCCACAGCTCTGCTGTACACGTGTGCATTACATAGAGTTGCAGTGGGGGAGGATCGGACAGGATTTCTGTTTTTCAACGACGGGACGGGGTATGAATTGTTATAGTCATATCGTTTCGTGGCATTTAAACTTTTCATTCTTTTTATTATGTATTATTAATTCCGATGAAGCGCTATAGGTTGTGTAACCTTTAATCCACTAGCTAATGTGGCTACGCTTTGATGTGGCTTCGTAGTTATTCTCAATAATTTATTTATTATGCAAACTTTGCCTGAAATTGTGTGTCTTTTGACTCGGCTTTACTTCTTTCTATGGTAAACAATTACAAAATAATTATTTTGTGAAAAAGTCAATATTGTTCGAGTTATAAGCGACCAAGGTTCTTTTTAAAGTTAAGTTTTTTTTTTTTTTTTTAGTAGTAGTAGTAGAACTTTATTCAATACAAATAAAATACAATTCCTAAGTTACAATAAAAAGTTACAATATAAGAATTCAAATGTAAATATACAGTTATATAACATGAAAATTTATTTAAATTATGTTAAACATTGTAAAGATAGTATTGCAGGATTTATATAATTATTTAAAGTGTATTTCATTATGTATTGAACAAATTGTAGGTACATTCTATAGCTGAGACAGCTAGTGTCGAATGTATCTATGAGTTATATACTATATAGAAAGTTAGGTAAGAAGTGAAAAAGATATTGTTTAAAAAATAATTTAAAAAAAAAGGGTAAGGTGAAAAGAGGTGAGAAAAAGTTTATCATTTTTTATGCATAATATTGAAATTACTTTAGACCATAATCTTGATTAGATTTTTTAATTCATCGAAATCAAAATTAAAAAGCCATTTTTTTACTTCTCGATTAAAAGAAAAAGAATTGGGACTACAACGTATATACAGAGGTAGAGAGTTAAAAAGTCTAGGAGCAATTGTCGTGAAAAAATTTAGGAAGTGACGAGTGTTATGCGGTGGAATCATTGCCTGGAACGTTACGATTTAATGAGTAGCCACTTCTTAGATAAAATATCTTAAGCACTTTATAAAAGTAGAGATGTTTAAGAGGAAGTATTCGTGAGTTATGGAAAAGTAAAAAACTATGTTCATATCGCTTTTTTCTCCAAATGATTCTTAAAATATGTTTTTGCACTACTAGCAAAGGTTGGATTTTATTGCTATATGTACCTCCCCAACAGACAAGTCCATATTGCAGTTTTGATTGCACTAGGCAGTAATATATTGTTTCCAAGAGTTTTCGCGAGCAGAATAGTCTTAAATGAAACATTATACTGGCAGTTCTAAGCAAATACTGTCTAAGAAGGAAAGTGTGCGCACTCCAATTCAATTTACTGTCGAATTCGATTCCCAGATATTTAAAGGTAGATACCCTTCCAATTGCAAAACATTTTGATGAGCAGCTCAAGTTAGAGCTAAATGTTGTTTTTGCACTGGTTTTTCCACAAGTATTGGAACTTACTAGCATACATTTGCAATTTGTACTATGGTAGGTTATGGCGGGAAAGAGTATTAGATTCGACGATAGGTTGAATATCAAGATTTTGGTCTTATCGCTTATGACTAGTTTGTGACTGTTAAACCAATGTCTCAGCTTTTCTAGATCATGGTTTATATCTACAAATAAATCAAAAGTGGACGCACTGGAATACGAAAAAGCTATGTCATCTGCGAACCCAGTTTGTAGCCCTTACAGTTGTTGATTAAAGATTGAGTTTATATAAACTAGAAATAGGACAGGGCCCAAAACAGATCCCTGTGGAACACCTTTTCCAATGATCAGACTATTACTTAGCCTACCATCTAGTTTAACCACTTGCTTTCTACTTTCAAGGTACGAGGCAAACCAATTGAGCATAAAATCTCTGAAGCCGGCTTTCTCCAATTTTGTTAATAATAACTTGTGATCGACAGTATCAAATGCCTTGGTTATATCGATAAATAAGGCAGCTGTATTTTTCCTGCAATTAAGGCTATCATAACTGTACCTATGTACAAAATTTTAAAAGTGCATCCTCGGTTGATCTGCCAGCTCTGAACCCATATTGATTAGGACTAAAGAAAGAGCAACGCTCCAAAAAACGCATGATTCTGCTATTAATCGCATTCTCAAAAATTTTTGAAAAGACAGAAAGAAGTGAGATAGGCCTGTAATTATTTAAATTTTTTCTATCCCCTTTTTAGGGTTTCGTTCCAAAGGAATAACGAAACCCTTATAGATTCACTTATGTGTCCGTCTCTATTTTGTCTGTCTGTCTGTCGCCTTTACATATTTGCTAATAACTTCTGAATCCTCTGTAGTTAAGGGATGAAATTTGGAATGGGTATGTATCTTGGCAACCCAAAAATAAATCAGGAATTTTTTCCGGAATTAGTCGTATATTAAAGAAAAAGTTAGTACAGAAACTAACCTTTGAAAAAAATTTTATTAACTTTTGTGGTCAATATGGGTGTCATTGGAAAGGGGGCGGGGCGGAGATTACAAAAATGTCTGTCTGTCTGTCACTAAGCCTTATCTTAGGTACCTGGTGAACCACCTGGAATTAAGAAATGAAATTTACACAGAAGATGTGCTTCACTTGCCCAAAGAAAGTTCCGAAAAAAAGTTTGAAGAAAGTCACTTATTAACGAAAAAGTTAGTACTAATACTAAAATCAAAAAATAGTTTTTTTTTCTTAGATACTTGATATGGGTATCGTTAGAAAGAGAATTATAGCAAGATCAAAAAGTTGTACTACAATTAGCATCTTAGTCTTATTGGTAAGAAGTTATAAGCCCGCAAACTTCAAAAAACCGACTGGTGTACCATGTCCCATACCTTATTTTCTAAAATAATGGGCCAAAAAATCTGAAAAAAATTGGAGTTATGGGGCAACTCATCGCAATATTGCAAATATATCCAGAAATCTCTTATGATTTTTTATTTGTACTAAAATTAATTAATAACTAATTTTTTTAATTTTTTTTCTTAACGGAATTGATTGAGTTAGGTATCGTTGGATAGGTCTCGTAAAATAAAATACAGTTTTCATTTTGAGGTTTTTGTTCCGAGGCTCGGTTTTCGAGATATTAAGCTTTAAGTGCGAAAAAAAGCGTCCCCCCCCCTCGCATTTCCACACCCGCGGGTCTAAAAATCTGAATAAAATCTAGAATGTAGGTCTCGACGTAATCTTTAGTTTAAATTTAGTTCGAGCATCTTGGCTCAAACAGTTTTCGAGTTATTGGCCAAAAACCAAAAAACAATGACATACGAATTTTTAAGATCCGAAAACTCCATTTTGTAGATCGCATCAATAGAATCAAAAAATGTTATACAAAAAAAATTTTATTTTCACACAATATTTAGAAATATTAACGATTTAAGTTATGTGAGCATTTTGCTAAAAAAGGGCAACTAGTGATTATCTCACACACACAAAGTTTTCTACGCGTTTCCTATACCAAGAAAGACAATAGAATTTCGAAGCGGCGTTGGTGGAGTGGTTATAGCGCTCGCGCTCTGGTCTGAGGGTCCCGGGTTCAATCCTCGACTTGTCCGATTTGGCTTTTTCTGCTTTTTATTTTTTTTCTTCTCCGAAGAGGGTTTCTCGAATATTTTGTATGACAGTTTTCTTCTCTCTCAGTTCTCTTAAAAGAACAAAGCGAAGCAAAGAAATGATTGATCGTAATAGCTTTGTTGTTGTAATTTTTTTGAAGAAAATAAGAGAATCAGTTATTTGTAGGTGTATGTGTGTTCAGACCATTTCCTGATTTGCTCTTTTCTATTGGTTGCGATTTATATAAATATGCTGTTGGAAAGATTTTATGTTTTGTCTCTGAATAAAAGTGAACATAAAAAATTCTAAGGAAAAAAAAACAAAATAAATCCTAGTGCAAAATTTGAATTTTTTTTTGAATTTCAAACACGAGTAATTGATTTGTTAATTTCTTGGATGTTTGTGACTGTACCACATCAGTGTTCTAGACGATTAAGTGGCTATTTTTTATTGCCGAATACGTTATGATTCGAATTGCTGAGCTGCTTGGTAAGCTAACTTTCATGAACTGCTGATTAATTGCTTCAATGGAGTAGCTTGAGACCATTTCCTTTAAGTTCACTAAATCAATTTTTACACGGTTGGCACGATCAGCAAATGAGAACGACTTTTCTTTTGTTTAGCTTTATTCGAAAACGGCAGGTAGCCGTAGTTAGTTGCTTTAACTTAAATTATGTCCTTACTTCTAATCTGTTGACGAAAGAACGAAACCCTCGGTGCGTGAGTTAAACTCACACTTGACCGGTCTTTTTTAAAAATGGGTACTACCTCAGCAATTTTAAGGGAATCTGGAAAAATACCATAGTAAAGTAAAGTCTTACCGTACTTTTGAGGTATAGTATCACAACTCAGTTTTTTTACATACAAATATATATTGAAAAAAATTTATTTAAGCTAAAAGTTGAAATTTATCTGTTAATTTAAGTATTTGGTTAAGTCCCAAAAAACCCTAAAAAAGGACTTTAGTCTCTAATAACTAGAATGGTCACCCTTAGTTATCATTCGTTAATTATTACAGTCGAATTGCGATGATTCGAAAGGGCAAGGGATATGCATTTTTACAAATTACCACAGACTACGAATTATCGAGATTTATATATAACGAAGAGGAAATTAACGGGGCTTCTACATTTCTTATTATTTTTCAGTACATATTGTTTAACTTTATTAAAACTAAGCGCTCAATTCACATACATTTAATTACATCTTAAAAACATTTGTACAACAAATAAATAAGGAAACATAAAATTGCATAAATATACAAAAAAAAATCAAAAAGAGCAAGCAAGTTATTTAAAAACAAAATTTTAGCTTAAACCCCTGGTAGGTAGGACTTAATTCATTTTATTGTAATATAATTTATTAATATTTCGATAAAGTTTAAATAATAATAATAACTAAAAGAATTGTTATTTTTGATTGCTTGATGTACTTTTCGCCTATCTTTTCAATTGTGCTTTCCAAGCCTATTAAATAATCAAAAACATGTTTGGGACTTCATGATTTGAAACATAATATCGAAGTTGTTGAATGGCTGATTTGGCTTGTTTATTCGTCATAAGGTCTACTTCATCGTGGCTATCTTCTTCATCACTCTCATTCCTATAAGCCGCTACTTCATCCAAAATAACGTCATATGTCAGCATATCAGATACAGCCACGTCATCGTCGACATTCACGTAATCATTGATAAGAGTGATATTTTCAGAGTCCTCAGACAAAAGTTAAATTTTTTTTTTATAATTGGCGCGTGCTTAAAGGTTAAACTTAAAAGGTTTGTTTTTTCCTTTTGCATTACGGCTGAAAAAACGAATTACGATTTATAAGAAGATTTGTGTTCATTGCATTGTAAATCAAACACGAAATAAGCAAAATGTATGAACATTTTACGAATTAGCAACGATTTTTCAAGGGACGACCAGTTTGTTTCGAATTATTGAGGTTTCGATTTATCGGGGTACGAACTATCGCGATTCGACTATGTATACTGTGGCGCAACATCGACAGCTTGGACAGAGCGTCACGATAGGCAGTAATAACTTTGAAGTGACCAAGGACTTCGTCTACCTCGGCTCTGCGAATAATGTAAATTAAGGCTACGTGCACTTTACAGGTTTTTTTGCAGACTGACTTTATTCTGAACAACATTTCTAAGATTTAGCGCAAAGTGCAGCTGGGAAACATGCGAATTGCATTTTCCCACCATTCGAATTGAAATTGGAGCTGACCGAGTATCTGCTCCCAAAATGTTCTACCTTAAAATGTTATTGGAGCTGACCGAGTGTCAACTCCCAAATGTATAGTAGTATGTATACATAACTCGCGGTAACAGATACAAATGGCATCAGTACTGAGATCAAACGCAGAATAACTCTTGCCAATCTGTGTTTCCTTAGCGTCAAGAGGCAATCGAGTAATAAAGCCCTCTCTCGAAATAACAGAAAAGTTTTGTTCAACATCCTGATCATCCCAGTTCTGCCTATTGGCGCGGGGACATGGACTTTGTCAAAAGCATATGAAGAAGCCTTGATGTTTTTGAGTGAAAAGTTCTGCGTGCCATCCTCTTGGTCCTCCTTGCGTTGATGGTTACTGAAGGAGAAGGTTCAACCACGGCTGCATGCGACTGGCCAGACGTCTACGGACTAAACGCCTAAGGTGGTTAGGCCATGTAGAGTGAATGGACAGCACAGCTTCGGCCCGAAAAATGTTCGAGTGCCAACCGGTGGGACAACACAGCAGAGGACGCCCGAGCCTAAGGTGACGTTAACAGGTAGAGAAGGATCTGCACCAACTCGGTGTGAGTCACTGGAAGTAGCTGGCACGGGATCATGATGGATGGAGGAGGTTGCTAAAGGAGGCCCAGGTCCACCCCGAACTATAGTGCCGCACAAAGAAGAAGAAGAAATTAAATTGTTTGTTTAATTTTTCGTGGTTTTTCTAGCTTTTAATAGCTTTAATAGCATTTTTTAAGAGCATAAGCCTTATGTTTTATGAGAAAATCATTTAGCTCTATCGCACAAAACTGTGACAAGCATCTTAACGTAGCTCTGTATCATGTTGCTTCACCTCGCATACCGATCGTTTGCAAGGAATATGATGTTCCTTTGGCTTAAAAGGAAACACATTGCAAAAAACCAGCTTCTCATCAACCATTAGCTAAGCCAAAGGCAAGATTAAATCTTCTAATTAGACTTGATCCCTTTTGTTTTTCGAGAAATCCATTACTCTGAGGCGTCCCATGCTCCAGTAGGCACATAATTTTCCCTAAAATTCAATAGAGCTATTTGCTGTCAAGCGAAACAAACAAAAAAAAAAAAACAAAATTTGAAACAAAATTTTATGTAATACAGTGAAATATAGTGACCCACCGACATGAGCAACAAGTGGAGTCTCGAAAGAACCATAAAATTTTTGGAGCTCTGCGAGCTGCACCCCTGCCTATGGGATGTCCGCCTTGACTCATACAAAAACCGGGAAGCACGTAAAGCTGCCTACGAGAGCATAGCGCGGGCAATGAAACTCGACGATTTCGGTGTCTTAGATGTGCGTTCGAAGATACGCACGTTGAGGAACACGTACACGCTTGAGCTGGCAAAAATTATGAGAACAAAAAGAAGTGCTGTATCCGACGACATTGTCAGGCCTCGACCTGCTTGGTTTGCGGCAGCTGACAAGTTGTTTAGTAAATTAGTTCATGTAAATGAGTCTCAGCTTCAAGAATACGTAAGTAACCGCTTTGTTTTTGGGAGTGCGCAGGATCATTGGTGAGTTTCGTTTGCAGGATGCACGCTTATTGTATGTTAATGACTCATCTAGCGATATCCGTCAGCCGCCGACACCAGCAGCAAAAGATAGCTGTTCGATTTCCTTATTACCGCCACCACCGCCGGCGTATGTTGACAGGCGATGGCGCGACGATACAGAGGATGAAGTTCCAAATATGTCTGTGAAGACTCTGTCGAATAGTGCGGATGAGTTTGATATTTTCGGTGCCTTTGTTGCTACTGAGCTGAGAGGACTGGACGACGTCACAGTAGTGCGATCATTGAAAAGGAAAATTCAAGCTGCCATACTGGAGGCCTACGATTCACCGGCAGTTGAAAAAGTTATTCACAGGCGGTACACTCCGTCACCGCCACCACCTCCACCTCCGTCGTATTTGCCTTCGGTTAGCAGTCAAATTAAAAGCGAATGTTCTGAAGATGAACAGCTCACGTCAGTGATTAAGTGCTCAATCATTGCAGCGGATGGGCCGGATGAAAGTTACTACTGACTCTTGGCCACTTTACGGGACGACTTGTTGAGTCGTCCCCGGTCGGTTTTTTGTATGCTTTGATAAGTTGAACTTAGAAGCAATATTGTAACTCATAAAAGAAAGCCTCAACGAAAAATATATTTCACTGTAACATTTTGGCCTCAAAAACAGATTTGCCTTTTCCTGTTCGTTTTTTTTCAAAACAGTTTGGAACAGACCACAAATGTGTGGCTGGAAAAAATGAAACCTAGTGCCACTGAAATTGTTCTTGTGAATCTTTATAATTTGAATAATTATTTCACTCTTTCCATTTCTTTTACAGCCAGAAAGGATACGAACATGTGTAATGACCCAACCTTGTCTTTTTCGTAAGTTTCCTTCTTCAATTTAACCGTACTTTATTACAAGCAAAGCCGACTAAGTTCTAAGTTGAAGTTAAATTGGTGGTTATTTCAGCAAATGCTTTCTTAGTCACCTTCCAAATTGGTTTAAATAATAAAATCAGGCAGACATGTGATATAAGACTAACTTTAAAATACACAATAATCGGATATTGGAATGGTCGTCCACTGATACCAAAACAGAAACAATTTCGCAACAAGAACCTTGAAATGTTTACCTGATTCTTACTGGGACTGACTCACTGCCCCAGTTTCTTTCCAGCCCAGCTACACGCAATCTCTGATAAGGCGGATATACAAACGAATCTGCGAGTTTTCTGTAGACTATAAAATACAAATCTTCCGCTTTCACAGCATCAATTCACTCGTTCTCCTCACAGCCTAAGAAGTAACTTCAATTAAAAAACTAAAAATGAAGACCTGTATTATTATTTTCGCATTCGTTGCCTTACTCATGGTGGCTCAGGTGAGTACTCTATTTAGAACTCCTAAAACTAGTTTTGGAAAGCATAACGTATTTCTTTTTAGGCTTCACCCATGGATGAAACCACCAGCGGACTGATGGAAGCCGACATGCCACTTCTGAAGGCTGTAAGATGCGCTGAACAATTTTAGACCATTAAATAATCATGTCCTGAATTCCTTTTTCAGGGTTCTGTGGAAAAATGCGGAGAAATTGGAGCCCTTTGCACCGTGAGCGAGCAATGTTGCACCCGTAGATGTCAAACATACCGCAAACGTTGTGTGACTTGAAAAATTAACTAATAAACAAATGAGAACTACTGCCACTGAAATTATTCTTTTTACTCATGGATCTTCAAAATTAGGACAACTCTTTCTATCTTTCTTTCTTTTTGGCAGTCAAAGATGGTAAGAAGATATGAGGCGAACTAAGCTTTCGTCTTTTTCATGAGCTTCTGCTTCAGTCTTATTTCATAATTGATGTACAGAGAAAACAATTCCTTTCTAGTAGAGCTGTCCCAACCATTCAAATCAAACCGAATGGATCGTTCAAGTATTGGTTTCAAAAATAATTCGTTCCTTCCAATCAATCATTCGTTCGTTTGAAAATCAAAACCAGGGGATTATATTGGTTTAATACTAGGATGAATGAATTGTTTGTAGCTTGAAAGATTTAATACTTCGTTTCTTTCTTTTATATCGAAGCAGAATATTGAATGAATCGAATCTGTCACTGCAAACATATTGACTTTGTGATTGGTTGGACTTGTTTGTAGCTGTGTGAATGCAATCACCAATTTTTTTAAGTGAACGAATCAAAAGCAACGAATCGATCCCGGCCGACCCAGGTCTACTCTTAGTCTCTGAGCTTTTTTATCCTCCAACCTCTAGAGTAGGCTTCGGTTCGCGGTACAATGTCCAAATCTTCTGTTGTTTATATTCTCAAAGTAGATTTCCGCAAAGCTGTTCCAGCCCGGAACGAACTTGGAAGGTTTCTTTTCGCTATCCAAACTAGTTCTTGGAACTAGCTTTATCCTCGAAACTTCAACACAAACGGAATATAGAACTATTAAACCCCAAAAGGAACGAGCAACAACATGAACATGCTAAGCCAGACAGCCAAGTCCGATCCTGCACATCATACATCAAATTTCTGTTTTCCAGTGTGCGCAAACTGTTGGAGTTTATCGCCAACGATGGATATGTTTTCGTTTAGTTTGCGAAACGAAAGGATATGTTTCCGATTGAGGACATAGTTCCTGGGACTATACATGTCCGGAACGACCCAACTCTATCTCAAAGTTTTTCCGAAATGGGAAATGATGTTGAACAAGCCATAAATAATCTCATCACACAAAATTCACCTTTTCGTTCTACGAATTAGATAATTTCATAGCATAAGACCATTTTAGGTTAAGCAAGCATAAATACTTTTTCTGATTCGCAAAATTTCGATAGAATCGTAGAAGTTGGTTCAGCAGGAGCTGATAATTATTTTATTTATTTAAGTTGGTCCCTTCATCGCTATAAGCCAAAAGAAACAACTTCCCGGTGATTCCAAGGAACCAGCAACCATTTAAAAACAAAAAACAAATTTTTCTTTTTAATTTTCTCTTCTTTTTATTTGTTTAACCTATTTTTTTAGTCTACTCTTACATTTAACAGTCTAGTAAATCTCTCTTCTTCTTCAGCCTCCACTTTAGTCGACCTCTTCAACGGTGGGGCCCGATCGACCGCCAAAGCCGCCAGCCTGTTGGCCGCAGCCCTGTGGACCACCACTGGCACCTCCGCTGTGGATCTTCGTCATAATCGGACTGCACACGCTGGACACGCTCTTCATCTTGTCGTCGTACTCCTCCTTGTCGGCAAGCGTGTTCGCGTCCAGCCACTTGATGGTCTCCTCGCAAGCGTTGCGGGCAGTTTCCTTCTCCTGCTGGCTGATCTTGTCTCCAGCCTGGTCGAGGGCTTGCTTCACTCCGAACACGTAGCTCTCCAGGGTGTTTCGAGCTGCGATCTTCTGCCTCTGCTTCTCGTCCTCCTCCTGGAAGCGCTCCGCCTCGTTCACCATCCTGTCAATCTCGGCTTGCGACAGGCGGCCCTTGTCGTTCTTGATCGTGATGTTCTTCGTGTTGCCGGTGCCCGTCTCCTTCGCCGATACGTTCAGGATTCCGTTGGCGTCCAAGTCGAAGGTCACTTCAATTTGCGGAGTGCCTCTTGGCGCTGGCGGGATGCCCGAGAGATCGAATGTGCCGAGCAGGTTGTTGTCCTTGGTCATCACTCGTTCGCCTTCAAACACCTTGATCTCAACTCCCGGCTGGTTGTCCGCGTAGGTGGAGAAGGTCTGCGTCTGCTTGCAGGGTATTCTGCAGTTGCGCTCGATGATCTTCGCCATCACACCTCCCGCCGTCTCGATACCCAACGACAACGGGGCAACGTCGACCAGGAGAACGTCCTGGATCTGGCTGCTCTTGTCGCCGCTCAGGATGGCTGCTTGGACTGCGGCTCCGTAGGCAACTGCTTCGTCCGGATTGATCGACAAGTTGAGCGCCTTGCCGCAGAAGAACGTCTGCAGGAGATTCTGCACTTTCGGAATCCTCGTCGAACCGCCCACCAACACGATGTCGTGTATCTGGTTCTTGTCCATCTTAGCGTCGTTCAGCGCTTTCTCCACTGGCTCCAGCGTGCCGCGGAACAGATCTGCACACAGCTCCTCAAAGCGAGCTCGCGTCACGCGTGTGTAGAAGTCGACTCCCTCGAACAGCGCGTCGATCTCAATGGTCGCCTCTGTGCTGGACGAAAGTGTGCGCTTGGCCCTCTCAGCCGCGGTTCTCAAGCGGCGCAGCGCCCTCGGATTCGACCGGAGGTCCTTCTTGAACTTTCGCTTGAACTCGTCCGCCAAGTGATTCACCAGGCGGTTGTCGAAGTCCTCTCCTCCCAGGTGTGTGTCTCCCGCCGTTGCCCGCACCTCGAACAGAGATCCCTCGTCGATCGTCAGGATGGACACATCGAAGGTGCCACCTCCCAGATCGAAGATGAGCACGTTCCTTTCGCCAGTCAGATTCTTGTCCAACCCGTAGGCCAGGGCGGCGGCTGTCGGCTCGTTGATTATTCTGAGCACGTTGAGTCCTGCGATTGCTCCGGCGTCCTTGGTCGCCTGTCTCTGCGAGTCGTTGAAGTACGCGGGCACTGTGATGACTGCGTCCCGCACAGACTCTCCCAAGTACGCCTCGGCCGTCTCCTTCATTTTCGTCAACACCATCGAGCTGATCTCCTCCGGGGCGAACCTCTTCTGCTCTCCCTTGAACTCGACGCCGATCTTCGGCTTGCCACCCTCACTCACCACCTTGAAGGGCCAGTGCTTCATGTCCTCGCGGATCTTCGGGTCGTCGTACTTGCGGCCGATCAGCCGCTTGGCGTCGAACACCGTGTTCTTCGGATTCATCGCAACCTGGTTCTTGGCGGCATCTCCGATGAGGCGTTCCGAGTCTGTGAATGCAACGTAACTGGGCGTTGTGCGGTTGCCCTGGTCGTTGGCGATGATCTCCACCTTCCCGTGCTGGAACACTCCAACGCAGGAGTATGTGGTGCCCAAGTCAATTCCAATTGCAGGCATTGTTTCTGTAGTTCTTTATTTTCTTGTCACGAATAAAATATTACTTGGAATGCTTTTTTATTTGTTGTTAAATTCTCTCTTTACTTTTTTCTTTTTGCACGTTTACTTTTATTTTTTCAAAAACTTTTAGAAAGAAAATCGTTTATTTTGTTTAATCAGTAAGCACTTTGCTTAACACTCTTCACACTTAGCTTCCAAACGTTCAGTTAGTTGTTTGATTCAATAATGACTCGAAGAGAACGGCGCCGGCTATTTATATGATTTTTCGGTGGCAACGAAATTTCTAGAATTCTCTTCTGGATTTTTGTCGAAAGATGTGGAAACGAGGGAGACGATTTATTTGAAAGAGAAATTTCAATTTTCGTTTTCTTCTTTCATTCTTTTTTCTCCACATTTCGATGTTTGTTTCTCTTTATGCGCTTCACTGAGAATTGAACCGGTTTGTTTTTAAAGAGACATGAGTGCCAGAGTTGGCGTTTCAGGGTTACCTAGTTTCGATTTTATGTGTCTCGGAAAAAAACATTTCGAAGTAACTTAAATATTATAATTGTATGAATAAATGACTTTTAGGATTCAAACTACTTTCTAAAAATACGACAGGGGTGTTTTTTTGTTGTGAAACAAAAAATATAATGAAGTATATTATATCGGTAGCTCAAAGGTACGACCATCCTGATAAAGCTCTCGAAAAATCTGAGTTATCTAATAGTAAAATGGATTGCTGGCAGCTCTGTTTGTTTGAATGCAGTTCTCTTAGATGATATAATCAACAAGAGAAACGCTTTGACCCACTTCTTCGTTTTATGTTTTCCCTCTTTTCGTTTATTTAAAGGGAAAGAAATTTCTCGAAAATGTTCATGGGAATGAAAGAGGACATCAACAGCTGTTGTTTGTTTATTTACATTTTTATCTCGAACTTTCTTCTTGTGGCCGGCGTTGGTGGTGGGCAGAAAACTGTAAATAAAAATTAAGATTTTAATAGTGCCACTGACTAATGATAATCTAAATGTATCTTCACAAGCTGTTTTTAGTCGATGAAGTCTTTTTATTTTGATATACCAAATTCTATTTCTTTACTTCCGTTTCAGTTAAAAAAGTAGACACCAAGTATGAATTATTATTTCTGTCTATTTTTAAAAATCTCTGCATCCTGCTTTTGACCAATATTTTTAGTTTTTGATTTAATATTTTTTTTTTAATGTAACGTACACACACGTTCGCGATATATTTAAATGTTGAGCATGATTGCTGAATAAATATTGTATACTAGGGAATGAAAATGAAGCAATTAAGTGGGAAATGAAATGTTAGTGACTTTAAATATAAGATTAATCAAATGGTTTTGTGATGAGCGAACGTTGCGATAGAAATGCACATTTAAGGCGTTTTGAAGTACATATGTATTTGCTTAAGGAAAGCATAGCTTAAGTTTCTTTTGATTATCCCTAGATCTCTATGAAGATGTTAACAAAGTAATCAAAAACAGTTGCCAATCCCTAACATCCAACATTCATGTTCTTTCATCTATAAAATGTTCTCTTTGTATTTGTTCTTTCATTTAAATTCTGGATTGACTAAGATTTCATTGGGATCTATAATCGTTGCTTAAAAGTAAGGTCAACAAACGGAGTAATAAATTTTGAATCTCTGCTTATATTGTGAACTGTGTGATAACTTCTGTCCCTTCTAAATTACCTGTTTTAATGTACTTTTCATTATTTTTCAATGAAACCAATTTTTTTAATTTTTTGTGTTTTATGATATTAAAAGCTTAAGAATGAGCTAGTGTTTCCTGAAAAAATCAAAAAAATCGGATGGTTTTCTTGTTTTTGAGCGTCGTGAGAAAGTGGCGCCGTATGAATACTTCTGTCAATCAGAGTAGATTGGGTCAAAACTGTATTCTCTTTTTGATCACTGTCATATTTTAGCCCTTTACTGTACAGCAGCCATTTATGGCTTTTGAGCTCCATTGGAAAAACATAGCTTTGACCGTTTCTTACTCTATTTATGAGTTTTTTTATTTATTTATTTATTTTTTTTTTGTTTTTGCAGTCAAACTTAATAATGCATGTGGCGAGAGAAGTGGAAAATATTTGAACATTGATTCATTTCTAATTGGCTAAAAAATAATTGTAGGGCATATTTTTTTTTAGTTAGATTAAACACTGTCAAATAGAATTCAAGTGCTAAATCCTTAATTGCGGCTGTAAAATTGAAGGCACGGACATTTGGCAGCTTCTCTAAAGGGTGATTTTTTAAAAGCTATTATTATTAGGCGGCGTAACAGCCCGTTGAGAGCCAGAGCCTAGCTTTTTCGCACCTCCACTGTGTTGTGCGTGTTATAATTTTGACACATGTGGAGGGGACCTACAGTTTATTGCCGGTTCCGAACGGCGAATTGCGAAAGCTTTTCATGACAGAAGTACTCCAGGAAGGTTGTCAGTCGTTCGCTGGAGGTGAGGCCGTGAAAAATGTTTGTGGTGTTATTTCCCCGAGCCGGATTCGAACCCAGGTACTCTCGCTTAACAGTCCGACGCACTAACGATTAAGCCACGGCGCCCAAAGCTATAGGAAAGTTTAAAAAAAAAAACACATAAAATTCAGAAAAATGCATGAAATCTTTATTTGAATCGATAGTACGGTCCATATAATTTAATGTTTGAAGATTATTTCATGCAAATGTTGACCTTGACTGCGCCTCAAATGGTCAATCCGCTTAGTCCAATTTTGGCATACTCTTTCCAACATTTCGGCCGGTATCTCACGAATAAATGCTTCCAATGCGTCAATTGAAGCTTGTCTGTATAGACATGAGCTTTAACATAGCCCCACAAAAAATAGTCTAAAGGCGTTAAATCGCACGATCTAGGCGGCCAATTGACGGGTCCCGAACGTCAAATAAAATGTTCACCGAACTCGCCTCTCAATAAGTCCATTGTTGCGCGTGCTGTGTGGCATGTGGCACCGTGTTGTTGAAACCACATGTCATGCAAGTCAAGCTCTTGCATTTTGGGGAAAAAAAAGTTGGATATGGGCGCCGTTGGCCCGATCGGTTAGTGCGTCGGACTGTTGAGCGAGAGTACCCGGGTTCGAATCCAGCTCGGGGAAAAAAAAAAACACCACAAACATTTTTCACGGCCCCACCTCCAGCGAACGACTGACAACCTTCCTGGAGTACTTCTGTCATGAAAAGCTTTCGCAATTCGCAATTCGCCGTTCGGAACCGGCATTAAACAGTAGGTCCCCTCCACATGTGACAAAATTATAACGCGCACAACAAAGTGGAGGCGCGAAAAAAGCTAGGCTCTGGCTCTCAACGGGCTGTTACGCCGCCCAATACATCATCTCACGGTAGCGCTCACCATTCACAGTTACGTTACGATTCGCATCATCTTTGAAGAAGTACGGTCCAATGATGCCACCAACTCAAAACCTGACCAAACTGTGACCTTTTCTGGATGCATTGGTAGCTCTTGCAATGCTTTTGGCTGATATTCACTCCAAACTCCCAACACTTTCTTAACTTTCTGAACTTTCTTAACAGAGCACGCATTTTGATAATAAAATTCAATAATTTGCAAGCGCTGTTCGTTTGTAAGACGATTCATGGTTAATTTATAGACCAAACTGAAGATGTTTGACAGTGAAACAAAACACGAAGCGTGCGTTAGCTGTTTAAACCAGTGTGCCAAAAAGATAATAGCTAAAAAATCACCCTTTATAAGAACATTGATTCATTTCTTATTGGCCAAAAATGATTTAAGGGCTTATTTATTTTTTTAGTTAAATTAAACACTATCAAGTAGAGTTCAAGTGCTAAATCCTTAATTGCGGCAGTGAAATTGACGACAAGGACTATATATAGAGAAGCTATATTGCCATTCACCAAAGTATGCCTTTTCATACATTTAGACATTTTTTCAGATAGAAAACGAACTTTTTCTAGTGAAGAAGTTGTTATGTTATTTCTAGTTACCGAAATTAGAGTGAGCATGAAATCCTCGAGTCCGAGCACAACCAATAAATATATACATAGATTGTTGTTGTGGTTGTAAAAAACATCTGCAGGTGTCTGAAATTGATGGAATAGAGTCTGATTTTCCGATGATAAAACATATTTGTCCACTTTGAGAATATCAGAATATAAGTAAGAAGAAAAAGCAAAAGATAATTGATTGACATGATAGTTGAGAAATAAGGCAGAAAACCATTACAAGACTCTCAAATATGCCAGTGAAGTGATTCCTATGCAGGGCTGTTGTCTCAAATATTCGCTGGGGAGGTCTGGATGGGAGTATTTTGATCTCGAAGAGAGTACGCACAAATAAAAAAAAGTTTTTTTTTTTTTCAACAGCAAAACTTGTTTATTAACCGTTTATATATCACAATATGTGTGCAATCTATCACATTTGCTATAGACAACAAAATCAATTACAATAAATAAATTCAATAAAGAATTCAATGAATAAATAAATAGAATTTAATAAAATCTCTAAAAAGATAGAGAAGAGAAAAATAATATTATCGTTTAACAAGTCTTTGGAAGGTGCCTATTGCGAAGCATGTTGTTTTTTTTAAAAGAAATTTTGACATTAAAATGGCATTCACTGTCTGAACGAGTAAACAATTCCTAGTTTTAGTCTTAGTAGACCATAATAAGAATTACTCTACGCACTCAGACTTAAGGAACGTGTAATAAATAAATAGAAAACATATCTATATTGTGGGCTACTTCTACTGAAGAGTTAAAGAAATAACCAGCTTGGGGAGTCTACATTGATGACTTAGCATACAAACTATGTATTAAGTAATCATAATGATTGGTTAAATTGCTTAAATTAAAGCAGCCAATAAATGAATCTAGGCTGCTTGATTTATGACTTGATCTTAACCATATCAACTCTATTTGCTTGGTCACAGAAAAGTTCAATGAACTAAATAGAAAACATATGAATTATTATCACCACAAAGTTTACACTGCCATAACTTCGCCGCGTAAACAATCATAAACAATGTAAATGTTCCTTTGCTAAATTATGCGACCGGAGCTATACAATTATTCCCATCGGTTAGTAAAAGTATTCGCTTAAATAGCTTACGGGTGGCGAATAAACTAAATATTTTTTTTTTCTACTTAACTGATATTTGCCAATCATTGGCATGCAAACATGCACTTTTATTACAAAATTCATGGTTTAATATAATTAAATTGTTGTATTTCCTCTCACCCCACCGACCCCTTAAGAAATATAACACCCGAAATTTCTAGAATCATGCGAAAATATTCAGGGGAAAACGATGGTACTTTCCCGAAATTTCTTCGATAGCAAATCGGAAGCAAAAGAAAAGTACCATAAAAAATGTCAATGTCCACGTTTCTCTTTAATATTGATAGTAAGTAAATGAGACATACAGACTCTCGCTCTTGATATTCTCAAAGGGCTGCCATGGTATCATTAAAGGTCCCCTCAATGTACATTTTAGTTGTATGTAGCTTACGGTTTGAAGTAGAATTTAATTTAATTTAACTGAATGCATATGATTTCCTCTACATCAATTTTAACCCAAGACACGTGCTATCTGATTTAATTTACATTTGTGCTTGACGTTTAATACACGAAATTCTAAAACACCGTACAGCGTGTTTCACTTTTCGATTGCTTAATTTTTAGATACTATGGCAACCCTACGCCTCAAAATAAATCTCATTAAATTCTCTTTGAAAAAATGAACCGGTTCAATTCTCAGTGAACCGCTTAAAGAGAAACAAACGTCGAAATGTGGAGAAAAAAGAATGAAAGAAGAAAACGAAAATTGAAATTTCTCTTTCAAATAAATCGTCTCCCTCGTTTCCACATCTTTCGACAAAAATCCAGAAGAGAATTCTAGAAATTTCGCTGACACCGAAAAATCATATAAATAGCCGGGGCCGTTCTCTTCGAGTCATTATTGAATCAAACAACTAACTGAACGTTTGGAAGCTAAGTGTGAAGAGTGTTAAGCAAAGTGCTTAGTGATTAAACAAAATAAACGATTTTCTTTCTAAAAGTTTTTGAAAAAATAAAAGTAAACGTGCAAAAAGAAAAAAGTAAAGAGAGAATTTAACAACAAATAAAAAAGCATTCCAAATAATATTTTATTCGTGACAAGAAAATAAAGAACTACAGAAACAATGCCTGCAATTGGAATTGACTTGGGCACCACATACTCCTGCGTTGGAGTGTTCCAGCACGGGAAGGTGGAGATCATCGCCAACGACCAGGGCAACCGCACAACGCCCAGTTACGTGGCATTCACAGACTCGGAACGCCTCATCGGAGATGCCGCCAAGAACCAGGTTGCGATGAATCCGAAGAACACGGTGTTCGACGCCAAGCGGCTGATCGGCCGCAAGTACGACGACCCGAAGATCCGCGAGGACATGAAGCACTGGCCCTTCAAGGTGGTGAGTGAGGGTGGCAAGCCGAAGATCGGCGTCGAGTTCAAGGGAGAGCAGAAGAGGTTCGCCCCGGAGGAGATCAGCTCGATGGTGTTGACGAAAATGAAGGAGACGGCCGAGGCGTACTTGGGAGAGTCTGTGCGGGACGCAGTCATCACAGTGCCCGCGTACTTCAACGACTCGCAGAGACAGGCGACCAAGGACGCCGGAGCAATCGCAGGACTCAACGTGCTCAGAATAATCAACGAGCCGACAGCCGCCGCCCTGGCCTACGGGTTGGACAAGAATCTGACTGGCGAAAGGAACGTGCTCATCTTCGATCTGGGAGGTGGCACCTTCGACGTGTCCATCCTGACGATCGACGAGGGATCGCTGTTCGAGGTGCGGGCAACGGCGGGAGACACACACCTGGGAGGAGAGGATTTCGACAACCGCCTGGTGAATCACTTGGCGGACGAGTTCAAGCGAAAGTTCAAGAAGGACCTCCGGTCGAATCCGAGGGCGCTGCGCCGCTTGAGAACCGCGGCTGAGAGGGCCAAGCGCACACTTTCGTCCAGCACAGAGGCGACCATTGAGATCGACGCGCTGTTCGAGGGAGTCGACTTCTACACACGCGTGACGCGAGCTCGCTTTGAGGAGCTGTGTGCAGATCTGTTCCGCGGCACGCTGGAGCCAGTGGAGAAAGCGCTGAACGACGCTAAGATGGACAAGAACCAGATACACGACATCGTGTTGGTGGGCGGTTCGACGAGGATTCCGAAAGTGCAGAATCTCCTGCAGACGTTCTTCTGCGGCAAGGCGCTCAACTTGTCCATCAATCCGGACGAAGCAGTTGCCTACGGAGCCGCAGTCCAAGCAGCCATCCTGAGCGGCGACAAGAGCAGCCAGATCCAGGACGTTCTCCTGGTCGACGTTGCCCCGTTGTCGTTGGGTATCGAGACGGCGGGAGGTGTGATGGCGAAGATCATCGAGCGCAACTGCAGAATACCGTGCAAGCAGACGCAGACCTTCTCCACCTACGCGGACAACCAGCCGGGAGTTGAGATCAAGGTGTTTGAAGGCGAACGAGTGATGACCAAGGACAACAATCTGCTCGGCACATTCGATCTCTCGGGCATCCCGCCAGCGCCAAGAGGCACTCCGCAAATTGAAGTGACCTTCGACTTGGACGCCAACGGAATCCTGAACGTGTCGGCGAAGGAGACGGGCACCGGCAACACGAAGAACATCACGATCAAGAACGACAAGGGCCGCCTGTCGCAAGCCGAGATTGACAGGATGGTGAACGAGGCGGAGCGCTTCCAGGAGGAGGACGAGAAGCAGAGGCAGAAGATCGCAGCTCGAAACACCCTGGAGAGCTACGTGTTCGGAGTGAAGCAAGCCCTCGACCAGGCTGGAGACAAGATCAGCCAGCAGGAGAAGGAAACTGCCCGCAACGCTTGCGAGGAGACCATCAAGTGGCTGGACGCGAACACGCTTGCCGACAAGGAGGAGTACGACGACAAGATGAAGAGCGTGTCCAGCGTGTGCAGTCCGATTATGACGAAGATCCACAGCGGAGGTGCCAGTGGTGGTCCACAGGGCTGCGGCCAACAGACTGGCGGCTTTGGCGGTCGATCGGGCCCCACCGTTGAAGAGGTCGACTAAAGTGGAGGCTGAAGAAGAAGAGAGATTTACTAGACTGTTAAATGTAAGAGTAGACTAAAAAAATAGGTTAAACAAATAAAAAGAAGAGAAAATTAAAAAGAAAAATTTGTTTTTTGTTTTTAAATGGTTGCTGGTTCCTTGGAATCACCGGGAAGTTGTTTCTTTTGGCAAATGGCAATGAAGGGAACAACTCAAATAAATTCGAAACAATTTGTGGCATTCAGAAATCAAAAGTGATGGAGAGGAAATGAACCTTGTAGTTGGTTCGTATAATGGAAGCGAACTCTTTGGCATCCGATGAAGTGTTGTTAACGATTTGGCTTTATGGAAAAGTGTTATCAGCTCCTGCTGAACCAACTTCTACGATTCTAGCGAAATTTTGCGAATCAGAAAAAGTATTAATACTTGCTTAACCTAAAATGGTCTTATGCTATGATTATCTAATTCGGAGAACGAAAAGGTGAATTTTGTGTCATAAGATTATTTATGGCTTGTTCAACATCATTTCACATTTCGGAAAAACTTTGAGATAGAGTTGGGTCGTTTCGGACATGTATAGTCCCAGGAACTATGTCCTCAATCGGAAACATATCCTTTCGTTTCGCAAACTAAACGAAAACATATCCCTCGTTGGCGATAAACTCCAACAGTTTGCGCACACTGGAAAACATAAATTTGATGTATGATATGCAGGATCGGACTTGGCTG
Source organism: Syritta pipiens (assembly GCA_905187475.1). Lineage (NCBI taxonomy): Eukaryota > Metazoa > Arthropoda > Insecta > Diptera > Syrphidae > Syritta > Syritta pipiens. The sequence continues at coordinate 10,190,528 of LR994572.1, read as the reverse complement.
TCTGGCTTAGCATGTTCATGTTGTTGCTCGTTCCTTTTGGGGTTTAATAGTTCTATATTCCGTTTGTGTTGAAGTTTCGAGAATAAAGCTAATTCCAAGAACTAGTTTGGATAGCGAAAAGAAACGTTCCAAGTTCGTTCCGGGGCTGGAACAGCTTTGCGGAAATCTACTTTGAGAATATAAACAACAGAAGATTTGGACATTGTACCGCGAACCGAAGCCTACTCTAGAGGTTGGAGGATAAAAAAGCTCAGAAACTAAGAGTAGACCTGGGTCGGTCGGGATCGATTCGTTGCTTTTGATTCGTTCACTTAAAAAAAATTGGTGATTGCAATCACACAGCTACAAACCAATCCAACCAATCACAAAGTCAATATGTTTGCAATGACAGATTCGATTCATTCAATACTCTGCTTCGATATAAAAGAAAGAAACGAAGTATTAAATCTTTCAAGCAACAAACAATTCATTCATCCTAGTATTAAACCAATATAATCCCCTGGTTTTGATTTTCAAACGAACGAATGATCGATTGGAAGGAACGAATCATTTTTGAAACCAATACTTGAACGATCCATTCGGTTTGATTTGAATGGTTGGGACAGCTCTACTAGAAAGGAATTGTTTTCTCTGTACATCAATTATGAAATAAGACTGAAGCAGAAGCTCATGAAAAAGACGAAAGCTTAGTTCGCCTCATATCTTCTTACCATCTTTGACTGCCAAAAAGAAAGAAAGATAGAAAGAGTTGTCCTAATTTTGAAGATCCATGAGTAAAAAGAATAATTTCAGTGGCAGTAGTTCTCATTTGTTTATTAGTTAATTTTTCAAGTCACACAACGTTTGCGGTATGTTTGACATCTACGGGTGCAACATTGCTCGCTCACGGTGCAGAGGGCTCCAATTTCTCCGCATTTTTCCACAGAACCCTAAAAAGGAATTCAGGACATGATTATTTAATGGTCTAAACTTGTTGAGCGCATCTTACAGCCTTTAGAAGTGGCATGTCGGCTTCCATCGGTCCGCTGGTGGTTTCATCCATGGGTGAAGCCTAAAAAGAAATACGTTATGCTTTCCAAAACTAGTTTTAGGAGTTCTAAATAGAGTACTCACCTGAGCCATCATGAGTAAGGCAACGAATGCGAAAATAATAATACAGGTCTTCATTTTTAGTTTTTTAATTGAAGTTACTTCCTAGGCTGTGAGGAGAACGAGTGAATTGATTCTGTGAAAGCGGAAGATTTGTATTTTATAGTCTACAGAAAACTCGCGGATTCGTTTGTATATCCGCCTTATCAGAGATTGCGTTTAACTGGGTTGGAAAGAAATTGGGACAGTGAGTCAGTCCCAGTAAGAATCAGGTAAACATTTCAAGGTTCTTGTTGCGAAATTGTTTCTGTTTTGGTGTCTGTAGACGATTAGGCCAATATTTGGCTGTTGTGTATTTCAAAGTTATACTAAGCCCCTATAATCAAAACTTAAGACTTTATTACAGCCAAGATCGAAGATGGAAAAGCCACTCCCCGTGGGGAAGAAAACTCAACCACAGTTATGAACGAGGTTTTATAGAACCAATTATTGTGTATTATTGTATTTTGTTCAATTCCACTGAAATTAAATTACTTATGCCAATTAAAAATTTTGAACTACAATAGACAATTGAGTTATTTAAATTGCTTATTGTTTTATTATTATTTAGCTGTGATTTTAATGTAAATGCTTGTAATCTAATCATTTACTAAAACTAACGATCATTAAATCTCATCTCTGTCTGATTTTATTAATTAACCCAAATTCGTTAGTGAGAGGACTGAGAATACAAGTTGCAGTAAATTAAAGCAGCATTGAAATTAGTATGGTCTTTATTATTCGAGAATACAATTAAAAGGTTGGCAGGATGTAAGCCAACCTTATATCTGATATGATCGATCGATTAATTTCATTTAGTTTTTTTTTTTTACAAAAATACTAACGTCTTACAAAAGTGTAAAATTAAGTTGAAACAGAAAATTTCTATTAAATAACTCGTGAAATCTTTAAACTAGAATTAGGTCAATATAATGCTAGAGCAATTATTTAAATACAATTCATTTTCTTAAATTTTATTTAAGAGTAGATTCTTCTTCCATTTTGTTCAAGAGATTGTTTTCTGCAAGGCGGCTGGTAAGTTATTCCAAAGCCTTATCGCTGAGGCAACGAGAGAATATAAACAGATCTACGAGGTCATCTATCAGTCTCTATTTGAACCATGCAAGGTCAAAAAATTAACAAGAACTTTGTTTTTTTTTTTTTTACCACGGTATAAAATAAATCGATTCATGTTTGAAGAATGTTTGAGAAATTAAATGAATTCGATGAGATACGTAAGACGAATTTTTTTATGCTTCGCGTTGCCAATTGTAAATTTTAAGTCACGTTAAAGCTCAAACTGCTCACGTTGAAAAGCCAAAAATAGATCCCAAAAAATTCAAGGTGAGATAAAGTAAACAACAGCGGACAACCTCAAATTGTGGCTTTTAAAACAGCCGAGAGAAAGAAAATCGAACAATATCCACCGTAAATTGATTATAATTATCGAACGAGAGCAAATACCTCGAGTAAAACAGTAGCGCCGTAAATCGCGTGCAATAATAATCTGTTTGAACAGTTTGTCGTGTGAAATATCAATTACGTATGACAAGCAAAAATTAAAAACAAACACGATGCTCGAGTGTAGAAAATTGAAAAATTCCAAAACCTTAGTAACAACCTGAAAGTAACCACTGTCAGATGTATCCAGCGGGCTTTGTATGGTTTATTGTTGCATGTGTCCTGCGTCAATGGTCCCAATGCAGTCCGATTGTCGGTGGAAGGGTGGTCTTTAAGGAGGGTTGGTTGGCTGCTGAAGAGGTATTTCAACGTCGCGGTAAATTTAATAATGATCAAAAGAAATTTCCAGATATCCGTACATAGTTTCGCTGCAAGATCGAGTCGAGCTTGAGAATGGCACTGTGATGTTTAAGCACTTTTGTGGAGGCAGCTTAATAAGTCCTTCGTGGATTCTCACCGCTGGTCACTGTGTCTATTATAAGTGAGTCTACGAGTAGTCCTATGGGTTTTTCTAATTTTTTTCTGTTTGCCTAGAACTGTATCGCAGGTGGTTGCTACGATTGGGTACGAAAACCTTAAGTCTGGTGATGTGAAGCACTTAAAAGTCGATGCGGTGAGAATGCCCAACTTTAACCCGTGAGTCTTTACTGGAGTCCATATTTGAAAGTTTAAAAATTTCTTTTCAGATCGAACTTGAGGAACGATATTGCTTTGGTGCGGTTGAATTCGCCGTTGACGGTCGATGAATACAGTTCACTGGGAAGGCTTCCGAGGCTTGGAATGAAGGCGAGTCGTAGAAGTAAGGCGGTTTGGCTTTTCGTAATTTTCTTTTTATGTAATTTTTCTTCTGATTTTTTAGAGCCATGCACGATAATTGGATATGGAGCAGATGTCTACGGTGGACAAATTCAGGACAACCTTAAGGAGGGAAAGGTCTTTGTGATTTCAAGAGAGAATTGCACAAAGATTTTGGGTAGAATAATGTCTCCGCAGTTGGGAGATCCTTCGATTTGTGCCCTCGGTGATTTACAGGACAGTTGCCAGGTTCGTATTTTTTATTTTTTATTTTTTGAAGAGGCTGCTCATACCGTTGCTTTTCGCACTATTTTGAGTTAAGATTAGTTTTTTCATTGTGTTTGCTAAATAGATTTTTTTCATCAAAAAACAAAGCACCAGAGTATAAAGGTAATGAAAACGGTTAAGGTTCATTCACTATCACACAGAATTTTAATTGAAACTGCGTCAGTGTCAATTACAACGAGTCACAGTGGGGTCCACAAATGAGTACATGTTTGTTTAAAACAGACTTTTAAGGTAATTAAGTATTAGGTTATCAAATATCGCCCTTCCGCCTTTTTGTCTTTTGAATTTTCCGGCTATGTACAAAGCGCTACAGAGCTCGTATCCAAACTAATCATGCATAGCGTCGTTTTGTAGGTTATGTCAAGACGTTTCAAATGATATATTGCCAGATACGAGCCCTGAAGCGCTTTGTACATAGCCGGAAAATTCAAAAGACAAAAAGGCGGAAGGGAGATATTTGACAACCTCATATTTTGGTACTTAAGTACACTTCAATTACAAATCCTCGTACTTGAATTTTTTTAAGTACAAGTACAATTCCTCGGTACTTGTACTTAACATTTTCAAATACCCAGTCCTAGTAATTATACTTGTACATGTAATTCCTTTCTAAGTAATTGAAATCACGATCTAAGTACCAAAGTATTTAAAAAATGATTTTAAGTCCTTTTTAATTCTTAAGTCCTTTTTAATTCTTAATTCTTAATTCCTTTTAATATTACCTTCAAGTGTTATCCATAAAAAACTTAAAAATGGTGCCATTATTATCGCTTTTGTCTAGTTCCTTTGGCTTTAAACACTTTTGTCTGTAGTGTTTTTGATTGTGAACATTTTATGGTTTAGATTCAAAAATGACATTAATTTTAAAAGACTTTCAAATGAATGATGAAAATATCACGAGATATTGTCGATAGTGTTGTAAGCACATTTTGAAAATTTGGTGCACTTAGGCCGCATTGTGCTGCCAACCATCTTTTGGATTGTATTTATGACAATAAACGGCTTCTCGACACGTGCAATAGTTAGGTAGCGTAATATAACACAGTCTTTTGCATTTAAACCATAAACCAGATGACAAAAAAAGAGATAAACAGAAGCAGATTCACATCTTATAATAATGCAAATGCTTAACACCAAAAGATGTTTTTACAACAGTAAATAAGCCTGTAAGTAGAGCTCTCCATGACATTGACTACATCTCTGCGGTAAAAAACAAAAACTTGCAATATTGGTCAAAAATGGCGGTGAATGCTTAGGTACGGTTAAAGAGAGAACATAGAAATTCGATAGAAGTTGACTGAATATTTGTAAAAAAACGTGATCAAAAGAGTCAAACTTTAATCGGTTTTAGTCCGACAACAGCCAATATTTTTGGCACCGCCCTTGTGGATATAAAAAGCCTCAATTACAAATTCAGTTAGAATCGTTTAATTGACCAGGCCCTAATAATAATAATTTTGAAATATTTCATTAAAGATACATTCAATTTCAATTTTTAATTTATTAGCGGGGTCCACACTTTACAATTTGCTTGATGATATGCTTGAAGATCAAACTGAATGCCTAGCATTTATACTGTACAACTAGACAGACTTCATTTCCAATAAAAATTTTGCAACATCAACATGGGTGCGCGCGGTCACCCAAAACACAAAATACAACATTGAAAGATGTATTTCCATGCTTCTCAATCAATACAAAATAATTTTTCTGATTATTCCTTCCGCTTAAGCTCAAAGCTTACTCTTTGAAGTCAAAACAAAAATGAAAAAATGCTCTAAAGTTGTACGACAGCTGTTCAAACATTACAATTTATCATCAAGCATTCGAAAAAGTCGAAAAAATTAAACTTCCGTACGATAAATTTGATGACAAATTGAAAGAGCGTTCACACTCTACAATTTGGCCCCGTCAAGTAAAGTCATCAAACATATCATCAATTGTAAGGTGTGAACCCCGCTATTAGTTTAGTTAAACTAATCGATCTTTAATTTTCAAAGTGTTCCTTATGGACAGTTAAAAATTGTAATGAACAATATTTTAAGAAATAAGAGACATAAAAAGTAATGAACGTCATGCTTTTTCTTAATCACTCTGAAGTCCAAGACTTGTTTTTCTGTGGTGTGAAGAAATTAAAATTAAAATTTGTGATTGTAATGTTTTTTTTTTAATGAGTAGATTTAGTTATTGAACGTTTCACTATTAATTAAATTATCATTATTACATAACACTAGCAAATTTTGAATCGAAAATATGCGCAATTAGTTCTAAAGTTCCTGTACACACAATTTTGTTAGTGCTCTGCGCCTAAAAGTATGCGTCGTTATTAGAATCGATCGGACATTTTACTTTTGGTGCTTCGCAACTAAAAACATATGTTTTCAACGTTCAATTATCCATTTTTCAAGCATTCAGTCCCAAATAAAGAAATAAAATGAAATCTTTTAGATTTTCATTGAGTAGTTGCTCCCACTAAAAATTACGTATACGACAGAGCGGTTTAATCATAGTTTATTTTTGCAAATTCTCATTTTATTTTAAGTTTTATTGCATTATTTCAAATTCCGTTTGTCTTATTTGGAGTGAAATTCGAACATAGACACTGACAAATAATTTCAATGAACTGTCTGATGCAATTGGCTGGGTAATTTGATGTGATTCAGAAATCCATCAAATATCCGCTCTTTCTTCTAAATATATATTGCTTTTTCATACGCTTGTGTTGCTCTTACGTTATTCCAATTATTGAAATTACGTGATTTTTGTTCATTTGCTTTAAATCAATCAGACAAGCTTTGATCACAAACCACAGAACAGCTCTGTAATTGACGCCCCCTGGAAATGTATTTTTAAAAATTGCAAGTTATATTCGGCATCAGATCTTTTTACACAGACATGAGTTTTTTTTTCGATTTGTTACAACGAAAATCCATTCGTTTCATGTAAACAAAATTTGATACTCTAGGATGCGAAGCAACGGACAAGGTCAAGAAATCAAAGTCAAAGAACAATATTGCAAATCTTAGGATTTTATGTTCCTTGTTGATTTTCTTTGGCATTTTTAGGTTTTGATCTAGAGCTCAGATCTCTTTTCTCAAATGAAAATATCTTGTTTTATTATTATAATACAACCACACAAAAGAAAAATTCAACTTTGAGGTGAAATAAATCTTGCTTGCGATTTCGTGTCGTTAAAAATTAATCAGAGTGAGACTAGTTGACTGTATGACAAAAAAAAAAAAAAAAGATTGCTCTAAGGGCGAATTTTCACAACTTTAGGATTTTTCTCTTCAGCTTTCGATTTTGTTTTCATTCACTCAAATATAGTCATTTCAACTTCCAATTTGAGAGTTTATCAGCTTCTGTTTTTCTCAACTAACGAAAATAGTAGAAGTTAAGTGAGAAAACTCAGGATTTTGCTATATTCCTATTTGTTCACCATCTTAGTCAGCTAGTTAGTTATCGTCATCATCGGCCATCGAAACAAATTGCACATTTCAAAAGAAATATTGGTGTCTAATTTAATAATAATCTAGCAGAATAAGATCATAAGTGTTTCTTTCCACTTTTTTTTTGGAAGACTGGACAGCTTCGAATAGTAAAGATGAAGAAAATGATTAGCCCTTAGCACGGCGCGGATATAAGATGCTTAAGCGGGTTGACCTAAAGAAATGGAATAACCGCGATTTCATTTATCGTTTTTGTTTTTCAAAACGGTCAACAATGATGCTACTGGAATTTATACGAGATTTATCGTTGTACGACGATAGAGTGAGAGAATTTCATGTGTCAATGTCAAAAATATCCCAAGGGGAATTTAAAGACAGAGAACTGTTTTTTGGAAATCAATCTTTATTTTCTCCCAATTTAAAGTTAAAAAAGTGAATGGAAGACTCACTGGCCACCATGTCCAATTAAAAGTCAAAAAAATATACTGAAGACTCAGTTCAGAAGACTCAGTGTTCTGCTTTTATTAGCTTCGCAGCGCAATCTACTGCTACATTTGCTATTTCTCTTTCCAATGCATTTTTAGCCTGTTCACGTCTCTGTGAGTATTTAGACAGCAATTGTCGACACTCAGCATAGTCGATATACTTTGGCTTATACGCCTCCTCGACGAGAACTTGTACAGTTCCATCCTCGTTCACAGTGACTGCCGCTAGAAATAAAATATGTTTTACGTTTTGCATCCTTTTGTACGACTGTATCAAGACGGGTCGTACAACAGCTAGAGTGGGCACGTGGAAAGCTAGGATACCAAAACTTCCTGAAAATGTTGGGACATCAATTTGATGGACATCTGCATTGAAGTAAAACTGTCAGAATACTGACTGTGAATAAAATTAACTATCAACTCTCCGGCCAAATCTCGAGTTGAAACCAACTCCACAACTTAAAACCAAAAGCTGTTTTTAAATTTAAGATTCAGTTAAAATAGTGAATAAAATCAATTTTCAACTCTCCGGTTAAATCTCGAGTTGAGAACAACTCCGAAGTTGATCAACTCCCAATTTTCCCTCAAGTTTAATGATAGTGAACAAAATCGCTTGAAGAGTTTTATAAGAAAATAAAAACGAATTTGTAGTCCCAATGGTTGACGATTAATTTATTATATTGCATTACATTGGGTGACGTAACAGCACGTTGAGAGCCACAGCCTAGCTTTTTGCTATTCGCCTTTCGGAGCCTGAATTAAATAGTAGGTCCCCTCCACATGTGTCAAAATTATAATGCGCACAACACAGTGGAGGCGCGAAAAGATAGACAATCAATACTCTAAAAAAAAGAAAGATGCTTTTTTGTTAAAGACATTTCAATGGCAGGTAAGATTGTCTGATTTTATTAGCGATTGTTCATTCGGAGCATTTTAAAAACGACAAGGCAATCTTTGTTCCCTACATACATACACTGGACGTCGTAACAGCCCATTGAGGGCCAGAGCCTAGCGCTTCCACTGTGTTGTGCGCGTTATAATTTGGGACAAAGGGACCTACCCCTTTGTTGAGGGATGGAACTACTGTGTGCATACGAATAAAATTTCAAATAACTTAAAACTTGTTCGTTTACCTTACCCTAACTAATTTAATTGTTCCGGATATTAAAACTAAGCCACTTTTATCGTTATGTGCTTTTACCTTGCAATTACACGTGTCTAATTTGAACTATATAAAGTATTTTCTTGTGATTTGTATCGAATTTATAATCACCAGCCAATTAATTGCTTGTTAAAATAATAAGAGCAATTTAAGGGCTTAGTGCAATAAAATGATAGGCCACACTGTCACAAAAATTGAGAGTTTAGTTGCACTCAACGATCGAGCACTCAACTCAGTAATACCGGAGCTTAGGAATACTCACTTACGAATGGATATTGTATTTTGCGGCGTAACAGCCCGTTGAGAGCCAGAGCCTAGCTTTTTTCGCGCCTCCACTGTGTTGTGCGCGTTGTAATTTTGACACATGTGGAGGGGACCAACTGTTTAATGCCGGTTCCGAACGGCGAATTGCGAAAGCTTTTCATGACAGAAGTACTCCAGGAAGGTTGTCAGTCGTTCGCTGGCGGTGAGGCCGTGAAAAATGTTTGTGGTGTTTTTTTCCCCGAGCTGGATTCAAACCCGGGTACTCTCGCTCAACAGTCCGACGCACTAACCGATCGAGCCAACGGCGTCCACGAATGGATATACCAAACTAAAATTAATTGAACTTAAAATTGTAAAAGAGTACGATGCGTATTTCTTTCATTGGTAGACTCATATAATATAAATTTTTAAAACCCATTATCTCAATATTTTGTTTTTATGTGTTATTGCAATAATCGCTTTAATTAAAAAAGAACTCGCACAAAACGATAATCTGGTTAACTTCATTTGCTTTACCAGACTCTGCCTAAATTTTAATTTATGTCAGGATTAAATTTTAGATAAACGAATTATCCGCTTAAGATGGTAACTTAAACTCTGACTTTTTTTGCGCATGTGCTGCCAACAACTAAAAAATTAAAAGACGCTTCTGAAATACCGATTTTAAAAGTGCTTTGTCTGAAATTCCAAATAAATCAAATTCTTTTTTTTTTTTAGGGTGATTCCGGTGGTCCACTGATCTGTCCGTACCGTGGAGTGGATTACATCTATGGCATCGTCTCCCACGGTCTGACGTGTGGGCAGCCAGGAGTGCCGAGCATCTACACAGTTACTATTCCTTTTAAACAATGGATCGATGAGACAACGAAATAAAAAAAACCAAAATTATTTACAAAAAAGATTGTATAAATTCTTATTTTTTGACAATTATTATAATTATTTAATTACAATTATAAATCTTAATGGCTATTCTTATCACTATCCTTCAAAAAATTTATAGAAATCTACCAGAGTTGTAAAAGAGTGCATTCATTTGGGAATGCATGAATATAAAGTCAGTTTCTGTTTTCTTTTTGTCAATGCAATCAAAACTCAAAAAAAAAAATGGAATTTAAAAAAATTTAAGTCCCCATTCTTTTGAAGTTATTGAATGCTGCATTCAATATTTATCAATCATAGAATTGAATTCAATACGTAAGTCAATTGAATTCACATGATTTGACTTGAATTCAGTAGTGAATTCACTTTATACAAGTTCAAGTCAATGACTTCAATTCCAATGAACCCATTCGAATTCATTGTACATTACAAACTCTTACAAATTCTCCCACGTCGAGGATTTCATTTTGCCGTCAACAGATTAATATTTAGGAAAAAAAATATTCTAAGCTCTCTAACTGAATTTTCAAAAGTGTGCTATCATTGATCTGCCCCTGCGCTCGTGCAGAGCACGATTGACTTCAACTTAAACTTTAATAAAATAAATTCGTAAGTGTCTGTTGTTATATAAATAGGCAATCAAAGCGGAAAACAAAGTAGCTGACTAAAAACTTGACTTGAGGTTGCCATACCGCCAAAAAAAATTCATATAATTTTCGTTGAGTTCTTTGACTTCAAAAAATTTTATGTGAATTCACTGCTGACTTCAACTTGCGTACTGTGAATTCACTACTGACTTCAAATAAGGTACACAACTTTTTTCAAATGACTGCAATCATTGGACTTAGTTCTAAGATTGTCAAAAATTGAATGCGTAAATTATTGAGTTCTAAAGAATGGATCTTCTATTTTTTTTCAATCCCATTCACTTTTACCAAAAAGACTTCAAATTATTTTCGATAAATTCAATAGAATTACAATCTCAAATGATTTAATTCTTTTACAACTCTGATATCTACATATGAACTATAATTTATTATTGGTATCTTACTACACTTATTAATTATAAATCTAAATGGTTATCTTTATCACTATCCTTTTCACTACTCTCCTCCACATGATCTAGGTTCCCACTACTCGTCTCCGGCAGTGTCAGAGTCAGCAGGCCAGCCAGCAGAATTGAGCATCCGCATATCGTCGTGGGAATGTACCAGCCGAGAAGACCCTAAAATCAGAAAATCAGTAAAAGCGCTCATGTACTTTTGATAAGTGACCTACCAAAACGTCAACGACGTATGGCGCCGAGATGGAGCCGACATGTGCAAGCGTCGAGCTTGTGCCGAGCGCTGAATTTCTGATGGCAGTTGGGAAAAGTTCAGCTGTGTAAAGTGTCACTATCGAGTATACTGCTGAGATGCCAACGCGTCCAACCATCGCGAAAATCATCACCCAGTTGAGGTTTCCTGGAGGAATTAATTAATTAGAACATTTATCGGCAGAAAATTGATTTGGACTTACCTCGAGGCACAACAAGGACTGCCAGCAGCGCTGTTCCAGCAACGAAGTACAGGAGCATAGTGGTGTTGCGTCGTCCTGTGATTTTTAGCAGGATCACTGGGATAGCTAAGCATGGAATGTCGACGATGCCAGTGATTGCTACGTAAAGATAACGATTCATTGAGAGGTTGTCTGCGTTTAGAGCTGGAAAGAGATTGTAAAAAAGTCGTGTGAATGTAGTAGTAAATAAAAGAACACTGGATGATGATGGATCAAGAATGTGTTGCTTAAACTCGAAGGAGAAGTGTAAAAAATTCTCTAGACAAGACTACGAAAAAAAGGGGATATGATAGTAGGATTTCTAGGTTAGGTTAGGTTGGTGGGCTGGCGGAAGTTCCGCCTCACTTAGGTCCTTGTGGACCCCTTGTGTTACTCATTGGGGTGGTAGGTGTGTAGGATTTCTAAGCGTGGCGAGAAATAAATGAAATTTTAAATTAAGGTCTGGACATTTTTAGCATTTTTGTTTTTGAGAGCAGTTACGAGTATTTATTTTCAACGCGCCGGGGCTTAATCGTTAGTGCGTCGAACCCGGATTCGAATACAGCTCGGGGAAAAAACACGACAAAACAATTTTCACGGCCCCACCTCCAGTGAACGACTGACAATCCTCCTGGAGTACTTCTGTCACGGAAAGCTTTCGTAATTCGCCGTTCGGAACCGGCAATAAATTGTAGGTCCCCTTCACATGTGTCAAAATTATAAAGCGCACAACACAGTGGATGCGCGAAAAGCTAGGCTCTGGCCCTTCGTGGGCTGTTACGCCACTAATGATGATGAAGAGCAATTTTAGAGTAAAAAGGCAATCTTCAAACAAACAATTTAAGGTTGCCTTTTTTTTTGTCGAAGAAAATAGGCGTTCTGCTATTCTTGATCTTATCGAAATTTGTGTAAGCTTTTGACACTCCTAGGTAATCAACACTAAACACAAAGTTTAGGAATTCGCTCTGTGACACAGTTTAAAATTGTAATCCTTTATTTAGAATCAGGGCTAGATGGAAACCGTCAGCCACTTCTTGACTTCTTCCTTTTGCTATTAAAATATATGGCAGTTTATTATTGGCAAAATTTTGACGAAATTTGCAAGAAATTAGTTTTCTTGCAAGACTTTTCCTTTTTTTTTGATTTGGCTTTAATAGAATTAAAATTTCAAAATGAGTGAGAATAAAGTAAAATTATTTAAATATAATTGTTCTGCGAATAATATACATTTTTCAATTACAGTTTTTGGTTTATTATGTTTTTTGGTTTCGTTTCATAAAGTTTACATGTTGCTCAAGTGCAGAGAAATGATATTACAATTACTTAAAATCTTACAACTGAATAATTTTTTATTGTATTTATAAGGTCGTAGCAAGAAAATAGAAACATCTTGAGGAAAAGAAACGATATTTGTTTTATATCATGGGAGCATACTTTTTGTTAATTCAAAATTCGTTTGCTTACAATACTTCCCAAACTATGTTTGAAAATGACTCTGATTATTCTGCCAAGTAAAATATATTACACTTTTCCTTGTATGCTTTAATATGTTTATTATTTTTAGAGTGAAGCTAACCTAATTCAGCCTAAAGGTAAAACGGTACGACGAAGAAGTATTGACTTTGTGTTGAACTGTAAAAAAATTACAATTTTTAACTGATTCAATACAATTTTTATTTGGATGTCCCACAATTTTCAACATTTTGTGAAATCGTTTGGTCAATTTTCATATTCATATTTTTAGAACTCGTTGTAAATATGAGAAAATATATTTTGCCATAAACTAGTAGGCCACAACTCAATATCATATTTTAGTGTTTTCTTTTGGTGTTAATAAATACAAAAAAAAAACGTTTCTTGTTACATCTCTTCAACCCTAGTTTATATATTATTGTCTGTTTTGATAAATTATTTCATAGAGTATTTTTGAAATTTAATTTTCGTTCGGTTAACTGAATGTGTTTTATTGGCTGCATTCAAAACATTGCAATCCAATTGCAACAGAAAGGGATTAATTAAAAATTATACTGTACGCCTAAGACCAAACTGCTGAAATAAAAAAAACCTTTTGTTTTGCAATTTGAAACCTAACTATTTAGCGATTACAATGCTAAAGAATGATTTGAAAAGGGCTAGAAACAGACAGAAACAAACAGAAACACACTTTAAGACTTTGACGACTTTATTCCTGAAACACAATATTGCGGTGGTATGAGCTAGTCAACTGATAAAATAGCAAAATAATTTGCGGTGAAACTAAGTCGATTACACTGAGATCATTTTAAGCGCAAAGAAGTGTTTCATTTTCAATTCTAATAATAAATTATCTGTGGTCATTAATCCTAATAAATAATCAAGCTTCTTTCGATCTGTTGGCAACAAAAAGTCATTTTGTGTGCTAAGTGTTGATGTAATTTTGGCAACACATCATGAGTACTGTGGGAGCAGTCGCAGAGCAAAAAACGATTGGGTCTCAATCACAGACAACCCAATATAGACACGCATCTGGGCAGCTGCTATTTCCTCGCCCATCGATGAATTTGACAATAATTCCCGAATGTAGCTGAAATACAGGAAGCATTTTGGCAGTAATTCAGGAAGCATCGAACTCTAGCTCATCATTTTTACGCACATTTGTTTGGTTTGTTGTTCAAAGCTCTCGCACGTATTCACAGACACAAAAAGTTATAAAAAGCGCTGTCAAATAGAATCAGGGGGAAAGTAAAGAAGAAGTTGGGTATCTGTATTGGCTCATTTGTGGTCTCAATTAAAAGTGATTGAATTGTTTTAAGTACAAGAGATTGATCTTTTTTAACAGAACAGAGTGTATATATTTTTTTCGACTTTGAATGTCCATTGCACCCATAAGGGACAATACACTATCAGAAAATAGATCAATCGAACCCATTAAGCAGATCATGCAGAGAAATATATGCAACTTTTTAATTTACAGGCTTCAAGCCGACTATTTAACTTACCTGTAACATAGTAGGATAATGAAGTAACACAAAACATAAAGTAACACGTAAATGCCAGTCGTCTGATAGTCGGTGGTCCGTAGAGCGCGATGAACTGCTTGAGTGGACCTTCTTGGAGCTTTTCACAGAGCGATTTTGGTGGCTTGTTATCCTGCAAATATGCAAACAGTCGAATTAGATGCATTTACTCATCTGAAGTCACTCGCCATCTTACCGATTTTATCACCGGCATCACTTCAGGCATACTCTCAATGTGGTATTCACATTTTTTGTTGAACACAATTTTGTACGCCTCGGCAACTCGATTCTGCGTCAAGAGCCACCGTGGAGATTCAAACATTAAACTGCAAAAGGACGGGAGTGGTTATGACAGTCAGGTGTGTTTTTTGTTGTTGTTGCACTTACTAGCAATTCAAAATCAGCAAAAGGCTGGGAATGGTGAGAGTCAATTGAAGGTAGCGCCATGGCTGGACGAAGTAGGCGCACGCGGCCAGGATAACCATGCCGACAGGATACGATCCAGAGAAAGCAATGCTCATCCACGAGCGATGATTCACGCTGATATTCTCCGAAACTGTGGACGAAAAGTTAGTCGGGCCACTTAGCCAGGGTGCCACTGTACTCACGCAACGAGAACGCCGGATAGAAGAGTCCCGCAGACGACACGCCAAGGCCGAAGCGTCCCAGCAAGAAGAACCAGTACCACAGCGAAAACGCTGTTATTGTGCTCGACACGATGAACAGCACGGAGCCAAAGATGAAGCTGGCCTTACGCCCATAGCTGGAATAAAGAAAGGATAACTTGTGAGATGTGGGAGCAGCTCCGGGGATTTGTGTGAGACTTACGCGTCAGCGAAGATTCCGAGGATGAATGAGCCGAAGAATTTTCCCACGGACACGGCGACCTGCGCCGACGTCCTTTGCACTGATCTTTCGCAGACAAGTTCCCACTGGAAAAGAATCGCACGAGATTAGTGAAGACGACAACACACACGCTGATTGCAACTTACCTCTGCCACAAACGTCGTCTCTGCATCGGAATAGGCGTAGTGTCCTTTGTCCTTGCACGACACCTGCTCAGGTTTCTCCGTTGCGGTGGTGTATTTAAGCGCCTCTTCATAGGACATCTGTCCTAAGTGCGCGTAGTCCCAATTGTATATCGTACACCCACCTGAATTCAAATTCCCTTCTGTTATACTTCGCTGCTGCTCCGCCGTCCAGTTGGTGTCCTTAAGGTCGTCGATGCCACACCACATTTGATCGGGAATGTGACCCAGTAACACGTAAGACGATACGTGAAAGCCATTTAGAATGTTTGGGGTTATGCAGAGGAAGAACAGGGACCTGGAAAGAAAGGTTTGGTTTAATTTTCAGTCTCAGGAGCGAGTTGATTGAGGACGAGTGATTGTGACCTGGTCTAACAGTGGCAGATCAGTTGTGGCTGAAGTACAAGATCCTCAATCAATTCCTTTAAATCTCAAACCATCTCAAAGAGTAGATTTTAGAGCAGAATAGAAGTGGAATTTGTTGCTGTAAAGAGTGATGAAAAGCACATTTTGAAGAAATCAAGCAGAATCAATTTGTTTTAAATTCTTCTTATTTAGATCTTCATTTGAAAAGAAGCTCAAGTATGAGAGACGAATCCTAGCAAAATCTGTATGAGATCTAAGGCGAGGCATGTTCTTGCAACTTATAAGCTAGAGATCTATCAAAGCTTATACTGATGAAAACGAGGACTAGATGAAGTGTAGAAAAAACAGTTTTTTGCTACTTTCGAGCGGCCGATAGAGTTCCTCACCTTCTTTACAATCTTTCAATTTTTAAAAAAGATCAGTTCTTATTTGGCTGCACCAAAAAATCTCTTTTATGTGAATTTTTGATAAAGTGAATTTCGATAAGGTCGATATGAATTTTTGTCTTTTAAAAAAGATTAGATCTCGTGCAGTGAACTTTAAAGATAAATTGAAAAAGTTGGAAACACAAAATTAATAAAACAGTTTTTTTTTCTTCCTCAATTGTCCAACAAAATTCATTGCAGAGAAATTTCTTGTCTCTTGTACAGGTGTAGACAAAAGAGCGTGCAGCTGCCTGTAAAATGAGCAAAAAATTGCCGACATCGAAAATTTATTTTCAACGCAAATGAGGCGGAATTTTTTTGTGGACACAACGCAGTTTTTTATTTCCCCCTTGCCAGTGTAAGTAGCTCAGAATTCTTTAAAATTAGTTTCACTTTTTCGCTTTGTCAAATGCAATTTTTACGCATCGAATGAGGACATTGTAGTGGCTTATTATTGTTGTTAAATGAGTCTGTTGATCTCGTCAGGGCATAGATCATTTCTTCGGGTGTTGTTGTCGGTCTAAGATAATGACTTTGTACGCACTATCGCAAATTGCGTTTATGGCGACGTGTAATCACTTACACTCTTCAATTTACACGCACTTTGTTTTCAGAGCGGATGTTGATGTGATTGTTCTTTTTCGTATTCGTTGTACAAGAACTACAAGACGAAGCCGAATTTGAGTAATCTGTCCCTTTTCTATGCCACCATTCTACTGTAAAAAATGTGTTCCAATCCCTCTGAAAAGTCGAGATCCCAAGAAACCATTTTCAAGATCTGTGCTTCTTTTCCCAAGTCCCCGAACCATTTGGTGCCATTTTCTATTTCCCCACAAACAACTCAAACATCGCCACAAACTGACATGATTCTTCTTTTATCCAAAAGCCACTGACCTGATAAGAAGTTGATAAACAACAATCACAACAGGAACGTGTCTGTCGCGTCAAGCACGCTACTAGAGCAATGCATGTTGTCCATCTTTTCTAAGCTCACACATGAATGGAATTTGAAGCGCATCCCAGACGGAGCGTTTTTTTTTTTTTTTTTGTCTACAAACAATACGTCTGTCCCTTGTGACGTACACGAGATGTGAGTACGTCGCTAGCAAACGGAAGCATTTAATCATCCAGTGGGATCTGACGAATGGAATCTCAAACAGACGTGTCCATCGAGCTAAATCTAATAAAAAATAAATGTTTAATTCAAGTATTTTGGGCTTTGTGATGTACTTGAATTAATTTGAAGTTATGAAAATGGTATTTGGGGCTGTCAGACATTCAATGGGACCGAGGGGAATAATTAATTTAAGTGTGGTGTACAAGTTTCCGAATTGTTGGGACTTTTGGCGCGGAATTAAATCGTTTGTTGTGGTTTACAATGCGATCTAAATGTGCTGGAATTCTTTCCGCGGGACTTAAAGTTCAATTCATTGATCTAAACTCCGTGAAAAAAAGATAGCACATGACATGATTTTCTAATATTATGAAAAAGGATGAGTTGAGATACTGTTTTCATCGTTTAAATGTAATAATTTGTCCTTAAGAAACAAGGAGGATCAATGCACTATTAGCTTTTATCATCTGAGATACCGAAATTTTCTACATTCAGCTTTTTACATTTTTTTAAGAAAAGTGCTATATTTTTGTCGCATCATTTATGGTGCTTACACTATACATTGAATTTTCTTATTTTGTTTTTATGCTCTAACTTGCATTTCATTTGTTATTTTCAATAGTTTTCATTAAATTATTAATATGCAAAATGAAGCAGTTTTTGTTAGCTTTAAAGTAAAAAAATGTGCAAAAAGATGCTATCTTTGTGTCGCATACTGTAGGTTTACAGGGGGGGGATTTTTTTTATACAGCGTTTAAGCCACGAGAAAGTTTTTGATTTTAAACTTTCAAATGCTGCACATGATCGGCGAATTGTAGGTAAACCACTTTGAAGAAATAAATCAAAGTTGAATTGATTTAGATTCAGTTTTTTCTGTCTAATTAAGAAATAAAAACTGCTACAGAAAATTTATAATTGCAATTAAAAAAAAAAAAAAACAATATTTGGATACAAATTCGTTGACAAGCCAATGAAATATTTGAAATAATTTAGAAACATGCAAAAAAAGAAAAAAACAGAAAATTCAAATTAAAACAGGTCGCAATGATTCTGTAATCTTAAAGATAAATAAACCGAATATTTAAAATAAAATGGTAGAGAAAGAGAGCAATTTTATAGTTCGTAAAGAAAAGTAATAAGGGATCATATTATAGAACGCAGTCAAATCATTGACACTTAATCAAGTTCTTGACTTGATGCAACTTTTATTTGCTCATTATTTTCTAGCTTCCTTTGCTTTTTGAAACTCTGCATTTTTACTGGCAACTTCTTTTAATGCACCCATATTAACATAGAATTTAAATTCTACTTGATATTATTGCAAGCCGTAAATGTGTTTATGAAAGCAAAGAGCTTATGAATGGAAATCTCATTTAGATTAAATATTATGTATTATTATGGAATTGCTTTTTTCTAGAAGGACTAAGCGACATCAATCAATCAATCAAAAAAATATGCCTCTTACAATGAGTCTTAAATTAAGATCTGTCCATTTAAAATCGAAAACAAGACAATGCAAGTCAAGGTGACTGAAGATTGTTGATTAGTTCAACGCCAAAACCCTAAAATCATGCTGCAAATTAATTAGCTAACATTTTTTACAAGATTTCTGCTGTGATAACTGGCAAACTGTTTGGCAAATGAAGATCAATTGTAAAATCACTGTAAAGCATAAGAATTTTTCAAAAAAGTAACAAAACGTACTTAGCTAGCTCAACGAAGTTCGCATCTTCTTAAAAAAAAGGAAAATAATTTATATCACATGCACAGCATTTCCTGGTTGATTGCTCAATTGGGTGACATCTTCTTCTGAATTTTTAATGTCTTCCAAATTATGTCTCCTTTCCGATTCCAGTGTTTGGTCTCACGTACCAATATAGCATGCGTAATTAGTTATTTAAGTAGAATCCCTTCTAATCCCTTAATAATTTTTGCTCTCTGAAATATGAAATTTTCACAAAAGTGATCTAGATTTTCAGTATTTTTGACAGATGTTTTGTAAAGTAGATTCAAATACTTTGAGTAGATTAAAATACTTTCTCCCATGATACAAATATAGAAGGTAATAAAAAAACTGAATTGAAAATATCTGAAAACGTGGCTCCAACTATTATGACACTAATTGTTACAGGTTTACTAATTGCTTACGTTTACTTGCCTATTCAGAAGTACAGTGACAATTCAAATTGAACGTTTTCTTTTTAATGAGGTCATGAACGACACCATTTTGAATCATGCGCAGAAAATTATAATATTTGCGCTAAGTATATTACCTTCTATATTTGTATCATGACTTTCTCCTACAAATTGACGTCTCTTTGAAAAGCGACATTTCTGCAAGAATCAGACATAATTTGTTTTTATTTGAATACGTAGATCGTTTGAAAATCTTCTTGTAGTTGGCCTTTAAAAATACGGCTACGAAAAAGGCGAATAATAAGATTTTATGCAGATTTGACATTTTGTATAAGGTTTGTATAAAATCTGTTAAGCAGGTAATCAAAAGAAATTTGCTGTACAAGAGTAATGTCAACTATTCTCCTATAAATACATGGAGGTGACTGCTTATCGACGATCTTAAAATATGTTTAAGTGCTACACAAACCAGGGAACCATGAACACAGAGACTTGAGTCAAATACGAAAGTTTTGTTTGATCAACACATGGCTCAAATGATCGATCATTTATTAGCTTTTTGTTGATTGAGTTGAAAGTCGTTTACAACGGGGTCACCGGTCTATATTTCTATTCTATGAGGAAAGATCAAAAATATCGCCTACAAGTGTACCTAATCATCCAGTCCTTCTCTATGGGGCAGAGGCTTGGTCACTGTCATAAAAAGATGAAGACCTGCTTGGTTGTTTTGATAGGATGATCACTCAAAGCTTCGGACCTGTCTACGTAGTGGTATAAGCACTGCAAGGGCGTAACAACCTGGAGGGGCTGTTTAACGATACGGTTAAAAGAGCGTAACTACAGCAGCTTACATGGTTGGGTCATTTAGAGCGGATGGACACCAATTCTCCTGTTCGGGCTGAAAAAATCTATAAATATTATAAAACAAAGTCTAAAAAAATGTTTGGGGAGTCTAATCTCAGGAAGTACTGAACGGATTTCCAAGCGGTTTTCACCAGTAGTATTGTTGAGTATCTATTATGGGTATGGACTATATTTTATAGATATTTTGGCACAACAAGTTAACGGTATATTGAAATATGTAAAAAAAGTCAAGAACTGGCAAGCTTCTAAGGCGGGCGCTGTCTAAACAGTTAAAGATACGAAAAAATAATGTACTGGGGAATTGATCGTCTCAAAAAGTTCTAAAAAAAAGTCAGCGATGGCATATGTCTATCTTTTAAGGTAGACTCACAATAACAAATTTTATGGTTCTGTAAAAATTCGAAAAGATAATCCGCCCTTTTTTTTTTTTTTTTTTTATGGTTTGCGCCAATGGATGTGGAATCTTCGTAAGATACTGGCAACCCGTGTCACCACCATGCACGATTCGCGGGATGTCTCCTCGCGCCTACGTACTAAACCACACCCCTGCACTCGTCAACCACTCTCCCCGCGGGACTGCCGTTAGGTATTACTTCGCGGGGCTGGTCAGCTATTAGGCTCGGTCTGCCGCCTCTTGGGCTCTTCTCAGGGCTTCTGCTCTTCTCAGAGCGGCCTGCACCCTCACGATGAAAGAGCTGATCTCTGTCCACTCGCCGTCCGATCTAGTCATTTGGCTAACTAGATCGGACGGAAGATAATCCGCCCTGTAATCTCCACACCGTTTTGTCAAAAAATCTGAAAAAATCACAAAAAATCGGCTTCCATAAGTACATTAAAAAAATAATAATTTCAGCATTCTAGCCCCAATACTTTTGGAGCTTTTGGCCAAAAACGATAAAACGTGAACATGCGAATTTCGAAAATCTAAAAACGCAGTTTTATAGATCTCGGTGTAAGCACTAAGAAATAATAGCTATAAAAATATCGATTAGTTGGCGAAATCCGAGAAATCGTTGATTAAAAGATTTTTTTAATCTATAAAATTCTGGCTGAAATCGATGCGAGTCTCAGTGGTGTTTTCCATGTTCATTTCAACCCCTATTTGCTCAACTCAAATTTGCACACAGCTGGCATGACGATGATCGCGCGGAAACGGTGTTGTACGGATAGAGGCATATGAAATGTGAAAAATGGATATATGCATATAGGTTTACATAAATGTATACATCAGAAATACAGGCAGCGATGAAAGAACGTGGTATTTTTTTGTGGGATATGATAACCAATGGGAAAATAACATATCTGATGCGTGTTCTGTTCTACAGGAAAATAACAAGGACACTTATTTACTTTAATAATTTCGTTGTGTAAAATTACTGAACCTTTCTTGCCATGGCAAAATTACCGCAAAATTTGATTGACGATATGTTGTACCGCAGGCAACAACAACTGTCATCCGATTATGGGAACATTGATCAAAGTACATACAATCGAATCATTCTAAGTCGAATTTTCACGGGTTAGAGGCAGTTATGGAAATTCAAGTTAGAGTGTTTCATATTTCTTTTTTTTGTGTTAAAAATCCTTTATTTTGGACTGTAATATTTACAATTGGAATTATACTGACAGACGTCTTTATATTTCTCTTTTAAAGTAAACTTCCAATACACACGCTGAAAGAAGCAAGAATGCATCTCAGATACGAGTACATATCGCTCTCGACAACGATAATGCTCGCTCGCGATGTTCGCGTGGAGGGATTTGTTCGCAAGCAAATTCTCATTTTTGCTGTGAACTTCGTCTGCTCTCTCTTTTTTGCATAGGTTAACAACAATAAGGGCAACCACTTGCGCTTTTTCTCCGACGTGTTTGCACTACAAGAATCAATACGAAATGAATGTTCGCGAAATGTCTAGGACCCCAATGGGAGAGTCAGATAATGCGAGTGTGCGTACTTGCTACAAGTTGGGAGGGGAATTTTTTTTTGTCTGTTTTTCAGCCAAAGAAATAAAACTCGACTTAGAGGTATTGAAAGTAGACTAAGGCTGGAAAGAATGTATTCGGGTAAGAAGGATTTTCGACTTAGAGGGATTTTCGACTTAGAGGAATTCGACTGTATGTTCCGTGGAATTTTATTTCAAGTAGCCATATAACATCAAACCATGCAGAATACATGCGAGAAAAAAACTATGATCATTACTGACTTATTGAAGAATGATTTAATTATGCTATTAGTCTACAATAATAAGGGGAATATTTTCTTTTTGAATGCTACTGGAGGCAGCGGGAAGACTGCTTTTGCTGTGGCATCGTCTGGAATTGAACCCACACTTTTAGATGGCGCAGGAACTAACTCTGCTAACTCTGCTTTTAAACTTCCATTAAAATTTTGTAGTACCGATGTTTCAAGTGCTTGCAATGTTTCCAAGTAGAGTAATACTGGTAAATTGACGATGGATTGTAGTTCAGTAGCTTAGGACGAGACTTCAATGCTCCACAAAACGTCTAACAAGACGCACTAAAGCAAAGTCTATGCTTCACTGAAAGCAAAGTCTATGCTTATTTAACTGACCGCGCTTTAGATGTAGAAGAAGCGGTGCATTACCCCAAATTATTTCTAAATTCAATAACACTTTCTGGTATTCCATTGCTCGAATACTAAAAAACTTTAGATATAGTGCTGCCTGCGCGAAGCCAGGACGGGTTGCTAGTAAATAAATAAATATATGAAAATGATCCCACCTTAGTAGACACACGCAAGTGAAGAGAGGTTTCAACCAACTTGATATGTGGAACTGAAGCAGCTGGTAAGAAACCTGGCCAGTTAGAGAGACAAGAGACATGTTGTTAATTAAGGTCCAGGTCCACCTCGGACTGTAGCGCTACCTAAATAAGTAAGTATCATAGAAGAAGAAATTGTATAGCCAGCTATCATAATACTTGTTTTAACTTTTCAACAAGACTTTGGCGAAAATCTATAAAATGACTTAAAGCAGTCATTTTTTTTTATCAACGAATCAGTCTACAGACTGTTTATGACGCCCAACGCCCAAGTCTTGCATGTTCAAAATTCAACCGTCAGTCGAAAGAGTGCAAGAAATCCTAAAATGGACAACCAGTTTTTCTTTCATTACGCTCATTGGTACGAGCCCTTTGTGATTGGGGACGTTTAGTTTGAAATCAACTAAAGGGTGTTCCCATTTTATTGGGATTGTGAGAAGTGATTGATAATTGACATTAGAAAAATCATAGCCCAAAGTTAAGTTATTGATCAAAGCAGTCATTCTAAGAGCTGTGGCACAAATTACTTCGTCAGAAAATTATCAGCGATAAAAGCATATAAATCCAAAAGATCGATCAAACTTAAGATCGATGGGCGGTCAATCGATGAAGAATCTTGAAACACAGTTTTTAACTAGGTTAATGATGACGATGTTCAAGTAAGGAAAAAAAATGATTGCCCACACGTTTGGTTTGCGAAAGTTTTAGTTCCATTCCAATAAAACCTGGTATATTTATTTTTTACACTTTATTGTCGGCTTAATTAAAGTTCAATTCAAATTTTCCGACAAACAGATAAAATCCAGAACTAACAAACAAAGCTGAGCCCTTATTTGCAGCAAAAAAAAAAACAAAATTTCAAACCTGGAATGTGGTGATATAAGCCCTCCAACAAAGTCTCACTATTGTCGATATTTGCGTCGTAAATAAGCGCTTCTTGTCATGTAACGAGTTATCACACTTGCGCTGACAAAGTTTCACAGTGCTGTTTCAGCAATTTTTTTTCGAATTTCAATTAGAAACGCAAAACTAATTTTCCAGAACTGCTGTGCACTTATTTCTTTTCATATTTTAATTAATATACTTTGTTTGCAATTTTTGTTGACCGATTGCACAAGTAGCAAATTGAAAAATTATAAAGATAACTCTGCATCTGTTTGTGGTAAATGTCAAAAATTTTGATAACCTTTTCGAGTAAACAAGTTCGTTGTACGCTAGAAAAAATGATTGCGTGAGTTATAAATGACTGACAATTTTTTTTTCTAATTTACTCGTTAGTACTTTCCCCATTTTGTAACCTTCAAACGAGAGTCACGTTTCATGAATTTGATATGAAATTTCACATGAGCTCGTGGCTTACAAGGTGCTGATAAATTCACACATTTGCGTTTTTTTCCAAATCTTTTTCAACGTAGCGTCGTTTTTGGAGAATAATCTACATATATCTACAAAGACTGAAGTGAAAAAAAAAATCAAGTCAACAATCTTGAATTAAGATAATTTCGTTTATAAATAACTGCAAGTGATGTGTTTTCATAAGATGAACAATTTCACATGTGCTACTGTCGTTACAATAGCAGATCACTTCACTGAATTACGATGAAAAATTTTGCAAAGAAACAACTTCTGTGGTTTTCGATTGGATAATGTGGATTTTTAATCTTAATTGACAGATTTGTTCCGACTGAATGAACACGAGATTTCAAATTTCAATGAGTGTCTGACACCTGTGATGACACCTGTCTTCGTTATTTCTTAAGTCTTAAAATACATTTAAAAATTCGTCTCAAAATATTTAAGATTTGCAAAAGTTTATTAAATAAAATTTAAGCGTAAAAACTGTAGGTACCTAAATTTTGTAGATGTATACCTTCGGATCTTCAAATTAGAACGATAATAAAGGAATTACTCTTCTTCTACTTTAGTCCTCTAAAAATAATAGTGCTCGTTTTTATGATCGTCAAAATAGAGAGGAATCTAAGAAATTTTTGGAGTCGCAGTAGATAAGAAATAAAATTATCTTTTCCAATCGAAATCGGAAATTTAAAAAAATGCATTGATAAAAATATGTACAAATCACTCTTTGAAAAGATTAAATTGTAAACTGATCTAAATAGCAAAATGCAGGGGTTTAGAACTGCTAAAAAATTATAGTTTTAGAGAAAAAAACAAGTTAGATCATAAAATTGATAGAATTAAGAACGCACAAAATCGATGGGAAGAAGGCAGATCTGTAGGGGTCGAACAAAACATTGTTTGCTATGATCTCAGAACTGAAAACAAAAAAAAAAAATAACATAGAAAACATGGCAGATTAGAATCTTGTATTCAATAAGTTTTTTTTCGAGATCTCTCTTCTTCTTATCAAATACGATTTTTCTTAAAATTTCTGATTTTTTGGATGAGAAATGACAGACGAAAGAAATTGAAAATAGTCACTAAAAGTGAAGTATGACGTATAATAGTGATTCTTGTATATTTAAGATTTTTGTATATTGAGCGGTGAATTGGAATCACTATAAGTCAACTACAGCATATGATAGTAAGTCGGTTATAGCGGGGGTTGTATAGCTGAATAAGATAAGAACTTGGTGTTAATCAAAACTAAAATTAATAAAATAGATTCTTTGAACATCTTAACGAAAAAATTTCCGTCAACAATTGTAAAGTTGAGACTGGAAAGGTCATGAGTCCTCTAGTAGACAGCAATCTGGAGAATACAGCTGAAATAATTGCGGAATGATTGCTTTTTTGGACACCTAAGCAAATGAATGATCATCTACTCTTACCAGGCTTTATTGTGAATGGTAATTCGTGGTAATATTTTGATAGGCAGGTCCGTTAACGGTAGATTACAAGAAAATTATCGTCGACGTTAATTTTAGTGGATGAATGAATAAAATTCTTGCCAGATTGATTTAAAAAGTTAGTAGAATCAACGCTAAGATATTTCAAAAATATTTTAGACACCAAAAGATAACAGTCAGTGCTGGTTTTGAGTTTTTGGTCTTTTTATTAAAGTGTACACTTTCTTTTGACTCGAAAAAAATTACTAATTTTGGTTATCTTGCCGTCAAATTATTGTTGTTGGACTTATTATTATAATTCTGATGAATAAAACTTTCCAAAACTGAAAAAAGTTCCAAAAATCGAAGCACTAGAGCCTATTTTATGAGTCTTTGAATGCTCGAATCATGGGTGTACACTTTCTTTTGCCACTGACTGTATTACAATTTAAAAAATAAAAAACGGTTTTGCGTGTTTACATCTGGGACTCACGGTAACAAACATTGTTCTGTGACCGACTGTAAAAAAATAAATGCTTACTTGTGTGACTCACTGCATGTACACTTTCTCCGTACGAAATTTGACTTTTTGCCTTCCAGGAATTGGAAAGAAGAGGCCAACCATTTTTTTTTTTTTCAAATACTGCTTCAATTTCAAAAATTAGGAAAAGAAAGCAATTACAATGTATCCAAATTTTTTTTAGTTCTCTCCAAATAATCTATTCCGTACAGGAAGTCTTTTGACTGCGTGTGTTTATTGAATTAGATATGCCGGTAGTGATTAATCAACTCTATAGAACAGCAGATTTGGAAGACAAAAAGTTGTTTAAAGTCTGTCTGAAACTGTGTTGTACCTTGCAACTTGCACAGACTGTCTTTAAAGTTTAAAAAAAATCATTGAACACACCTGCGTGTTAAAAACACCTTTTAAAGTTGGAAAAGCTCTTTAAAAAACTTCTCAAATGACCTTAACCACCCGGAAATACACCTTAAAAATGTATCTACCCGACGTCTGTCTGAGCGAAAGCAAAGCTCGACCCTACCACCGCTCGGCGCCAATTGGGTCAGTGGCACAGAACCGGCGTCGCTACCGATTCAGTTTAATGCATGTCGTTCAATTGTTTCTAAAAATACATTCATGTTCATGGTTGCCAACATATCTACCCCCTTCCCGGCAGCAATTTAATTTATAAACCACACAAACACCCACACACAAATTGTCCCCAGGACACACAAACACTCTCCTGATGAGAATAAAATAAAAATAAGTTTTTTTTTTATGTGGGAGTATCATATTTCTACTGCAAACGTGGTCGACATTGACAAGCTAAACAATTCTAATTGATTACGTCTTAAGAAGTTCGATTCACTCAACAAGCACGTGGAGAAGTGTCCAGAGAATCAATAAGAGCCCTATTGCAGTTATTTTTTTTCCTGAACTATGGTTTAATTAAAGTGCATTAAGTGATTCAGTTAACGGCATCGCTCGAATGACAGAGAAATGCAGTTAATTTCTACGATCTGGGCAATTAACAGTTAAAAAAAGATCCACCTTTTGACATTAGATCAACGTGACATTGGAAAGGTTGACTTCAGGTGGGATGGAGTGGAGTTTGGAGAAAAAATTTGGATGAAGACGAGTGGGCTACTGAACTCTACTTGACAGAATTGCTTATTCTGTCTGCCAGTTGACAGAATTGCTAGCATGAATTTAGCGCCATCTATTCGGATCACTAATAGTGGCTTGGAAAAGCTTAAGCAGGATTCAATTGAGTAAGAACTCTAATGACTGCAAATCAGGAGAAGAAAGAATGAGTGAAAAAGTAGACTGTACGCAAAATGTCGAAGAAAAGAAAGTTCTTCAAAAAATTAATCTTTGCCACTGCAATTGAAAGCGAAAACTACTTAAATGGCGAGTTATAAAGTTAACCATAATTCATTTAATCCTTAATCCTAAATCATTAGCCCTTAAACAACGGACGGGAGATGTTGAAACGCTAAGACTCGAGCTGATCGTTCAGTCGAGTCAATCAAGTACAATCGACTAAGAAGAGATGTAGCCGATCACTTTTGATTGGCTGCACGAATGATTTTTACGTTGACAGTACGCAAAGTACGCAACAAAGAAGATTGAATACAACCTTTTTCTATAAAAATTAAATTGACACCGAAAAAATATTAAGTAGTAAGTATTTATTACAGTATCAGTGACAGAAAACAAGTCACAAACACTTCATTGACAGTATGTCTAATTGATTTCTTAGTTTAGTATGACTGCGAGTAGAAACAACTCGCAGTTGTACTAATTACAAATCTTTCTACTTTGTTCTTATTAAAACATCTTGTTTTTGCTTTGGCTATACGGCTATGAAACACTAGATTTAAGACTTTGGTTGATTTTGATGAATTTTATAAATTTCCTTAAGCTTGTAAGCTTAAAACATTCATTTTATTTAATTTTCTTACATTCTGAAACGAATCACAGCCGTTGAATCTGGCCTATGGACTGAAAGTACATTTTTTTTTTAGATAACTATACTTTATGAGACGGAGTGCATGTATTCAAAGCAATATACATTCCAAATTTTGATTTTAACTATAACAACTCTACAAATCTTCTGGTAATTTTCATCGCCCCTAAAGAAATGGTGTAAGTAATCTATTTGGCACGAGTACGATAGCTTTGGTGCAAAAAAAATGATAACGTGTTTGTATAGACAAGACAATAATTTTTTAATATGAGAGGTTAAGGGACAGTCTATCGCGTACCGTATACGAGCTACAGGCAATTTCAGAAAAATCAGTTGACGTGAAAAAAGAAATTGTTAAAAAACAGCGGCAACACTAACAATGAAGTACTATACCAGTTTTTGAAGCCAGGAACTTGTTCTTTAATCCTTCATTTAACTTTTTTTTACTGTATTAATAGTTTTTAAAAAATTCGCATGCAAACGTAAAATGTTGACAAAAAATAGTCGGCATAACAGCCGATACAGGGTCTAGCAGATTCTAGCTTCTTCTTCTTTTTTTTATCAAAAAAATTGATAAAAAAGACTCTCGACTACCGTAACTAGTGTGATGGTCTTTATGGCAATAAGACCCTATAGAATCACTAATGCATGTAACACATTTCGATTTTCTTTAATTTTTATACTTATTGAAATCGTATTATTTAACCTTTTTGTTTTTTAATTATCTTTGTCAACTGCGGCCTCAAAAATATTGATCAACTTGACAAATATTAAAAGACGAGTGTGTCTAAAGGATGGTAATAAATCATTCAGATAAATCAGTCCTCATCTATCGCTCTTATGCCTAGTTTCACAATAAGAGTTTAAACTGCAGTTTAGCTAAACCTCAAAATGTTTGTTTAAAGTTTTCGTTAAACTAGTCCCTCGTCTCGTTTCGTTTGAACTCGGTTTTACAGTCAAAAATAGACCTCAAGTTGACTAAAAGCAGTTTTATAAGTTGCGTCTAAGGAAACCTAAAAAAAACAAAGAATTTATTCTGAAAAGTGGCTCCAATCACCTCAACTGACACGACTATTTAACGGAAGGATTCTGTCGTTTAACTTTAACGTCAGGTTAATCTCCACTTTTCGTTTAACTGGGTACTGTGAAACAGAACAATTTTTAAGTGGGAGTTAAAACCAAAGGATTAGTTTAAACTCCCACTGTATCTGAGCATTAAAGAAAAAAAAAAGCATTAAAGAAAAAAAAAAAACCGAATCGAAAACCGAATTCTAAGAAAGAAAACTGCGATCGAGAATCGAATTTGATCTAACGAATGGAAACGAGTCTTTTGTTCTACAATCATCATTCGGAAAGAGTTACTTATCTTAAAAAAAAAAAAAAAAGATCTGTTGAAAAATCAACTTATCAAATCAATTTTGGCGTATATTGATTAATGATGATCGATGAGCCAGCTTATGGCTTGTCATATCTCGCAGACCTTACATGACCCATAGACTTACCTAAAACACTTAAGTCATTAGGCGACTGGTTAAGGGATTTACTTTTTCGTAACATGTTTTCAATAGAACTCTTTACAGGTTTACGGGTTGCCTATAAAGCAGACGTTAAGAAGGGAAATGGTAGGTGCGCCATTCTATTAATTCTGCATGATTTTAAAGCTTCGCTTAGTTTTTTGTGTGCTGCATCAATTTTAGATGTTAGCTGGATAATCGTCAGATTACTGTGTGAAAAACCTAGGCTCGAGTCCGACTTACAGCTTTATTCAATGTTTTTGATTGCCAATTTTTCAAGACTGTTTTTTGCGAAACGTTTTCACAAAACTGTCAATCGGCCCATGCCCGATCAATATCATTGTAAATCAAAACCTCGTTTCGCGTCATTAATTAGAATCAGAAAAACAGGACGGCAGATCGAAACGACGCAATTCGAATTCATGAGTTTTCACTTGAATTTTGATTTTTACAGTATATTGCACAATCCTAAAATATAAGCTACGATTACTAATATTGTGCAATACTAAATGCACAATATTGTGTAATACCAAGTTTTACCATAATATTATTGATCAAACAGCGACCGTTCCATTAAACAGACAATTTCTGAAAATTAGAAACGCACACAACACTGTAATTGAAAAAAAAAAGAGTTAAGTCGGTTGCAGACTCGGCTTTCGGCTCCTAGTCTTAACACAAAAGAAAGGGAAAAGAAGAAACATTAATTGCCTGAGTCAACAAACAAAAATACCGGCAATTCTATTGCATAGAAACTTTCCTCTAATGCAAACAAACAGACAGACATTCATAAAAACGTCATAATCAACTTCAAATGAATCGCTTGCAGTTAATATTCAAAAGTCAACTGTCAACGCCGTCACTCACGTCAGATCGACGAGTGAAAAGCACCAGTCATTAAGTATTTGAGTTCCAGCGCCACGCGTTTTCCAAAGCACTTTCGCTCGTGAGACCTTTCGGTACTTGAGCTGCCTTTGAAAGGGCTTACGTAAGGTGCTTTGGCGCTAAGTTTGCTACGCCGAACCTTCTTATCACCTTAATTTGAATTTTAACACGAGCTTTTCAAGTTGAGGGGAGAAACTGATGTGATGTTTCATTTTACATTGAGTCACAAAGTTGCTCCCTTCTTTTACTCTTACCGTGTTATTCTCTTCTCTTACATTCCGAATTTTACAAAGATTTTCTTGAAATGAATTTTTCTTTGCGATGATTAGCTGACGACTAGAACATTTAAAGTAAAGTAGTCGAAGACACTCATTGACAGATCGATGTGTCATTTGACATTTCATTTGAATGCGGACCGTCAAACCGGGCATGAAAACACACAACGAGAAATGATCCTCAAAAATTCCCAATAAACCGCCAAAAAAATCACAAGCACACACTGGTTGGGAAATCATCCACGTGAGAGCTATCAATCGACTCCATTTATAGCCGCCCTTAAGCTGTCAAATGATTCTTAAACACGCAGCCCTCGTCGATCTACGCCAGTCCACTGCAAAAGGGCCATTAAAAGCAAAAGTTTCGTAACACTTCACAGGGCTCAGGATTACATTTGAATTTGTATCTTTCATCTAAAAATACATTTTCATTTTCTAGCACACGCATTGGCTTAACAGTTTCCTCAGGTCCGAGGAAAATACAATTCACACTGGAATTTGAAAAACACCATAAAGATTTCTTTTTTATTTTATTCACTTTCAATTCTCGCAAGGAAAGTCCACACACACACTCGAATGACTTAAAAGAAATTCACAACTTTCTAAACTGTGCCACAATTTTGTTGCAACACCAAAAGTAGATTGCCCGGAAAATGTCATCACAGCACGGGGAAAATAAAAACGACCAGGAAACTAAAAATCTAATTCAGGATGACCTCTTCCCCCCGGGGCAGTTCTAGAAATAGTTTCACCACAACAGCTGGCACGTTTTTTTTTTATTCAAAACGGGACTCAGGACCATCATCCGACATGGATAACCGTTTATTTAGATAAGACGCGTTGGTCAAAAATCCTTACCAGACCCATTTTCCGCCGGTGCCAATGCGATCCAATTGATTGGAGACGGTTTCCCTAAGATCGTCTTCTTTGATACTGAGGAAAGGCTTCTCTGCTGATGTGGGCATTTTTTTTAATTTTGAATTTGATTTGATTTTTTGAAATTACGAAACGAAAAAGAATTTCAATTTATTTTTGAAACGATAACGCACTTTGGATGGACACCAAAAAATAATAAGAGAGAACTACGCGAGTACAGGACTTAGGGGGTTCGTTGAGGGTACATGTGGTTTTCTTTTATTTTTTGTTGTTCTTATTACAAATCTATGTACATGCGCCGCACAGCGGAATAACGGTTACGATTGGACAACAACCACGTCGAACGGATAACGAAAAGCGACTGAACTGGTCGACGACGCTGTTGACGATTAAAAAGTTCTCGCAAACATAAAAGAGGCGAGCGTTTCATTCATTCAGGGGGAGCTTGCCGACATGAAATGTGCATTCAGTCTGTTTCTGTGCACTGCTAGTTGCACCGGTCTGAGAATTTCACTTTTCCGTCTCTAGAAAGTAGAAGTCTCTAGCGATCAATAAGTTTTTCTAGTGTGCTGTCCATAGCTGGGTGTTCTCTCTTAAGGGCCTGTGTCATAGAATACATGGGTTGCAATAAAGCGTGTACTTTAATAGCTGAATGACGCTTTAATTGAACGCTGACGATGCCGCATTACGCTTGTGGCTGATCAACTTTCAACTCTTCACTCTTCGTTAGTGTTGGGTGTCTAATCTGCTAATTTGTTTACATTTTTTTTGTAGCAATTGTTATAGTTTCGTGTGTAAATTTTGGTTAGATATATGTCGTTTTTTCTATAAATAGTGTTAGATAAATGTCGTCTATTTTACAAATACGTTATTATATCCAATCGTTGTGTACAACATCCGAATAATCATTATTTGATCCACGGAAACTACTTCTTCATTCGGTCACTCCTTTGCTTTAAGTACTTTAGTATCAAATCACCAGCGTTAACACTAGATTTACCAGCTATTTAAATGCTCGTATGTCTACCAAACCATTCAAAATGAGTGGCCTTTAGGATAAGTTCTTAATGAGGGTTTCAGTCCTTATTTACTTTTGACAATTTACAAAATAAGTTCAATAATATTCATTGTAATACTCGTACATAAGAATTTTATTATGTCTACAAAAGTCATAATATTATTTCACAAAGAAAACGTTACATACAGAATTTTGGATTGAAATTGCAAACAAAATGACTGGTTTGGTAAATTTAGTATTAAAGAAATTTAAAAAAGCATTTCATGGAACGGGGCTTCTGAAAAGTTTAACCAGTTTTTCCATTTGGTGACATTGAATTAGCTCGTTAAGTTCCACAATGTTCCACAATCATCAGTTCTTACAACAGCAATAAAGTGAACTCAGTTATTTTGACTGATGAGTGTTGATGAGATTGATGTGATTGCTGGTTTGTACATCTGGAATTTAAAGAAACTCTGCATCTACATTTAACATCTTTACTGCGTACCTCTTAGAAAATTGTAACATTGATACAAACCCATATGATGCACTGTACAATCTTCTTTCGCAGTCTTCACATCGTGTTTAGAAAAATAAACAGGCCCAGTTTTTCCTAAAATGTCGGATCAAACTGTGATGGCTTCATGAAACCGTGATTCAACTGTCAAACTTTATAATAAAACTGTACAAGCCTCTTTAACCTTCTTACTCGCAACAAAATTAATATTCAGACAAACGTAGTTTTTTTGTAATTTGAATTATGATCATTTTGGGAAACTGCGTTTACATCTGTCAAAATTCTGCCTGATTCACATCTGCCTGACATTGAGGAATAGAGAATTGAAACGAAGTGTAACAGATTTTCTTCCTCAAGATCTGTCATTTTTTTACCATTCTTTTTCTTCTCTAGATTTGTCTTTCTTTTTAATTTTATAGACAACGCAAACTAAAATAAAATCGACACAGCTTCGAAGCTATGATAATTTTAAAACAACGGAACTTCGAAACGATGGAAATGGGAATGACGAAAAGCAAGGCTTTAGGATTGGTATTTTCCATATACAATTTGAAATTTAGATAAATTTCGGACTTCGATTGGGAAATGGGAATGACGAAAAGCAAGGCTTTAGGATTGGTATTTTCCATATACAATTTGAAATTTAGATAAATTTCGGATTTCGATTGGGAAATGAATCAATTTTATACTATAATGCCCAGTTTCACAAAAGTTTAGCTAAACCTTAAAATGAGTTTAAACTTTTCGTTTCGCAGTCAAAAATAAACCTTGGGTTACCTAAGTATGGAAGTTGTGTCAAAGGAAATCATAGGATTTTGGTTCTAGTATATGAAATTGGGTTAAAACTTGGGAAAAAAAAACTAGAAGAAACAAAAAATTTAATCTAAAAGTGCTTCGAATCACTGGAATTAACACGTACTTCATGCTACCTAAACCGAACTCTAAACGGAAGGAACTTTGTCGTTTAACTTAAACGACAAGATAAACTCCACTTTTCGTTTAAACGGGTGCTGTAAAACCGAAATATTTTTAAAAGGAAGCTCAAACCAAAAGATTAGTTGAAGCTCTCACTGTGAAACTGAGCATAAGGATTTTCTTTTATTTAAAACTCAAAGTACAAATTTCAGTTTCAGACAGACATCTTCAATTCAATGTAAATAGATTTCCGGAAACGTTCTATTTTGTCCTTAGATGTTCATAAATGCATCCACAGACATTTTACATTTGCAAATTTGCTTTATGTTTTCTTTCGCATAACTGATTTGTTCACTCAGTTCCGATTTTCAAATAGCTTAGGAGGCAAAAATCGATGCTTTAAAATTAAAATATGACCATTTGAAAACAAAGTTGGAAATGACTAAGGAGTGGCGCCTTTTTTGAACATCATTCCTCTGCACTTGACGTCAGAGCATTGCCCCGATATGCGGCGTCATATCTCCACTGGACATGGGTACAACTCCCACCGGTGATTGCAAACTAAGCTCAATTTGATTTGGTCACAAAACACCGTACACAACTTTGAAGGAATTTGCAGACTCTTAATATTTTGTCTGCGATTTTTTCATATCCACTGTCGTTGCAAAATAAAACACCTCGAGCAATGTCAGACGATACCACGATAAAATTAGAAGAGCATGTGTTTTCTATAAATGAACTCGTGAGTAAATCTGAGGAAGTTGGGGTTTTTTTTTGGAAGCAAATAGCTTGCACTTTACAATTGCATTGAAGCAACACAACGAAATTCATTTAAAAATTTACATCAGACATTTGGCTGAAGTTCAACCGCATACAAGTGGTCGCGAGAGAGTGTGATGCAATCGAATACAAGTTTGCAATGCATTTATGCACCGATGAGGACATTGGCGCTCTGAGAAATGTGAGCAGAAAGAGAAAGAGAATGAAAAAATTCACTGCCACTAGGGGGTTTCTCCGTACACCACAAGAAAAAAAAAATCGCGTGGCTGGTATTTACGTCACTGCAGTTAAACACACATTAAATAAACAAAATGCACTATCAATACTGTGCCACCAGGTATGTGATTAAGTGCAATCGATGACAAATGCGACATCTGCCAGGTCCCCAGCCGGTAACTTAATTCACCTGAATTCTTATCTGAAGTGGTTCTTGAATAGGAGTAAGAGATCTTCACTTTTGAGGGTAAATTTCTTCTGCCCAAAGGAAAACAAAATCTGTTTCATTTTTATTCTGTTTCAACTGACAGTTGGACATGAATACGAACTGAAATGAGGAAAAAGAGAGAAGTGACAGCTAATGGACTTGCCGTGTTTACGAAGGAGTGATCTTACAAATATTTGAGATCGATATAGGTATTGATGAAAAAGAAAATGACAAATAATGAAAGTTCAACACAAAAATTTCTGTATTACTTTTTAGCATTAAAATTTATAATATAAAATTACCGGAGCCAATAGTCTCCGCAGCAAGGCTCTATAATCTTTATATTACCCTGGAATTTAAATTACATGTTAATAGATGATAATAAAAATAAAATAAAATTATCAATGCAATACTGCACACGTCTTTAGTCGAACAAAAATGTCTGCTTTCCATTTTAACCGATCGGTTGATTGAATTAACGTTGTTAGCATTCAAAATTCGATACTCGATTAAAAAAATTTAGATAAATGTTCTATTTGAAACACTTGAAACAATAAACTTGAATAAATGTAAAATTGGAAGTAAACAATGAAGATTTTAGTTGTGACCGGTGAAGTGATTTTGCTTCTTCTATTTTTATACATTTGGATTGTAAATTCTGTTTCACAAGACATTCGGTGTATAATGTTATGATTACATTTAGAAATGGGTTAGTTCGTTAAGTTAAAGAAAAATAAATTTGTTAATTAAAGTTAGTTTCGATTGGGTCAAGGCAATCTGTTACCCCATCTATTTTTTAAAAAGTAACTAATTTTGTAAACGAATGGAATTAAGAATGATTTTTTTCGCTCGAACTGAACTTGGCGAAGACAGGATAAATATGCTCCTTTCAAATTTTATCAATTTTCATTTAGTAAGCATTTTATTAAATTTGAATCTTATTTACTTAAGAATTTTAGTTTTTTCAAACAGTCTAGTTTACCTGTAAAGCAAAGTGCTTATCTGCAAGTGGGCATCTATCAAGAGATGATTTAAAATGGACGTTAGATTCCGACATAAGCAGATAAGAAGGAGCTCTAAGGAAATCACTTTTGGCTTTCCTTGCTGTCACAATTTAAGAATCTAGCTTACTATATAAACTTATTTATAAATTGCTTGTAATCTTTATGAAACGTGTAATACTAGAAGAAAATAGATCAAGAACTAAATTAATGAAGTTCAATGAAATGGAATGGAACTTCTGATTCGTCATAAAATACAAAATTGATTTTGACATGAAGGTCTGTTTACGAAGATTAAATAAATTTTGAAAATATTATTAAGTTGGTCCTAAGCTCTATGCGGCCGACCAGTAAGATCTTAGTGGATGTAAACTTCTCGTCAATGAGTAATAGGAGAGAATAGTGAATCTGTGAAGATTTTGAAATGTTTATGCAGTACAAATTTTCATTTGTGGTTCTGTTTTCATTGGGTCAATTTCGGAGTGGAAAAATTATAAATTGGAGAAATTGAGATGGCAAGCTATGAAAAAGAATTTCGGCTAGATGTTTTTTTTAAATGTTACTGCCAAATGGGATAATATTCAGAGAAATGATCATTTAATTTCCCAAAAAAATAAGCGGATGAAATCGTATTTTTGTTTTTGGTACACTGTTCAATCTACAATAGCTTTTTAAACTATTTTTTTTTTATCCATTTTTTCAATTCCACTATTTTGATGATGAACACTATTAAAAGGGTGCGAACTGCCATGTTACCCCGCCGAAATTACCCTTGTGAATGATGTCTGTCGACTGTGTGGTATAGTGTAGACGAAAGCAATTTTTTGTGGTTCGACCAGGTAAAACCACATGTGATACAGTGTAAAGCCCGCTATAGGCACAGTCGGAAAAAGCTAACGTCGGACGTATAAACATTAGAATAATTTTATGGTGTATTCTTACAGCTGTATAAGTTTATACCATTTACTAATGTTTGGAGAATACTTTCTGCTTGCATGAAGAACGATTATGAAGCGTTGGATATCTAATTTTTACACTAGAAAATATTAGGTTGTCAAATATCTCCCTTCCGCCTTTTTGTCTTTTGAATTACAAAGCGCTACAGAGCTCTGCTCTAGCCGGAAAATTCAAAAGACAAAAAGGCGGAAGGGAGATATTTGACAACCTAATAATTTCGTAAATTTGGCAAGTATAAAGATACACTTTGTTAAAACTATATTTTGCTTAAAAATTGTTTGCATACTTTATTTAATTAGATTTATTGAACGTATAATTTGTGTTCTGTTATACGGAATAAAACTTTTTTTAGATTGTCGGGTTTCAGAAGAAAATATCTAAGGTGTTCCGCAGTTGGTCAAAAAACTCAGGTTTTTACCCTCAATCTATTGACCACTGTTTCAGCGATTGTAGAAATAATATTAACGCGAAAAATTGTGTTTCACAAGAACTCAACTTTGCTGACACTCCTGATAAGAAATTAATTTATTTACACATTTAGTGATTGGCACTCTGTGCGCCAATTCCATTCTGTATTGAAAACCTTAACCACAACCACCCTTAACTATGCATTGAGTCATAGAAGCAAGGCACAATCACTTTAGGGCTAACTGATAAGTAATCAGTTTGAAGGTACTTCATTTCAGGAAGCCATGGCGTCCCTTGCCAATGTTCTCTTATATAATTTAGATAAAAAGTTATTTAATTTACAAAATGTGTAAGGCGAAATAAATCCACACAAATAATATGAATTCTTGAGTCGTCGAATGTTTTAATAATTTTCTTTTTTGCACCTAACATACTTTTTAATGCCTCTTTAAATTTTCATATCTGTAGTATATTTGATATAATGAATAAATGATATAATGAATAAATGAAATAAAAAATGAGACAAATGAACTGAGAATGAGAAATTATATAGAGAAGGCTCCAATGGAGGAAAACCACAGTTACTGAATACTTCTTTTAAAAAATTACTTTTTTTTTTACTGACACGAAAAATAATTTATTATTTAATTTATTTGTAAGACAAAAAAGTTTGAGTGATAAAAAATACGTAACTTTCGATTGGGCCTATTGGGTAACATTTTCCTATTTCCACCTGTAATTTTTTGAAAAAAAAAAGCGAAACTCGTGTTCGATTAGTCCAAAAAATAATTTTTTTTTCTATCACGATGAATTCCGCACAAATCTCATTTTAGTCGTTTTATACTCATTTCAGTTTTCGCAATTCGCAGTTCGGAACTGGCATTAAACAGTAAGTTCCTTTCACACGTGAAAAATTATAACGACACAGTGGAGTCGCACGACTAAAGTTAGGCTCTACCTAGCACACTACTTGGAACAGAACGGGCCTGTTCCACCTACCTATTAGGTTTCCACATCATCCTCAAGCAAAAAAAAAAAAAGGCTATAGCCCTCAACGGGCTGTTACGCCTCCCAATACTCGAATAGTCATTTTATAGCTGAATCGTTGATTGTTAAAACAACTTAAGTGACACTTTTTTTAAAGGAGAGACAAAAAACAGATTTTTTTCGTAGAACGAAATATATTGTTCATGCTGAACGTGTTTTCAATATCCAATTATATCTTTTTTCTGCAATGCAAAAATGTTATAAAAGTGATTTCGAAAAATTTGTGTTACTTATGTTGTTTTAACATTCATCGATTCAGTTATTTGTTCAAGTACAGGATCGACTACAAGTTTCGTTTTAGAGATACAATAAAATGAGCTAAATTTTTTCCATGTTTCATGGCTTTATTAGTAAGAAAAAATATTCCTACTAATTAAAACGTGCGCCAATGCTGTAGTTTTCATATTTGCTTACTTTATGTTTAGAATTTGGGCTCTCATTTCGCATTTCAAAGAATTCCACTGTCTATGCAATTTGATTTATGTGCAATAAGTGCACTTAGCGTGCAAGTATATTTCCAAAAGTTAGAAAATGAATCAGCACTTGAAATAAATAGCTGCAAAATTTTAGGAAATTATTACTACACTAATGAGTCATTAAATACTCCCCCTGACTGCATATAGTTTACTTTTGCTTTTACTGAGCCCCACGTACATTTTCCCGGCTAAAATTAATACACTGAAATCGTAAGATAAATAAATTAGGAAATTCCATCTTTCTGAATAATCTAACACGAAGAAATAGATTTTAGTTTAACGTTTTCCATTTTTAGGGTTTCGTTCCAAAGGAATAACGAAACCCTTATGGAATCACTTCGGTGTCTGTCTGTCTGTCTGTCTGTCTGTCGCCTTTTACATATTTGACTATAACTTATAAGTCCTTTGTAGTTAAGGGATGAAATTTGGACTGAAGGTGTATCTAGGCAACCCAAAAATAAATCATGCACCCGTTTTGGAATTAGTCGCAGATTAAAGAAAAAGTTAGTACTAATACTAACGCCAGAAAAAACGTTTACTAACTTTGATGGCCGATATGGGTGTCATTGGAAAGGGGGCGGTGCCCTGATTATGAAAATGTCTGTCTGTCTGTCATTAGGCCTTAACCTCGGTAATTGGCAAACCACTAAGAATTTAGAAATAAAACTCTGCTAAAAGACGTATTTCACTTGCCCAAAGAAAGTTCAGGAAAAAAATTTTAAGAAAATTGTATACTAGCGAAAAGCTTAGTACCAATACTAAATTTGAAAAATAAATTTCTTTTACTAGTTCCTTGATATGGGTATCGTTGGAAAGAGGATGATAGCTAGATCAAAAAGTTGTACTATAGTAATCATCTCACTCTTATTGGTAAGAATTTATCAGCCAACAAATTGCCGAAAACTGACTTGTGTACCGTGTCCCCCACCTTACTTTCTAGAATATTGCACCAAAAAATCTGAAAAAAATTGGAGTTATGGGGCAACTCATCGCAATATCCCAAAATTATCCGAAAATCGTGTGTGATTTTTTATTTGTACTAAAATAAATTATTTACTAACTTTTTTTGAAAAAAATTGCACGGCAATATATTAAGTGAGGTACCATCGGATAGGTCTTGCAAAATGAAATAGAGTTTTCATTTTGAACTTTTCATTTGGAAGTTAAGTTTCCGAGATATTAAGCTTCAAAGTCGAAAAAAAGGCGTCCCCCCCTCGCATTTCCACACCCGTTGGTCTAAAAAATCTATAATGTAGATCTTGATGTAATCTTTGTGTTAAAATTGGTTTGAGCACTCTGGCTTTAATAGCTTTCGAGATATTGGCCAAAAACAAAAAAACAACAACACTCGAATTTTGAAGATCCGAAAACGCCATTTTGTAGATCTCGGCGAAAGAACAATAAAATATTATGTAAGAAAAAATATTTTCATACAATTTTTCGAGATATTAACGATTTAAATCGAATCAGTTATCGCAAAAAACGATGAACTGACGGCAGTCTCAGTGTCGCTTGCGGCATTTCATCCCCTAAATGCACCAAAGCAATTTTCACACGGCTGGCGCGATCAGCAAATGGGAAAGGATTTTCTTTTGTTCAGTTTCGTTCGAAATGAAAAGAAGAATTTTAGTGAATGAACAGTGAATTGAGTTTAATTTGATTTGACTATTTTAGTTTGTTGATTTCTTAGACTTATATTAAGTCTAAACTACTAATTTGCTTGCGAACGAAACCCTCGGCGGGTGAGTAAAACTCACACTTGACCGGTTTTTTAGTTGTACGTTTTCAAGTATTACTCTTAACCTGCCTCAACGTCAAATTCTTAATCTAGGATATTCTCATGCAAACTTCATCCGGTGTCATAAACTGAATTTTATTAGAGGGATTTCCGATAATCTGTCTTGACTTGTAAATCGTAGGTGGTTAGGCATGCGAACATTATAAAATTACATCATTGCACAATTGTAGATAAGTTTGTGTGCCTAGTTCGTCATATCTATCGGTGGTGTTTAGAATGCCAAAGTGAATAATGAAAGCATTGCTCTTGAAAGTGTCATCGGGAAATCCGGAAGAGGGTGCAATATTTTTGTGACGCATGTTTCTATAATGCTTGAACTGAGGATAAAGTATGGGAGTTAAAATATATTCACGTGGCTAAGGTTTTGTGCTCTTAAAGCCAAAATCGCAATGGCGCGTTCGGTCGGTCGGACTTTGGCAGATCAGAATGGAGATCGGAATGGAGCTCGCGCGTTGACTTTTCCTATATCAGCTTATCCTCGAAATTTTGCACCATGGAACCGATTCTGTAACAAAAATACAGTCGAAGCCCTTTAAGTCGAACGCTCTCTAATTCGAAAGTCGCTCTAACTCGAATACATTTTTTTGACTCTTGGTCTATTTTCAATTCCTCTAAGTCCAATTTTTTATTTTTTTGCAAAAAAATAAACGAAAGTTTTCTCTTAGAACTTGTATTGCATGCTGTGACTTTCTCTCAATTTGGCACTAGACGACAAACACCTTTCATTTCACGTTAATTTTTTAGTGCAAACACGTCAGAGAAAAAAAGCAAAAGTTGCCCGTGGATGGATCGTTTTATCTGGATTAATGATGACAATATTTTTAATTTTAAAATTGCGTCCACGTTCTTTGTTAGATCCACTAGTTTCTTATTGATAGCAGTGTAACCTAGTTAATCACCCCTATTCCGGTTGTCGTTTTATTTATTCGACTCTAGTCGTTTTGAGAGTCATGTCATTTTGCAGTCGTTTAAACATCGGCATTATGAAACTTCAACGACTCGACTTCCCCTTCATCCATGTGTGGAATACAATCCATAGCAAAAGCTAATTGTCAAATTCAAATTTGAGTGTTTTTATTTCGAATTTATTTTAAAAAAAACCTTAAATGCGATGTTTGAAAATAAAATTATTGTAAATTTGAGGTTGGTAGAAATACTTCTAGCAGAAGTTCTACACAGACGGAATAATCACTTTACCCCAAGAATGATAAAATGACATTAGTCAAAACGACACATATTATATTAGGTTGTCAAATATCTCGTATCTGGCAATACATAATTTGAAAGGTCTTGAAATAACCTACAAAACGACACTATGCATGATTAGTTTGGATACGAGCTCTGTAGCGCTTTGTACATAGCCGGAAAATTCAAAGGACAAAAAGGCGGAAGGGAGATATTTGACAACTTAATATTTATTAACACAGCTCGTTTCATTCGTATAAGATAAAACTGTTTAATTTTTGTTAACATTTTTTACTGAATTTTTTGGAACAACAACTATTGAAATTAACAGTGTTAGAGGGATATTCAGCCCTATTATGAATTCCGAGAGAACTTTTTTTACACCCGAACTTTTTCCTTCTCGGGAAACATTTCCTACAATTGCAAATTTCCATCGGAATTTTTCCCCTCGAACTATATTTGAAATCATTTTCGAAAAATTTGATAACCGTCATATCTCTGAAATCAGTTTGTTATAGTTAAATCAGTTAAATGTTTAAAATTGTTGTTATGGTACTAGCTATGGAGGAACAAGAAAGGCAAAATATTGAGTTACGGACAATACGAAGAAAATTAAGAGACAAATCGAATCCTTTGGAAATGCCAGACAGCATGTAAGTTTATTCATCTTACATTCAAAACGCCTATGACTCATGTACATATTTAAGTAGATTTCAACAGTACTTTAGGGTTAACAAAGAAGTTTTCAAATATCTTTTAGATGTTTTGATAAACTTCTTATAGCCGTCAAGAAAATCATTCGCGATCCCTCCAATAATCAAGCTAACTTCGTGCTTGCGGTTTTTTGCG
Source organism: Syritta pipiens (assembly GCA_905187475.1). Lineage (NCBI taxonomy): Eukaryota > Metazoa > Arthropoda > Insecta > Diptera > Syrphidae > Syritta > Syritta pipiens. The sequence goes on along the minus strand of LR994572.1, from coordinate 10,147,210 downwards.
AAAGGAGGCTACCAGAAAGGAGTTGGTAAAGAGCATGACGTTGGCTTAGCCCAGTCGTAATTTTCAATAGTTCTTGAAGAGGTGCTGCGAGTATTTTAAGATAAGCTCGCAGCACCTCGAATATGGATTCAAATGAACACGACATCTGAAGAGATAAGAACTGAAAAGCTAAAATTTTTTGAAAAGTTTTATAAAGAGAAGTAGCTGCAATATTTTGATGCTTTACAGAAAGCAGACATAAACCATACCAATATCTAGATATTAAATTTATTTCAATAACATAAATAAAAATATATTAATGTCTTTGATTTGTTGCATTCGACCTAGAAAATATCTTCACCAAGTTCCAAAAAAAATACTCGCATTTTCAAGATTTGGCGAAAAATTTTCAAATATTTCTTTGTTTGATTTAATTTTCCTAGAAAAATGATAAGGAAAAAGTTCGTGGGGAAATTCGTCAAAATTTCCATCGGAAAGTTGTTTACAATAGAGAAAACTTTTTCCTTTCCCTTTCGAACATCGATCACAATACCGGGTTTGCCGATGAGAGAAAAAGTTCGGGCGGAGTTTTATTCATAATAGGGGTGATTGTGTGGTTGTAATGAAAGTAATTGTAAGATCGAATCCTGATAAGATTAACGCTATGCATTATTATCATGTCATCACCACAGCGCCAAATGAAATTCAACTAATCTGCCCTAATTCATCAAGGCCACTCAATCAACCGCAGATACTAAGCCACGTCATTTAACAGAGCCAAATTAACCATTTATTTTGTTTACAAGAAGATGGCACAGCGTCCAATCAACGAATTAGGTCAAGATTTTACCTTCTGCGTCGTAAAATTAAAAAAAAAAAAAAAAACATTCCATCCCCATTTAGAAGCAGCCCTCCAAATCACTTTTACTGCGCCACTTCAAGAGCCACGGACGAACGAAAAAAAAAAAAGAAAAGAAAAGAAAACAATTTATTCAAGAGAAGCAATTTAGATCCATTCTAACATTTTCGTAGATACTTTCAATTTGCGTTCAAGTACGAAGGAAATGTTTACGAACAATGTTAGTAAGCCATTGTCCATGTCTGGCGCGGCTCGTCTGCGGTGTAAATGGAGGGCGCCAAGTCTGCTGCTTCCATTGACCCACACTGACGGCGGATGCATCTCCATTGTCCCTCGAACAAAGGCCTAATCCTAATCCCAATCCCAATCCATCCAAGAGACTAGAAGCTGATAATGCGGTTTCTGTGGTTCACCACGTAGAGGCTTATCAGACCGACGAGCGTGTAGAACACGGTGTTGTAGACGTTTATGGAGCTCTTGATTAGGTCGAACACGCCCGGGTACCGATAGACGGCGTTGGCCTTCTGCACCTCAGCGAGGTCCTGCCAGGTGACGTTCTGCGGCCGCAGGATGAGCAGGGCGTGGACGGCCGCACGGAGGCCGCTCTGTACTGCACCACTGAGACAGCCGCGGTACAACGTAGCCGATGCCGCCGAGGACCAGATGACGCGATTCCACGGGATGGTCTGGGGCAGGTTCAGCAGCGACGACTGCTCGAACGTTTGTTGCGTGTAGCCCAGCGGATCCGTCATCTCATGGCAGAAGTACTGGCCCAGGGTTTTAAGAATGATCGACCGGGCGAGCAGCTCGAAGCCGGCGTCGTGCAGGACGTAGCCGCTGATTGAGGTGGTTTTGTACTGCTGGGCGAAAATGACGGGATCCTCGCAGTAGAAACTCCCCGAGAAACCGCGGCGCCGCCAGTGCGCCTCGTCGTACTCGATGATGAAGGACGTGATGTAGAACTTGTTGGTGGGCACCGACAGTTCCCAAGCGGCAGGCACCGGCGGCGTAATGAAGATGTCCACAATTTTGTTCCACGGAATCGCCAGCACGGCCACACGTGCGGAGTGCACATTGCCGTTTGCGTCGCGAACCGTGACCAGGTCGCGGTGGTGCTGGATCTCCATTACTCTTGACATTCTCTCCACAGTGACGCCCTCGAGTCGCGTCTCGAAGGCACCGAGAAGTTGTTCTGAAGAGAACTCCAAAAGTGTTGGCGAGGACTCCAAGTACCTGCGTGCAAAGAAAACAATCAGAAATGCCTTCTGAACAACCCATGAGAGCCTCACAGTTGTGTCAGGATCTTCAAGCCACCGCAGCTGTGCACCAGATTCATGAACTCCACGTAGCAGATGTCCTTCGAGTCGGATCCCGTGACTAGCTGCACAAAGTTCATCATGAAATTGCGCGAACTCGTGAAGCACATCTTCGACTTGATGTGGTGCCACATCGTGTACTCGCGATCTTCCCGGGTGAGACTAAGGAGGACGCACGTTAACTTGGCTAAACCCTGGCTGGCAAAGATCTACTCACCGGTAAGTTCCTGGTCGAAAGAGCTGCGACTTAAGGTCCAGGTCGTCCATGTATCGCTTCAGCTCGAACTTCGCCACACAGGCGAAAACGCCCTCGTCCAGCGCCCAGCAGCGCTTCAGGGACTTAGAGATCGGTGCACGCCGTCGCATGGGCACGCGCAATTCAGTCAAAAGGTTGTAAATGTGGTATTGATCCGCGAGAATCCATTTTCCGCCAATTTCTCCGCAGGGAGTACTCGCGATTTGTCCTCCGATGGCAGTTTCCGACTCGAGGATTTTGATTTTGAGGGAGGGCTCTTTTTGAACGATTTTGTAGGCGGTTGTAAGTCCTGAAAGTCCGGCGCCGATGATTATGACATCGAGCATATTGGTCCGGATAATTGAGTCCAATTTGAGTAATTTTACATAATTTTGGTTGTATGTTTTTTGTTTGCTGTCACGTTGTGTGGCGACGTAGAGAGGGGGTTGATTTTTGCGAGAATTTCAAAGCCGGAGTGCCTTTGATTGGGGGGAAAGTGAGTGTAGGGTATGATTTGTCTTTTGTTTTTTTTTTTTTTTTTTTTCATTCTGCCGGATGCATTACAGTGCGAATATAGTAGAAACGATACGTTCTCGTAAAGTTCTTCTAAACAAAAAGTACAATAAGTTTATGAGCATGCGAGTGTCTTGAATTTCGATTGGGCTTAAGTACTGGGCGTTCTATTAGAGTAATTAGAAAAAAATGAACAATCATCTGCTCCAATGGCAGAAATATATTTCACTTTTAATGCCAGATAAAAGTGTGTTCGGATTTGTCATTTATCTCTGGCTGTTTCAAATTGCAATCGTCATAATTTCGTGCTTAAGTGTACTATTATAATTGCCTGCAAAATGTATGCAATGTTTTATTCGCAGAGCTGATATGCTGATGTGCATTATTTTTATCTTCCGCCTAAGCTTATGCAACACAAAACTGAATTTTGAACTACGATTATACAGTGACCCATTTTGGGAGACAGTGATTCGGAGAAACTAGTGGTGTATCGAACTGCATGAGTTTATAACACAGCAGGCGATGTATTTTATGTTGTCAGGAAGTTTTTGCTGTATTTATAAGAACTTTCCCTTTTTTTGAGCAATTTAGACGGAGCGATGGAGGAAGATATTGTGAAATAAAAGTGGTTTTTCGTTTTGTTTCTCACTCTAAAGTGGCGGTTTTCTTTTTTACTGGACTTTAACAAGTGGTATCATCAAAACTGGCATCTAATAAATAATTTAGAATAAGATATTTTCAAAATTTTAAGTTTTTATTTTAACTACACACAATATTGTAGATTGTAACTTTTGCGGGGAGCTAGTTTTGATTTAACTTTTTTGACTGCTTATAATTTTGACTAGTCATTATAGTAATCAGTCAATTAACATCGAGATGTGTTCCAAGAAATCAGGACGCGAATCGAAACGACGAAGGTCGGCTGGTTGTAACGCTGTAAAATCAAGTACTATACTTATATAAAATGTACTGCAGTTTTTCATTCAAAAAATATTAATAATAATAATTAATATTGTTCTAACGGCTTATTAATCTTCAAAAGTACAGAGTTTAATATTAGGTTGTCAAATATCTCCCTTCCGCCTTTTTGTCTTTTGAATTTTCCGGCTATGTACAAAGCGCTACAAAGCTCGTATCCAAACTAATCATGCATAGCGTCGTTTTGTAGGTTATGTCAAGACCTTTCAAATGATGTATTGCCAGATACGAGCTCTGTAGAGCTTTGTACATAGCCGGAAAATTCAAAAGAAAAAAGGCGATTGTTTAACAAGACAAGGTTGCACAACGTAAATCAAGACGATGTAAACAGAGGCAACGTTAATCGAGGAATTACTGTATCTTGTTCAGAACAACAGTCAAAATTAAGACAAACAAACTTAAGTCGATTGGAAAAATGAATTTACAGTGGCGTGCAAAAATGGATACATACTCGGCGGTCGTATGGTTTTTTGTAAAAAAAAAAACCTCTCATATGACCGATTTGAATGATTTTTGTGTTATTTGTTTCCTTACTTTATCACCAAAAAAATGAAGTACAACGGTACAGTGGAAAATTACAAAATTTCATCTTGACCCCAATGTATCCATTTTTGCACGTTTAGAAAAATATCTATTTTGATGAGCAGGGAGAGTAAGATAGCTTTGGAGGCAAAAAGTGATAATGGTTTTTCATAGAGCGTCCAAAAATGAACAATTTTTGCTATGGGCGGGGAGTCTATCTCACCCCGTTTAGGAGGTAGGGGCAATTTAAAATCAAATCAAACAACATGGAAAAATAATTCATTAAGAAATAATGGCAACACCTAAAATAAAGTACTATACCAGCTTAGAAAGAGGGAAACTTGTTCTTTAATAGAACATTAAAGTTAGATTGTTCATGCCCATAGTTTGTGAAAAATTCGCATACAAACTCAAAATTTTAATAAGCAGTAATAGAAAAAAAAGTGCAAATAATTTTTCTTTTCATAACTGTAAGTCGCAGAGCTAAATTAGGACCTGGCCGTTAATGCTCACGTTCATTCTGAGTCGAACACAAAAAGCAGAATGGTCCTATGTCTTCTAGTTCAAAAGAAAACCAGCATAGACCAACCACTTTTTTAAAGAAAATTAAAGTTACTATTACATCAAGCAAGTGCCTTTGTGCATAAGGGTGTGACTGATTCATTTAAAAAGTTGTTGGTTCATACTCGTTTTCTTTTGAACTAGAAGACATAGGACCATTCTGTTTTTTGGTCTTTCCTGTCGCTCGAAAACAAACTAATTTTATTTAAAACAAATTTTGTATACATTCCTGTATGGTTTAAGTATGCAAATTACTATATTTAAAAGTTCCAAAGAGCTTGAAATAAAAGCTTATTTTTATTATGCAATATTTACATATTACTTATAACATAAAGTTTTTCAGATTCTGAAGATTTTTAAACTGCTCCGACGGAGTCCTCCACAGCAATCGAAATTAAAGCACTTACCTACCTCACAGATAAGGATACGTCAATTCGATCTTCAGAAAAATATCCCAACATTCTCAGGCTGTTTTTCAAATATAATATCCTGTGGAAAGACTATTCTCTTTTGCAGGCATTATAAATGCCCCGCATAGAAATAAGCTTTCAGATACAAACTTTGAAAAACTTGTCCTCCTTAATGCCAACTCGAAATATAACATCTGAAACCTTTTTTAATTAGTTGCATTTTTCATTGTTTTACTTGCTGAACTCTAATTACAATGGTAACTACACAGGTGTTGTTATGATTATTAATTGCGATTACTTTTAATTGTAATTGAGATTTTAATTACGATTACTTTTGGCACAGTAATCGTAATGAATTACTTTTTAATCAGTTGTACAAGTAATTGTAATGTAATTCTAATCGCGACTTCCCATTACTGGTGTGGACGACATCTTGTTTCCCAATTCAACGTTTTGATCGGCATTAAACAGTCCCTTCTCCCACAAATGGGTTTAGTATTTTTTATAATAAAATTTTTGTATTTAGGCTAATCATGTTACTACAACGATGATTTGGTATAAGTGAATGAAGAATAAACTCCCATAACACAAATTAAATTAAGTGGTCAGACAATAAAAGTAGATGAACAATTTTTCAATAAATGCTGTTGATGCATTTGCACGAATTTTGCAAGAATTTTCCACTCCGTCACTTGAAGAATGTTACCTTGCGTGTAGTCGTAGGTCTCTGCCGCCATGGAAAAAAAATGAACATTCTCCGCTGATTTTGGAACCGGGCCAAAACGCAGATCCACGTAATTGGTCTCTACAAATGGTCTTATGGGAGGGGCTTTAAGTCAGTGGTTCATAAATTTTGCGTTTCGGTGATTCCCCGAAAAGTATAATAAGAAGTGTGTGCCACATTTAAAGACTCCATGTTTTCGCTGCTTTGGTAATATGTCTGTGTTCAACTGCGCAATTTGAGTTTTGAACAAAATGGTAGATCTGATTTTTTCGTTCCATCAATGTAAAATGGATTTCTTAAAAGTAAGTTAATCACTTTATTCGGTTCTTAAGTTATTTTTTACAAAAATTGAATAAAATCAACATTTTTGAAGGCGATTTACTGCTGATAAAGTTACGGCATTGCCGTCAACTCTGATTTTTAAAATTTCGAACGTCTGTAAAAACAACAAGATCGATTTGTTTACGCCCGTTGAATGAGGTCCATTGTTTTCTTGGAAAGACAATCGTCTTCTTCACATTCAAGAAACGACCCCACTTATTACCGAACAATTTTGTTATCAGTTTTATTGGTATTATTGATCGACTGCAATCAATTGGCGGTACGGAAGAAAATTCCATTGCAGTGCCACAGTTCAACGAGTAAATTGATAAAACAACAAGAAAATTCAGTGAAGTTGAATTAGTAATTTTAATAAAACAAAAAAAAAAAAAACAAGTTCGCGCGTGGATTGTTTAAAGTTTATCTGTTCCTGAAATGTGAAATATGTGTACACTTCCACCTCTACTGCCGAGTTCTATGGCACTTCTTCGAAAACTCCTTATGGCTTTATGATACTTCAGAGAACGCAATTGTTTGTTTTAGGGCAATCGACTTGTAAGACAACCCTCGATCGATCGGTCTTACGGCAATTAACATTGTTAATGACTGACACGTGGATACTACATTTAAAATAATTGCAATTCGAGCTGCATTGAGGACAATAATGAAAAACAATCGATGAAGCCATCAATTAGGCAATACAGTCTGAGTGTGGATATGTTCAATTTACTATTTTTATTGACGTCCTTTCAGCAGTCCATCGCCTCAAAAAATGTTGATGAATTGAACACAAATGTTGCCACCATAATGCTGATGAAAGGTCCTTTTCAGAAAACGAAGTGAGAAGACCACCAATTATGTAATGTACTGATGTGCTGATGCGCTCAACAAGGAGTAATACAGAAGACAAATGGCTGCTGTGCAACGACATGGAGCTCTACGGATCATCAGCTCTTACCGTACTGTATCCGAGACAGCTGCTCTCGTCATAGCAGGAGTGACCCCTATCGATCTACTGGCCTCAGAACGAAAGTACGTCCACGAGCATAAGACAGAAGCGGGTACCACAACGGCAATGGTGGCTGCGAAGGTGCGAACGAGGCAGCGGTGGCAAGCCAGGTGGGACACTGAAGCTAGAGGAAGATGGACAGCGCGGCTTATCAGAGATGTTGCTGCATGGACAGAACGGAGACATGGTGATGTCAACTTTTACGTCACCCAACTGCTATCTGGACATGGGGCTTTCAACAGGTACCTCCACAAGATGAGCAAGAAAGAGAGTGCTGCCTGCAAGTACGAAGACTCCGAAGAAGACGACGCCTACCATTCTTTCTTCGAATGCAGCAGGTGGGCAGTGCAGAGGACCAGGTTGGAAGCAGAGATAGGCAGCATATCACCTGATACCGTCGTCGAAAAGATGCTATCCAGCAGCAACCAATGGACCAAAATCGCGACATACGCTGAAGTAGTGCTGATAACCAAAAGGAGAGAGGAAGGAGATAATATCCCCCCAATCGATTACAGCCTGACCGGCAAGATTAATTAATTAACCCGATGAAGAAAATGAAAAAGCCGATCCCTTTGGGGGGGAAGAAAACGACACCACTCTGAAGTAATGCGAAAGCGGTTCCAGAGTGGATGGTGTCAAAGAGAAGAGGTCAAGATGTGGTTTTAATGGGTGAAAATCTCACACTACTTGGAACAGAACTGACCTGTTCCACCTGCATCTAAAGTTTCCATATCGTCCTCAAGGCAAAAAAAAAAGCAAAAGGTACTGATGTAGGTTCCAGTTCATCAGTTGGATCGGAATTAAGGATTTAGAAATGAGTTATGTGTCTCTGCTAATATGAGTTGTAGAAGAATGCAATCTTTTGGGAATGAATTTGCTGTATTCATGGAAAAGACTTCATGATTTGTGATTTATCCAATTGCCTTCATGTGATGGGTTTCGACTTAGACGTTGAAAGCGCTTTTCTTTTTGAAGTGTTTGATTGTAGATTCGGACCAGTCAATGGATAGAAATGAATTGAATGCAAGTCTTTAGAATTGTGTAGCGTTCTTTGAAGTCTCTTTAGCGTGAACTCTTATAGAATTCAATATTTTGCATAGATAACCCCAATCGATTAGTTTTCTGTAAGATAGTTCAGTGATTGCTCTACAAAAAGACAGAGTTCTTAAAGAATTCAATGCAAAAAGTTTTAGTCTCAAACACCAATTCAACGAAATGGTGGTGAATTCATAAATTAAAAAATCAGGGGCGTAAAGGCAATTGATTTGTTAAATCAAAAGACTACATTCTATAAGATTTCTGTGGGTAATTCTAATTAGAAGAATTTTTGATGACTGGATCAGTTTGATCAGAAGATTGACTTCGGAGATCGTTTAACTTAAGTCGAGCTCTCACGAAATTCACATTTATATTTACATTTACATACATTGATGTCAGTATAAATATCAATACTTATATCAATATCAATATCAACACGAATATCAATATGAATGTGAATAGCAATATCGATATCGATATCTATATCAATAACCATGCAACCGCTTAGCTAACTTTTAAAGAAAAAGTTTGAAGTTTAAGATCTCTTTTTTCATGAGCAAATCGGGCAGTAACAAAGTTGTGTTGGATAAATATTTGTTAAACTTTTATGTAAATTTGTCTAAGGTAATGCTATGATCTAGTAACCAAAAAATCTTAATTAAGCAAATATATCAGGTCATATAAAAAATCCCTGCAGTTTTTGAAGAAGTTTTGAAAAAAAAATTCTTTACTCAAAATCAATTTTAATCAAGTACATATTGACCATTGATATTTTTGACCTTCTGCCATTTTCCGGGTAGCTTCATAATTTCACTAGTGCAAAACTTCTGTGGTTTATCAGCGAAAAACTTGGCCAAGTTTTTTTTAGCGGCTCTTCCGTCTCTGCAAAACTCAGGTGATAGTAAAAATATCAACGGAGTTTTGCAGGGAGCGAAAGAATTGGTACTCCGAGGGCGTAAAGGTCCGGGCTACACGGTGGTTGGATCAAAACACTCCAACACACCTCCGTCAATTTTTTTCCGAGTCAACAAAGATGTGTGTGGCCTAACATTGTCATGCTTCCATCATCACCTCCCTTACTGTTAACCAATTCTGATTGTTCTTTTTTGTTTGCTTTTTAATCAACTGAACTAGCCTGGACGTAGTCAGATTCAAAACAACCAGCAAAATAAATGCAACAGGGACCGACTTCGAGAATATCTCATATAGGGACGTTGCCAAATTCATGCGTCAAAATCCTAGACGAGGAAGAGGTTACAAAAGATCTTTTAGGTCGCAGTAGTAGTGGCTCAATGACACCATCTCTTTAATTCAATTTAATCCTTGATTGATTTATTCAAACGGTAGAGCTGTATACAGTAGAGAATCGACAATTCACTTCTAATCCCACCAAACACTCAATTGCCGCCAATCCAGCCTTTAAAATCGTTTGTCATCCGTCACCGGCCTTTGACGGTAATCGCTTGCGTCGGATTTGCGCGTATCCCATCATCGCCGGTAATAACCCTCCAATAATGTTTCCATTTCGTTACATTTCAGCAGCATTTCACTTATGGTTATTCGGTCAGTTTAATATTAATTAATTTGGCTCCCATATCCGACTTCTTTCAAAAGCCTGCTCGTTTTAGATGTTCCTAACTGTGATACGTTTGAGGTTTAGTGACTGCGCTATCTGCTAACAGCTTCCGTGCCTGTCGTGCTCCATTAGTTTCGAAAAATTATTATCTTTTTTTGTTTCACACTGTATTTTATGTTATAATCTCAATAAAGAATATCGACTGACTAATCTTCGTAGGTCGTCACTCTTAATTGAATAAAAAACTTTAGTTATTGGCACCGGCCTTGGCATTGAAATTATTACTCCAAAGTCCAGACTACCCAGCGCCGGCCTAAGCGTGACGGAAAGTAAACAAAATCACAACATCCGCATGCATATCATTTTTCATAAACAACGACAATAATTCTGCCAAAAAACTGTCTGTCCATTCTATCCAGTCGACGAAGTTAATGATGTGAAATATTTCTTCCAAAATCAAAGACACTCCAAACACCAAACAACAGAAACAAACATCAACGATTCGGGAGTGATGCGTGACGATGATCCAATACTGCCAAGACAGCAAACATTTTAAGAGCCTTAGCATAAAGTTTTAAATTATAAACACAGACGACTGCCGATGACAAAGTTCACGATATCCACTTAAAAATATTGCTTCTATTCCATTTTCTGTTTTTTAATTTTTATGACTCGGTCGCATCATGTTTCATGTCCTCATTGCACGAACCTTCGCTGTCAAAGACCTCCAGCTAGAAATTGACCAGTAAAGCGCGGCGGATAGAGTCTGTTTGAATAAATAAAAACAGCTGATGTGTGGAACACGTGATAATAAGACCTATTGATTTTGAGCACGTGCTAATTCGAGACGCCATGAAATAAATTATTTACAAGCGCCGCAGCGTGTACAAAGTGAGCATCATATTGCACACAAATGCTTTTAATCGGCGGGTCGTGCACTTGTCGATTCCACTTTCAATAAATATGCTGGGGGAGACTTTTCATAGAAGATGAGCTTAGAGAAGTGGCCTTCTGACTGCTAATTAAATCGGTTTTTACCAATAAAACTGCGACAGTATAGCAATCCTTTTGATTAGCGATTATTTGAAATTTGGGTTGCTGCAAACTCATTGAATACTCAGCTGACTTCAAAAAGGAGGAGGTTCTATATTCGTCTGTATATCTGTTTTTAATAATTTGGTTACTATAGTGTAGGTTCCTTATATTTCTAGTATCCGCTTTCGAATAGTACCCATTTCAAAAACTATTTAATTACAAAACTTTTTTGCAATTTCATAGCGGATGACAGACATCAAGAACTTTGAAACAAATCCCTTAAGTCGAAAACGTTTAAAAAAGATGTAAAAATGTGTTGTGGAGTAATTTTGATTCTTAATTAGCTAAATTAGAAACGACCGCCAATTCTATTGCTTGAAAAAGAAAAAATGGCTGTTTCCAATTAAATTCGCCACACTATCGTAAAAGCAAACACAAAGTTCACTAACAGACAGAATTTAATTCCGGAATATAATCTAAAATGACGCGTCTTGCATGTCATCTAAAACAAATTTTCTATTTTATCAGCACGCTGTAAGCGAATGTTTTCTAGAGCTGAGGCATAAGTAACAGCTCAACTTCATCGTCCCCTTTGATTTATTTTATTGTAAAAATTGCACTTTGCTGATAAGATTAAGCGCCATGAAATGGCGTTGTGCTAAAATTTCTAACGTTAGCTTAGACCGGCTGTGCAAAATGTAAACTCTTCGCATATTAGTTATTCAGTCTCACGTTAGTGGAGGTGATTAGAAGGTTATCACAGTGATTAGGAACTAGTGAATTTTGAAAATAGAACAGATTTTATATGAATACAGCACAATAACCTTCGGAAAAAGTGACGCAGTCTAACTTTTCATGGGTTCATAGGCAGTGGATTTAAATAATCTGCTATTGCGGCGCTTTGCGGCGTCGCCATGTAAACACGCTCTGAAGAAGATCTAAAAAGATGTCGAATTAAAAAATTAGTCTTACGATTGATGGATTTTCACCATTTTTGAAAATACTAAATTTTAGGATTAAATCAGCAACCAGTTGAAAGGATTAAATCAACATTGTTAGAGACAGAATTGAAAAGGATTGTTACTAAAATTTTTTTACAAAGCAATTTTATACAACCACGATCCTGAAAGTCGATAGGATAAAAAATGAAAGACTAAAAGTCGGAATGCAGGTTTTTTATTTAAAACAGGCTGGACTTTTTGCTGAAGACTCGCTCGTTGAAAAGAAATTTAGCTCCGAAAACGTCGGATTTAAGTGTTTTTCTTGCAATTTATACGAGCTGTTAGACTCTGTAGCTTTGTTATGGTTGATCATTTCTTTTATAACATTAATTTGAAGATATCTTTTGAAATAATAAATTGCGGGAGTCCTTTCTTCACAAAAAAACGTGTTTTTTACGATTAGCAACGGTTTTAAAGGCCCAAACCCATAAAATACGTTGCGTGCGTTGCGTCATGTCAACAAATTTACAACTCATAAGACCTAAGAAGAGGAAGGGAGATAGGAAATTTTAACTTGTTCATACAATGAATAATTGGATAATAGGATTCCTTGTCAAATAATCAGTATTTGGTTTTAGTTGAAAACTGAAACTATTTTTTTCTGCGGCCCTCCAGCTTTTGTAATAAATTTAATTAGACCGGGAAGGTATAATATAGTCTGACAGTCTTGGCCGCGCACACAACATACTTATTTATTGGGCATCTCTTTGCAATCTGACAACTATGATTTTTGGTTTATTATTCTATAATAAACCTTCTTCTCTATAAAAAAAATTAACACCCCTCAAACTTTCACAGTTTGTGTTTGGCGGGTTGTAGAGTGTATATATGTAATAATAATTTGTCTGTCCGTCCGCCGTACGCCGTACGCCGTACGCCGTAGGATTCCTTCAGCACTAAAAGTTCCACCATTCCTAAGTTGTTAGTGCTACAAGTACAAAACTCGGCTCAAAAATAGTTCCAGTCCAGGCGCTTATTTTGATATATTTCGGATTATAACTACAACGAATGCAACAGATTCTATGGGTTTCTGCCTTAGTAATTAAATACTGAATTAAAATTTAATTAATTAATGTTTTGCTATGTAAACGCAGGGAATGTTTTTTTTTATGTTTATTCGCTTAATCGGAAATTGAACACCAATTGTATAAGTCATCAGTGAGTAAAAATAATGAATTGTGTTTGTTATTTTCACTACTTATCAGCTATATTTACTCATGATCTTGTGCCGGAGAGATAGTCGGACAAATAAATTCAGATTTCCCAAGTCAATTCAAATTTCCCAATAGAAAATAAAAAAAAGAATAATGTCAATGACAAATCTACATGACTACAAATCTTGAACTTTACCAAATTATCTATAAAACGTTGCATGCCTTTTTCTTATCTTTATTGTTGGTTTTAAAGAAAATACAGTAAATGCGAATACATATTTTGCTAACATCGAGCAACCCTCATGTCTATCCTAAGCTAAACTTCGTGAAAATCGATTCTCGTCTAGATAACTAAAATAATCAATCAATTATTTTTATCAATCTATAAAGCATGAAAATATCGCACGACATATTGCGATATCAGATTTTTTGACCGCAATTGTCTACGGTGTACTTGGCTATAACCTATCTATTGGCGTTTTTATGTCAATCTTTTTTCTTTCTTTTTAGTATTCCATTTCAAAAGACTAAAGAAACGTTAAGACATTTTCGCGTTTTTTCGGTTTTGGTCGTCTGTCTCTGCGAAAAAAAAATTCTCTTATAAAGTATTTGCTACTGCTGCTGGCGCAAAAATATGTTTACCAACTTTGTTATGGAATTTTTGTATTCAATATTATATTTAAATAATAAATTAATTATAATATTCGAAAATTATTATTTTGTTGTTTAGATTTAAATAGATTGTCCTTTTAATTTCTTTTTTTTTGAAAATATAGAAACTTCTGAAGCCTTCCTCCGTTATTTTGAATCCATTTTGGCATTTGCATTGAGACATTGGGTTGTATGCAAAAAGCCTTCACACGATCTCAGTAGACTGGGATATGAGACAGAGGCTATTTGAACCAATTTTGATGGTAAATAAATCGTTTTGATATTCAGACAAATTTCCCCGGATCTCTTCAAACATTTGACAATGAGTGCCATTTGCACATTGCACATTTAAATAATAAATTAATTATAATATTGGAAAATAATTATTTTGTTGGACATAATGACTGGATTTCAAAAAATTGTCTTTATAGAAGTTTTTTTTTCCGAAGATAGAGAAACTTCTAAAGCCTTCCTCAGTTGTTTTAAATTGATTTTTGCATTTGCATTGAGACATTGGGTTGTATGCAAAAAGACTATAGCAGACTGAGATGTGAGGCAGAGGCTGATTGAACCAGTTTATGAAACGATAAATCGTTTTAATACTTAGATCAATTTCTGCGGATGTCTTCAAACATTTGACAATGAGTGGCATTCGCACATTGCAGTCAGTGTTTTAATTTGTGCTTATAAATTTTTAGGGTTTCGTTCCAAAGGAATAACGAAACCCTTATGGAATCACTTCGGTGTCTGTCTGTCTGTCTGTCGCCTTTTACATATTTGACTATAACTTATAAGTCCTTTGTAGTTAAGGGATGAAATTTGGACTGAAGGTGTATCTAGGCAACCCAAAAATAAATCATGCACCCGTTTTGGAATTAGTCGCAGATTAAAGAAAAAGTTAGTACTAATACTAACGGCCGAAAAAACGTTTACTCACTTTAACGGTCGATATGGGTGTCATTGGAAAGGGGGCGGTGCCCTGATTATGAAAATGTCTGTCTGTCTGTCGTTAGGTTAACCTAGGTAATTGGCGAACCACTAAAAATTTAGAAATGAAACTTCGCTAAAAGACGTATTTCACTTGCCCAAAGAAAGTTCAGGAAAAAAACTTTAAGAAAATTTTATACTAGCGAAAAGCTTAGTACCAATACTAAATTTGAAAAATAAATTTCTTTTACTAATTCCTTGATATGGGTATCGTTGGAAAGAGGATGATAGCTAGATCAAAAAGTTGTACTATGGTAACCCCCTCACTCTTATTGGTAAGAAGTTATTAGCCAACAAATTGCCGAAAACTGACTTGTGTACCGTGTCCCCCAACTTACTTTCTAGAATATTTGACCAAAAAATCTGAAAAAAATTGGAGTTATGGGGCAACTCATCGCAATACCCCAAAATTATCCGAAAATCGTGTATGATTTTTTATTCATACTAAAATAAATTAATTACTAACTTTTTTTGAAAAAAATTTCACGCGAATTTATTGAGTGAGGTATCATCGGATAGGTCTTGTAAAATGGAATAAAGTTTTAATTTTGAACTTTTCATTTGGAAGTTAAGTTTTCGAGATATTAAGCTTCAAACTCGAAAAAAAGGCGTCCCCCCCCTCGCATTTCCACACCCGTTGGTCTAAAAATCTTAAAAAAATCTAGAATGTAGATCTTGATGTAATCTTTGTGTTAAAATTGGTTTGAGCACTCTGGCTTTAATAGTTTTGAAGATATTGGCCAAAAACCGAAAAACAACAACATTCGAATTTTGAAGATCCGAAAACACCATTTTGTAGATCTCGATGAAAGAACAATAAAATATTATGTAAAAAAAATTATTTTCATACAATTTTTCGATATATTAACGATTTAAATCGAATCAGTTATCGCAAAAAACGATGAACTGACGGCAGTCTCAGTGTCGCTTGCGGCATTTCATCCCCTAAATGCACCAAAGCAATTTTCACACGGCTGGCGCGATCAGCAAATGGGAAAGGATTTTCTTTTGTTCAGTTTCGTTTGAAACGAAAGAATTTTAGTGAATGAACAGTGAATTGAGTTTAATTTGATTTGACTATTTTAGTTTGTTGATTTCTTAGACTTATATTAAGTCTAAACTACTAATCTGTTTGCGAACGAAACCCTCGGCGGGTGAGTAAAACTCACACTTGACCGGTTTTTTTTCTTTATATTCACATCAAGTTATCACTTCGATCAATGTACTGTCAAAAAAGAAGTTTAATGTGCAGTAAAAATATTGAACTTTAATGAAAATCTGAAATTTCCAATGAAAAGTCACAGAAAATGAAGTTGAAAATGAGCTCTATCATTTTGAAATATCTTACGATCAAATTCAAGATTTTCTTTTAGCCTTTAAAGAAGAAGATTTAAAAGCATAGTATTAACTGGTAGTTTAGAATATGATTAATTATAAATAATTACAGAGGTTTTCGAGTTATAGAGTTTCGAATTAAAGAGAGTTTACTGTATTCGAAAAATGATTAAAACGATTGTTAATAATAGGTTGCAACAACAGAACATTCGCTTGGAATTTAAACTACTGTTAACGAATACTTTAATCATTCTACGATTCGGGTTCAATCTACAAAATGTATATGTATAATTCGAAACTCTATAATTCGAAAACCTCTGTTAATAGAAGCATTTTTAGAGTCCCCTCAAAAACCACTGTAAATCAAAGAAAACCCTCATTAATTCGGATTTATTTTTGTGCAAAACAACATAAAAACCTGGAAACTCGAAAATAATGGCTTGTTTACCTCTATAATATGAATTCAAGCTTTCTTCTTTACCTTCAACAATCTTTTATTAAAATGCGTACGTGACGAAAGTAAGCAATATTTTTTTTCTAAAACCTCCACTCGAGAACTATAAAGATTTTCGAAATTTTTTCCTGGTCCCATGAAATTCGAATTATCGAAAGTTTATTGTATTGTAATGTTTTACCTAAAAACAACAGTCCACTGATTTTAGATGTCGTTGAATTCATTGAACATATTTCATTGAACATACATATTTAGCAAGCTAAGCGCAGTCATGGACATAGGCATGAACGATTTCTTTTTTTCCTTTTTATGGTCTTAGATAACTACCTAATTTAGTTCTATATACAGTGAGTTTAACCATTTTTCTGCACACGTGTGAACATCCACTTATTCGAGTTCTTCTTTCCATCTTTTTCTTCAGCAAAAATCAAGTAGTAAAAAGATGTTCAATTCTCTCGTGTAATTTGGTTGTATTTGTCATCTAAGCTTTCCAATGTGCGTAATGCGGTTGAATTTGTAAGAAGATGCGTGAAAAGTGATAGACGAAGGCTTTTCCTGCGGTTTGGTATTAAATGTCTCTTTATTTGATTTTTGGTTCTGAAAGAACAAACTAGTGAATAGATCCTGTTCAAATAGTAATTAGTAATTTATTATTTTAATTTTGTGTTTAATCCCATGACAGGTTCAATCTCCTCTAAAAAAAAAATATATACAGTGAACTCGCGATAAGTCGAACTGTTTGGGACTAGAGAAAAACTTCTGATTACAGAGGTTTTCGAATTGGGTTTTAGAAAATAAAATTATGGCTAACTTTCGCATTCCAATTAAGGGTGTTGAAGAAAAACAAATAAATTTGACTTCGAATTATAGAGGTAAAAAGTCATAATTTTCGAACTATAGAGGTTTTCATGTTGTTTCGCACCAAAATTAATTCGAACTAACGAAGAAGCCAAATTGCAAAGGTTTTTTTTTCAATTTACAGAGGTTTTTTCAACGGACTGTGAAAGTTGCTCTATTTACAGAGGTTTTCAAACTAGCCAGGTTCGAACTATCGATATTTTACTGTATAAGCAAACAATCAGATGGTGAAAAAGGAAAAAGGAGGACCCCCTAATATCACGAGTCGGCAGCAACCTCGGCAGTAGCAGTAACAGGTCATTCCTGTCATCAAAATTGAAAAAAGAAAGGATAAAACATGCTTTTCTGCAGTTAATTTATTCTTCTTAAAAACTCCGTGGAGTTATGGCTTACATAAAATTCAGAAGCATGGGCAATATTCCTCTATCTCAATTGTTACCTTTGCATTTATTGACTCGAGATTTGCATCGTTCTGCTAATGTTATTACACGCGGTTTTCAAATATAATTTAAGTTCCTCGCGGCATACAGAGATGTACTTTAATGTCTAATAGAAAACACGAATCTAATGTCTTTTAACTGGTTGCAAAAATTTCAATATCTCTCAGCTTTATTAACACCTGCTATCAACAACCAGCTAATAAAACAAATTCCCAAGCACTTCAAGTCGACGAAATTAAGACAAAGGCAAAAATCCACTTCACTGGCCTGTTAAATTTATCACGTGTAATCTGCTCGTTTATTTATTTCTTACCTCGCATTATCAAGTGGAATTATCTTCGAAACAAATTTCATGATTCGCTAATATTGACACTTGCACCTGGCAACGGCTGACAAGTGCAAGGGCTTGTCACATGACAGGTCACTAAGAAAAAGCAATGCGGCGTTTTTTTTTTTTACCAAATTTATCGGACCAAAAAAATAACTCAAAATGTCGCAACTTCCGCCTTTTTTTGTGTGACGAATCTGACAAAGCACCCTTTGAACAGATGATTAGCATATTAGCGGAAGCTCGGTGATAAAAGTTAAATAAGTATTTTTTTTATTTTGTTTTTCTTTTTTTTTTATGTTCCTTCCAAAATAAGATTTTTCGGCTCTCAGTCACGGGTGGAGAAAAATAGAGAAAGAGAGAGTGTGTCAAATATTTATGAGATGCCGGCGAGGTATGCTGGTGAGAGTTTGGCGTCTTTGGCGCAACGATGATGACAAAGCGGACAAGACCGGCGTTTGTTTGTTTTGGAGCAATGAATTTTAAATTCATCGAAACACGCATGACTTGGCATCGGGAATTAGAATAGACGTCACGGATTGGCTATTTAGGTGACGGTTGTGAAGAGAAACGTTCGATGGATTTAACGAAATTCAAATTGATCGATTATAAATGGATCGGTGGAGTTGTTAGTCATGCAAAAGAGCCATTACAGTGGGTGGGAAGTTTTGATAAGAATCTGCAGGAGCAAGCAAAAAAAAGATCAAAAACTATGCCTTGCATTTTTTTAGGACACACCTGTGTTTGGTTTGACTCAAAACGTGGCGAGGACAGTGAGAATTCACGTTTTTTTCATTTAAAGGAAGTAGTCTAGTGATTTTTTTTACAAATCCTGAGGTATCATCACGTAACACGAAAATCGTCTGATGACATCGTTTAGACGATAGCTGTGCTTTACGTAAACTTAAAAAAATGATATCCACAGAACGCTATCGTTTTCGCTTCATATGAGCTGAGAACTGTCATTTTCTATCGTCTCGACGACAATTTTAAGACGATCAAAGTGCAGTTCACCGATTTAGCTTACAATCTACCCAGTTTGGTTTCGCACGATTTTTTTTTTTGTTATTTTGCCAATTCTGGTTGTCAAACTAAAAATCATATTCTCTATTGTTTAAATTTAGACCCGAAATGTACAAAAGCTCGTAGAATATTGCAACGAGCGAGGAGCTTTGACTACGTCTTCGAAAATTTTCCGCTTATATAAATGCTAAAAATAGACTTAATTATTAGCTTCAAGTAGGTAACTATACAAGTCGTACAGCAATATTTCTAACGTTATTCAAGCGCGAAGCGACTCATTTCGTTTGGCGGATCTGCTTTTCTCACAAGATTTCGAGCGGGAAACAGCTGTCAGTCTCAAAATAACCTATGATTTAAAAAAAAAAAGCACCAGATGCGAACTATTTAAGTCCAAGTCTTGTATTCAATTACCAAACTTACTATGCTTAAGCTGCGGTCCTTTCTGAGCTCACTTCTTACGAGCAGCACTCACCCAAAACCGAGAATCTTAAATATCTCCGATGCAAAATCCAAATACTGTAAAATGTAAAAACAAAATAAAACATATCCATTTCATTTTCGAATCGTCAAAATTGTCGTTCTCTTATTTATTTTACGCGAATATTTAATTAATCTATCTAAAAAAAGACATCTTAAAATCTAAGATCAAATAAAAATAAAAAAAAAACCTCTAAATGCAAAAATGGAAAAGTACGATGAGCAAATGAACTTGTAAATCAAAAGATTCACAACGAATAGATAAAAAAAAGATTTATAAATTACGATACTTGTATACACAGCGGTAAGTACACTACTAAATGTCAGCACACTTGTTACAAAAGTGATTGTTGCAAGTTATTGTTTCTTGTATTTGGCATTTGAAAAAGAATATTGTATAAAACGGTCCCAATCGGAATTTGGTCGACTGCACACATACGGGTGCGTTCTCGTTCTCGTTCTGATTAACCAGGCCAACACAACAAGTCTTTGTGGTTTCAGTTGAGCGTTTGTTGAGCGGGTTGAGGTGGTTAGCTTTCTTTTGTAATTGAGTTGCCATTGAGCGCGGTGGTTTCCTTGCTGACGTCCTTCAGCTCCTCGCCCTGTTCGATGAGGTCTATACTGCGGATTTTCTTGCCGAACTTCTCGCCGTCCTCGATGGTCTCCAGCATGGGTTTGTTGTGCGTTTCGGGAAGGAGCAGCGAGAGCAGCCCGCCAATGAATGCCATCGCGCCGAAAATGATCAGCGGGAGTGGTCTCCAGATATCGGCCAGCAGGTTGAAGTAGGGCGCGAGGATGCCGCCGATCCTCGCGATCATGGAGGAGGCGCCGAGGCCGACGTTGCGAATGACCGTGGGGAACTGCTCGGCGGAGAAGATGTACACGGTTCCGTAGCTCGCTGTGATGGCCAGCTTGCCGACCATGGCACAGACGACTATCAGCCAGTTCATGTCGTCCGGCACGACGATTGTGAGAAGCAAGCCGACACCTGCCACCAACATGCAGCCGCAAAGGATTGACCGCCGGCCCCAGCGGTTCAGGGTGAACAGCAGGAACGTATATGCGGGGATCTCGACGGCGCCGGAGATAACGAAGTTCAGCAGGACGTTGCCGCCGAGGTTGTTGGTGTTCCACGAGAGGCCGTAGTACGTGCCGCTGTTCACGAACCAGTC
The DNA here is from genome assembly GCA_905187475.1 of Syritta pipiens. Taxonomy (NCBI): domain Eukaryota; kingdom Metazoa; phylum Arthropoda; class Insecta; order Diptera; family Syrphidae; genus Syritta; species Syritta pipiens. The sequence goes on along the minus strand of LR994572.1, from coordinate 10,126,254 downwards.
GAAGAAGATGAGCAGCGTCTTCCGTCGCAGGTTCGGGTACCGGAAGAGGTCGAAGACAGACGGCTCCTTGACCGGCTTGTCGAGATGCTCCTTCTTCTCGGACGACTCGTCAAGCAGGTTGTCTAGGACGTCGTCGGGAATCACCACCTTGTTTACCTTGGCCGCCTTCTGAATGTTCGCGATGGCCTCCTTCTTCCGGTTCTTCGACAGCAGCCACCGGGCCGACTCCGGGATGAACCAGTAGTAGCACATGAACAGCACGCCTGGCAGCGTCAGCCAGATCTGCAGCCATCGCCAGTCGGTGATAAAGTACGCGAAGAGCGCCGTCAGCATGTAACCCACCGAGAAGAACATCATGCACACTACTCCTGCGAAGAGCCGCCACGATGGCCCCACCATCTCCATCGCTATCACATACGCCACGAGGAACACGCCCGACGTTGTCGCGCCCACAATCATCCGCGAGGCCGTGTAGGTTATAAACTCCGGGGCGACTCCCGCCAGGACACCGAAAATCAGCTGGATCACGAGCGACGCGAAGAAAATCGGCTTCCGCCCGTACTTGTCGGACATCTGGCCAAAGAAAATACTGCCGAGGAGCACGCCAAACATGAACAGCGAGTCCGAGGTCGCACGCAGGAAACTCCGCCCGCAGACCATGTCCCACTCGGTCACGGCACTGTTCTCATACCTCGACCGGTCGTAGATGTACTTGCTGCAGTAGATTGAGGTAGTCTCTGGCGCCGGCGTTGCCGTCCCGTTCAGGTAGTCCTCGCTGTACTCCGTGTCGTAGTACTCGCACGTGAGGTACTGCCCCGTTAGGGGGTCCTTTGGATACGCCATCGCCCAGAGGTGGTCCGGCAGGTCGTAACCGACGTTGGTCCCATTTTCAAACGGCAGCTCACACCGGAAATCCGGTTTCGCTAGCAAAAACACACCGGCGAGCTTGTGCAGCGCGCATGATATTGCCGGCAAACAGACGAGAAAGTAGATAATCTTCTGATACTTCCCAAACTCCCCCAGATGGGTGATGACGTCGTCGTAGCCCATTCTTGTATGTGTGTCAAAGGACTCGAAACACGCCCTTCTTCCCCCACACGCGACAAATCACGCGACACTCGTTAAAATATGCCTCTCTTCTAACGTCACGACGGACGCGCTGTTGCGTTGCCTTCTGCTCACACGTTTGCCTTGAATTTTCGCTTATTTCTTTAGAGACACGTCATTGTTGGACCGCGTACATAAATATGTTGACGATTGCCAAAAAAAAGAACACAGACAACACGAAAATTCACTCACTGTATCTGTGTATTTATGGGTTTTGGATATTTGTGCCAGAAACTTTGATAAGGCATTAATAACTCGGGTTATTGTGTATTTTTAGCCGAAGGAAATTATTAACTCAGCCAGACGCGAATACGATTAGGGAAAACTTCGATTTTTCACTTTCAACATACGATTTTTTTTCCTTTTTGCTGATGGTAGATACTTTTCGATGCACACCGTCGCTTTTACCACCAACCGCTCGGGCAAACTAACATTTATTGACTAACTGTGCTCGTGGTCGACCGCTTCCACGTTGAACGCGCTCGGAACACGCGTTGGCGCAATCGGCAGGCAAATGCTTTTTTCTCAAGAGCGTGAATAGCAATTTCTCTCAGCTTTTGCAGTGTGGAACGATACAACGACATAACGACACACCGATACACCGATACACACGCATACACATGTCACGGTTATGGGGAGGTTTCAGTGGGGTTGGCTCTGTTTTATGATGGTGTATGCAGAACCAAGCGTTTCAAACGTTAGAAAGTTCGAGTGGAGTTGTTTTGATGCTATTGAGTGATGGTTGAACTTTACGTCCTTTGTTTTCGAAAATTTCATGACTCAGGAGAAGTATTCTATACGCCATTTTATAGAAAGGAAAACGTGAATTCCGAGTGGAAAGAAACAAATGTTGGATGTTTCTTTAACCGAAATCATAGAACTTAGTGTAGGGCTTGAAATACCGCCTAGCTTTTAGTTTCTAGACCGTTAGTGTCACCTTCAAACAAAGAATCGAATTTGAGTTAGACAAAGGGAGAGGAAATGATAATCAAAATCATAAGAAACACGCAATGAATTACATGATAATATTTGTTCACAGAGTTACTTGCTGCAATGCCTTGACCCTTTGATAAGCCAAGCGAACTATTTGTATGGTCAATCAATTATTATGTATATGTGTTACAAAAACTAAGCTAACAAATAATTGACTAGAAAGTGAACTAAGTAGTTTGTAAGACAGGAGTAAAATATTTCGATGAAATGGTCGTTTTATTGGTGTCTCTTGATGCATTGATCAAAACATAAACCATGAACATTTTGTTTAGATTTGTATTTCTTTTACCGTAATTATTGAGGCGATTTGTGGAGTGTTTGTTCATTAAATAAAGAGTTCCAAATTTAGATCAAATCCACCTTAAAGAAAAAGCAATGAATTTTCTTTAAAACTTTATTTCTCAAAAAAAATATGCAACACATTGACAATAAATCAGTAACATAGAAAAGCACGTATCAAAACTGCCAATTGCACGTTGATGAGCACGGATTTTGCACTGTAAGCTTGTAAACCTAGTATTATATGTAAAAAGTAAGAAACTTTATTCACTTTGTACGTGTGATCATGAACAAAGCTATTTGGTACACTCTTTATTAGAAACTGAATTCAAATGCGGTTGTGGCAGTAACTCAAAAATACAAAAAAGGATACATAAAAGATAAGGGTACATACAAAGAGAGACATAAAGCAGTGCACATAATTCATACATATTTTCTTCTATTTTCAATCATCTTTATCGGCCTCAAAAAGGTGCCCAAATGGTCAATAAATAGAATATATATAAACCGACAGGAAGACCTTATTCTACAACTAATAGGATTTGATTAAAGATTCACGTGTACTGGCATCAAAAGGACGTTAGATCATCAGTCAAGCATGGGACTGTAGGGGCTATGATATGATATCTAACGCAAGTTCTGGGGCTGCGGTTTTTCCATAGAAGAATAAAAAAAAAGACAAAAAAAATTTAGCATCAAATAAAAAAAAATATTCATAATTGTAATCTAGATGAAAATTTTTAGTCAAAGCTAGGCTCTAACCAAAAGCACATCACCGAAAAAGTGAGGTTATGGTTAATATACAAAATCTAAATACTCACCTCAATAACTTGGCCTTAAATCTGTTTATCTGTAGAATGTGTTCGATAAACGGGTGCAACAACACAGCGTCACACCTATACTATATATTTCAGAAAAAAGTACGAAAAAGGGTAGTCTCATGCTGAAAAATTATGAAGCAAAAAGCCAATCCATTTAACTACAGTAGATGATGGATATAAGAATATCTTATATTAGAAAGACTTGCTTATAAAATACGCATTCAAAGACACCATGCGCCACCATGCGCCAAAAACACTATGTACCTAAAAATTCCTATAAAAAAAAAATTTTATTTGAAAGACACTGATATAAGAAACGTATTTTGACACAAAATTCTATGCATTACAAAAAAATTAAACCTATACAGTACTTTTATATAAGCTAAATATCCAAACAAACGTTTTCTGCTAACCATATTTTTCTTTTATGAGATTAACAGATGTAGAAAAAGAGTCTTTTAAAGAAATAACGTTCGTTTGAATTCGTTTGAGCTATTAATGGCAACATTTCATATTCAGTTTGAGGAGGTAATGTACGCACAGTATAAAACAAATCTTTTTAGCCATATTTTTTAAGGAGGTATTGTAAAATATAAAAAAATGGTTTGTTTGGGGGGACAGTTCCTTATAAGTTTATTACTGCCCACATAATTTTCGATATTAGTTTCAGGAAATACTTTCTTATATCAGTTTTTTTCTTATATACGTTTCTCTTATATTTGTTTTATTTAGGGGTATGGCATATGGGAAAGAACATAGTGCATTGTTCTTTGTTTCTTTGAAGCGTTTTTTTTTCTTATGGTTTTTCTTATATCCATTAAGTACTGTATAAGAAAGTATTTTTTCCAAATTTCTGTTTTATTAGTCCTCTTACTTTTACTATAAAGACGAAAATGAAACGAAATGAGTTTTGTTTTAATTAAATATTCATAGAAATAAATAATGCATATAATGTGTCTATCAAAGCTATGAGATCTTTTTTATAAAACATTTGTGGTTTTTATAAGAAATTTTCTCTCCTACATCTGTGATATTGGTATACGAAAATATCTTTCCAATATCCGCTTATTGTATATAAGAAACACGGATAAAAAAAATAAATTCCTCGGTTAGCTTTCGACTTTCTTATGTCCGTCATCTTCTGTTCAAACTTAATAATTTAAGTGGCTGCTGATGTCCTTACATAAAATGTATCCAAATTTTGCAAATTTCTAAAATGTAGGTAAACTGATTCATCGTTTTTCGATTGCAAAAAAAAAAAAATGTCAAGACAGCCAATTTTAAGTAATGGCAAGAAAAGCCTTTTAAAATGCTTTTGAAACACCTTTTAAAACGAAACGAACGTTTCCAGCCAATCTACGCTTCCAACTCATCGGCTTAAATCCAAGAAGTGAATCCCCTTAACGAGCTTACCGATTTCTTTTCACTCAAACCGGCTTCTTGTTTCCTTTCCTATGTCTATCGTTTGAGCAATAGCCCTCTCAGCAGTTACGAGCTACTCTCGGAGGAGAGGAGAACAAAGAACTTGCCGGCAATGCCGGCACCACATGTCGCCGCCGTGAAAAAAAATTAAGATGGATCTTTCATCAGACGATGATGCACACTTCCTTGTCGCTTTCGAAAATCCACTCCATATTGGTGAAGTAAATAACATTCGATTTACAATCAGCGTGTGTAGAAGCAGAAGAGAATGACGAATGAACGATGAGCCTGGATCGCATGTTCCTTCTGGTTATTGATTTAAATTGTAGAATGGTCTAGAAGAAGTGGCATGATGTGAACTCCCTTAGGTGGTCTACGAAATTCGTGCCAGTGGATGGCCACAAGATAGAAGGTCAAACCACAACAATTGAAGTTTTTCCATTCTCTGCTTTAATTTTCTGCTTCATGGTTTAAAGTTCAAAATGAGGTGACGTCATGTTCATGATTCAAAACGATTAAAAAAATGGTCTCGCTCTGTTCATTTTGAATTTAAAGATGTTAATTACCCGTCTAAAGCTACGGCTATGGAGACCGTGTACATCGCTAATTGCTGGCGTTAGTTTAAAAAATGAATGCTAATAACTATATTTTTTTTTATTGATCCGAGAACAAAAGGCAGCGCTGGAAATTATCTATATGTTGTTAACGGTTGCATGATTACACTAGTGGTGAGAATCACACTTCGATTGTTGAAGAAATAACAAGAAATTCTAAACATAACATTTTACAAAAAATAAGAAAACAATAGTATGTCTTATATAGCCGGTTAATGTAATATTTAATCATTGTTACACAAAACCTTCCATTTAAACCATAACTATTTTGTTAGGTTAGGTTAGGTTGGTGGGCTATCAGAATGTATACATTCCGTCTCACTTAGGTCCTTGTGGACCCCTTGCGTTACCCATAGGGTGGGAAAGGTTTGTGACTTTTACTGAGTTTGTCAAAGTCTTAAAAGGGACGTCCTTGGTAGCTTCATCTACTCAGAACTCAAAAAATATTGGCGCAATTAAAACAAAAGGTGTGTTAGGTTCTTGTTTAAAAGTGTTTTAATCCATTTAACTCCTTAGGGCATTTATTAATACAACAAGAAGATTATAGGCAGGATCTATTGCTTTTGGGTTTAGTGAAGGGCAATCTCAATGAAACGTTACATTTCAACAGAAACTTCTTCAGTTGAAATGCATGGTTTCGAATCTAAGGCAATTTTAGATACCAAAGATGACCAGCGTTGCATAGGAACAACATATTAGGTTGTCAAATATCTCCCTTCCACCTTTTTGTCTTTTGAATTTTCCGGCTACGGAGCTCGTATCCGAACTAATCATGCACAGCGTCGTTTTGTAGGTTATGTCAAGACCTTTCAAATGATGTATTGCCAGATACGAGCTCTGTAGCGCTTTGTACATAGCCAGAAAATTCAAAAGACAAAAAGGTGGAAGGGAGATATTTGACAACCTAATACTATATATCGTCATCCTTACGTAGCTTCAGATATAAGCAAGATGTAGGTAAAAAGTAAAATGAAAGTTCAAATGGCTCATAATAGACAATCAGAGTAAAAATTTTAACTTTTTTAATTTTCGTAATCAATTCGTTGTTACGTCGCACTATGGGGCCGGTTCATAGGCAGAAGCGGCGAGAAGTCATTTTTTTTATATATGACCAATTTCAATGAAAATATCTGTTTCCATTAACTAATAATATGTCTCACCTAATTCAGGATCTTTTTTCCTTTTAATTAGTGGTTCTATTCGGCATTCGGTACCATTCGGCATTAAAGTTGAAAGTTTAATTAAAATTGCGTTTTGCAGTAAGCTAACTGAAATAAGTTGCCTCAAATATTCTGTTGAAAATCAAGTGTCAGTAAAAAAGCTTTCCATAGGATTTGTTAATTCAGGTATGTTTTTTAAGTACCATAAGTTTTTACTCGATAATGAAGTCACATTGGACAACAAAATTAAAAAAAAAAGGCCAACATTTTTTTTCAAACCATGGTAACTTTTGATTAGGCTAAACAACAACAACAAACAAGTTTTAGATTGTTTTTCTTTGTTTAGTCATTTCTTTATTTGGACTTTAAATTTAAATAATAAATGTTTGCATAACTATTTTTTTTAATTTTGCAAATAAGTATGCAAATTTAAATAATTTTCATCATATTAAAGGTTTCAACATGCAGTTTTTCGCGTACAAAAGGCAGAAACTCTGCAAAATATATAATAACGTAAAAATAGAAGTATTGATAAAAAATCGAACATATTGAGGCATAGAAAAAAGTTTTGAGAAAATTGCATATTGGCACTAACACTAAATTCGAAAAAAAAATATTTTTTTATATTTTTAAAATGGGTATCATTGCAAAGAAGATGACACCTAGACCAAAAAGTTGTATTATAGTAACCAACTCACTCTTATTGGTAAGCAGTTACTGGCCAATAAACTGCTGATAGCAGAGTTACCTCAAATCTGAAATGATACAGTTTTTTTCACTTCGGATTTGAATTCAGCATACCAAAAACCCTACGAAAATTATATTTCGGTTTATTCAACACAAAGATTATAATTACCGCCGTTAATTAGGGATTTCTTCCCCACTGTGCGTCGTTACAAATCCTTGACTTTAAAAACCAGAAACGGGTTAGTACTCCTACTTTTTCTTTTTAACTTCGACGATTCATACTAAAATTTTTATAAATAAAAATAAACGGATACAGTTCAAGTTTTGCCATTTTTTTAATCACTACTACTTTGCTACAACGTCCCACCATTTACTTTTTCCTTAATCCTCAACTACATACAGATATCGATGATAGCGTGACAAATCAACAATTTCCAACGATTTGCAGATAAGATTTTGTTCTAAATTTTGCTACTATGTATATGCATATGTATCAATCGCGGTTAATTGCACACATCAACGAATCCGGCTTAGTTCGAAGGGTTATCGAACAAAATAAAAACAAAAGACACAAATCACCCGCGATAATGTCTGGCCCACATTTTCCCCGACATGAAATGAAAAATTAAAAATAAAACTACAATTTTTCCATTTATAGAATAAGAATAATTGCCGCAGTAGACTCTGGTGAAAAGAAAAATTACAATTATCTTCGCCGATAACGACGACCAAACAAAACCAATGACCTCTGACGTAATCACCAACCAACAAAAAAAAAAGGAAAAGAAAAAACATAAAACGCGTGATATTCCAATTTGCGCACTTAAATGTCTTTCTGAAATTGAGAAATAAATAAAAAAAGACCGTGATCAGAGGCATGGCGGTGTAGAAAGAGGAAAGACCATGCTCCCGGCAAAAAAACGCACACCTCACAGAACTAAGCCAATTACCTGTGGCCACGTCGAAAGGCCCCCTGTCATTAAAGGAAGACCTCAGAAAACACATTTTTTTTTTTCACGATTTATCATCGCTTCCAAGAAAGAGCTTCGGTCCAAAGTGCAAAACTTGCGTTGCTCCATCCCGCTCTTTGTCGAAAACTAGTTTTTAGAACACCAAAGCAGTTCACACATTCGGCGGGAGATTACGAAATGACTAACAGCTGTCCCGGCTCATAGATACAAACCGCAGACGCCACATGCGCTCTCAGCAAATGCACAACACACACGCAACTCGAAAGCTTGTCGAAACGTCATACAATTCGGCAGACGATTTACATGTCGACGACGAGAATGCCCGATAGAGAGGGTTGTTTCCTAGTTCTCACCCCAGAAACCACCTTCCCCTTGACAATGAGGACGCATGTCGCAGCTCGTTAAATGCGCTAAATTTATCGTCAGCTTTTCGCTTGAAGAGCTTGCGCGTTACATGTGGTGCGCTAGTGCTTGTCAAGGCTGTGGGCTTAGATAGGGTATCGCAAGAGATAAGGTCCCAATTGATAAAGTGGAAAACAATTTTTCATGTTTACTGTGCAATTTTTTTTTGTTCTTATTAATCTTTGATAAGGGTCGTTAACCTTGATAAGGGCGGTCTAATTTAATAACGCGGTGCTGGAAAATTAATACTTTAACTAAGTCCTAATAGATATCGGTTGACATTTTGGATTTTGATTGTCACCACTTTTGAATTTGACTATATGGTGTAGAGAGTTACTTTTTGTGTGATGCCTGTCAGTGAAAGACTAACAAAATACAAATTTGTCGATAAATCAACAATTACAATGTACAACTATAATTATTTGCTCATTCAACAAAAAAGGCAAGATCTTTTTTGTTGAATGAGTAAGAGGCAAGATTTTTTTTTTTGAAATGAGTAGTATAGATTTTGGCCAATCAAACTAAAGCGACGACTAAAGCGACGGCCTGACGCCTGAATTTTTGGAGAAGGAAGCGAAGATTATCTTGCTGGCGTTCCATAAAGTAAAGTGATTAGCCCAGCGTTATTTACTCGGTTTTGCATTTCTTTCTTTATTTTGCTTAAAATTTCTTTATACATTACTTTATATATATTTGTTTAAAACATGCAAAAGTTTGATAAAAAAAAATGGGTTTGCCTTATGTTGAATTCAAAAAATATTTATGTTTGATTAAAAAAAAATTTTTTGATTTTTGTACCAAAGAAAAACGACATGAACACCATTAATACTTAATCTAAAATACAAACAGCGTAATTAATGCAGTTGATTTGAAATCACAGCTCTATAATATTTCAGATGATCAATTAAAACGAAATAAATTATAGATTAAAAACTAAGAAAACACGCTGAATCACGCACTAAAAATCGAAAAAAAAACTGATCACTTTTTTTATGTCCAATGAAAGTGCGTGGTTAAAGCGTGTTTTTTATTTTGTTTAAACTATAATTTATTTTTTACCTTTTAATCTAATTATATTGTTCTTACAAAACCCTTTCATTTGATACCCATATCTATTTATTTATTTATTCTTTATTTCATCAAGCAGACTTATCTTTTAGACTTATAAATACTTAAATACATACTACAAATTCAGTTATAAAAGCCTAGATAGGTATAACAAAATTTTTCTTTTAAATAGATCTCTAGAGCAAAATTCAAAAAAATCTAAATCGTTACAAGCTAAGTTAGCCTCACGAATGGATCTGGATATAGGCTCATTTCGAGCATAATTAGTTCTATGAAATTTAGTTCGAAAAATAATACGATTTCGTGGGTTGGTAAGGGGAACATGAACATCTAAAAGATACAAGAGATGTGGACAATCGATTCGAGAGACAATAATATCTCGAATAAACATTAAAGAAGAGTACCTTCGGCGCAGATACAACGGACAAATGTTAAATAAAAGACATCTCGTCTTGTAGGCTGGTATTTCTATACTCCAATTCAGTTTAGCAAAAATAAATCTGGTAAATCTTCGCTGGACTCTCTCGATTCTTTCAATAGCATTGTTATAGTATGGACTCCAAATGATACAACAATATTCTAAAGACGATCGGACTAATGAAAAATACAAGGCCTTTAAGGCAAATGTATCTGAAAACTTCTTAGTATTTCGTTTCAAAAAACCTAACATTGAATTGGCTTTGGCTACAATAAAATCTATGTGAGAATTAAACTCTAATCTGTGATCAAATATAACGCCAAGATCCTTTATTTGTAAAACTTTATTAAGTTGAAAATCATGGTAGATATAAAATTATTTGAGCCATGAATTCACTTAAAGACTTCGAATTCAAAATTTCAAATTCAAACAAACATTCACATTCACCATTTAAAGTAATTTGATTTTTTTTTCTTGCAAAAAGGGCAACTTTCTGTTTTGTCTGAATATCATGGAAGTGCATAAGAAATAGCAACTCCGCCATTTTTGAAAGTCCGCCATATTGGATTCAAGACGACGTCACTTAGCTTACAATGCATTGTCACGCAAACGAAAAATGAGAACCGGGTCAAATTTAATCTTCAAGATTTTTATACACATATGACCCGACGAGTTAATAAAGAGTGTAAAAATCAAATCAGTCCATACAATTACCGCTTGTCATGATCGTAAAGAATGCGATCATTTTAGAAAATAAATTGTCCTAATTTTGTCATAAAATGATGTGAGTTATGAATTCACTTAAAGACTTTAATTTCAAATTTAAAATCACAATTTACCATATAAAGCTATTTGATTTTTCTTCTTTTTTTTTTGCAAAAAGGGCAACTTTCTGTTCTGTCAATTTTCCTTCTTTTTGAAAAATAACAGATGTTTTGCTGAATCTTGTCAAAAATGTGTGCTCGTTTGAAAGGGAAATAAATATTCTCTTTTTTAAATCAAAATGAATTGCCCATTTTACGTAGTCAAAAAATTACCTCCCAACAAATTTCCTAAATTCTTGCGAAAATACCATTTTTGATTTACATCACAAATATCAAAATCTCATTGAAATTCATGCCGATTATGGAATCCGGCGGAACGGTTCGCAACGTATCCGCATTTGCAGTGCAACGTAAATGCGGATAAGTCATACGTAGATCACTTCATCCAGAAGCCCATTGGCTTACACATCCCTAATATTCGACGCCTTCTTTGGAAAATGCGCTTTCATATTGACCGATGGCACATGCGCCATCTTGAAAAAAAGAAACTGGATTACGCACTGAATGCGTGGTGCCATTTTGCAAAAAAAAAAAAAAAAAAGGAGTACGTGTCTTCAGGTTGCCTCAATAGGTGTGGCAAAAATAAAGAGAAAGAATTTTTAGTTTTTTGTTTTGAATGCAAAATCTCCCAATGAAATGAACATATCGCTAAAAATGGAGAATTCCACCCCCGTGCCTAGCAATTAAATATTTAATTTAACTATATGTTCTCTTGAGATAAAGCTTTAAAAGTCTTGAGATGAGCTTCAATAAAACTAAGGAACTGAAGAACTGGTTGCATTGACTACAAAAATGGCGTGCGCAAGATGGCTACCAGCGTGTTGGCCTAAAACGTATGTACGTTCTTTTTTTTTTTATTGTCGACGAAAGTTTACATGAAGTTGATAAATATGATAACAAAAGTCCGAAAAAAAATTAAACAATTTTGTTGGAAAAGAAAAAAAAGAACAAAAATTAAAACTAACCCCTTTTAAAAAAGAAAGATAAACTTTGTGGAAATACATTTTCTGCAACACTTTGACAAATCCTCAAAGCTGAACCAAAAAGACTCTTTCTATTATGGCTTAGTAGTTTTTTTTAATTGTGGATAAATGTATTATTATTATTTATTAACATGTAATAAATTACATGCTAACAAAATTTCTATAAGCACAAGCTTCTGAAAAAAATGTGGCGTGGATTTTTGCGTTGTCTAATTGGGTTGGCGATCCGATCCGATCCAATCACTGTGCAACGCTTTGTGCAGCGTTGCAAAGGGGCAAATTTTTTCCTTTCGATCTGTCATAAGAAACAATTAATCGCAACTGGTCGTCGACTCCGAAAAACAATTTTAAAGTAAAAATTCTTTACGCGTTTTGGTGGTAAACTGATATATATGAGATGAGAGCGTTACGAAAAATGTGATGATGCCTTCTCTCTTTGTGTCATGGAATATTTGTTTAATATTTGTTTCGGCGGTTTTGTAGAGCAGAAAGAGATAGAGATAACTTTGCGTTGTGGTTCACAGCAGTCGTGGGAGGTACTATAGTTGAACACGTGTGCGCAGTCGCCAAAGGGTTCAGTAGATCGGTCCGATTTCCTTGAAATTTATGGAAACGTCGACTTGCTATGTGCCGCGATTGCTTTCTGAGTTGAAGTCAAACTCAGTGCATCGAAGAACAAATTAGTTAACGTTTAAGTGTCGGACATAAGAAATTGATATTGCAAATTTCATCGAAATCGGTTCAACCGTTTAAGAGTTAAAACAAATCCTATGGGTTTTCCAATCGGCTCTATTAATGTTTGGAATTTAAAAATTTCGAACAGCTTGAGCGATCTGGGTGAACTTTGGAAGGTAAACTCCTTTTCTTGCAAACATTTCTTTAAGCTACATTTCTATTCGATGCATTGAGTTTGACTACAGCTAAAGACGTTTTACTTCAGTTGTGTGGTCTAAAGCACACTCCTTTTTTTTTTAAGCGGGAATATGTGACATTCTTTCTAACGATAACCACCCGCGTATTCAATTAGAAGTCTAGACGTTTGTTTGGCTACTGTGAAGGTGGCACCAAAGGTGACAAACAGAGTGGGGCTGCGCCACTGTTGCTCATAAAATTGCCACAACCAATTTGCAGCTTTTTACGGCATTATTTTATGGCGTGCTATTAAGAATTCACCTCTGACACTTACAGAAGTTATCACGTATAACAGCAGAGCCATATAATCAATTGGTGTTACTGACGTTTGCATCACTTCGGTTGCCATTTTATCAAGTTTCTGTTCTCATGTGCGCTCTAACACTCTTTTCTCAAAAAAAAAAATCTGAAAAATCACGTTCACTCAGCACAGTCCATTGTTCTACCCACCAACAATAACCTTAAACCTCACGCCTTCAACCTTGAAGTGAAAAGCTCAACGGCCATACATGAAATTCTGTTTGCTATTTCATTACTCCCATTAAGTAAGCAAAAAATAGAATTTGTTTATTCGCAAGTCATCACTTGATTGGATTGCATCGCAACTCAACGCGAAGAGATATCACTCAGGCTTCGTATTCACATGCGTGGGCCATTAATTGAGTCGCTGATTGGGAAATCATACGATCCTAATTCGATTGAGTTCAATTTCGCAGCGCGAAAACCTCCTACTAAACCAGTCCGTGGCCATCAATGAAAATTTACTCTCTTATGTATATCAAATAATTTGTATTTCAACATTTAATTGAAGTCGGACAGAGGCTGCTTACTCCGCGCCTCTGACATATGAATGCGTTTTTAATTGAATGGCGTTTGTCTCGAGAGTGGATCCAATTGAGAATACTCGGACGATTTTTTTGCGTGTCGGATGTCAAGTGGATAGGAAAGATCTAAATTGGCTGTTGGACAGTTTTGTTATTTTTGTCTTGGAGTAGCCTAAGCGAGTTTGAAAGCGATTTTTGTCCTCACTTTTTGTAGAGAAGATAGATTGTAGATTTATTTTTTTTCATAGTATAACAATACTTACTCCTGAAAATGGAATTGTACAGCGGTTGTGATATGCAGTACAGTAATTTAAAAGACATTTGGAGAAAATTATTGAAAAACCTTCATTAGAATTTAAATGGAACACTTTCAGGCAGAATTATCAAATCTTATTGTTAAGATTTCCGCGATTGGTTGCCAGGCAACAATAGATTTGTGACTTCGCGGAATGTTTTATTTAAAGGAAAAGATATCCAAGTCACGCCAAGGAGTGATGTAGAAGAAAGCAACGACCTATTGACGAGATATCAAACTGGAGCCACAATCAGCAACACCGTATTCTTTCGAATATGTTGGAAGGCTATACTTCCATAACCGGATGTTCCGAACCAAGAAATTGTCGAGAGGCTTTAGAACCGAAGGAGAGTGACAAGTGGAAAGTGGCTATGCAAGAAGGGATGGATGCGTTGATGCGAAATGGGGCTTGGAAACTTGTTAGCATGCCTAATGTTAGGAAAGTGAGCGATAACAAGTGGCTAACCTATATAAGGGCAACAGAATCGATAGATACAAAGCACAAGTGAGCCAATACTGATATCCAACTTTCTCTTCTCATGCTCTTGATTTTTTTTGACAGCGTTTTTTATATTATTATTATTATTATCATTTATTAATATGTAATTTAAATTACAGGGTTAACAGGTACAGGTTACAGGGCCACGGCGTCTTTTTTTTCCCACTTCTTTTTTTAAAAAGATATAAATTATTAGGAAAATCATATGGAAAGGTAGATCTAGCGGAGTATCTGAGAAAACAACAAATTGATTAGGATAAAAAAAATATTTTTTGGCCCGATCGATGGCAAAAGGTTTTTTTTTTTTACAGTGACGGATCAGAAGTGGACAGTTTTATTTTGGTTGAATCGAAATTCACAGCTCTATTCACACGCTTAATAGTAGCCATTCAACAATTTGACTTGATTTTTCATGACATTGATTTGTGGTTCTTTTTCAGTGTGTGCATTTTTTCTTTGGTTCCTTAGGACACAAAAAAAAAAGATTTTCGTGATCTAAAGTTCTAATGCCAAATCGAAATCTAGATTAATTTCATGGACTGTGAATTTAAATTACAATAAGATTAATGAAAGCAAAAGCTACGTGGTCTTATTTAAACTCTTGAAATATCTCACATTTTTCTTTTCTTCGAATTATTTTAACATACAAAACCTAGAAGCTTACGTTTCTTATGTTCGTTCGATTGGGCAATTTGTTTTTTTCTTCTAGCATAACTTTTATTTTTGGCAGATTTCGAATAGAACAAATTTGTTGTGCGAAAAACCCTGAAGTTAAGACAATTTCTGTTAAACTCTCATAATACAGCAAAACTTGCTAATCGGCACGCGCTATAATCGGATCACCTCCTAATCGGATTCACTTTTCTTCAGTCCCAATGGTGGTCCAGTTTGACAGGCTTTACTGTATATAAATATTAATTTCTTTGCCCATTTAAGCATTAGGTGAAACATTAACAAATCAAAGGGAAGTAAAAATTGTCCTTTGAGTCCTATAAAAACTCCGATTGATATTTTCACATTCATGATGCGAGGCGAAAAGACCAAATAAAGAACATGAGCATAAAGATTCGCCAACAAATATGCAACGAAACTACACACAGAATTCCAAGTTTTCCTGTGTTATTTAATTCTTTTGACATTTTACATTTACATTAGACTTACATTTCTAATATCGTTGCTTTTCTTTTATGTTCATACGACGCAGATAATAACAAGACTTAGTTATAAGTTCAAAAGACTTGATTGTAAGTTCGAAATACTTTCTGTATGTAGCAATTTGTTATTATGCGCTTACATACACAGTTCAATTCAAAGTCTCAATATAATATTCGAAATTGTTTTTCAATGATTACTCCTTCGGTGGGCTTGTCAGTGTAATCTTTACTATGTAATATTTCATTTAAAAATGTCTTTGTCATAGAGCCAAAAATTTCATTTATTTATTTTATTATCTTATTTATCTTTTATCTGTGCAAATTGAGCTCTGTCTGTAGCTCTTGAAACTTTTTTTTTTTTGTTTTGAAGCAATTTTTTGATTGAATTACAAAGCAGGAATTTCATCACACACAGTATTGTTCGCAGTTTAAATTGGACACATTTGTAAGCTTTGAATTATCTTTCTCTCGTTTTTCACTTTGTTAACAATAATTTTTTTAGAATAGAAAATGAAATCACATACAAAGGCAAGTGGTAGTTACTTTTCTTTGATTTTTGTGATAAAAGTTATTCCTACGTTTACCCTGCGGACAACAGTCTTATTCAGCAGTATTAACTTATGAATTCAAGACAAAACTTCCACAACCATTCCAATTCTCTTTTTAACAATTCCTGATTAGAGCGTCGGCGCCACGTCCATATACGACAGAAAAAAACTAATCCTCTCCCAACAATTTACAATGCCAATAAATTTTGTTTTTCCAATTCTAAACACATCCCATCCAATTGGCAACGCGTACCAACTGACACTTCTCACTTTGTTCCTCTGTCGAATTTCACTTGTTTTCTTGTTTTTATTTTGCATGCACTTGAGTTGAAAAGTTGCCTCTTGCAATTCGTCCAATGACACGGCATTTGTCGATTAAACAATTCGTTTTCTAAAAAAACGCAAGAATATCTTAAAATTAACCGGAGTGGAATAATTTACAGTATAAAAATGTACTTCCGCACCGGCAGCAAACTCACAAGTCAGACAAAAATCTTTGCCATCCGTCAATTTCAATTTTTCATTCATAATTTCAACATTTCACCAGGTAACCTCTTTCGTACGTTCTCCACCAGCAGCATTCGCAATCAGGATGTCAAACCGAAGACAGCAATTCTCATGTTGAACATGGGTGGTCCTGAGACGACGGATAAAGTCCACGAGTACCTCCATCGGATCATGACCGACAGGGATATGATTCAGTTGCCGGTACAGAGTCGTCTTGGGCCGTGGATTGCTCAGCGAAGGACGCCGGAAGTTCAGAAAAAATACAAGGAGATCGGTGGTGGATCGCCCATCCTGAAGTGGACGAATCTGCAGGGTGAACTGATGTGCAAGGAGCTGGACAAAATCTCTCCAGACACTGCACCACACAAGCACTACGTTGGCTTCCGGTATGTCGATCCGCTGACTGAAGACACTTTGACAAAAATCGAAGAGTAAGTCGTGTTCGCGGAGAGAAATGGTTTTGTGTTTTCACTTTTGCCTTTTTAGAGATAAACCCGAGAGGGTGGTTCTGTTCTCCCAGTATCCCCAGTACAGCTGCGCTACTTCGGGCTCCAGCTTTAATTCGATTTTCTCTCACTACCGGGACAGGTGAGTGTGGCTCTTTACCGAGGCGAGCGAGAGAGTTTGATGTGTTTCCCCCCGATTAGAACCTTTCCCAGCAACATGAAGTTGAGCATTATCGACCGATGGGGCACAAACCCACTGCTGGTGAAGACTTTCGCCGACCGGATCCGCGAGGAACTCTCAAAATTCGTTGAGACCAAACGGAACGACGTGGTGATCCTCTTCACCGCACACTCGCTGCCGCTCAAAGCAGTCAATCGAGGCGATCCGTATCCATCCGAGATCGGCGCCACTGTTCACATGGTCATGGATGAGTTGGGAGCTAAAAATCCTTACTCGTTGGCGTGGCAGTCGAAGGTGGGACCGTTGCCGTGGCTGGCACCAGCCACTGATGATGCCATTAAGGTAAGGATTAGTGAATTTAGTCTGGAGAAGGTGAATTGAGTCGTGAGTGTTTTATTTTTTTGTAGGGATATGTAAAGCAAGGTCGGAAGAATTTCATCCTGGTGCCAATCGCATTTGTTAATGAACACATAGAGACGCTGCACGAGCTGGACATTGAGTATTGTGACGAACTTGCAAAGGAGGTGAGTCAAAGAGGATTGACGAGATTGATTTAGTCATTGGTGGGGGAATGCAATTGATCATTAAGTGACTGGGACAGTGTACAATTGATTGTGCAGATGCTTGACTTATGGCCTTTGAAATATCACAGGTTTTTCCTTGCATACTTCGGACATATACTCTTAAGTTTTGAGAAAGCCATGCGTCTAATGGCTTGAAAATCTGGCAGCTCTTGATGCAGGAAGGGCCAGCCACCCGTTCGTACTAGCGTTTCCCATCATCCTGAGCTGCAGAAGATAAATCGATTTGAACATACAGGCAGTTGATACAAGGACAAAACTAAACTAAAAAATTGACAGCTTCAATTGACCTCGGAAATTCTTAAGAGCTTTTGGTGAAGATGGGATTTCTCTTCGTTTGAAATTAATTCTGTCTTAAACCATATCGGATTTGACACAATTAATAATGAACCACTGTATAACCACATCTCTCCTCCCTATCATTCCCCAAGCTGCGCGAATTGACCAGAATTATACCTGCATCACCTACCATCAGAAGATCTTAGACCTATTATCATTTTACCGCATTCGTCGAAAATCTCTGCCAAACTAACCAAACATGTCCTTCAATTTGGTTTTTCTGTGTTAGCTGTCGTTTCTGTGTTAAGCCTTAGAAGTCGTGATGGTCGTGATATTTATGCCACGTAACCAAACTATCGAAGTATAGCCCTTTCCGTTTCGAGAATTAGTTGTTCAACATTGACCTCGCCGCGCACCGTCGTATTTCCCACCCTATCTCGACGAGTAACTCTCACAACAGCACGAAGAAATCTCATCTCGGCAGCTTGTATTTGCGATCTTATTCTCTCGGTCTTTACCCAAATTTCATGACCATAGGTGGAGAGGTGGAACAAATACCGAGGAAAACAGCGATAACTTGGTCTTCACACCAATCTCCGTATTGCTCCTCCCATCAATCGTCAAAAAGACCACAAAATACTTCATCACCTGTTTCAATGGCACTCCACTAACGTGCAGATTGAACAGTCGTTCTGGAAATAACAAACTTGGTTGAATGGCGGTTAATGTGGGCAAATTTTTCCACATTGACCATCATCTTGGAGTCGGCCAGAAACTGTCTATCTAGCACACGCTGCAGTTTCGTCTAGGAGGATGTGAGGAAAACTAAGCCATTTCAGATTTTCCTTCGCACCTTCACGGATTGCGTTGATATTCACGACCGATCGAGCGCTCCTTTGACGGGTTGAGGCTTGGCATCAACCTGGATTAATTAATAATTTAATTAAATAAGAATTTATTTTCCTAGAATAGCGGTGATCTGAAAACAAATTCTTGATTAATTTAATCCAATTTAATTTAAATTTTTATTTTTTTAATATTTTTAATTTTTATTTTTTCTATTGTTGGAATTTTTGTTTTGGCTCCCGTTGTTGGTGTGCACAAGTATTTGTTGTTGTTTTAGGGACAATGCTTGTGGGTGAAAAATTACGACGAAGCGGCTAACGTAGCCGCAGAAATCCCCCCTTCCATATAATGACGTTGAGAACAGCCTCAGAAACTGTTCCCCATTTGGAGCCAGGCCTAAATGGTGGCAGTGTGCGGACGTCTGGTGGCCGGTTTGTCCCGGTCGGGCTCAGCTCGAAAAAACTACGAACAACCCGGCAGTGGCCTCGTGAGCCACTACATGGCTGGGGGGGGAGACACGCCATGTGCTTATCAGTGCATGCAGGGATCAAATGGCAAACGACAAATCCCCGAATTTTTCGAAAGTATTTCATGATTTGTGATTCATTCAACTGAGTTCATTTGGCGGCTTGGGCTTCGGCATTGGAATCTCTCATTCTTTTTGAAGTCTTGACTGAAGCAATCTTTACAACCAATATATTGATTGCAAATCAATTGAGCAGCATCTTCCAGGCTAAACTGTTAGCCATTTAAGAAGCTCTAAGCTGCCTTAAAATCTTCTTTGACGTCGCAAAGATTAATGTCAACGTAGAGAGTCCGCAGCGCTTAAGCATAGGATGATCAATATTAAGAGGGTTAGCAAATGCTACAGGGCATTGCAGCAGCTCTGCATCCGGTTACTTTATGGTGGATTCCGGGTCATCAGGACATAAAGGTCAATGACATTGTAGATGCGCCACCAAACCGTCCAAAATTGTGAAATTATTTCAGTGAATTCGACCCCGAGCTCTTCACAGAGGCGTTCATTAGGTTGAACCAGGGGCACATTCTCTCGCATCTTAAAAATAGTTTTGCCAGATTATTGCCTACGTAAGACGAAACAAATCTTGAAGCCTCCAGCGCTAAATGGAGATTGCTGATATTCTCACATGAGCTTAATCTCATCAGACACTCGCAGGAACTGCAGAAATTCTTCGGCTAACGAAATGCTGGAACACAAAACTAGAGTGAAGACGCTGAGCAGCCACTTCCTCAACTTTGTTGAGTGAAGCAGGTAGCCTCGAAGCAGTCTTTACCAAAGGTAACTGGTTGTTTTAATTTCAGGCGACTTTAAGATGGTGTAATCACTATGGAGCTACACAGATCTATGTGAGTCGCGACCAGTCTGCATCACATAACATAACGTGCTGCTGACCTATGTAGTTCTTGTGATAAATCAGAATAGCAAAAAAAAAAACAATTTAAAATACTTCGCCATAACAACTTGACCATCACACATTGTTTATATCGATCGATATTGGAAAACCATTTTCATCTCCTAGCGACGTCTCATAGAGGACCAATGCCTATCGATTTTTGGATTTTCAAGAGCTCTACAACTGAGAGGAGGTCACATTTTAATAAAATAGAAGGATAGTTAGTGTCCGAAAGATACCCGATGTTGGGGATAGCAAAAACAGCCATTTAACACTTTAGTTTAAGAAATTCTAGCAGAATCGTGGTCAGCTTTAATTCTCTCGTGGTCTATTGTGTCCTCAAACTTTCTTAAATACAACTTAATTTTCTTTTTCATTTTAGGTTGGTGTAGAGGAGATGCGTCGTGCGGCTACCCCCAACGATCATCCGCTTTTTATCAACGCCCTCAGCAGCATCGTCGCCAATCACCTAAAGGACTGTCAAGTAAATCCAAAGTTCTTTATGCAGTGCCCCATGTGCGTTAATCCACGCTGCAGAGAGAGCAAGAAATGGTACCAGCGCATTTGTTCCTAAGCAACGAACGATTTAACCTTTTTTTCCACTCACAATAGAATAGAACAATTTTTTGAACACAATTGGTGATTTATTTTGCAATAAATGGTTGTCTATTAAAACACACACACACTTTTCTTCATTACTGTACTCTTGTTTCAGTCTCCCACTATGTCCCCCAACCATCTGTTTTAAAGTGCAATTCAACAAACAGCTGTGTCCCCAATCGGAGCGTGCACGTGGACTTCGCGATAGCGTTTTCTCTGTTTGCCCACCGGGGTTCATCTGCATCAACCCATCTTCCTTGCACACACATTCACTGTGCTGAGTGTGACCCAACAGCTCCAGCAGTTTCTCTCCATCTGTCAGATAAGTTAGGGGGGTTGCCTGCACGCCATGAATCTCCTGGTCTAGTAAATAACCCATTTTTTGTTTTTTATTTATTTCTAATTTACTTGATTATAAAACTAAAATTAATCACTTGTGCCGGTGGCTAGCATTTCGAATGAATTAATAGAGTTTCTCCGCGCATCGATATTCAATTCAATTCGATTGACCGTGGTGTGGTGCATTACGTAAATCATCGAAAGTTCGTGAAATTAGACTCGGATTTATTTGGAAAAACTAGAAAAAGAAAAAAAGAAATTCTATTCTCTGCAAGTGGAAATAATAGTTAAAGTTTCATTTATCACGACAACCTGCAGGTAAGTGGACAGCAATGACTCAGCAAGTGAAGTCAAGAAAGTGTGTTTTGTGGTCGTGGTTTAGTTTATTGGAATTTAATTAGCTGATAGCCGAAAGTGTGAATGTTGAATAACAAATTTATGGCAATTTGGCTGAGACAGTGTCATGAATCGAGTGGCGTTTGATTGATTGCTGTGACCATCGGTTGGCGAGCTGTGGACGAGTGTATTCGGTGTCAATTTCTTGGAAACACTTCCTTGTTCTTTTTATCGAGTTTACTTAGCCCAGTTTCGTTTAGCCGGCAAGTGTTTTGGTTATCTTATTTAAATATTCAACTCCGACTGAGTGTCGTAAAAATTACGTTTAGGTTTTTTGTGTGCAAGTCATAAAATCTCGAAAAACGTTTATCTTCTAATTTTAAGTACACAAAAAGACCGTGAATGAGCATAAGGTTGGCGGTAATCCAAGCATTATGCAAGAAAAAAGTTATTCTGGAGCAGTTGCGGTGTGTGATTTTATGTTCTCCCTAATTTCTTCAGACGATTTGAAGGTTATAGCTACGTCTCTGTGTTTATTGGGAGACTGACTGTGGTTATTAACCAATCATTACGACCATTGTCGGCCGGTGGCTTTAGAAAGTTAATTCAAATCTGTTGAAAGTGTTTTTCAATCCTTTTATTTCAACAGACTTTGACTCACTGAAGATCTTGTGATAAAAATTGTCTTCGTCATGCTAATTCCCTTTTTAATTTTTTTCCGTGGAGTCTCTCCTTTGCTTCTCAGTCACGTAGTACTAAAGTAGTTACCGCCTAACTTCTCATCAATTCAATATAACAATATTTAGTAGCAGTTCAGTAAAAACCATTCAGGTGGTAATTCTTTAATTCGGAATTCTTAAATTTGGAAAATTCTTTTATTGAGAATGACCTTTCCCCTAAGCACTCCAGAAAAAAAAAAAAAAAACGTTTCGAATTACCGAGCTTTCACTCTATTTCCATCTATCTGTGCAGGTCAACTTTTTATTATCCATCCAACTAAACAAAAGACTTCAACCACATTTAGTGATCTACCGTCTAATCAACCACGTCAAAGTCCGTCTTCGTGGCTCATTCCGTCATTCTTCTTGTTCATGTCGCCCCTTAAAGCCAAAAATGTGCTCGTTTGCATTTAATGATCGGTCATTTGTCATTCTTCTTTGACGGTAGTCTATTCCGCAAATTTGGACTTTGTTCTGTACTTGAAGAAAGAGGCGACGAACTTTCCCTTGAGTTGTTCACGTTCAGTCGGGATCGACAGGTAGTTTTTGTCCATCATTATTGTTAAGTCTGGATCTATGTTGTTTTATATATTTCATGTTTATTAACTTACATTGATAAAAAAAATTTATCTGGTGAAACATTTGCAAATTTCAATTAAATTAATTTCCAAGCAGAGTCAAAAGAAAAACGTGCAAAACAGTGTTTTATCTTTTTCTATTTAAATTAATTGAATTCTCTTTACTTTTCTAATTAATTTGTTTTTGAATTACACAAATGGTGCTAATAGGTTTTTGTACACATACATTTCTCTTGGTTTCACGAATTATTTTTAGGGTTTGATCGAATAAAATGCCTCGTGGTAATGATGAATGGTTAAAATTTTGATAGCCTTTAACAAACACTCCTTCACATGAATCATGGTTCAAGATATTCTTACACCATGCAGATGAATATGCGGTTCTTTTAAATCACCAATTCAATTTCAACGTAAGTTATACGAGTCATCAAGGTTAGTTGAGTGTAATGAATCTCAACAACCTGCGAAACATGAGGTGGTTTGTGTTCCACTTTGTTTAGGTTTGTGGTGAGCATGCATTCAATCAAGTCTTTCATTTCTACATTTGTTTTTAGTTATTATGAAATGTTATCAAAGGCTTGCGAACTAATAAGATATGTGTGAATGCATATCATATTAAGGTTGCGGTTAATTTAGGTTAATGCACTATGAGAATTAGTCCAATAAGTTATGCAACACCTCAAGTAAAGCAATTTCACACGCCCCACTTTCAGCGAATGGCTGACAATTCTCCTAGAGTGATTCTGTCATGAAAAAGCTGTAGAGTTTTGTTACTAAGAAACGGCAACGAGTAATAAATCCCTTCCACATGTGTTTGAACTTAAAACGCACACAACTCAGTGGCTGTGTGAAGAGCTAGGCCCAGGCCGCCCACGTGCTGCCACATAAGTGATATTTACAATGCCTTGTAGGCATTTTATGATAATACAAGCCAATTGGTACCATGGCTCAATACTTCAGACAGTCGATCAAGGTTTAGGTTCGACCCTACCCAACACAAAAACAATTTTCAAACTCCACGTTTAACGAGCGTTCTACCACCCTTTGAAATTATTTTTGTCTTAAATAGTTTTCGCAACTCGTCGGCAATATGAACCAGCGATAAAATAGGTCCGACTTTGCATCAAATTTACAAAAACGAATCCTTTATTGATAAAGCAAAAGCAAGCAATTAGGATTCTACGCAAATCGCAGAACTCCTAGCTTTAATCTATTCGAGAGAGTCAAAAATGTATTTGTGAAAGGTATTATTATAACTTATATTTATAAATGTGTTCTTTTGATCATACCAGTAATCATAAAATGGTCCTCCATGAAATTTTGCCAATTGAATGCATAGTTTTAGCTTACATCTTGTTATTTACTCGCACACTGAATTTGTTTCTCATTAAAAAAAAGTTTTTCTGTGAAAATAATGTGAAGTACAACAAAACATAGTGGAAGGCTTGGCTCTGACACTTCACGTGTTGTTATGAAAAATATTATTAGTGTTATTAAAGTACCAACCAGTTGGCTATCAAAGTTTCCATTACATTTTTCTGACTAGAAGTTGAAGGGAAAGATCATATAAAAATAGCAAATTGGTGTTTTAACTTTTCAACATGACCTAATCGAAGGACATTATTTGTATAGAATTAAATCACAGTGGCTAAAAAAAAAAGTATTTTCACACCGTTTTTCCATGATTTCGTGGTTATCTAAGAAGTTTTATATGGAAAGAAAAAGCAGGAAAAAGCCTGTCTTAGAAAATAAAAATGTCTCGAGTTATTCTAGGAAAACATTTGATTTACACAACATTTTTCTTCTTCTTTTATAAGATAAACGGATATAAGAAAAAACTTTTTCTAATAAACAATACAAAAATTTGCAAACCGAATGAAAAAAAACTATCAAAACCAACTGCCAACTGTTTAAACTATGAATGGCAAAATTTGATATTAAGTTTGAGGAGATAATGTACGCACAGTATAAGACAAATCTTTCCAGCCATGTTGAGGAGGTATTGTCCAGTATAAAATAACATGGTTTGTTTAGAGGACAGTTTCTTATAAGCGTATCATTGGTCATCGGATAGCCCCATACGTGAAAACCATAATCGGGAAGTATAATATCAATGTGGTTTCAGACCAGGCAAATCAACAATTGATCAGATCTTCACCCTGAAGCAGGCGATGGAAAAATTTCTTGAATTTAACATTTCAACTTACCACCTGTTTATAGACTTTAAAGCCGCCTACGATAGCATAGCCAGGGTAGAACTATATAAATCCATGAGAGAATTCGGCATCCCAAACAAGTTAACAGGACTATGCAGGCTGACCATGACTAATATTTCCAGACAAGTTAAGGTAGCCGGACTGCGGTCCAAACCCGTCAAGATCTTCAATGGACTCCGACAAAGGGATAGGCTGGCCTGCCTCCTCTTCAACATGGCGTTTGAGAAAGCAATCCGGAACTCTGAGACATCAAGAAGAGGGACAATCGTCACCAAGTCTACTCAATTACTGGTTTACGCAGATGACATAGACATCTTCGGACGAAGTGAACAAGCTGTACAAAACTCCTTCATCCAGATCGAGCAGGCGGCAAAAAACCTGGGGCTGCACGTAAGTGAAGGAGAGACAAAGTACATGGTGGCATCGTCTGCGAGAAATGTTAGAAGAACAGTCAAGGTAGTGGAGCACGAATTTGAAATCGTGCAATCCTTCAGCTACCTAGGGTCATTAATAGCCGCGAATAATAACATGGAAGAAGAAATACGTGGGCGGTTACTTAAAGCCAACAGAACCTACTACAGTCTTACAAGGCTTTTCAAATCCAAGAACCTTACCATGAATTCAAAACTGCTGCTATACAAGACATTTGTATTACCAGTACTCACATATGGATCTGAGACTTGGGTGCTTAGCCAAAGACACTCTGACCTCTTAGCCGCGTCCGAGAGGAAAGTTTTACGGAGAATTGTTGGCTCCATACGTGAGAAGTGACAATTGCGGAGACGGTACAACCATGAGTTGTATGAAATCTACCTCGAAGCAGATGTTATAATGAAAATAAAGCTCGGTAGACTCCGGTGGGCTGGGCACCTAGCTCGTATGAGCGAAGAGCACCCTGCTCGGAAAGTCCTTTGCGGTACAATTAATGGTACAAGACAGCGACGCAGACCGTGATTACGCTGGAAGGATGGCGTAGACCAGGACGCCCGAAGTCTTGGGGTGCCCAACTTGATGGTGTCGAATAGCGATCGGGATAGATGGAAGTGCATGCTGCAGGAGGACTGGACCGGACATCGGTTGTTGCGCCGATGATGGTGATGATGATGATGATGATGTTTTGTTAAAGATGTACAGGTGTAAAGGTGAATAAACTCTGCTGGACTCCAAGACGTCGAATAGGCGATCGGAGATCGACGGATGAATAGGCGATCCAAAACAGTTGGTTGCTAATTTGCTGCATGTGTGCATTTATGTGGGTCTATATAGTTAGGTGGTGGAGTGGATACGAGATAAAAAATAAAGTTGAATGAATTTTACACAGCCAAGACTGCTTTATCAAAACTTAGCATATTCACATCCTGATTTCTCATTACAATAACCTTATTTCTGAAATATTTGTCTTCCTTTAATACCAAGATCTCTGCAGAGCCCTGACCTTCTTCAAGATCTTATCAGCATTCAAAGTTGCTATTACAAAGTGCCAATTTGTCTAAAGTGGCCCTTCAAAAATCTGTAATTACATTTCCTTTTTATCTCTACTTGAAAAAGTCTGAAGCATAATTTGTACAAATATAATTTTGCTAAACAGTGAAGTGGTCACGTTTCTTGAATTCAAGAAGTCGTCTGTCAATTATTCAATCTTCACCTGATAACGCTGTAACCATTCATAGACAGCCAGCACAAGCTCTTGAAGATATCTTGGCAGATACCACCAATAGTTATTATCTGATATCTGATTGAAAATTTCGTTGACAAATTTCACGAAACGTTGACTTGATGCACGTAAATGAAAAAATATGATAAGTCAGCTATAAGAGTCTGTACCTCTTTAGGTTCGCTGTCCATTTAACTTCAAGTAACCAATTCATGTGCACAGTTGATTTGCGTTTGCTCAGCAAGATTCCAGTTGACGGAAAACGATTTTATTTGAGGCAAGCAACTTGACACCTTTTGCAGACTTTTAGAAGAATATAATTTCAGTGAATTCGTGAATTCGGTGTAAGAGTGTAAAAGAAGCTGTTCCAAATATTCGAGAGTTTGACGGGACAAACTGTGGTCTGTGATAAAATTCTTAAGTGAGTAATGTAAGCTAGGTCCTTATTATTTCATTGCTATAATTGCTTGAATTGTTAAAAATATAAACGAATGATTTGCTTATAAACAAGCCTCTCCATAGCAACCTGTCTGCTTAAATTGTTCAGTGGTGTGTAAGTAACAGGAATTTTATGTAAAAGGCTTTCAATTGAGTTTAATTGTGATACGAAATAAAAGAAACACTATCAAAGTGTTTCTTGTGATTCACGTGTTTGTTATTTTGTTGGTAAAGTTGAAGTCTTTCCCATTTCATTTTTTAATATTGAAAAAAAAAATTAAATTTAAATGCTTAAACTTTAAAATAACACTGGAATTGTGTTGCATTGTTTCTATTGTCCTGCTGCATACTTAAACTTACTAACACTGTTGTCGTTGTCAATTTTGCCAGTACATCGTGGTGGGATTCGCTAATCTAGCTGGATCTAGTTTATTTTAAGAACAAAAATCATTATCATCGGCAAGTAAGCCCCCTACTCGCTTCGCTCGCCAACCCCTGCTACGCTCGCTCCGTTGTTTTTTCTCTCTGTCTATTATAAAATCAGGGTCCCTATCTCAATGAGAGATAGAGACCCTAAGTATTCTTTAAAAAAGAAAATGTTGTGACATCGGAATAATTTTTTAACTAATTGCATAGGCTGGTGAAGATTTGCTCGTTGCCTAAAGTTATGCAACTTTGCAGTAAACAACTACGCAATTAGTAAAAAAAATTATTACAGCGTCACAAAATTTTCTTTTTCAAAGAATACTTAAGGTCCCTATCTCTCATTGACGTCGTCATTTAAGTCATATGTGGTTTCATGGTTCCGATGGAACACAACAACTTGTTCAATTTTGGCCATTTTGATTGAATAGAATCAATCGCTTCATCAAAAACTCGCTTCCAATCCTACCAGACATCTTTCTTGATGTCAATCCTAGTTTTTTCCACCGTTTGTGAAGTTTTACATTTCTTCGTCCGTAATCTTTTTTATGCTGTACGTACATATGTGATCCACTTTTCATCGCACGTAATTATTTGCTCCAGATTCAGGTTTCGATTTCCTTCCGTTTTGGCACTGAAACGTGTATGGCAATTCGGTAAAATAAGTTATTCACTTTTAATTTGTGTAATAATTCGCTGTTTGGTTGCATCGAGCTTCTTCGTGTATCGAGCTTCTTCAAATGCTTTGGTGATAAATGCTTAGTTCGCTGTCAACGTCCACGCTGTGTATTTGCCGGTCTTGCTCGTTTTTTTTTTCATAATTTCATCGACTTTTTTAGTGGTTGGTCGACCAGAGTGAGGCCCATTTTTAACATCAAATTATCAGATCGAAAACGAGCAAACCAATTCAGAGCTGTTTTTATACTTACAACACAGATAATTAATATTATCTGTGCTTATAGCATTATTTCTGTCAACTACACACATTTTTCCAGCAGCTGCCACCCTTTCTTACCTTTTTCAAAAATAGAAAAACAAAACATTGCGATGTGTCAAAATTATAACGCGCACAACACAGTGGAGGCGCGAAATGTTAGGCTCTAATGATGAAGATGAAAATATGACGATAATGATCGGAATTTTCATTCATTTTTACGTACCTGTAAAACTTTTCATGATCTTAATAATGTCTTCTAATAAAATGAAGCTTAGGATGTCACCGTCCACACAAGTTATTGTATTATCAGATGCAATCAATACTAATACAGATATTTAATATTTAGAGTAAAGATTGCGAGCTGACAGAATCACTAAACACTTTTTTACCATTCTAACCTGCATTCACTTAATCCGAAAACCTTTTCAAAGTCCCTGAACATCACAGAAGGCAAAGTAAAGAAGAATTTGTTATTTTTAACTGATAAATGAATTGTTCACTGTGCGCTAGCTTATTAGGGAGGTTGATTAGATGATCAACATAAATTTGCAACCGAAATTTTTTGCAATTGAAATTTTTACAATTGCTTAGGTTCGTGCATCTTAAAAAATAAAACCTATGAAATGTCTTATCAGTGAAACTTCTGCCAAATCACTCTAACCTGCTCTGAACTGTTTTTCAAGATTTTTCACATACCCCACCTCCAGCTGGCAGTATAGTTCAATGTCTCCAAGTGAGTTTCATCATAAACAAAATGAATACGAACTTCAGCTGGAACAAACCTTCTGAGATTCAGTAAGGCAAGACTTATCTCCCTGTTTGCCTTACATTATACGAATGATCTTTGGAATGTAAGCATCAAGTTATCTGACCGGCTTATCAGACATTATTTGCAATTCTTAATCTTTGCCGAAATCGTCATTCATCATTCGTGTTTTGTGATTGTAATAGGATTCCGTTGTACTTTAATCACCAGAAGCTTCGTTCGGCACAACCGCGTCATCATCAGTTTTTTATCATCATTTTCATTTGAAGTTCATTGCAATGCTCTTTTTATTCCTACCTCTGGTCACAATACCACAGGTTATCACTTTTCATAATTTCAAAATAAACTGCTTCCTCAACATTCTCACAAATCGCGTTATTTCATGTTTGCCACAGAAAATATGAAAATATGTATACAGCCCGCGCTGAGCCTACGATCTGATTATTTGAAAATTGATTCTGCTTGGCAAACAGTTTTTAATGAATAAACATTGATGTCACACAACACAATGGGCAAAGGGAATGTGCTGATATTTCTAAAAATCAATCCATCAGTGGCAAGCAATCGTTGTGGTTAATTAAGAAGGTTCTTCAGTCTTCTCAGCAGCGCCAGCACTCTACAATCGACATCGACATCGTCGGGTGCGCTTGTTCGGTTTTAATTCATTTTGTAAAACGTCGCAGATCACACGCCTTCAATTGATCGGGCAAATACGTCAGAGTATCGCCATGCATCCAGTTACGTTTCTAATGTATTGTATTTTAGCGGTAATAATTATCGTACAATTGTCGATTTTTTACACGTACGCCTTTATATATTGCCTTACAATTTCGTGTCACGAACGTGTATCGTCGAACTTGAGAAGATTCAAAGTCTGGTTTTTGTTTCATTTTTGTGGAGAAACGAGAGCCGTCAACTGAAGTGCATGTGATCGGATGAATTTGTGAATTAAATTTTCTAAAAAAGTTGACGGACGAATTAAATCACAGGAAATCACCGGGTTGGTATTTCAATTTCAATCTAATCTTAATTGTGTGCTGTGAAATTTTGAACCCATAAGGTTAAGCATTCGTTTTAATATCCAATAGATGATCGTTATCAAATTTATTTGCAATTAAGTGATAAAATATTCCGGTGGGGCAAGCTGTCGAACTAGAAAATTGAATTAGTTCTCAGTAGTGAGTGCCGTTTGTGGGTATAACCACTCCCGGGAGTCTGTTTTTGGGCTTGCACTTGAATTAGTGTTCATTGATAACGAATCGGACGCGTGAATGAGTGAATTAATCTTTATTAATTTTTATTATTGCATAACAACGATTAGTGAATGTGTAGCATTAGTTGATAAATTTTGTTTTAAGTGTTTGTTGTCGTTTTGATTATAAAACGATTATGCATTTTTACACTCCTCACAGAAAATTATGTGACAATTTTTTTTTATTTGAAACAACACATTTGAATATATTGATCCTGATTTAAAACTTATTTCCGAAGGACTTTACTTCTCTTTACTTTACGTCCACTCCTCAAAAAAATCTCAATCTTTTTTTCAACAATGTAAGAAATGATGATCTACTGAAAAAATAATTATTTTGTGAGGAAATTTTTATTTTTCAAGTTATAAGCGACTAAAGTTAGTTTTCATTTTTTCATCATTTTGTCCGATTTTCTAGACACATTTTTACGACTTAAAAACAATGTAGTCCGCGGTAACTTTGTCATTCTTTGAACTTCTCCTGCTATAGCCAGGAGATTCCGAGTCGAATACTTTATTAGCTAGCGGTCCGCTTTCAATTGCTTTATTGTGATCAACATTGTGATCAACTGGCTGTCTACAGGTTTTTACTGTCTGTTTTTCTACAGGCTTTTAGTATTTGTCTTTTCTATCACGCTTTCAATATGCAAGCTAATTCGTTTCATTTAGATCTTAAAAGGAGAATGCACAATTTTGAGGCCACCGATTTTGCCATATCACACAACACATTCCATGAGCCGCTTCGAAAATTCATGTTTTTTTTTTTGGCATAGAAAGCGCTTGTGAAAACTTTGGGGGCATTTTTCTCGAATAGGTCAAAAACGGTGACCCCAAGGT
The DNA here is from genome assembly GCA_905187475.1 of Syritta pipiens. Lineage (NCBI taxonomy): Eukaryota > Metazoa > Arthropoda > Insecta > Diptera > Syrphidae > Syritta > Syritta pipiens. The sequence goes on along the minus strand of LR994572.1, from coordinate 10,094,923 downwards.
CGTGATCATTGGATCAACGTGTCATAATCCTCTAAAAAAAGACCTAATATGCAAAGTAAAAATTCCTGCTTAAAAGAAATGAAAATAAAAACTTCAATTCAATTTCATCAAAAGACTCAATCGCTTTTGATTGAAACGAGAATGTTGTGCCACACAATATTAAAAGGGAAAGGTAGCGAACCTCATCTGTTAAGCTTAGAAAATTTAGAAATGTATGATTAAAAGGTTAAGGCTAAGAAATGCAAAGAATGATAAGTGTTAATGCGTAAATGTTTAAAAGCCATTTATATTTGACTGGAGATCACAGCAAAGTTCATCGTCATCATCTTGACCCCGTGTTTGACTAACGGGATCGCGCGGATAACGCACGCAGAAGAGATCTCCAGGCAACCCGATTCTCCGTCGCTGACTCTAACTCATCAGAAATTATGCCCATACGTAACCAGAGATTTTGGACTTGGTCCAGCCATCTCATCCTGGATCTGCCGAGCGGTCGCCTTCCTGGCGGCGTCGCATTCAAGGCATCGAAAGTCATGATGGGGACATTCTTGCCACATGACCAAACCATCGAAGTATAACCCTTTCCATCTGAAGAAGCAACTGCTCAACATCGAGCTCTCCACGCACCGTCGTGTTCTCACCTTATCTCGGCAAGTAACACCCACAATGGCACAAGAAATCGCATCTCGGCAACTTGTGCTTATTCTTTCGGTCATTACACAAATTTCATGACCATAGATGAGAGTTAGAACAAATACCGAGTTAAAGACCGATAACTTGACCTTGACACCTAAGCTCGGCCTTCTTGATTACAGATTTTCCAAGCTGTTTCAAAATTGACACAGCTTGAGCAATCCTACCGGAAAGCTCAGTATTGCTCCTCCCGGAAAAAAAACCCCGAGATACTTGAACTTCTCCACCTGTTTCAATGGGAGTGCAGAGTGCTACTAATGTCGCTAATGTGCAGAGTACCGTGAATAGGCGTTCTGGGAATAAACATATTCTAAGATTTGTCCACATTAACCTTCATACCAGCAAAGTTTAAGCACGACAAAAACGTACAGAGAGAATCCTACCTTTTACAACTTTCTTCGTTTTTTTTTGTTTTATTTTTTTTTAAAAACAATAAGGAACTGTTATTTCGAATTTAAATTAATTAGGTTTTTATAAATTTTGAACGAAAAGTACGATTTTTAAACAATACACATTATTTAAAAAAAAAAGAGTTTAGAGTTAGAGAGCCAACATATGTGACCTATGTTATCAGATGAATGCAGAGACTGATCTGTGGAAGTCAATAAGTCAAAGTATGGCAAGCCCACGTAAAAGTGAACTTTTTGATAAGCATTCATCATTAGAAAACATTTCAGTAGACATAAGATATTTAGTAATGGAGCGTGTGTACAATACTCTGTTGTTAAAAAAGCTATTCTTGTAACAAAAAGTGCATTCTGGTTATTAGAAACAAGCTTGTGCTTATACGAAAAAAACAACATACAATTTTTAGCCTTAAATATAGCTCTTTTACATATATACCTATGTATTTATTTATTTATTTGCTTATTTATTTATTTATTTATTTATTTATTTATGTATTTGTTTATATATTTATTTATTTGTTTGTTTGTTTATATATTTATTTGCATCTATAAATTTATGTACCTGTTTAGCTATCGATTTGTTAATTTATAAACTACCTAGCTCTATCTTATATATTATATTTCTTATATTCTTTTTTTTTTTGCTCTTCTTTATATATTGAGGTTTTTCTTTCGTTTTCCTCAATTAACTTTTTTAAAGCTCTATTATTTTTGTCAGTTACAAAAAAAAAATGTTTCTCAGTAGAAAAAATGTTTCTCTAGTAATTACAAATCATATCTCTCTCTGTACTTCTTTATGTAAATTGTGAGACAACTAATGTAGCCTTTTTAACGAAATAAAAATAAATTAAATTAAAACAAAATAGCTTTAAATGCTAACTATTTGTAGTTTTTTTTAAATATTAAATAAAACAATTGACTCATAGTACTTTGGTCCGAAGAGAGACAACCGTTCGAGAAAAAACTAACAAAAAAAGCTGCGTACATAAAACTTTAGAATCAACAGGCTAATTCCCCAGATTTGTATTGATTTCTTGTCAGTTTGCCGGCAAAACTACGTACGACTTATCACAAAACAATCTCTGACGTTCATAGACAAATTGGAGCCCTCAGTTGGTCATGGACAAGCTTCAATTTACCCAAGACCACAGAAAACCTCAGTGAAAAGTCATAAAGTCATTTTATTCTCTTTTCTCTCTTCAAGCTTTTAACGCACCAACACCTAGTAATGAAACTTTTTCTGTTACTCGTTTCAGATCTACTAATCCGCAAGTCTCGAGACTATACACACAAATTAATGCTGTCAATACAACTGAACCTAATCTTTCAATCGTAAAACTCTCAACCACAGCACACCACAACAACACCCACTATGATAATCGACGAGGAGAGTAACTCTGGAATCGGATACAATGGAACAGTCTACAAAACACCTCGGAATCGGTCGCATCTACCTGAAGCCGAGTACATAATAAGGTGATTAGTTTTTCTTTGTTTTTGATAAAAATCATTTCACAATCGAGATTAACGATATTCTTTTAATTTTGATAGAAGTTAACAGCTGTGGAGTTTAGATTAAGTCTAATCGCATTGATAGTTTTGGTACGAATCTTGATTTTGTGATCTAGATAGAAAGTGATAGAAATTTCATAATTGGTGTGCTACACGTTGACGCTTTCATTGTAATTTTAATGACCCTTTTCGGATAAACTTGCAGTGCTTGTGAAAGGGACATGAGGTGCTTTGGCATCAAGTTTCCCACCAAAAAAATCTGTAGATCTCATCAAATATTTAAGCGTATTGATTTTGATTGCGTAACCAGTATAAAATTACAATTAAATTCATTAAAATCTGTGAAGTGAGCTGTAACCATTGTGTGTCAGACACAAATCATAATAATGGTGATTTGTTGTACTCTAAAAACAAGTTGCGCAGCTTTAGCCTTCATCTGTGCAGACGTTTTTCAAGTAACTTTAGATCTTTATACATTGGAAATTGTGTGCATTTTTAAATAATTCTCGACATTTTTTGTAATACAAAACCGCTGATTTATTAGAAAAGTTATCTCCGTTCTCGATTTTCTAATCGGAATTTTGTGGAATTTTCATTACGATTCTCATCATGCATGCTTGTTAGACGTTAAGGTCTACTCTAGTAATGGATACTCAATGCAGGCATTGTCTCACTAGAATGTTTTCACGTAAATGTGGTTATTTGGATGATACAAAGAAATTTTTATACAGACATTCGCTTTAATGGTGACAATGTTTGAGAAAACTGTGTATAAATTTCACGTGAAGTCATGGAGTCCAGGTGCTCGAAACAGCGTGAATACAATTAGTGTAATGTAAGCTGAAATTTGTTTTCAAATAGCTTAAAACAAAAAAATGTTTTGACTTCTTAATCCTTTTTGTTAGTCTCTTTTGTTATAATAAGGATCTTGTTTGTTTTACTTTATTTTACAATCAAAATTGTTTGTTGAATTTATTGTGCCTTTACGAATTTTTACCACAATTCTCACCATCAATTGCTTCTTATTTTAATTATGAGTGTTTTCATTTCTACTGTTAAAATATTAATGACATTTTTATTACAAATTTATTGGATCTTATGTTCTATACAAATATGCACATGTTAATAGCTTCCGTCGCATTTGTAAAAGTTCTCACATTATAGACTCAAAATTATTTTTTTCATTAAGAGTTTTAAAAGCAAGGAATGCAGTGAAAAAGAATTTCATACCCGGGTATGTATGATATGTGCAAAGCCTTGTACTCTAGTCGCATTGGCAAGTGAGTTAATAAGATCTGACCTGAATTAAGTGAAATTAAGAACTTAGTAACGCGATTTTTTTTTTTATATAAATGGCAGCGCTAATTTACACGATCTAAACGAGTTAAAACTTATTTACCCTCCACTTCCAAAGATTCTGCCTAACGCACAGTGGTTCCACTGTAGGTCATAAGTCAAAAAATTTATGCCAACCGTTTGTACTAAAAACCACTAGAATATATTGGAAATATACCACGGTTAATGAAAATGAGAAAAAAAATTGTTTCTAGACAGAAATATTTTTTTTAGCCTGTAAAGTGGCTTCATTTGACATTGCAACGTCCAGATTTAGCTGTTAAGCAACTGAACTTAAGTTTTACACTTTTGCCTCGTATTTCAATCGTTTTCAATAACAAAAACAAAAATAGTTCAACAGAATTGGTCGTACAATTTAATAAAAAGTCTGCGAGTGTAAAATCAGCTGTTTAAGTGAAGACAAAGTCGAAAGCGCTACTTCTGATGAACCTGTCGTGACAACGGATCCCCTGTCGGATGACCTGGCAACCCTTGATCGCAAATGAACCAAACAAAGTATCCATCTCACTCGTCTCTTTCCCCTTGATTTCATTTGACATCGTTTTTTTTTTGCAATTTCTGTCTGTGAATACGTAAGAGCTGCCAATTGGTTCCTGTTTAAGATTATTCATTGCAACCACAAATTTGTTTGCAAGTTTTAGGCTGATTTTAATGCAAATATCTATGAAAAATGTTTCTATTGTAATTGCAATAACCATTTCTCCCACTATAACTATTCGAGACAACAAATTTAGCCTATTTATATTAATTAAAAAATTAATTTCATACTTTCAAAAAGTAACGTACAACAAGGAATGGCGGTGAAATCAATCAACAAAAAGGAGCTACTCGGAAGCATATAACAATGTGCGTGAATCTGCTCAGGAGCCCAAATAAGTGTGCGTGTAAAATGTAGGTGTGGGGTTTACCAGCCTGGAAAGCTGGGTATCTTGTATAGGTGATTTCTGCCCTTGATGCTTTCGTATGGCAAACACTTGCTTTGATCAGCATACCCGTTTTAACGGTAATTTAAACGAAAGAAGAGTTGATTCGTAGGAGTTGGCTTAAACTTGACTTGGACATAGACTTGGCCCGACAGAACATCCAGAATCGCGCTTACTTTCAACAATTGTACTTTGCGGCCCTTAAGTTTGGCAGATAGGACCTACTTTTAACTGACTCACACAAATTGCACAAATTGATTAACTTCATAGCACAAACAACTTAAGGAACGCTATGCAATAATTTACATTCGCATTTGAAATGCATTGCTTTTTATTCAAGTAGTTGTCGTTTAATGGTGTTAATCTCTATTTTTCAGGAAAGGTTATGTAAATATAAAAAATTATGACTACCAATTAATTTTAAGATTTAAAAAAAAGGAGGAGTGAATCAATTTTTGCACTGAGCGGCTTAATTGTCGATTCAAAATATTGTTAAGTAGTCTCAACAAACTTAAGTAAATACTTACATCGTATGGGCCAAATACAAGTTTCTCTTTAAAAATGTAATAAAATGAATAAAATTAATTTTTTTTCCATATATTAATACTTTATTAGTAAGAGCAAACAATTCCATTATTGATGGAATGCCTTCGGTGTAGCACATTCTGTCACTCCAATTTTCTAAGACTTTTTGATGATTTCAAGACAAAGCACACAGATTGCTTCGATGATATTGGTCTTAAGTGCTTGAATCGTTTCCGATTTGTTGGCATAACATTCATAGTTTTCCACAAATATAAATTCAAAGGGTTGTAAATCGCAACTCCGAGGTGGCAAGTTGACATAGCGGAGGAGCGGATAATATAATTTCTTAAAAAAAAAAAACCCTCTGTTAGGGCTGTGCAGCACTCGCTTTGTAAAGAAGTTTTCAATTTCAGGCGACTGATTACATTCCGCGGAGATTTGATACTGACTTTCTGTCAAGATATTGCGCATGAAACATCAAAATAACCTACAAATTTAAAAAGAAAATACTAGATCTGTGGCTACGAACATTGCAAATACTAATTGAAAACTTTTTCATGACCGAAATTCTGCAGGAGAATTTTTCGACACTTGACTTGAAAATTAGTTTTCTGTTTCCCCGGCCGGACTCGATTCTGGGTGTATGCTCGCTCAGTAGTGCAGCGCATTAACTAAAAAATTCATTATATCCGATTCTACTTTCTATTAAACCTTTCAAATCTAGTCTTGTTCGTTTACAACATGAATTTCATCTGCTGATCATCATTAGTGGCGTACATCCCACGAAGGGCCAGAGCCTAGCTTTTCGCGCCTCCACTGTGTTGTGCGCGTTATAATTTTGACACATGTCAGGGGAACCTACAGTTTATTGCCGGTTCCGAACGGCGAATTGCGAAAGCTTTCCGTGACAGAAGTACTCCGGGAGGATTGTCAGTCATTCGCTGGAAGTGGGGCCGTGAAAATTGTTTGTGGTGTTTTTTCCCCAAACTGATAACTCAAAGTCTTGGCGCAATTGCTGTGCAAGTGTCTTAAGTTCATTCTTAAACAAAATTTCAGCCCATTTGATTCTGCATCAGACTTCTCTTTGTGTTTTAAGAAGGGATTCGAAATCTTTTACATCATTTCTGGTGAAGTGCAAACAAATATTTTTCCTGCAGCTTAATCTAGGTGCGGTTAATTTATTCAAGTGTCGTTGTATTTAAGGTCTCGTCCATAGATTATTACACCCCGAATTAATCTCTTGTGAATATTTTTAATAAAACCTTACCGTTTTCACTTTTTATAAAACATTTGCGTCGGTATTGTAACTTAATATATGAATACCTTACTCCCACAATTAAATCCGGTTTTAGAGCAAGCAAATTAATTCAATCTTTAGTCTTAAAAGGTTGAAGATATTTCTTAAAGCCATCCATTCTAATGGGTTGCAGTTGGTTGGGCAGTTTGAAGTCTGCACTCTGCGCTTTATTTATCCTATTAGTTAAATTTTTTCTTTGTCGTATGTGGAACTTTTTTTCAAAGACTTCACTTTCATATTAATAAGTAGTTAATATTTTTGCATTCTTGCGCATGAAGATTCCGCTTAGTTGGGACACATCAGCCAACATTTTTTGTCTTATTTAAGCCGCTGTCCCGAATCCCCGAAAGAGCAGAATAAACATCTTTTTTTAATGTTTTGGACATTTGTCTTTGGTTCCCTGATGAATGTTTTCATAATTCTGTGGGTTAATAAAATCAGCAAAAGCATTTAATGCTGAAAATAGGCTGTCTTCACTGTCATCTAACTTGAAGTACCGTCGCAGTTCTCGTAAATGTTGCTTTGCCTGTTGAAAAACGTGGCCGACATGGCCGGAAGTAAAACAATTCGACAATTGAAGGGTTTATTTTCTAAGGATATTATAATCAAAAAATTTGATATCTCTTTTTTAAAAAGTAATTTTGTTACTTTTTGGCACCTATACAAGATACCCAGCTTTCCAGGCTGGAAAATCCGTCGCCGCCGTGCAATGAATAATCTTAAACAGGAACAAATTGGCAGCACACACGTATTCACAGACAGGAACGATAAAAAGTGCATAAAAAATGCTGTCAGATGAAATCAAGGGGAAAGAGACGAGCAAAAAATGTGAACTCTCCGCAAATAATTTCCGCTCTGTTACATTGTCTGTATTTTTTTTTTCCTGCGTGAATCGAAATATTCTACAAAAACATTTATTCTATTGATCATCTATGTAGATTCATCGGGTATGAATACTTTTCGTTGCAACTGTCCCCCTAAGCGAAATATCCGCTCGTGTTTTGATATCACATATATAATAATCATAATCGCCAGCAGATTCCGACATGGATAAGACAAGATCGCACTTGTTTCAGTCGTCTCTGTACTTCATGCGTCGGCTGACTTTATTTATACCTTCCACATTCTTGCAACAAAGTAGAGTAATTAAATATTTATTCAGAAATTTAGATGCATTTCATTATTCTATGACTGTGATATGCACTTCAAACACCTGAGCGTGCTTCAAACATTAAACAACTAATTGTTTATTAATCTTATCAGGCTTTATGGCTCATGATGAATAGTTATTTTATTGTAAAAAAGTATGTTTCCTTTTTTTAGCTTTACGGTCTCTGTCTGGCGGTGCTATTTTATTTATAACACCTTTAAAATTTTATGAAACCTCAGCAACGTGATCCACAACCACGTATTTAGATGAGGATCGTATCTTAAAGTTGAACATTGAATGTAGAAATGACGTATGCTTTATGATTTAGATAAGTAGCTGGCTGTGGAGTGGAGTGATGTTTCTTTGTACCGAAATCATATCAACATTACCTTTAAATGGAGAAGAGTTAAAATGATCTTTTAGTGGGATGATGTTCTAACGTGATTACCATGGTCAGACTCTACTTGATTGGGTTTGTAGATTATTTCTGTTCTTCGATGACATCTCTTGGTCGTATTTAGCGTGTCCAGGCAACACGCGTGAAGTCTTATCTAACCGAACCGGCGTTTCGTTGCTGAGTCAAAACAAATTCGATCGTGTGCAGAGATACCATGGCATGGGGTGACATGACGTTGTTTCAGGTTGGGTCCTATAAATAATCTAGCTACTTAATATCTGACATTTTCCACAATGAGGTTTAAGATTAAGTTTATGAGCTGCAAAATACGCTTGTGCTCATACAATTGAGCCATACAAACAAGATCACGATTTTTGTGTAAAAAGTTTTTACTAAGCAACCACGATTTCAAAAGGCGCAAATTGTCCTCTGGGCCTATAAAGAATATTTGTGTCAAAGAAGAGACTACAAACAAAATTGACTCACTGGATCTACCCTTCTGATCTTACCATAAGGAATAGTAGGTTGGTGGACGATTGATCGACTCTTATACACTTGCAAAGATTACAGCCCAGATTCTTATTCTAATCATGAGGGCTTTCAAAACAAAAACACCCTCATCACCTAATTTGATCCTAAATCTTCTGCCAATCTATTTGCTCTTAAAGTGTCATCTTTAAGTTGGCCCTTAGAGTAAAAAAGGCCAATTCAGGCTAAAACCACTTGGGCATGGTCAAATTCAAGATGTTTTATATACATGCATAAATTGGGCGGCGTAACAGCCCGTTAAGGGCCAGGGGCTAGCTTTTTTCGCGAGCCTTCACTGTGTTGTGAGCGTTATAATTTGTGACACATGTGGAGGGGACCTACTGTTTAATGCCAGTTCCGAATGGCGAATTCCGAAAGCTTTCCATGACAGAGGTTACTCCAGAAGGATTGTCAGTCGTTCGCTAGAGGAGGGCCATGAAAATTGTTTGTTGTGCTCTTTTCCCGGGCTGGACTCAAACCCGAGAACTCTTTCTTAACTGTCCGACGCACTAAAATTCTAGATATTGGCAATCTAAATATTGCTTACCTTAAGACCACGACCCTATTCGACCATAATTTTTCCACGATTATCTCAGCAAAGAACGGATTAAACGATTGGAGTACTAATACTAGACCAACCGCATTGATGTCTACACAGATTGCTCGAAACAAGCTGAGGGTGTAGGCGAAAGAGTATTTAACACGACACATAGCCTGCATAAAAGCTAAAAACTTCCGAACATTTTCAGTAGCTCCCTAGCAGGAACTCGGTTGCGTTATTGTGGGTTACGGGACATCAGGGCATAGACAATAGTGAAGTAGCGAATACGCAAGCAAGTGAGGGTCAAATCATATCCCACTCAAATTGTCCGGCAGTTAAACGCGGCAGTCCCAATTAAACACTATTTTAGGGAATTTGACGACACACTCTTCATAGAAACTAGTTTAAGATGGAACCAGGGCACATCCTTTTCACATCTACAACCTACGCGGTAGGTCACTCAGGGTCAAATGCAGCTTGCTGGTTGGTATTCTCACAAAATACTGCTAAGTGGGCCATCACGCTTTAAGGACACTTGCAGAAACTCTAGGGAACTTTGCGAAACACTGAAACACGTGCTTTGTACCTGCCTAAAACTAGGCAAAACAAGTCTTAGTTTTCTGGCTAGCCACTATCAATTCGTTGAGTGAAGCAGCTAACCTCAAAGTAACTCTACTCATCAATTATGCGAATTCTTTTATCTTAACAATGGGTAACAGGCTTCACCATATAACATAGTTTCAGTTTTAGTGGGGCCACTTCTCCAATTTTATGAAGTTAGGTCATAACAGCATGTGTCCAAAATCTTCGTTTTGAGATAAATGCCTTTTAAAGTTAGAAATTTCTCCAAATCCAGTTAAGTGTGGTTAGGAATGAATATCTTTGGAATCAGTTTACTTAGAGGTATGCTGTTACGACCAAACGAAAATAGATTTTTCAGAAGTTCTGCATACTTAACTCACTTTCGAAAAAACTTGACTTATGCTGTTATGACCAGACTCTATAAATTTATTACCTCAAGCAAGCCAAAAACTTGATCTAACTTATAAGCTAACAGAAAAACGTAGGGCAGGGGAAACAACGGAGATGAGCTTTAAGAGTAGCGTGATTCATACCAAAATTAAAGTTAGGAGCGAAATTAGACTTACGCAGCAGGAGGGAGATGGGTTCGTTTGAATCGTAGGAGGTATGATGGGAAGGGAGTTAGAAAAGTCGAGGAGTTTGTGTTGATAGTAATATGAAAGGAGTTCAGAATGATTGAGCAGTCGATGACGCCATCAACAAAACGAAGAATGACGAGGTCAACGATCTTTCTGCGATCTTCAAGAGTTGTTAAGCTATGGTGTTTGAGGCGGTCGCGGTAGGGGCGGAGTATTGGAGGGTTGGTCCAGAAGAGACTTCGAAGGGCGAAGCGGAGGAAGTGGTGCTGGATATTTTCCATCCAAAATGGGTGATATGGTGTGGACACCAAACTTGAGAGGCATATTCAAAAATTGAACTCACGAAGGCGGTGTAAAGTGACCTGGTGACGTATTTATCAGGAAACTCGTTAGACTACCGTGTGACAATACTGAAGGCTGAGTATGCCTTCTGAATTATTGTGAACCACGATTACTATGTTTGAATGAATCTTTTATTCGAATTTTTCAAATTTAAAATTTGGCTGTTTTTCGTTTTTCTAAATGAACTTCAATTCATCCGAAGCACTTTCCAGAAATTGAGGTTCAGTTCTTTCGTTCAAGTTATAGTCTTTTAAACATCTTCGGGCTCTATGCTTTATTGTATGCTACTTGTTCTTAGCCGCATTGATCGTCCCATTGATCTTTCGCCACATATTCACAAGATGATTCTGCTTTCTGTAATTCGCTAATATTTACCGATGAAAGTAAATTTAATATCTTAGGTTCGTGCGAAGATGCAATGAGAAGTTGCAAGCTAAGAATAGTAAAACATGAACAAGGTTATGTAATGGTATAGGGTGCTCTGGTAGCATCAGGGGTTGGACATTATTTGTTCATCGATGAGAAAATTGATTGGTTTGGTAATCTGAATATCCTCAAGACTAATCTTCCCAAAAAAGTTTGCAAGATCGTCTTGAAAGAGTCATTTATGCACCAACCTGATAATAAGTCTAACCAAACTGCGTTTTTAATGAGCGAGTGGTTGTTTTATAATGCACGAAGCCAACTCAAAACCCCACCAATATTAAATTTTTCACCGTTTTTGGGAAAGTTTGATTCGAAATATCAGAAAGCTTACAATAAAATCAGAAAATGTCATAAAAACGGTCTGCAAAAGAGCCAAAAGCACTCCAAGTATTACAAATTTTGGTGAACTCGATTCTATTTCAGTTGTCCATTATTAAGAAATCACAAGAGTTCTTCACAAAATTTTAATTTCCTTTATGCTGCGCAAAATTATGCATTTCTACTGCTTACTTACTTTTGTGTTGACTTTGTTTTTGCTGCACAGTTTTTGCAGTTATAGTCCGAACGGATTAATTTTTTTTTGCTTCGAATAGCTATAAATTTTAATAAAACTGCATTTCAGGTTTTTTTTTGTGACATTGATCTAGTAACATCTAAAACACTCCAAAGGTAACACTTTGAATACACCTCTATCGCTAAAGCCTTTTGGAGATCTAGTAACGTAATGATCACGAGTCAAAAATCGAATCTATCAAAGTATTCGAAATGAAAATCTCAAACATGGTTTCAGGCAAAGTAAAATGTTTCAAAATTTGCCAGAAGGTAAAAGAAGCAAATTAGGTACCGCAGACTTTCGAGTTCAATCCACAAATAAACTTTGCACCACATTCACTGAAACAATATCACCAGACACTTAATTCAACCTTCTCCTATTTTTTTTCCAGACCTGTAGAGAGCAGACCAACGGAAAACAGCTCACTACTTCATCAAAATATGCGTGAGAAACTATGGAAATACCGAGACATGATAAAGAATCGAAGTTTAATTGTTGATCTACTGGCGATATGCTTTGGTATCGGAACATGGGTTGGAATCAATGGAACATTTCTCCAGCTGCCGCTCCTCGTAGAGACAGCACCCGAATATTGGAGTCTTCCGTCATACCTGGCTGTGATGGTACAAATTGGCAATCTTGGACCGCTCGTCTACACACTCCTGCAGAAATTTTTATCTGACAAACTGAATGAATCCATGGTGATATACTTCCTCCTGGGCGTGGGAACAATTTCATCGATCCTAACAGCTTTCCTGTACGACAAGACAGCCATAATAGCCGGACAGGAACACAGTGTGGTGCTGTTCGCGCTGACGTTCTGTACAGCGCTGACAGCGTGCACCAGCTCAGTTCTCTTCATGCCGTATATGGGAAGATTCAAGGAGATCTATCTGATTACGTATCTCTTTGGTGAGGGTCTGAGTGGGCTGCTGCCAAGTGTGGTGGCTTTGATTCAAGGCGTTGGTGGCGACACGGAGTGCATTCTAAATGCGACAGAGTCGGGGAATGTCTACGAGAAGTACACTCCGCCGCCACGGTTCGGCACAACAGAATTTTTCATATTCGTCTTCTCAATGATGTTGTGCAGTTGCATTGGATTTACCCTTCTGGATCGACTGAAACTCGCCAAGAAGCAGTATGCAGCCGTAACAGTCCTCGGCGGAAATACTTATGTCTACGAAAAGTCCGACTCGAAGGATAAGAATCAAAGCGCAGTCGAAGAGCTCGCACAAATCTCACCAACACAGTACAAATTCATGTTGTTCCTCATCGGGGTGGTGTCGTTCTTTGCCAACGGCATGTTCAACAGTATTCAATCGTATTCCACGTTGCCATATGGAAGCCAGTCCTATCACCTGACCGCGACACTCAGTGCGATAGCCAATCCAGTAGCGTGTTTCCTAGCAGTCTTCTTGCCCCACACAAGTCTCAAATCGATACTGTCACTGAGTAGTATTGGCGCAGTGTTTACAGTATACGTTTTTGTGACGGCCGTCATGAGTCCCAATCCACCTCTCATGGGGCACACAGCAGGAGGAGTGATAGTGGTAAGACCTCAGAAAATCCTTTTCACATCCCGACCCTTCACTGACTTCTGTTTCTTCTTTCAGATTATTCTGTGGACCCTTCTCATCGGAATAGTTAGCTACGTGAAGCTCTGCATAACCTCTGTAATGCGTGCACAAGGTGGAAAGTCATTAGTTTGGACTGGAGCTCTCACGCAAGCCGGCTCAGCCATAGGATCAGTGCTTATATTTGTGTTAATCAATTACACAAGTAGTTTTACAGCATACGAAGAATCGTGTGGCTAACGTTCGTTCAATAACGAACTTTTGAAAACAGAATAAACTGCATGTTTGTGATATTTTTTTTTTCTAACCGAAATCATTGTACAATAATTATAAAGAGAAATATTGACTAGAAGTTTAAGTTTAACGTAAACAAAACAGATGCAAGTCTCAAGTGGTTTTCATCAGAATTAGTTGTAAACTTTTTATTGCTTAATTTTCTTGTGAGTTATAAATGAAAGATATATTATATAAAGAAATGTTGTACTTACAAGTAAGACTTAAAACCACTTGTGAAAGACAGTTTCTTTGCTAATTGATTTAGAAATTATTCAATTTTAATTGTCAAGAGAAAAATTTGTTTGTTTGCAATGATTAGTGCTTAACAAAGAATGACCAATCATAGATGCAATCAATTTTACAGAATTTTGCAACTTCAATTGAATAAAAGATTTGTATCCCTTCGTTATTGTTAATGATGGTTGCAATCAATTTTACATATTGTTAAACTGAATAAAAGAATTCTATTTCTTCAAAATTGTTGACAGTTCTTATATTTATGTAAAGCACCAAAGTTTCGTTTTGTGTCGATCCAATTTGCTTCGTTTCAAGGGTGCGTTGTTTAAAAATGACTTAGGGTTCGGAGCTTCGTCATTCTTTTTTTAGTTTGCGCCATTCAAAAAATTACAATGCATGGCAATTATCGAACTGAAGATATGTGGGAATCGTTAATTCGTCGTTTGTCGTCGTTTTCCTGGTCCTAATTAACGAAACAAGCTTTCGAGGCTTTGGTGTGTTTCTGTAAAGTTGTATTACGTAAAAATTGGAATTGAAAAATGCTTGGAATTGAAAAATCCTTTGCCTATCTTTGGATAGGTGATTTATTAGATTTCAATTTTTAGGTTAAGTTTTTATACAAGACATGACAATTTTGTTGCGTAGAAATCACACACCGTAATTTCTCTTGTCTTGTCTCGTTCTTTGCTGGGCTCTCTTGAGACTTCTTTACAATCATCTGCAAGTGAGGTTGCGTATAAATCATGAAGCACATAGTTCAGAAATTGATTTATTCTACAAAGAAGGAAACCGAGAAACGTAATGAAATAACGTACATTGCATTACGTCACATTGGGTGGCGTAACAGCCCGTTGAGAACCAGATCCTAGCTTTTTCGCGCCTCCACTGTATTGTGCGCGTTATAATTTGTGACACATGTGAAGGGGACCTACTGTTTAATGCCAGTTCCGAACGGCGAACTGCGAAAGCTTTTCATGGCAGAAGTACTCCAGGAGGATCGTCAGTCGTTCGCTGAAGGTGGGGTCGTGAATAATGTACATTGGCCTCTGCAAAAAATTACTTAGTAAGTGGTCAAATCAAATTTGTTGCTGGGCGTTAATCTTTATTATTTCATTATCTCATCATCGGCGCAACAACCGGTGTCCAGTCCGGTCCTCCTGCAGCAAGCACCTCCACCTATTCCAATGGCTGCCGGAGTTGGGCGTCCTGGTCTATGCCATCGTTTTAGCGCAAGCGCGGTCTGCGTCGCTGTCTTGTACCATGAATTGTATCGCAAAGAATATTCTGAGCATGGTCCTCTTCGCTCACACGAGCTGGGTGCCAAGCTCATCGGAGTTTACCGAGGTTTATTTTCATTATATCTGCTTCTAGGTAGATTTCATGAAACTCATGAAACTTAGGGAATTGTCCTTCTTTACGTATCTGCAAACTATTGTCCGTAATATTCTCTCGAACGCGTGTTAGAGGTCAGAGTACCTTTGGCTAAGCACCTACGTCTCGGTGCCAAAAGTTATGACTATACTGCTTAGACACTTAAATGCAAGATTTTTCAAAAAGCAAAGTTAATCGATTTGTGTTTTTTTCCAGTGTTCCTCCTTATGTCCTTTAAATGACTTTACTGCATATCACAACTACTAAACAATTATAGTAGCTGTGTAGTAAGGTTCTATGAAACCATAACTCTGTGTAAGCTAAATCTATCAATCGAAAGGTGGTAGTAATTCTTTGCACCTAAGTTGAAAACACTGGAAGTAGAACTCAAATTGCGGGGGTACGAAACTGGAGGTGCGTAGCACAAGACCATGATAGTTGCCGAGGCAAGCTGGCCGACAAAGAAGGGGAAGCTCTAACACACTTATTTGTCTGGGTCTTAAATGAGCAGATCTAAACCCAATTTCTGTTGGAACTTAAAATTTATTTCCAGCAAAATCTCTATTAATTTGGATTAGGACCTTGCTTCTACTTCCTAAACACTTTAAGTCCTACAACAAGTAGCACTCTTCCCACCCTCATCACTACCGCCTCCGATAAAATTAAGAAGAGAAAGCACTTTCATCGAAGATTATTTAAAAAGTAGTCCGCATTAACTACTCACGAAATTTTCAATGAAATGAATAACCTGTAATCAGAAAAAAATTCTTTTGGAGCACATTTTTAAATTCGGTGAAATTCAAAATTTTAAAAATGGATAGGAAACCTATTCCTTTCAGTAAGTAGACCAGAGAGAGATCTCACACCGATAACCTTCTTTTTTCTCTCTTTCAGTCCCAACTGAATCACTCAAGACCCAGCGGGTCGAAGTCTACATAAACGATCTGCAAACGCGACTTCATCAACTTCGTAACAAACATGACACAATCTTCGTCGAGTGCTGTGATATCCTTAAAAAGATTCAAGAGGTCTCCAAGCAAACCATCACGAAGCAGCAAGAAATCGGAAAAATCATTAACGAATTCGAAGAGCTCGGCCTAAAAACCTCCGCCAAGGATACAATCCTCAAGAAGGCCCTCGTACAAAAAGTCGGTGATGTTCGTCGACTTCGGGAGAAATTCGAGACAATCTTTCAAGAGAATCTCAACGAGCTCATTGTACGCGCAAAATGTTCTCTAGAAAATGTCGATAGAATTAATATTGAACGTGGTGGTGAGAGTAGCGCAAAGCCCCATTCTTCAACAATAAAACAACCACCAGCACCACCACCACTACCTCCACCACCAATAGCAAACGATGATGAGCGAGATTCTGAGCTGCTGTCGGCATTTGATTCATTTTATAGTCTGTCCAATGGGCCAGCCCAAGATATTCCAGAATCCCTTTGCTTGGAGGAGGATGAAATTCAAGGATTATAATAATTTCTCGATAATCTATGTCTCGATTTCCGGTTCCACTGAAAACCTAACAACGCCCACACATTTCGATTCGACAAACGACCGCTTTAAATGCCCACACTTCCCCTCGAAAATAAAACGTAAACAAAGCATCAGCTGATTGACATTTACTCTGAACGTGTCATATGGTGGGGAATAATACTCAGCACATAATCACAAGTGAAAAAAAAAAAACAAAAAAAAATGCCAGAAAGCATCACAGCAAAATGACGAAAAAAAAAGAAATAAGAAGAGAAAAATTTAAAGAAACTGAAAATGAAAGAGACACAATAAATGGAAGAGAGCGAGAATGATAGACTGTGATAATTATTACGTGCGTAAGAAGCAAAGAAATATATTTTAGATATCACTGCAGACAGTGGGTGTATACGAAAGCACATTTTAGGAAATTTCTGTTTAGATTGTAATTTTGCAATGGAAATAAAAAAAGGTCTGACTTAAAAAGGCTGGCTATGTGTTTCATTCCATGTGTGATATTCTAACCTATTCTTTTTAAAGGTTATTTAGAAGCTTCTAAGACAAATAAAGACAGGAGATGTGACATACCATTTAAAAATATACTTGGACGTACAATTAATAAGCACTTTGGAATTTAAATTACATTTTATGCGGTGGAGAATATTTTTGAGAGTACATATGCACATCAATAAGAGTTTAACGCATAAGTCTTTCTAGATACTAGATACAGGAATTGTTTAGTGTTGCAAAATCAATAAAATCGTTCTTCCACACACGATATACCTACAGCTGCGCAAAAAAATAGCAGTGCATCATTAGTTTTAGCATTTCTACGAATAAACTGAATACCACAGAATTTACAACTAATCTAGTTTATGTTTTATTATAAACATATCAACGAGATAGAATTTATTAAAGAAAACTTCGTAGATATAATGGTTATTTTTCCAACGCCATCTTAGTCAACTTTTCCATTTCAAAATGGAAGACGTTCAAAATGATAGCAGTGCCATTTTTTTTCTGCAGAATTGGTTGTTTATGCTTGCATTTTTAAATTTCTTTTTTTTAATATAATTATATAATATTTTTTCAATTTCTGAGCAAAAATATAATTTTGTTCAAGCCTTTTTTTGATTTGGGGGGAAACACCACACACAAAAAAATTATATTCATGCTAGTGAAAATAGTTTGTAAATGAACGAATCTGTTAATTTTGACTGATGAACGAAAATGGTTTCTTACGCCCAAGAATATTACTTACTTACTTAGCAGGCATTTAACCCTTGGAGGGTCTGTGCCTGAGCCAAGGCCGCCTTCCAACGTTGACGGTCGAGGGCATGCTGCTTCCAGTCCGGAAGACCAAGTTGTCTTGCATCCGCGATCACTTGATCTCTGTACCGGAGGTTCGGTCTCCTTCTTCTCCTCGAACCAGGAGGCTCGGATTCGAAGACCCTTTTAGCTGGAGCGTTTGTGTCCATGCGCTCGATGTGGCCGAGCCACTGTAGTCGACGGATTTTTGCCTTCCGGACTATATCCACATCTTTGTACAGCTCATAAAGTTCACGGTTATGTCTTCTCCTCCATTCGCCTTCCTCGCAGACTGGACCGAATATCCGCCGTAGAATTTTTCTTTCGAAGGAGCCAAGTATCAGCTCTGCAGTCCTGCGTATCGTCCAACTTTTGGCTCCATACAATAGGACTGGCAGGAGAAGGGTCTTGTCGACCATCACCTTAGTTCTTCGAGTCAGGAGTTTGGGCCCCAGCTGTTTGGACAAACCGAAGTAGCAGCGGTTGCCAAGGGTGATTCTACGACGGATCTCCACTACGCTGTCATTCGTGAAGTTTACGTTCGCCCCGAGGTATATGAACTCCTTAACTACCTCGAAGTTATAGCTGTCGCCTGTAACATTTTGTCCTAGGCGGTGGGCGAGGGATTCTTTCTTCGCCGGCAGCATATATTTGGTTTTCTCCTCATTTATCTTCAGACCAGTTCGTTTAGCCTGCTCTTCAATCGCTTCCACAATGGCCCGCTGGGAACGAGCGATGATATCAATATCATCTGCGTAGCTTTGAGGAGCTGGACCGACTTGTGGAAGATAGCACCTTCCGTGTTGACGTTGGCCCGCCGTACTATTGCTCCAGCACGAGATTGAAGAAGTCACATGACAGCGCGTCTCCTTGCCGAAATCCGGTGCATGTTTCAAAGGGCTCGGAGGTTCTTGAGCCGAACTGCACGGTGCATCGAGTGTTGTCGAGCGTGGTTCGACACAACCGGATCAGTTTTGCCGGGATCCCGAATTCAGCCATCGCACTAAACAACTCCTTGCGATGAATGCTGTCATATGCGGCTTTGAAGTCGATGAAAAAGGTGGTGCGTATCGACTTGAAACTAGCTGGTCTTCTCCAGGATTTGTATTAGTGTGAAAATTTGGTCTATCGTCGATTTGCCGGGCCAGAAGCCGCACTGGTACGTGCCGATTAGTGCGGTGCAAAACGGCTTTAGAACTTCACACAAGAATATTAAGAAACCCTAAATATCGAGTCTGAAAAAGAGTTTTTTTTTCCAAGAAAGATAAAATCCAAATAAGTCCAAGCATAATGCCAGTACTCCATTAGCAGATACAAAAAAAAAGAACTGAATTTCGTGATTGATGTTTTAAAAGCAGATTTGTAAACGAATTAAATCTTAAGAGATTAATTTTCCATTGAATACATTGAGCAATATTTATTAAATGTAGATAAAGTTTTACAATCCGAATTTCATATAATTAATATTTTAAAGAATTCATTAAAAATGATTGTAAATTTTTTTGGAAAAATGATAGCAATTCAAGTATATAAGTCACCATTCTTTAGAACTTAATGTCGAACGAATTCAATTTTTAAAAATTTTAGATATAAAACAAATAATTGCAATCTTTTGGAAAAAAAAGTATTGAAATCACAATACGCTAGTTGAACTCAGTACTGAATACACAGAAGTAATTTGAATTCATTTAACTTTACTTGCCACAAAATCTAATGATTTTCCAAAGTGAGAAAATTGCTATTTTCCAATTCTATTTGTAGTCATGCACAATATGAGGTAAAATGGAAATAATAAAAATAGTATTACTAATAATATAAATCATCATCATTAGTGGCGTAACAGCCCACGAAGGGCAAGACCCTAGCTTTTTCGCGCCTCCACTGTGTTGTGTGCGTTATAATTTTGACACATGCGGAGGGGACCTACAGTTTATTGCCGGGTCCGAACAGCGAATTGCAAAAGCTTTCCGTGAGGATTGTCAATCGTTCGCTGGGGGTGGGGCCGTGAAAAATAATTGTGGCTTTTTTTTTTCCTGAGCTGAATTCGAACCCGGGTACTCTCGCTTAAAAGTCCGACGCACTAATTGACTAAGCCGCGGCGCCAACAATAATATAAATAGTGTTACTTATTCAAAGGGGTTTATTAATATGGTTACTTAGGCAAATAAAGTAAAAGGATATTTACAATGCCTAATGCCCAGTTTCACAGTGAGAGCTTAAACTAATCTTTTGGTTTAAACTTCCGTTGAAAAATTTTTCGGTTTCACAGTTTAAACGAAAAGTGGAGTTTAGCTCGACGTTTAAGTTAAACGACAGAACTCTCCCGTTTAAACTTCGGTTTAAGTAAGTAGTCGTTGGCAGTCGTGTCAAATTAAATGCCTTGTTCTTTTTCTAGTTTTTTTCCCCTAAGTCTCAAACCAATTTCATATACTAAAACCAAAACACATCAAAATTCGTAATTTGGCATTTCAAAACCCTAAAATTTTTTCAGACACAACTTCCAAAAGTGCGTTTTATTAACTGGAAGTTCATTTTTGACTGTGAAACCGAACGAGTTTAACGAAAAGCTTACACTCGTTTTGAGGTTTGGCTAAACTTCAGTTTAAACTCTCACTGTGAATCTGGACATAACAGACACAAGAAATTATTTTGTGAGCCAAGTTCTTCAACTACGGTCTAGGCCCAATATTTTGTACCAAATGGCCAATGAATCAGTGTTTAGAGGTTCTAATCTTAAAATGCACTATGGCTATGGTTCGTTGTGTTGATTTTCAAATAGCTTTGAAGTGAACGTTTCAACAAATTACGCCCGCAAATATACCATCCAGTCAAACAAAGCTAAAACATGGGTAGGCCTTATCAATATTTTAGCTTCAACTCAAACCGCTAAAACCACCCAAAACCTTTGGGCGGATGTAAAAAAGTTATTTTTGAAAGCCGTACGATAACAAAAAATTATGTATGGAGAATAGTATATGCATCTTGGAAGGTAGAGCGGTTGAAGAGAAGCCACTCCTTAGGGAATGTATTGAAGAACCGTTCTTAGTCAGTGATACGAAATAAAGGCTTTACAACAAAATGTTAACTTAAAAATTTATCACTTCAACATATCGGCTGAAAAGTTTATGGTTTTTAAGTTTTATGGCAAAAACATGTACTGCTATTAGTTCAATCGCTCCATTTAAGTTGATATATTGTATTTTCACTCAATTGTATGTTTTTGGTTTTGATTTTTGTTTCAGGTTTATGTTAGACTATGACTGAAAAAGTTTCGTACTCGAAATATGTTTATTTAACACTAGCACACTAGAACACACTAGAAATACTTTATTTAACACTAGCAGTCCCCTGCGCGCCTTGCTACGCATAAAATAAATCAAATTTTAAAAAAAGTCATCATTTTCCAGTTTTGGAGCTTCATATCTTTCCAACGGTACTTTTCGCCAACAAAACCCAAAAGAAAGCTTAATTTTCTTTTTAAAGACCTTTTTTATCAATCGACCGGATCAGGCAAACTTTGAAAGTCAATCCCCACTTCACCCCAATGGGAGCCCAAAAAAAAAATTGGTACCAAAATCTTTTTGACAAAATTCTAAACAAAGTTCTGAATAAAGTCATCAATGCTTACCGTTAAGAAGTCTATAAAGGACAACAAAACAAACATTACTTTTTATATGTATAGATAGATAGATGGTCTTCTGTGGATTATTTTGTTGTTCGAGTAGCTAGGTCTTCCATAACAATGATTTTTTTTTTACATGGGAGGATCGTTCGCCTCTGCATAACCGCCACCTTGGTCTGGTTAGATTGGGGCCTCTTTCCTAGGGCGGTCGCTGCATACATTGGTTTACCTCAGAACAGTTACGAGAAAAGTTAAGCAAAAGGTGCCGCGAGGAGGCGTATGTGAACTTGACCTGAACACTATAGAGATTGCTGCTGGCAACTCGCCATGTGCAGTCAAATATTGTACCCTGCGTATTCAGGCTAATCCCCTCTACGGCGGATATTCGGTCCTGTCTTCGAGGAAGTCGAATGGAGATGAAGACATAACTGCGAACTTTACGAGCTGTACGAAGGTGTGGATAAAGTCCGGAAGGTGAGCATCCGTGGACTAAAATTGCTCGGCCACATCGAGCGCATGGATACAAATGATCCAGCAAAAAGGGTCTTCGAACCCGAGCCTCTACAGAGATCAAGTGATCGCCGATGGAAGACACCGGGAGACCGGGACCGTCAACGATGGAAAGCAGCTTTAGCTCAGCCTTAGACTCTCCAAAAGATGGCTACCTCATAAGTAATTTGTGGATTATGTACATACGACCATTGCTATTTTTTTTTGTTTATAGCTGTAACTATTGATTTAGGTGGTGCGCCATGTCTTAATCGTTAGTGCGTCGGACTGTTAAGCGAGAGTACCTGGGTTCGAATACAACTCGGGGAAAAACACCACAGCCAATTTTCACGGCTCCACCTCTAGCGAACGACTTACAACCCTCCTGGAGTACTTCTGTCACGGAAAGCTTTCGCAATTCGCCATTCGGAACCGGCAATAAACTGTAGGTTCCCCTGACATGTGTCAATATTATAACGCGCACAACACAGTGGAGGCGCGAAAAGCTAGGCTCTTGCCCTTCGTGGGCTGTTACGCCACTAATGATGATGATTGGATTAGGAAAGCATTGAAATTTTTCGTTTTGACCCTTTTCTGCTTTTTGAGCAATTAACTTTACTTACTTACACAATGAAAGTTATAGCAAATTGAGAATAAAAGAAGTTAAGCAGTCAGAAAGTTTACACCGATTCTCTAAGTACTCGTTTAGAAGATCAGAACTGTTTATGCATGGACTGAAGCGCGTCGCCACAGAAAAATATCGAAACCTATACGCCAAAGAATATTGATTGTGCATGCAAACTTTCACTCGCTCACTTATTAGGTTATTCTCAATGACCAACACCCTAATAAACATCGCCACACAATCAAAATGATAGTTTATCAATTCAAAAATCTTTTTTCAAATTAGTCAAAAATCATCAAATTCAATGTCAATAATCAATATTTAATTTTCAACCAGCAGAAATATCATATACAAGTCCTTGACACCCGAATCGTAAAATTTTGGAAAAAATTCAAAATACGAAGTGAGTCCTCCACTTCAACCCATTAATCAAAATGCTTGTTTGACAGTTTCGACCAGCAGGTCCTGAATTCCTTTAAATGTGCTACCTAACCGTATGACATCTCCTCATCCGTATCTCCATGCAATCCATTGAGTAACACCAGAAGTACGAAAGCACAGGCAAATCCAAGAAAAAAAAAAAACAGACGAATGAGAGAGAAAGAGAGTCAAACAGCAAAAGAACGTGTGTGTATAAAAACCGAGAGAAAACTCACCAGAGGTAAATAAGCATAAAATCAGAGAAAACAATCTAACAAAAAGGAACAAAGAAGTTCACTCGTATAATCACGTCAATTCGCTTGTCATTTCTTTGATTAGTTTATTTACTTATTTCATATTTTGAGTCTTCCTCACGCCTCAAATTTGAACCCACAAAGAGAGCCAACTCTGCTCCTGATCGCTCTCCATATCGTTGAAAATAACACTGATAAACCAGAGTGCAGACTTGCTGAGTGCCCCATAAGCACATCCAAAGTGGAGTTGCTCCATTACCACCATCGTCCATCGTTGTCGTTGTCGTTGTCGCCGTTGCCGTCGTCGTTATCGTTGTTGTTATTGTCGTCTCTCCAACGCATCACATCACATCGTCGTCGACATTTTGTGTGTTTGTTTTTTTTTTTGCATTTTACAGGTCAGTTTTTTGTGTCTAATGAGCATTTAATTGTGGTTAATTCTAAGAAAACTAAACTCCAGAATCAAGAAGGAAAAGTGAAAGTAAATACCTAAATGTGACAAGAACAAAAAGCACCCGAAGGAGAGTGTACAGAAAGACATCGAAATAAAACAGCAGCGGAAAAGCCAACAGAAAATACCTAACACGAAGAGACGAGACGAAACGAAAAAAGCCACTGAAAATGCATTTAGTTCTGCTAAACATTTTGACATTTGTTTTTAGTGAAATATCGTGAAAAGAACTTCTCGCACACACAAGTGGGAAAAACCCACAAGCAAGAAAAAAAAAAAAATAAGTGTGGAAAATAGAAACGGAAAAAAAAATTACATATAAAATTTCTCGCATTGAATTCTCCGCAACGAGCAAAAAAGTAAAATAAAATAAAATATCTACTCGTGTTGAACGAGGAAATTCGTGCAAAATCCACCTTGTGCTGAGTAAATTTATAGAATATTTCCCCCTTTTCATATTTCATCATTTGTTCGGCGCAGGGATCCGTAAACCCGAAGAACCGCAGACCCACTCCTCTTCTGCATACAGAGCCATTGCAGCAGCAGCAGCTTTTTTTTCGTTTTTTTTTTTTACATTTCTGTGACTCCACCTACGGATTACGACGGATATAAAGGTGTAAAGTGTTGTGTGTTTTATCCTTTGAGTGAAAAGAAAACTTATCTCCAGAGACCAGAGACACAATGTCAAATCCATCAGAGATCGGACCGAATCTGCTAAAGCAAATTGTCGCCAGACAGCTCCAACAGCGAAG
The DNA here is from genome assembly GCA_905187475.1 of Syritta pipiens. Lineage (NCBI taxonomy): Eukaryota > Metazoa > Arthropoda > Insecta > Diptera > Syrphidae > Syritta > Syritta pipiens. Next base: position 10,070,259 of record LR994572.1, on the reverse strand, counting down.
CCCTCAAGCTTTCCAGTCGCATCTGTTTCGTGAGCGACTGCGTTTGGCAAAGAATTTGTACAAATTCGATTTGGTCGCCCACTATGGGTGTGTAAATGCGATCGAGTTCTCGAATGGGGGTGACTTTTTGGCTTCGGGTAAGAGATTTTATAGTCGTGCATTAATATCTTTATGTGTTTCCCTGCCATAACATTGTATGTTTCATGAAAATCTTGTGTTTTCTTCTACCCCCCCGCTCATGACATAGGTGGCGATGACAAACGCATTCTCATCTGGGACGTGGAGAAGGCTATCGCTGGCATCGATAGACCTCGAGTGCTGGACTCGGAGCATACAAGCAACGTCTTTTGCCTGGGATTCGACCGGTTCAATCGAAAAGTGTTCTCCGGTGGAAATGATGATCTGGTTATTGTGCATGATAATGAAACGTAAGTTGTGCGTGTGGGGATGGGTGGACGATGGGTATTTCTTCTTCTTCGGTATGACATCCTTTTCCTTGGCCTTTGCTTGGGTGTAGAAAGGAGATGACAAAAGACAAAAAAAAAAAAATCCAATCCATTTTTTTTTTCTCGGGATAAATGTATATTTTTAGATTCGAATCGTCAGGGATATGTATTCGAGACTTTTATGACAGGATATTTGTCCAAAGGATGAGAGAGGGTTATTTTTACTTTTGTCTTTCTTCAGAAGAAAAAACATTTGTTAGCCATAAATAAAAAAAAGAGAAATATATTAATAGGTTCATTATATCGCACTGCAAAGCAACCGTCACCAGATAATGCTTTTTCGATACTCGACTTACTCACTGACTAATTTACTTTAAACGTGCTCGATAATTTCTGCATAAATGGGAAAAGGGGTGAATCGCAAATGAACAAATGCGGCTAGCATATTTTACGTTGTCTGATGAATTTTATTAATTTCTCATTACCCTTCGATAAATTGATGTTCTGGTTTTTGCCAGAGTGGGAGGAAAGTGGCAGTGAAGTATTATGGAAATAATTTACACCTTTTTGATTTATTTGTTCAACTACATTGACTTTGATGAGAAATACATGAGAAAATGATTTTGCATGCATTTCCAGTTGATTTTGTTTAAGAGAGGGTGACTAATAACTGTATTTCATTGAAAATTGTTCTAATGGTGTACAATTGCAGTCACTGATCGCTGGGAAAACTACAAATGCCGTGCAACTGAAGTCATTGATTTGTTCTTGCTTTCTATTTATTTCTTCATAAAAAAAAAATCTACCTTTGCCATAAAAAGGATGTACATTTCTCTGTTTTCTGCGTCTTTCACCAACGTCCGAGAGAAATTCATGGCCGTCCTTTCATTCTTTTTTATGAACCAGGAGAATCTAATGCTGTTGTAATCATCTAGCGAATCATGTAGCTCTGTCTACGTTTACTAGCTGTTAATTCTTTTAATTTTTAGCTAGCTTTAAGTAAATAAGATAAAAAAATAAATATAATTGTTACAAGAACTGTCGTTGACATATCCTGGTCGGTGTGTTCCACATGTTCCACTAAAGCGGTTGCTGGGCAATGCACACAGACGTGATGTCCAGGCAACTCAAACCTGGCCACCGACTCTACCTCTTAAGGAGATATGCCCAAGCGTAACCAAGCCAGCTTTTGTACCTCGTCCTGGTGGTTGCAGTTTACTTTAATTTATTTACATCAAGCGTCGGCTTGTGTCGCTAGGATTTTGTCGTTTGGAAGTTGCGTCGTGTTTTTTTTTTTTTTTTTCGTTTTTGATCGTAATTCATAATACAAAGCGAGACTTTGGTATACTTTTGAACCTCCTAAGGAGTCTCTACTTGCTTGCTCATGTTTCATGAAATGAAACCTTAAATCAATCTCACTCTGCTCGACTTGATGGCTGATGGAGCCAATTAACTTCTAAGGTTGGTTATTTAATTTTTTTTTCCCGTGAACTGACTGCACAGTTGATTTCATTACTTTCTTATTGAATTGATTCTTTGTAATATACTGGACAGCGGATGTTTGCTGTCATTCAGATTTTATCGTCCTTTTATTACAATGGAATCGAGACACGTCAATTCTGTTGGTATTGATTTTATCAGGTGGATGTCGTAACCATGTGTGGACTTAAGTTTATTGTTTTCCCGTGTCTTTTGATAAGTGTTCACATGTAGATTTTAACCTTTATTAAATCTTCAAGTCCACAATTTTTTTAATTTGTTTTTCTCTGCACTTCTCCACAGCGGCAGATTACACAACGTCTACAAGCATGAGAAGCCGGTGTATGGTCTGTCAATAGACCCAACTTGTGACAGTGTATTCGCTACCGCATGTGAAGATGGACAAATTTTAGTATTTGACCAACGTAATGATCCAGCTGATCCATTGGTTGTGGCAAAATATCGTGCATCATTCCATGCAGTGCAATTTCATCCGTTTGGAGGAAATTTCCTTGTCACAGCGAACTCCAAACGTGGTGCAGCATTCTGGGACATTCGTAAGCCTCACAGGTAAGAATAAATGACTTCATTCACGTGCAGAGATTCAAATTAATTTACTTTCAGTCCTGTCATCCAGTACGGATTCGATGAGAGTCATCCGAGCTACATGAGCGTGCGGTTCAATAGCTGTGGCAATCTTATCCTAGCGTTACGCAGACGTCTACCTCCGATTTTGTACAATACATTCTCGCCAGAGCCGATCTGTCAATTCTATCACGGAGACTACTATAACTCGTGCACCATGAAGAGCTGTACCTTCGCTGGAGAAGATGATGAACTTGTTCTGTCGGGTTCTGATGATTTTAATTTATATGTCTGGCGTGTGTCTGATGCTGATTGTAAGTTTATCTTCAGCGGATTCCCGGATTCAATAAGAATTTTTTTCGTTTTAGTGGAACTGACTGATCAATGGATCGAATCAACACAGATGGTTTTATACGGACATCGGTCGATTGTGAATCAAGTTCGGTATAATCGAGAGAAGTGCATCCTAGCCTCTTCGGGGGTTGAAAAGATTGTCAAGGTAGCAAGCACTCCTTTTACAATCATCAAAATTGTAAAAGAAACAAATAAATTTGTTATGTTCTTTAGCTTTGGAGTCCATTTAATCAGAAGGATTGGACTGGATCGCTTCTGGAAGGAGCCACATGCTCTGATAATCCACGCGATCTATTCTCACCGTTCACGTTCCCCTCACTGACACCACAGAGCTGGTCACATATGCCACATGATTATAGTAGTCGTAACACAAATGAAGACCCTCGCATGATGGCGTTCTTTGATTCGCTTATTCAACAAGAGATCGAAGGCTGGGATACAAATAACTCGTCTGACTCGCAACTGGGGTCAGAAGGAAGCTCTCACAGTGCAAATAATAGTTCAATTGAAGACTCAGACGAACAGGAACTTTTGCGATACTTTGTCCGTAAGAGGGGTAAGAATTGGGACTATTAAAATCAGCAATCCATTTCATGTTTCCTTCTTTTTTTTTCCAGAACGTCAACGTCGAAATTCCATGCTGAACAAAATGAAGATTCAACGGCATAAATACGCGAATCGAATTGCCTATCTGATAGCTACAAAGCGCAATACGTTGCGTCGTTTGGCGTTGAAGGGAGCTTCGAACTCAAATCGCCGTCCGCAACGTTTGAATATGGCCGAGAGGAGTAGCTCACAACGAGTGGCTGCAAATGGTCGAATCGCCGGTACTTCAAAGCGCAATGGACGTGGAACTCATTATGGATATCGTGATCGAGGCCAGGGGCCTAGTGGAAGTGGTTTATCGAGCTTAAGGGCATTGCGGAGAAAGAAAACAATACAAAAAAGGCAAAGAAGATACGTGCGTGTTAATTCGTCGGATGATGATGATAATGTTCATATGTCAAACAATCACTTGAATGTGGCTATACCGAGCACCAGTACTGGAATCACATCAAGTGGAAAAGGTGGGTCATTTACTTTGTTATCAGAGTATAAAACTGAGCTTAAGTTCTTTCCAAAGGACTCTGCTGCCAGTCAGAGAGTCAATGCTGTCTTTTTTCCGCTATTAGTTGGTTGTTTATACCGGAAATTTGATCTACTTCCTCTTGCAATTCAATTTCAAAAAATATTGGTCGACTCAGTCTGTTCTTCTCGAACCGAAAGGATTAGACTCGCAGACTCTTTCATTGTAGTCGACGGATTTTTGTCATCAGAACCACAGTGTTGATCAAAACTAAAGCAACTCGGCTTTGTCTCATACTGATTTTCCCATTCCTAGGATCCCATATGCCGGATCCTAAATTCTTTTTCCATGTCTTACTTGCCTTGAAGGCGATTCCGTCAGGAAGACGACCGCTCTCGCGTTTGGATTTTTCAATTAAAAAAAAAATAAATTGGGTAGACGGCGGAGAATTCAATTTGACGATTCAATTGGCCGACGAAGTATTCAATTGGACGACGGCGGATTCAATTGGGCCATAAAAGGATTCAGTTTAATAGACCTTACCAAAGGACTCCGCTCCTCCGTCACGTTGGGTCTGTCACCCCAATGATTGGTTTGGTCGGTGCTACTGATCTTCTTCTTTTTGCAGCGCTATAGTCCGGGATGGACTTGGACCTCACTTAGTAAACATCTCTACCCAGCAAGATCTCGTGCCAGCTGCTTCCAAGGACACACACTGAGTTGGTTGAGGTCCTTCTCTACCTGTGTACGCCATTTTACAGGCGGGCGCCTGCGTGTTACTGCGTTGGCCCACTGGAACCGAAGATTCTTGTGGCCAAAGCTCTGCTGTGCTGATGCGTCGGGTGTGAATCAGATCACCAAATATGTAGTTTGTTAGTTTAAACTAAATACTGTTCCCAAGTCTGCTGTGCTTCGAATTCCCAGCTTCTTAACTTCACCATTTTTTTAAAGGTCGATGTGGCAACCTAATAGGGAGGTGGAACAGGCCCCGGTCTATTCCAAGTAGGGTGAGATTTTCAGTCACAGAACCACATCTTGACCTCTTCTCTTTGACACCATCCACTCTGGGACAGCTTTCGCATTACTTCGGAGTGGTGTCGTTTTCTTCCTCTCAAAAGGACTTTTTTTTTCTTGATTAATTAAACTTGCCGGTAAGGCTGTAATCGATTCTTCGTTTGGGTGATATCATCTCCTTCCTCTCTCTTTTTATTTCTCAGCTCTACTTCATCCTAACTTTACTTAAATTGAAATTTCTTTACAGATGCAATTCTTCGTTTACGTCAACAGCAGCAACTAGTCGAAGACTCCGACGAGGATGATGATGATGAGACAACTGTTCCAACACCAGCCGCTCCCGACGTAAATCATGTTCCGATAATGCCACCGAGACCGTCAATCAAAATAAATGGTTTCGGTCATGCACACGATGACTCTCCGCAGTCACCACCGCCACTACCTCGAAACAACTTAAATCGTCGACGTAAAGCTGACTTGGACATCTACTCCAGCCAATCGAATTCACTCCTCTCCAATAGCAGTTTCCTAGACGAGACGTCCAGTTCCTCCACCGATTGTAATCATCATTTGTCGAGCAAAAGAAGCAAATTTACTAACACAGCAACCAATCCGGTCGCATCTGAAGCAGACGGCCCACCCACCACTAACATGAACAATAACACTTCGACTGATATCGCCAAAACCTCTAACAATAGTATTACTAGTAACAACAACAACAATAATAATAATCCCACAACAGCTGGAACATCATCCTCAATGCTAGACGCTGAGTCGTCAAACAACAACCGGAGTAGCATAAGCACTGATCAGCAATCTCATTTACTCACGCCAGACAGTGGAATAAGCATGGCTGCAATGACGCCTCAGTGTCATGCGCCCGAGTGTCGGAACCAAACGCGAAGCCCCTGCGAGCATAGCAGTAGTGCCAGTAACAGCAGTAACAAGCTGACCATAAATCTGTTCCAACAGAAGGTCTCCAGGGTGCGGAGAAACTATCGAAAGAAGTTTGCCGATGACTCAGAAAGTGATTAAGCTACGGCAAGGCGTTGATCTCGAGAGATTTGTTCTTCTTCGTTTCGATTGGTTTGAGAGCAGGAGCTGTGATGCGCGGACGCATTTTGTTATTTGTACATTGTTGTTGTTGTGTGTGTCATTTAATTTAAACTACGACATATTTGTCTTAATTTTTTTTTTTTGGAAGCTGCAGCAGCAACATATTTCTTTTTTAGCATCTCATTAAAGATTTATTTGATTATCTCGTAAGGTTTTTTTTTTGTAGATTATTATTTTCTAGTTTATTTTTTGTGAAGAGAGTTTTTTTTTTTGTAAGTTTGAGTTGCGTTAATATTGACACAACATGGAAGTTAGTTTTTAGTATCCCCTTTTCATCTGTACGGAGCTGTATGTGGAGATGTGACCTCCATACACAACTTTGCAGTTTTTTTTTCCAGCAAATCTATATACGTACACTTTATATATACATATATATTTTGTCATAATTTACTCATAGAACAATGCAATACATCTAAAACTATCTTCTCAAAACGTACTGTAAGCAAGAAGTCTCGAAGTGTCGAGGAATCAAGGACGACAGCTTTTAGTTTGTGACTGCCTGTCTGTCTTGCACGCATATTCGCTCTAGATTATTATTATTTTCCTTCCTTTCGATTAAGTTTTTCTCTGGCCCAACGACTTAAGTGGAGTTTTGCAATTGATAAAAAAACAAAAACAATTTGAAATAAAGAAAAAAGAAAATTCTGTGTGTAAAGTACTTTTTATCTAGATATATAAGTTAAGATTTTTTATAACCAGAGAGTACATTCAAATTGAATAGAGAACAAGAAATAATCTTGCAAATAGACAAAACAACAAAAAAGAAATAAAATATTTAAAATTCTAATCGTGTCACATGATACAACAGAAATGAAAAAATGAAAAAAAAAAAAGAATATATAATACTTCCTATTTTTAAGTCTTATTTTAAATTATTCATTATATTTTCTTATTTTATCAATAAACAAAATAATATAATAATATAAATATTGTACGGAAAAGAGATAAATGAAATTTAACTAAGAAATTATCCATGTTCGTCGATTCATCATCATAATTGCAAAGATGTACTATTATTTAGATTCTAATAATATTAAAACAAAAAGAAACAAGTGAAATATGAAAATAATTTCTTTTTAATAATAAATGTGATTAAGAGATATTGGAAAATGGTTTTCTTTTCTTATCCATTTTTTGTTTTCGTTTGGCCGATTTCATTTAACTGAAAAGATCCAGTTAATGTTTTTTTTTCTTTTCGCGGTCTAGTAATCTTTTATTCTTGATTCTGATTTCGAAAATCGGAAATCGAGTTGGTACTGCAAAGGTGACAGAAAGGAAATATCTAAGAACACTCATTCACAAATTCACAAATATTCACCCCTATTGCAATAGTCGTTTTTATTACACTTCATTTTTATTTATACATCTCTTACATTTCACACAATATTTATTTACAAGGAAGCAAATATTAGGTTGTCAAACGAGCTCTGTAGCGCTTTGTACATAACCAGAAAATTCAAAAGACAAAAATGCGGAAGGGAGATATTTGACAACCTAATATAATGTAAGCGATCATTCTGTAACCAAAAGGTTAGTAGTGAAAGACAAATCAGCTTGAACGACATTTCTCACTTAACGGAGTCGGTATTGCGATAGTAGTTAATATGTCGTTTGTTTTTTTTTTTTTTCGTTATGTGGAATGTATTTTTCTTATTGAAAAATGTCACTCATCCGTATTGTAGCTCTTGTTTAAGTTCGAATAAATGACAAGTTATAAGTTACTTTTTGGCGATGAAAAATTTCCGAACAAAAAGCTGGGATGGTTCAATATCACACCCTTCTTACTTACTTGTCTGGCGGTACAGTCCGAGGTGGACCTGGGCCACACCAACACCAACAACGTGCCAACTGCATGTCATGTTGGTTAAGCTTGTTTACCACCTGCGTTCGGCATCTCTCCTCTGTCTTCCTCTGCCATGATTTCCAATTGCGGTGGATTCGAAATCTTCGGGTCGGTTAGTTCCCAGCTGCACGTCAAGGTGGCTAAGCTTTACCTTTACAATCTGCGTGGGCCACCTCTCCTGTGTCTTCCTCTGCCATGATTTCCAATTGTGGTGTATTCGAAGTCTTCGGGCGGGAGCAATGCCCAGCCATCTAAGTCGTTGTATTTTCGTAAAATTCTTAAGTCTTCTTCTCCACTAACCCTCTTCACCGAGCCGAAAATTACACGAAGAATCTTTCTCTCAAAACTATCAAGTAGGTCCTCATTATTTTTCTACGTCCATATTCTTTTTTGACAGTATTCAAGCAGAAGGACTCGGACAATCAGGGTCTTATTCAATGTTAATTTGGTTATCCGGGAGAGGGTGTTACTGCTCAATTTCATTTTTAGCCCAAAGAAACAACGATTGGCAAGGGTTGCTCTTCGCTTGATCTTCAGGGCGGTGTCGTTTTGTAAGTTAACTGAGAAGCCAAGGTAGGCAATGTCTCTACCAATATTGACTGTATTCAATCAGCTCTATTCTGCTATTCGTCGGGGGAATTTCCCGAATTTTAGCTTTTTGCTATTCTGATAATCCTTCGAACCGAATGCAGATTGATGACTGATTGCAGCGGGAATATCAGGACTGTCGGTAAATTTGTGTGGTCACGAGTGGTATTCCGCTGTTCACGTGAACTTACAAATCCCATACAATTCAGATCCGCAGCTAAATTGTTGCGGATCTGTGAATTTTTTGCTTCGTTTTCTTGCATTTGTTTGTAATTCGTTTATTTTTTCGGTTCTCTGTGTAATGAATCGAAAAATGTGAGTAAAAACAAACAAATGCGCAGCATAAAATTCGAAAATTTATTTTTAAGTTACACAAAATTCAAAATTTCATGGGTCGATGAAAAGAGATCCATTTCATCCGCCAATTCATTGAAGTAGGAAAACCACAATTGGCAGAATCATGTGGGCAGCTTGAAAAAAATCATCCAATCGCCATTTAAAATAAATAAAATTTGCAAAATATTGCGACCGCGTTTTATTTACAGCTTTGCCCACAGCCACATAATCTTTTTGAACGTGTTATGTCCTTGAACTTCCCAGTATAAGGAATCGCTTATTCTCGTGTAAAGAAGCAGAGAGAAGTTCAATGCTATTCACACTTGTTAGTACGGAACTTTAAATTTAAAATAACCATTCAAACAACTAAAATAATTTAAATAGCTTCAATAATTTGAATTACAACTTTTTTAAACACACACAGGGGAATAGCTGTTTGTGTGAATGTCAGATTGGTTCAGGATAAAGCAGTTCATCCAACGGATAGCAGAGTAGCAAAACGGCGCGAATGCGGATCCAATAGGTGAATCAGATTCACGTAATTCACGTGAATAGCAAAATAGGGCTGAATATTGACGCTTTGGTCAAGGCGTCGATGTTGGATCATATATAGCATATACAGTGACTCGATGATTCGAACCTCTATAATTTGAAAACAAAAAGAAACATTCTTACAGCCCCATGTAAACTGAAGAAAACCTATGCATTTTGTCCCTTCGTTAATTACTATCGTGAAAAACAAGTTTTTTTGTTTATCTTTCAGCAAATTTCGCTTTACAAAAATATTATTCTGAAGCCACCGTAATTCGAAAAACTCTGTAAATCGAAATTTGTTTCCTGTAGAACTAGTTGCGCTCTGCCAATGATGTCAATGTCATCGGCATGCGCAAGTAAAGTTGACTCATTCACCCTAACCACAAACAAAGCCCAAAAACTGACAAAAAATGCAATAAAAAAACAAAAAAAACGTTTCAAATTAAATATACTTTTTATTAGATGTATAAACTAATTAATATAAATTGTTTTCATTTTGTTTTTTTGTAAAAAAAAAAATCCTTTACTCCTTCCTCCCGAGAGCTAAATCGATTTTCCTGTGACCAACTCTAAGAGGAAGTGTGCGCAAATGTCTGACAGTATTCGCTAGGCAAAAATAAATTAAAATATAACATTTAATATTTAAGAATACGTGTCCAAAGTAACAAAAAAAAAAAGAAGTTTATTAACCAAAGTAGCTGCGTGTGCTTGATTCTTGCACACGCAACACATCTTCTTAAACAATAAAAATCAACTTCATCGGTATACTCTTCCTCTCTACTTGCACACTATCGCTTATGCTTAATAGATAAACTTAATTTTAATAGAAAAGTCGCTCAAACACTTGGAAAAATTTACAAACGAATTTGTTTATTTGCTGTTGTCTTGCTCCTTTTTTTCTACAGTTGGGTTTTGGCCTTAAGTAGCCGGTTATAACATTCTTATAATTACCTAAGTATATTACAATTTTTTTCGCTGTGTATTTTTGTGTGTTCATTTTTTTTATGTTCTCGTCCCTTTTTTGTACTACAGATGGATTTAACTATTCAACAAAAATAGAATTTACGATAAAAATTGTGTTTTGGTGTCGATGAATATGGATCTGTTGTTGCAATGCATTTACATTAATTTCCATTCATGCGAAGGCCGCTGATTTGTTGACTAATCGTGCTGTTTTGTAGTACGAGATTCTTCCATACACTCGACGACAATTCATGATCGATTCATATCACTCGGATGAAAGGGTAGACTTAGGTATTTACATCGTTCCATAACAAACTTCTCTAACGAACTGCCAGCCCTAGAAATACACAAAAAAACGCACGTTTAATTTGTAAATTTAATTGAGTTTCATGTTTGACTCACTCATAAATCTCATTTCCCTGCTGATTGTAAATGTCACAGTTTTTAAATATTAGCTCAACATCTTTCAGGAGCTCCTCGTTGATGGTGTACTTGCCCATGTTTAGTTTGGATTTGACTTTGGCAAAGTCCATGGGCTCTTTGATTATCGTGTGGTAATCGGGAACTTCTGAATGTGATACTGGTCTAAGGAATGGCCAGGAACTATCGTGCTTCATTATGTCATCTAAGAGATCGTAGAGTATGGAACTGTTTAGGGGCAGATGATCAGCACCGCGTCTTGCACGTCTGCTGTTGTTGTTGTTTGTACGAATCACTTCATCACCCCCACCACTGTAGCTATCGTTTACTGAATTACGCATGGACGAACGTTTGCTACCGGCTGACTGACGAGAGCGTTTAACTAGTGGTTGGTCGTACTCTTCGTCTTCAGTGTCGTCTGGAAGAAGAAGAAAGTTCTTATTCACTGGAGTGTTGTGGGAGTTTTTTTCAGTGAGGAAGTTAGGTTCGTAAGGAAAGGGAACAACGTTGTTTTGTCTTGACATCAAGCATCAGACCCCTAGGTATCGCTCCTTTCATATGCGCAATTTTTATTAGAAAAATGTTAGTGTATGTTGTGTATTATGGACATTATGCAATGAAACATTTGACTTAGGAATGAGATAAGGCAACAAGGAAACTTCTGTGCCTCTGTGAACACGCAGTGTTTTACTGTGAGTCTTCCAAGCCCGGAGGAACTCGTTAGTCAAATGACGAGATCAGATGCTGAGTGGATGAAGATCTGCTCATTCATTGCAAAGGTGCAAACTACGCTGAGAAGAGCGCAAGTTCTGAGAAGGCCAGGAGGCGGACGCGGAATCTAGAGCATAATTGCTAACAACAGAGGAGAATGGTTGATCAGTGCAGCGGTGTGGTTTAGTACGTAGGTTCGAGAAAAAGAAAAATACAATAATATCCCGCGAATCGACCCTAACAGTAACACGGGTTACTAGTATCGCACGCACATCAACACATCAATTGATGCTAACCAGGAAAAAAAGTACCAACAGGAAATTACATGGTTATAATCAAAACTGGAGCTTGAGCTGAAGCTTAATCCGTATTGTGACAGACTGACCGTATAGCACACACAGAAGAATTACAGAATAGTGTGATACAGTGACGGAACAAACAATAGGACCACCGAATATGGTTTTAGATTTCATTTCACATTCGATTCTCTCAAAGACTAGAAGACATAAAATCATTCACTTTTTTGTGTTTGATTTAGTTAGAATTGATGTAAGTTCTGACTACCAAAAACCAATTTAGCAATCCATCTCCCCATTTAAAAAAAAAAGAGATTTAAACTTTTTTCCATTTCTTTTATAAACATTTTGAGTTTGCTCGCGATGTATGATTGAACAACAGTTTTCAGGATTTCAAAACTGGTATAGTACTTTATTTTTTTTTTCATGTTACAGTCGAATCCCTCTAAGTCGAATTTTCACGGGAAATCAAAATTACTTTTCAAATTACCAAAATTACTAAAAAACTTAGAGGAAGTCGACTGTAATTGATTTTTTTTAACTCTCCCCTACCTACTAAACGGGCGAAATAGACATTTTTCTTTTTATTTTCAAATGCATAATCTCATAGATAATACACTTCTTTTCAAAAGTAATGAAACATACCAAATATCACCGCGTCAATTCCAGCCAAAATTTTATGGATTAAAAAAAAACTTTTAACAAACAGTTCCTCGGGTTTCGTCCACTACTCGATATTTTAATAATTATTATGTCTGAGCGTTTCCACTGAGATCTACAAAACTTCATTTTTGGATTTTCGAAATTCGCATATCGACGTTTTATCGTTCAGTTTTTTGACGGAGCGGTGTGGAAGTTATAGGGCGATTGACTTTTCGTCTTTTTACAGAGCCAGAAGAATTGTTCTATGGATCAATCGCTGTCGCCTACTTTTTTTTAGAACTTTTTGAGACGATCAATTTCCCATACATTATTATTTCTGTAAGTATAGCTAACTTTAAACAGCCTGTGCCTTACAAAGTTACCACTTCTCGACTTTGTTTAGATCTCTCATTTTTACTGTTAACTTGTTTTATATTATGCTAAAAGGATATAACCAAAATGGAAATTCCAGAAATCCGCAATACTAATATGGTGTAAACTACAATGATGATTTGGTTTTAAATTCACCTGATCGCTCTCAATTTTAATTAACATATAATTACATAGCTTAGGACTAAACACACGTTTAAGTTTTAAATTCGCTTCCTGCCTTCCATCCTTTACAAATGGGGAATACCAATTAACGAAGAGAAGACAGTTCAAGTTGTATACACTACTACACTACACTAAACGTCGAACCCCAAACTGTCACTCTAAACAAGGAAGTTAGTCTTAAAAACTCTGCGAAATACCTGGGCATAACTCTAGACTGATAAGCTGATATGGAAACAACACATAACCCAAAAACGCAACCAAATTAATAACAATCTAGATAACTGCACTGGCTCTTAGGAAAAAATTCAAAACTCTCAACACAAAACAAACTTTTATTATACGAAACAGCAGTCAAACCAATATGGACTTAGGCATCCGAATTTGGGGAGCAGCTGCCAAAACAAATATTGACATTATCCAGCGACTCCAATCAAAAATACTTCGGACTATTGTCAATGCTCCCTGGTATATTACCAATGAAGACACCGCGTTTTGCAGATGCTTAGCGTCAAAGACGAAATTAAAAAATTCAGTGAAAAACATCTAAGAGCCCTAACAAACCACGAAAACAATGAAATTCGAAACCAGCCCTATCAAGAAGTTAACACAAGAAGAAGATTAAAAAGACACAGGCCAATAGACCTTCAATAAAATAAACGTGGGTAAGTGTGTAAGTGTTATTGTTTGTCATTTGTCAAGATGTGTGTAATGTTTGTAAAAAAAAAAAGCAAAGAGTTAAAATCAATTAATACATACCTCAGCGATGTAAAATCTTGGTTATATGAGACAGTGGTCCTATAACTCAATGTACCCCTTAATTACTTTAAAATCAATTACCTAATGTCCAAGCACAGATGTAATGCAATTTGGGAGGAAAAGAAAGTTCGCTTCCTGAAAGTTTTGATATTGTGACTTAGGCTAGTTCTGTATTGATGCGACGATTTCTTGTTCGTAAAAATCGTTGCGAAAGATCGAGCGTGTAATTCTAATATATTTACACAGATTTTTTGCGTTGATTCTTTCAGATAGTCAATCTTACATCAGCAAAATTTACAAAATGCAAATGGGCTGATTACAAAGGAAGTTTTAAAGGAGTTTACTGCGGTTTTCAATGCAAAAATGGGACTGAAAATATTTGAGCAGATAAATTCTGTAATAAGCGGCGACTTAGACCCTCAATTTTCAAAAAAAAAATTGATGTTAGTAATGTTAAAAACTTTTAATGTACTCTAATCTTTTGAGCTGAAGTAGAAAGGTCATTTATTTTCTTAAAGGTGCTTCTAACAGACAACCTCATTATCGCCTTTTAATAAATGACTTTTTTTGCTTTATTAAGTCTTCTGATTTGTCTTTTTTGTCTTTTGTACGTCAATTTAGCCCTAACTTTGGCTTTAGGTATAATTAGAGTCGCTACCGCATTGATTGTAGCACCCTCTTTGGCTTTGTGGGGTCCCTTATGCCGTAGAAGAAATCGCAACACAGGAATTCGTAATCTCCTACTCTATAAATCTTGTTTAGTAACAATATAACTGAGAGTAAACTGAAAAAAAGCGAATCTTGTGCTTTTCCATATTTTTCATTTAAAATGATCGTCTAAAACCAATGAATAGTAACTCCCATAGATTATTTACTGTACAATATGAACTTCCTCTGCTAACTTAAAAATATTGGCGCAATTACAGTATAAGTGTCTAAGTTTACTCTAAAACCCATATTTCAGTCTATTTAATTCTGCAGTAGAAGTCTTTTAATGCAGTGCAAAGGAATATCCGGGACCTTTTACGTTGATTCTCTTATCTGGGTTATTTTACTTTGGTTTTGGTGAAGTGAAAAAAAAAATTCCTGTAGCTGGAATTGGGTGCGATTATAAAAAAAAAGGCGATCCAATGATTTTCCGAACATTAATTTTGTTAGAAGTCTTGCCAATGAATTTAGCATTCATCGTGGAGGGGAGGTTCGACAAAATTTTGTGTGAGCTGCATTCCGGGTCTTACACCACCGATTGTGCGATCCTTCTTCCTAAAAGAATCCACATGTTTATCTTGAAGTTCATTCCTCCTCTACATTTTTTGCAATAAACATTCTTCCATCATTACTAAATTTAAATTTGTACAAATAATCACTTTTGTAAAACATTTTTATTTACTCATGTACAAGTTTTATTAAAATAAAGAGAAATAACACAAAAACATTAATTTGTATATAAACAGGGAAATCTAAAAATGAGAAATTAAAAAGAGGCTGGGGGTTAAAAAGGAAAGGACAATTCGAACAAATTAACAAGAAACCCAAAAGCACTACGTGTGCCCACCGATCGCAACGCAGATCCAAGGTGAGCAAATTGAAGCCAAACGAACATTAAAACATCAGAACATTAAAAAGACAAAAAACTTTGGTCAACCGAAAGCACTACGTCTTGTCTCGTAGAGTCTATCGTGCATTTGTGTATTTATTGATCTTGTATAACATTTAGTACATAAAGTTTAGAAGGTCGTATGTGTGTAAACGTGAGTGTGTAACGGTTATGAGCATACGGAAACGGAAATGTTAAGAAAATGATTCCTCAGACTTACCGCTTTGTTTGCTCTTCCGTTTCTTTACTGGATTCGCTTTACAATTGCTGCAATTCCAATTACTTCGAGGTGGCCGCCTCAGGTCAACGCAATCCAAATGATACACAGATTTGCAACCCGCGCAAGCGATCTCGCCGCCATTGTATGAGCACACGACGCATATTTCTTCATCCCTGCAACGAAATTTTTTTGTAAGTTCGGCACAAAAAAGAAGACAGTTTGCAATCCTTACTCATCAATCATACTCTCTTCGGTGCCCGTATTCCCTGAGGACACATCGTTTTGAGTGTCATCGAGATCCTCATCCTCGTCAGCCTCTTCGTTCACCTCGCTCGCATCGACGAGTTCATCTCCTTCGCTCATCTCATCGTCGGAAGCCTCTTCATCCTCTCCGTCATCCTCCCCGACACCCTCGTCATCCTTACCCAGCTCCTCCTCAATCTCATCCGGCCGCATATGTTTGCTCTGTCTACGACTGTTCGATCGGGATGAGCCCTCGCTGGCGTTATCCTCGTCGTCCAGCAAGAATGCACGTTTTCGCTTCTTCTTCTTCGGCTCCTCGTTCTCGTTCTTCAAACCCAGCTTATTCACGCATCTCCTGCAGTACCAGTTACCCTCGGGAACAGTCTTCATCTTCGGTTTCATGCAGAACATGTGCGTGCCAGCGTTGCACTCATCACAGAGCAGCATCTTTTCTGGGTCGGTCATGCGTCGGCAGATTTGGCAGCACGACTTGTTCGTTGAACGTTGCCACTTGATGGCACTGTGCAGGATTTTAAGGTGAAGGAACACTTGGGAATAGCTGGTCGACTGCATCAGCGATACCTCCCACTGGCGCAGACGTTCGCGACCCTTGTCTAGCAGCGCTTCCATCTTCTCCTTGTCCTTTGTTTCCTTCTTCACGCCGAAGGGCTCTTTCAGGAACCGCTGTTCTATGGCCTGCTCGATTTGTAACAATGCGGAGGAGAGATTCTTTACACACTGCCGTAGTATTGAGGAGTCGTGGAGGGATATGCCTTCGTCTGAGCTGTCTTCTGAATCAATTTCCAGCTTGTCGCCGAGACTCTCTCCCGGATCGTGGTACTTCCTTGTTTCCGGGCCCAGTCCCCAACTGAGCTCACACTGTGGATCGTATGTGTTGTTCTGCACATCCGCGCGCCATTTGGTCAGATCTTTTACCTTCAACCTGCCCAGGTCTCCGGTTGTTATGTCGATTTCCATTTGAAGCACCTCATCGACCAGCATGGCGTACATAACCTTAAAAAAAACGGAAGAAAAACGTTTATTTCGAGAAGATTCCACTTAATAATAATGAATAATAATTGAGTGGCATGACAGTCCCTCCAGGAACAAAGCATAGGTTATTCAGCCTACACATGATTCCACTTACCTCACTCAAATCAGAGTCATCTGGTAGTCCGTAGTTGGCCGCATTGTATTTCTTCCTTGTCTCGTCCCTCACTTGCAGCCTGAAGCGTGAGAACCTGGACGAGTTTACTTTCTCCACCGACAACATGTCCACCGGACACTTCTTCGCGTGGTTCACAATCAGCGAACGCATCGTGGTCAGCTGCTCCTTCAGCAGGCTCTCCCTGTCCCCGAAGGGATTCAAACTCTTGATCAGCTCATCAAGATCTTCTTCTGTGTAGAAGTACGCCCATCTCTGACGGTCGGGGTTCTTCTCATCGTGAACAATGCAGTTTTTGGGATCGCCTGTGCACATCATCAGCTGATACTGCGTCGGAGGGTCTTCAGGCACAATCGGTTCTGGGGTTTCCACTTCGCCGTCGACTTCCATTTTCGTCACGTCCCCGTTCAATTTCACTCCACCGTTCATCACAGCCTGGTTCTCCTTGTTCTCCTTGTTGTTGTCCGGCACCACCGATATATGTGACCTTCGCTTCTTCTTTCCTGGCTCATCCTCCTCCGGGTAAAGACGGGATAAATGCAATCGGATTTCCTTCAGTGTCCTCGGACAACCGACGAAATGCGGGACGTTCTTCGGTGGATTGGTAAGGCAGCCCTCGTAGCACTCAGGCGCGTGCTCCACGAACACGCCAGGCATTGACTCAAGGACGTAATACTTTCTGTAGGCACGATCCATTCCCAGGTAGACCATGAAATCGAACATGTTGCTGTATAGCTTCTCTCGCTGGGCGTCGAACTTCTTTTTGTCGCGTGCACTCAACGCCAGCAGCTCGGCAACTTTCTTATTCATCTTCTCCTCCAGCTGCTTGGTTTGGTCCGGTTGATCTTTTATCAGCTGTGCGTGGTCGGCTATCAACTTCTTTCGCTCTATCTCCACCTGAGTCACTCGGCGATTCTCTGCCGCTACCAGCGAACGCAACTCCATGCGCGCCCGGACCATCTGCTCCGAGCGTTCCTCGATTGTGTTGATTGTCGTCGAGTAGGTCAGGATCTGGGCGATGAGGGCGTGTATGATCCCGAAGATGTCCATCATCGGCAGCTGGTACACTGAGTACATCTTCAGAGCGCGTAGAACATGCGATTGCTGCATGCGGAACACCAGCCCTGGATCCTCGCTCGCATAGTAGCCGTTGCGGTACATCACACGCCAGCGCTCGGCCTTTTCGTTCACCTGTGACCCAGAGGCCAGGAAATGCAGTCGGAGCACCTCACTCACAGTCTGCGCGTCCAGCGGCAGTTCATTCAACTTAAATGAATAATGTTTGCGTACAAAGTCGTGCGTTTTCGTGGCCAACGCGATCGTTGCGTACGGCTCTCGATCTTTGTTCTTCACAGTCGTGTACTCAACTGAGCACTCGGTCTCCTCCTCCTGCTGGAGGTCGAATATTGTCCCCAACAGAATTAGAATTATGTCACTCAGTGGCCCTGCGACTTCGCGGACTGTAAACGCCCGCGTCAGTTCGTAGAAACTAATGTTATTCCTAAACACATCAATTCCCGACAGGATGCCCACGAACGAGTGCATGAACTCCTGCAGCATGATGCAGTCGCCAAAGTACTTCGACGGTATTTGCGTGGTGACTGTTTGGAATTTGGGCAGTGGTTTCTGGTCAAAACGTTCTAGGTCATCCGATTTCTTAGCAAGCGCTGTTGCCTCCTCCTCGATTTTCGCCAGACGCTCGGCCTTCTTCCGTTCCAACTCGGCTTGCTTCTCTTCCTTCTCCTTCCGAAGTCGCTCCATTTCCTCGCGCAGTGTCTTAGAGCGTTCGCGACGCGCCGCTATCTCTTCAGCCGTCTCGCCGGCTTTGCCTGGCTGAATCGCACCGTTCTTTGTGAGATACTTTGCCATCGAAGATTGTTTCTTGTCTGCATCGCCACCGCCGAGTTTCTTCGGCTTACTGGGCTCGTACGATGGCATCTTTCCAATGAAAATCTTCCCGAATGTCACCTTCCTCTCGGTTACGTATTTCGCGAATACATCTGGCTTCGGCCGGAGGATACCCTCGACTCTGACCACGTTATTCTTGATGAACATCCTCAGATTCTCGTGGCAGAATTCATTCCTCCCCCGGCGAATTTTCTCGTACGTGACGGTACACTCCTTCCCGTGGTACACACCGCCAACTTTCCGGAGCTTATAACAAACCTTTTGGGGTTCGTAGACACCATCGGGTGGAGTTTTTGTGGGTGAGACTGGCACTATTCCAACTACAACGTACTTAAGGTATGAAGACGATGTGTTCATTGCCTCTACGTCTTCGTTCAAAAAGAATCGATAACGTATTAAGGCGTATGCAAGTTGGCAGAGAGTTCTCATTGACGCCTGCTGTGCTCTATCAATTAGCAACAGCACTACGGGTCGGAGGCAGTCTTTAAATTGTTCCATTTTCTTGCGAGCACGTCGCTCGCTCTTTAGCGCTTCGGCATATGTGAGATTTTCACGTTTTGTCGCCTCACACTGCCAAATGGTGGAGTTGATGACCATGACGTGTCGGAAATATTCTCTGAAAAGAAAAAAAGAAGAAATTTTTAGTAAACATAAAGATAATTCGAGATTGGGAATATCTCTGCACACAGTTCTCCAACCTATCGCGATAAATTTCTTAGTGCTTCAAGGTCTTTTTTGCAACACAGAGAGTTTCGGAATGGGGAAGGTTCCACACAGTGAGCTACTAAGAATTAAATCGGGTGGAGAAAAATGTTCGTGGCACTCCTCTTTGTAAAACAATGGGCTGGCATGCTGTAACAGCGAAGGCGGATACGCGAAGGGGTAAACTGGACTGACAGAAGTGATTTCTGGACTTTTATAAACTCCAAAGACATTCATCAGATTGCAACCACACCTCGATCAGCTGGATCACAATACAAAATAGCGACAAAATACCGACCACATAGACCAGTGTTGGCCCTAAGTGTCGACTATACATCGCGAAAAAATTAATCTTCTGATTTCCCACCACCTTACCAGTAAAAGAACTCGTGTGTAACCAAAACAGTTTGTCTTCTAAATAAACACAGATTAGGATTTTGAACACGAATTACGGAAAATAAAATTTATAAAAAAAAAAATTAAATGAAAAATGAATTGAATCTTCACATTAGAATTTTTAATTTGTATAAAAATTAGACGTAAATTTCAGATCATTTTACTTTGTTATTTAGTTTTTTTTTTATTTTGCTAGCCTCGTGAGAGGTGTTCCTAAAGGTGGCCATAGTCGACGCGTATTTTTTTAGGTATATGGTCTACGTGACGGTGGATGCAGTGGCTTCATCGGTTAGTGCTTCGGACTGTTAAGCGAGAGTACCCGGGTTCAAATCCGGCTCAGGGAAAGAACACCACAAACATTTTTCACGGCCTCACCTCCAGCGAACGACTGACAATCCTCCTGGAGTACTTCTGTCGTGAAAAGCTTTCGCAATCTGCCGTTCGGAACAGGGTATTTAAGAGTAGGTCCCCTCCACAGGTGTCAAACTTATAACGACACAACACAGTGGAGACGCGAAAATCTAGGCTCTCGCTCTCAACAGGCTGCTACCCCACCCAATGTATGTCTGCGTGGCGGGCCAAGCTGGCAAACAATTTCCATTTCCTCATATTCGTTGACTTCGAATATGTACGGCCATGATCGCAAGCAAATTGTTATTTCTACTGTGAACGTTGTTTTGTTCTCTTTCTCGAATAGGTGAACAACAACCATAAGGGCAACCACCTGCCCTTCTCTCTCGGACATGTTTGCACTACAAAAACGAAATGAAGGTTTAGGAAAGGAGTTCGTTCATATGACCTCACAGTATTATCTGTTCCTTGTCGTTCTAATAAAATTTTATTTCAAATGAGTCCCGAAGCATATGACCATAAAAGCGCAGTGTCAGCTTCAAAAGCAACGATTTCATGACTGGACTTAGACTGGACTGGACAAAGCTCAAATCATAACACAAGTGAGAAATCTTTGGGATTCTTTGAAAATTGCTTTTTGCTGGGAATATGATTCGGCAGCATCATTCTTAACCATTCTTTGGGGGATAGCTCATGAGTACTGAACTAAAATTTCAAGCAGTTCTTATCACTGACTTTCTGAAAGTTGACCAAGTCGTACAGTGAAAATAAAGAAAGCAAAAGGACTTTGGACTCAAAGTTTTGTTTTAGCTCTGATTTCAACATTGTGCAACTGACTGTGAGTCAGAGAAAGTTTAATTGTTGTTATGAAATTAATTATTTTCTAACTTCTATTTGTATTTAATAACTACTTAGTTTTTATTGAAATAAATTATAAAATGTTTTGTTTTAAGATTCGTCTTTCTATTTGTGAATTTTCACTGAAAAACTATTTTTTTGTTTATGAGTGACTCAGTTTTGTACTTATCGCTTTTAATGTTGTTACTTAAAATTTGAACACACAGAAGAAAAAAGGCATGGAAAAAAATTATAAACATAGTTGGAGAGATTACGTGCACGCAGGGTGTAAGCAGTGTGACGATGTGCGTAGATTTGCACCATACGATAAAATCATACGATGCACGACTGGTTTTACACCTTTGCAATGAAGGCAAGTTATTGGAAATTCGTATTGTGAGGTATAAGAAATGATGATCTCCTGAATTTGACTGTGGGGTTTGACGATTGGTTGCTGGCTAGAAGTGTGCGCGGAGTAAGTCAACCTAACGAGTGTTAGGCTGCGTTTATAGTCAAACATTCGCGCGATTTCAAGCGCGATTGATATATTAAATTAATTTTTCGCACATTGGCTTCGCCATAAACATTTTCATATGTAAAAATGTAATTGATTGCTATTAGCGAATCGCTTTGAATCGGGTGACTTGAATTCGCTTGACCATAAACGCAGCCTGAGGCTGCTTAACCGTCAGTGACAGTCTTTTTTTGTGTTCAAGAATATTTTTTTGTGTCCAAGAATGTTGCCAATGTTTCTGTTGATAAAACATAATCTACACGAAACGTTCTCCAGTTTTCATCTGAAGAAAAATGCAGCGGATGAATCTTGATTGCCGCATGGAGCACAAAAACAAACTAACACTGTAATAGCATATACGACTAACAATGAGTAAAGAGATTAGAAATCGTTTTTTTGTTTTTTCGTTTAAATAAATTACAATTTACTATCGCACAATTTACAATGGTTATAGTACAGAGATCTATAAATCTTTCTACTGAATAATTTTGTTATTGTATTGGGAGTACAACTTGAAAGACGCGCATTGTAGGTAGGTAGGTTGTGTGGTGTGCTACGCAAGGCAGCCAAGCACTTAGGCCAGATGAGGCCCATTGTGATACCACATGGAGCAGATGCAAAAACATCCCACTACTCTAGAAACCAATTGGAACTATTAATATAGCGGAGGATACGGCTTATGCTGGTGTCAGCAAGTTCACCGAGGTTATTTAGAAAGTAGTGACCGAGATGCCTCTTCCTACGGTTCGCGAGGGGGATTGTAACTTCATATATATTCACACGCGCTATTTTTTTGACAGTGACAGCTATTGTATGTTAAAGAGCGTCGAAAAATCTAGTTAATTCCATCTATCAAAGTATACACAAGTTTTGTTTTGCGTTTAAAATGTCGAATTTTGTGCCTTCAAAACAACATTTGCGGGAAGTTTTAATTCACTAGTTTCATTTGAAGAAAAGTGCAACAGATGCGCAACGTTTACTCATTGAAGCTTACCCTGACTATTCTGTAAGTGTCAGAATGTGTCAGGAATGGTTTGCACGCTTTAAAAGTGGTGATTTTGACATTGAAGACAAGGAACGTCCTGGCCAAGTGAAAAAGTTTGAAGATGCAGAATTGGAGACATTACTGGAAGAAGATTCATGTCAAACTCAAGAGGAGCTTGCGAAATCATTGGGAGTTGCCCAGCAAGCAATTTCCAAACCCCGAACTCTATCGAACTCAGCCGCGCAGTCAAAGAAAAACGGCCAGAATATGCGACTAGACACGAGTCGACAATTTTCCATGATGACAATGCTCGGCCACATCGCACTCAACGGGTTAAAAAATACGTGGAAAATGTTGGATGGGAATCGCTACCCCACCTGCCGTATAGCCCAGACCTGCCCCCTTCCGACTACCATTTGTTCAGGTCCATGCAGAATGCCGTGGCTGGAATACGCTTCACTTCAGTTGACGGTATCAAAAATTGGCTCAATTCATTCTTGGCCGCCAAGCCGGCGCAGTTCTTTTGGGACGGAATCCACAAATTGCCAGAAAGATGGGAA
Organism: Syritta pipiens; assembly: GCA_905187475.1. Lineage (NCBI taxonomy): Eukaryota > Metazoa > Arthropoda > Insecta > Diptera > Syrphidae > Syritta > Syritta pipiens. The sequence goes on along the minus strand of LR994572.1, from coordinate 10,047,077 downwards.
AACGTTGTAGCTAGCGATGGGCAATACTTTGAATGACATGTATTTTCATTTTCATATTCAAATAAATGGTTTTTTTTAACAAAAAAATACGCGAAGAATTACTAGAAGACAAACATGAAAATAAAGCCAAACTTGAGGAGAAAACGAAAAAAAAAAAAAAACCTCAGAGACTAGAAATAAATGCGAATCAATTCAGGATTAAGCTATGATGGGCATAAAAAGAATAATTCGTTGTCTAACTCATGGCTATGCAAATTTGATAAGTGTGCTGACTTTGATCAGATGGAATTTCTTTAGGATGCTCTCAAGACTGTGTACGCAATGTGAAGCATCTAAAAATTAAAAACAATTAAAAATTAATGAATACAAAGAAAGCTACAGCAAAATTAAACACAGGCGAATTATTTTACATCGCTATAGTATCAGAAATCCATTCGAAAATCGGAAAATCTTCATAGCGCACTCTAGGACAGAAACGGCGTAAAATCAATCGTTAAAGCTAGGAACTTGAAATTTGGTGGTTATTCTTGAGGTCAATATATAGATATTGTAATCGAATTTTAATAAAGTACGCACTTGATTAACGCAACCCTCGATTAGCGCAACTCCTCGGTTTTGCTACCCCGATGAGTGCATGAATGATGATGAATGAATTATGAATTTTTTTTAAATATTTTAATGAATACCAAAAGTAATTGGGATTAGGAGGATGACCTCTATCTACATTGTCTACAAACATGTTATAAGAGAGAGAATTGATTTCATCCGTTCGCGAACTGCTGTATGAAATTGTTTCCAACATTAGAATCTCAAATCAATAATTGGCTTTATGGAAACGTTAAGTTCTCTTCAAATTGCGAGGATGCGATAAAAATTGAGAGCCCAATGAAAGTGAAGTTGCTCTGGCCTCTCCTTTATCGATCGTTAAAATGGAGGTTGCAGTTCGATCCTTCAATGTATGTTTACAATCGCGCAAAGAGAAAAACATTTCATTAAAAGGCATTTTATCTCTACAAAAAATAAGAGATATGGCACTTTTGAAAAAAATTTTAAATCTAGAAAAAAAAAACTCATATTTTTATTGTGTGTATGTTTTGTAAGTTTCTTTTAACTTTTAACCTTTAGCATTTCGTTTTCTTAGTAAAAAAAATCTGTGCAACAATAACGTTGGTTTCTTGGTTTCAATAATATTTTTTTTGTAACACTGTCGTTATCTTTACAGAAACTGCCATTTCCACCATATTTTTTATCCACAAAATTACGTTTCAATGAGTGCAACAAGCTTAATATACATTAGTTGCGCCCACAACAAATCAACCCGAAGCAACAAATCATTTAAATTTATTTTATTTTTATCTATCAAGCACTTGTGAACTGTAGGTGGTACTTAGTACCAAGGACATTTTGGTGTCAGGTTGATGTAGCCAGCTTCAGCTATTCAAAATTTAATTTCTATATCTCCATTTAGTTCACAATGGAAAAAGAGTAGAAGTTTGAGATATAACTTCAGAATTTGACTTTAAGCCTGGGTTTAAGAGTTTTGCCCGACTGTGGGACGTTTCGAAATAAGTGCCGCACTAACGAAACATAAAAAACGACGGCAATGTTCTTTTTTTTTGGATTTCTTATGGTCTTCGATTTCGGAAATGACTGTGAAGCAGAAAATGTGGTTGTGTGGACGGCTAAATTCGACTACCTCGACTACCTACTCTTAACGCTGGCTCCAAGATCATTATCTTCTTGACTGCGTGCTCCACTAATGGGCTCGCGGGGGCAATACACGCAGAAGAGATCTCCTTTGGCTACAAGATTTACAAACGAAATTTTTTTCTTTCTACCTCACATCAAATTGAAATGTTTGTTCTTTTTTTTGTTGTTTTTGGGAGTTCAACTGTTTTTTTTTTTTTTTTATTAAAAGAAATTCTAAAGCTCAAATCGCAACGGCGCGTTCGGTCGGTTGGACTTTGACAGGCGTTGGTACGCGTTTTATCGACGAAAAAGAATGTCAACGCGCACCTCACTCAATTTTTCAAATCGAAATGGAGCTCTCGCGTTAGCTTTCCCTAAATCAGGTTATCCTCGAAATTTTCCATCCCCTGAAACAAATTTTGCAAGAAAACAATTTGATTTTGAAACTAAAATCAAAAGCAATTCTTATTTACTCAAATAATCGCCTTTCCGCATTCAAATTTCGTTTGTAAATAAAAAAAAAAAATTATACACACATCTGTAAAACGTCCGAGCGAGTTGAAAGTAGACCCAGTCGGTCGGGCTTACGATATTATGCTCTGCGAAGTTGCAACGGCCGACCGCGATTTGTACAATGCTTTTACGTGTATTCTACTTCAAATGTCAAAGTCAGACCGACCTAACGCGCCGTTGCCATTTGGGCTTTAGTCTCGGTAGAATGATGTCTTATGTAATGTTAGGTTAGAATGACTGGCTGGGTCAGCTGAGGCCCACAGCCACACTTAGACCAGATTAGGTCCATTGTGATACCACAATACGGAAGTCTACTCTGCGTCCTAATGGAACTTCTAGGGAGCCACAGATCTGGTTAATGCTGATTCTGTTCAGATCGCCCACACTATCAAGCAAGTGCTCTGCTAGATGAGTTCTTCTAAGAAGCACTAAAGTTTTATTTCCATATTATTTTTTTTTTTTTAAAGCCTCGTACGAACATTGGAGGTGAAGGATAGTTTCCTCCTCCTCCTGGAAACTTCTGCAAATGTCATTGGCAGGGATTCTCAGCCTGCCAACGTCTTTAACTCAATCGAAATTCTGACAAATCAGCTGTGTAGTTGTTCTGAATGAGGTACATCCAAACCGGGTGTCTCCTCAGCGAAATCCTTGATAACGACCACTAAGCAACAGCTAACCTTACGAGGTTTTTTCTTCCTTGTCGATCTTGCACAGACCGGACCACTCAGCGCGCTTCTTGTATTTGTCGACACAGATCAATTGAATGTGGTGTTCATGGCAGAGGGCTGTTAAGAATTTCTGGTACAGTGGCTCGTTTAAGGATTTAGCCAAAATGCAGGGAATAGCTTAACTTTTGTTAAGAGCTTTGCAGGCTTGATGGACACAATGGACCAAGCCATTGGCAATCAGTGTTTTCTTCAGCACCTGAAGTGCGATTATTAATGAAAAAACCAACGATTCTATATCTGTCAAAATTATAACACAGTGGACGCGCAAAATTATAACGCCCACAAAACAGTGGACGCGGGAGAAACTATGCTCTGGCCCTTCGTGGGCTGTTACGCCACTAATGATGATCAATGATGAAAGCCAACGATTCGAGCGGCTGAGGGAACATCTACATCAACTTTTGTCTTTTTTTTAGTTATTTATGAAGTCTTGTGGGCGCCGTTGGCTCGATCGGTTAGTGCGTCGGACTGTTGAGCGAGAGTACCCGGGCTCGAATCCAGCTCGGGGAAAAAAAAACACCACAAACATTTTTCACGGCCCCACCTCCAGCGAACGACTGACAACCTTCCTGGAGTACTTCTGTCATGAAAAGCTTTCGCAATTCGCCGTTCGGAACCGGCATTAAACAGTAGGTCCCCTCCACATGTGACAAAATTATAACGCGCACAACAAAGTGGAGGCGCGAAAAAAGCTAGGCTCTGGCTCTCAACGGGCTGTTACGCCGCCCAATACAATGAAGTCTTGTAACTTTTTGACAACCGGAAAGAGACTTTCGGAAACTTCTGATGAGAAGTGGGCAACATTACCACCATGTCCGACAGGATTGAATTTGATTTTCGACTCCGAGTCTGAAAAAAAAGTAATAATCTGCGTAACAGCCCGTACAGGGCATGAGCATAGCTTGTTCTCACCTCCACTGGGTTGTGTGCGATATAATTTAACACAAGTGGAGGGGGCCTACAGTTTATTGCCGGTTCCGAACGGCGAATTGCGAAAGCTTTCCGGAACAGAAGTACTCCATGAGGATTGTCAGTCCGAAAGTGAGACAAAATAACCCCCTTGATCGAGCTAAGATTCCTGTCTCTAGTAAACAGACCATTTCTGTCTGATTTATGATTTTTTTTAATTAATTAAATCTGATTTTTTCTATCTAAAGACAACAGACAGACGAAATTCGCCGTACGGAACCGGCATTAGGAGCAGCTTTTGTCTCACAGTAGGTCTACTTCGCAAGTGTCAAAATTATAACGCACACAACACAGTGGAGGCTTGAAAATGCTAGGCTCTGGCTCTCAACGGGCTGTTACGCCACCTAATCTACAACAGACTAAATCTACAACAGATAAAATTCTAAATCTATCTTGATCTCACTACTCAATGCATTACGGATAGCAAGTTTAATGATAAACGGTCTTATGAAGGCAATATAGCCTAAGTCCTGGATCAAAAAAGGGGGTACAATAAATCTTTTAGGTCGCAGTACAAGTGTTAGTGACACTTCCCATTTCATCAAAGGTGAGAGGTTCTGGTCCGGTTAAACTGGGCCAAGGTTTGGTTGGAGAATAAGAAGAAAAGTCACGGCTGTTGTGAAAAACCGAAAATACCGACCCACTGCTTAGGTACAAACGCTCAGTTACGCCACTGATAAAAAGTTCTATTCGCACTGACAGAGTCTAATTGTCATTGTACAAAGGTCAGCGAAAGTTTTGCAAACAGATTTTTTAGCCATCGTTTTTCAGTCGAGGTACGCAAACTTTTTTGACACAGCTGACTATATTTTTGATGAGCAGGGGAGTTTCAAGAAATTCCAAAAAAACACCAGCACGTCAGTGACACTACCAGAAAACCGCCTTAGAATCTTCTGCTCGAGTGCTCGCCCGTCGAGTTTTTCTCAACTGAATTTTCAGGCATCACCCTTCAGCATCATCACGAGCACAATCACACAGCACCATACCCAACAAAAGAATGTCAATTGCAGCACACACAGCGTAATCGAATATCCCCCGTGCATCTGATGTGTCCTTCGTATCCGATTACGCGGTGTAAAATTTAATATCTCTCCACTGCAAGGCTCCTCGCAGCGAGAGCCCACACGGTAGCTGGCTGTAGCTTTGGCTTTGGTTTTGGCTTTGCAAACCTTTGCATCACCGTGTCTTCTCTTTCTTTCTCCTCCGTTTCGCACACACACACACACACACACACGTTCTCTTTTGATTGGTGATGTTCTTTTCTGAAAGCTGAACTACCCCAAAGCATTGACCTCCTTACACACGGTACCCAAGCACCGAAGAAAGGAAAGGAAAAATTCGGTGTTAAGATGCACACACCTGCCTCGAGAAATTCATTTTTTTGTTTTTTTGGTTTCGTCTAAATCGTCAAAAATACTCACTCATAGTCCCGGAATATTTGCTTCGTGGTTTCGCAGTAGAAGACCTCCTCGTTGTCGTGGAATGTTGGCTGTTTGGGATTCTTGGAGAGATTCTCGAATCCCTCGCGCTTGCAAATTGGCATCGTTGGTTTTTTTTTTTCTTTTTTTTGGCTGCACCCTATGGACGGCCCAATGGAGACTCTCTTGTAGAACCGATCCGATGAAATCCGAGAATGCTGGATGGATGTTGAACGACGATTCGGGGGGAAAATGTGATCGAGTAGAATTTTTTTAATGCGCGCCAATGGAGATTAGGTTCTCTCTCTTTCGTCTTTTGGAGGGAATTCGATTTTCTTTTGGCGGTGGTGCAATTGAACTTCGGGTTTATTTGACTTTTGGCATCCTCTTCCTGGTCCAGCGAGAAGTTGGAACATAAAGTAACAAATAAAATTATAAAAAATAAAATTTTCTTTTGATGATTTTGTTGGGTTCTTTTTTTTTTTTCCTGTCAAACACACCACACAACAGAGAAAAAGTAAATTGGTTTTTTTTTTTTTTGTGGCGATTGAAAGAAAAAATAACGCGAGAGAAACACACGCGCGCGCCAACTCTTCGAAAGTGTTTGCTGTGAGAGAGAGCGAAAATAAAACGGTTATTGAAATCCGTCAGGCAGAGTGAGAGGCGCTTTTGTTTTGACATATGAGCAGTGATGACAACTGCGGGAAGATTTTCGGTGGTTGTAGTAGATGAGTGGGATATGTTGAAATGGATGCGGTCAGGCGAAGTTTTGAAATTACATGTAGAGGGAAATTATTTTTAAGATGTCAAACAAATATAAAAATGAATTTCGACAGGAAATTAACATAATGGAAACTAAAATGTTATATACGTACCAAATATTATAGTTGTAAAGAACTTTCTACTAAATGTATAAAAGGTATTTGTAATTCTAATAGATTTGGCTATTGAATAATTGAATAAAAATGCGGTTAGGAGTAGTTATGAAACTACTTGTAGAGCGAAATTTTAATGTTTCGCAAGTGAAAAAAGAAATGAAAACTACTTGTGGAGCGAAATTTTATTTTGTTATATAAGTAAAGTCTTCATCAAGTCAAGAAGTCGCGGTAAGTAATGTAAAGGACAGAAAATTCTCGATAATTCGAAAACCTCTGTCAATAGAAACATTCTCACAATCCCCTGAAAAAAGCTCTGTAAATCGAACAAAATCTATGAAATTTGGAGCCCTCATTAATTCGAATTTATTTTTGTTCAAAACAACATGGTCATTTCTATAACTCGAAAATTATAGCTTATTTACCTCTATAATTCAAAGTCAAATTTACTTTTTTTCCTTCAACAACCGTTAGTTGTAATGCGTACGAGAGAAAAGTGAAAATTTTTTCTTGAAACCTCCGTCATTGGAAAACATTTGTAAAGTTTGCAAAGTTGTGCAAAGTTTTTTCCTGGGACCATGCAACTCGAATTATCTAGAACTTTCTTTATTATAGTTGTAAACGACTTTCCCCTTTGCAATATTTTAATGAATTGGGTATTGAATAAAAATAAAGTTATGGGGTGAGGTGTAGTTTCAAAACTATTTGCGGAGGGAAATTTTCGAAATGTCATAAATGTCGTTGAGTAATTGATAAAATGGTGGTTATTCGGGGACATTTCGTTTAGTGTACAAATAAAATTCGTAATACAGCACTTAAAGGATATAAGAAAAACGAAAAGTCCAAAGAATCTTTATCTTTTATGCGAGTAGTAAGTAATTCAGGTGAAAACGGGTATGGTTTGTTTGTTTAAAGGGATTTTTTACTTATATGAGTTTATCTAATATCCGTTAGGTACTGTACTTAAAAAACAAAATGGAGTAAATTACGATACAAGTAAAATATTGCGCTTTTGTCAGTAAAACAAAAAAAAAAACAAAATCCAATCAAAAATGGCTGACCAATGTGACCCCAATTTTTGTGACATGAACGTGTTTGCTTACGTTGTACCTTTGGAAGTATTTACAGCAGTTTTGTTTTATTAAAAACGACAAGACAAATTAATAATTGTTTGTTTGTCTAATGGGGGTCGGTCAAGAAAATTTGACAATATGCGCAGAATGAACTAAAAATATTTGCGTTGGATGAAAATCGATTCGAATGATTTTTTAAGTATTTTTATTATTCCATCACAATTTACGGTACGCTCTAGTTCAACACCAGCGGCAAATCATAGTTGCAAACTATCGCCATAAGAAATCCCTTGGCGCTGTAGGAATTAAGTTTTTAAGCCGCGTTATTGGCAAGCCTCTTGAGATAAAAAAAAAACCTTTGGAAATTCTAAATAATTTTCTAGACCAGACGGCGACAAATGAAATTACATAAAATAAAATTTATAATTATGTTCAATTTCTTTCTTAAAAAATGCCCAAAATTGTATGCGCGAAAATTGGAAAGATGGGTGGCAACATTGCTCGATTTTTGTTCGGTCAAAGCGGGATTTTGAAAATTGATGATTAAAAAAGCGGGATTCCTACGTTATGCTTAAGAATTATTGAAGTTTTCGCGTGGTTATGATTTTTTTCAGATTCAACACATTCAAAATTAGTTAAAATTTATTTGTATGTTATCCGTAAAGCACAAATGAGCCAATACAGATACCCAACTTCTACTTCTCTTGCCCCTTGATTTTATTTGACAGCGTTTTTTATAACATTTTGTGTCTGTGAATACGTGTGAGAGTTTTGAACAACAAATCAAACAAATGTGCGTGAAAATGATGAGTTAGTGTTCGATGATTCCTGAATTACTGTCAAAATGCTTCCTGTATTTCAGCTACATTCGTGAATTACTGTCAAATTCGTCGATGGACAAGGGGAAATAGCCGCTGTACAGTTGAGTGTCTATATTAGGTTGTCTGTGCCGTAAAGCCAATCCTTTTGCTTGTCCTTGAGCGGAAGAGGCATACTAACTCATCCATTTCTGTTATGGCAGTATCATTTTCGAATGAAAAACTTTTTTCAAAGCCTTTCGCTCACAATACTAGCTTATCAAGAAATATTCCAAAGCAGGCCAAAGACTTTAAAAGCTATTTTGAACACAAAAATATAACAGCGTTGGTTTTTTTTTATTACTCGAAAAAAAAAAGCAACCTTGGTTGATCTTTCCGTCAATTTTTTTGGTGTTGTTTCAATCCACATAATTTTCTTTACGTCCCTTAGAGAATGAATAAGTCTTTTCAAAACAAAAAAAAAAAAAGTTTTTCAAAAATAGCGTTCATTCAGAAATAAAAAGATTGGGGATCTATGACGCCCCGTTTAGGCGGTAGTGACAAGTTATAAAAAATCAATTAACATAAAAAAAAATCATTAAAAAAACAATGGCAACACTTACAATAAAGTACTATACCAATTTTGAAAGCCAGAAAGTTGTTCTTTTATCCTATCGTCTAAATTTTTTTCATTATGTTCAAATTTTTGGAAAAAATTCGCATGTAAACTCAAAATTAAATACAAAAAAAAGGAAAAAAAGTGTAGATCATTTTTAATTTCAAAATTGGGATATATAAAATCATTCAGTTTTTTGTGTTCAATTCAGAATTGATATAAGTATTGAAAATCAATTTAACCAGGCGATTCATTTTTAGGATTTCGTTCCAAAGGAATAACGAAACCCTTATGGAATCACTTCGGTGTCTGTCTTTTACATATTTGACTATAAGTCCTTTCTAGTTAAGGGATGAAATTTGGACTGAAGATGTATCTAGACAACCCAAAAGCAAATCAGGTAATTTTTTTGGAATTAGGCGTAGATTTAAGAAATCGTTAGTACTAATACTAACGCCCGAAAAAACTTTTATTAACTTTGATGGCCCGACACCCATGTCATTGGAACGGGGGCCGTGCCCTCATTATGAAAATGTGTCACTCTGTCATTAGGCTTTATTCTTGGTAATTGGCGAACCACTAAGAATTACGAAATAAAACTTCGGCAAAAGATGTATGTCACTTGTCCAAAGAAAGTTTTTACTTACTTACCTAATAGGCATTTAGCCCATGGAGGGTCTGTGCCTGAGCCGCCAAAGCTGTCCTACATCCGCTATCACTTGATCGCTGTACCGAAGGTTCAGTCTACAAAGAAAGCTCAGATAAAAAATTTTAAAAAAAACTTCATATTAGCAAAAAACTAAGTACCAATACTAAATTCGAAAAACAAATTTCTTTGACTAGTTCCTTGATATGGGTTGGAAGTTCCTTGATTGGGTTGGTTGGTTTGGCGTTGGAAAGAGAATGATAATTAGATCTAAAAGTTGTACTATGGTAATCACCTTACTCTTATTGGTAAGAAGTTATTAGCCAACAAACTGCCAAAAATTGATAATTGATTGATTATCCCCCACCTTATTTTCTAAAATATTTGACCAAAAAATCTGAAAAAAATTGGAGTTATGGGACAACTCATCGCAATACCCCAAAATTATCCAAACGTCGTGTATGATTTTTTGCTCATACTAAAATAAATTAATTACTAATTTTTTTTGAAAAAAATTTCACGGGAATTTATTAAATGAAGTACCATCGGATAGACCTTGTAAAATGAAATAGAGTTTTCATTTTTAACTTTTCATTTGGAAGCTAAGTTTTCAAGATACTAAGCTTCAAAGCCGAGAAAAAGGCGTCCCCCTCTCTCTCATTTCCACACCCGTTGGGCTAAAAATCTGAAAAAAAAATCTGTAATGTAAATTTTGCTTTTGTTTTGTTTTGATTTTGTAATCTTTCTGTTAAAATTGGTTTCAGAACTCTGGATTTAATAACTTTCGAGATATTGGCCAGAAACCAAAAAACAACAACATTTGAGTTTTGAAGATCCGAAAATGCCATTTTGTAGATCTCGGCGAAAGAACAAATAAATATTATGTAAAAAAAATTATGTTCATACAGTTTTTCAAGATATTAACGATTTAAATGGAATCAGTTTCCTGCAAAAACGATAAACTGATGGCAGTCTGAGTGACGCTTGCGGCATTTCATCCCCTAAATGCACCAAAGCAATTTTCACACGGCTGGCGAATAGGAACAGATTTTCTTTTGTTGAGTTTTATTCGAAATGAAAAGAAGAATTTTACTAAATCTATTTTGATTTGTTAATTTTTTTTAACTTACATTAAATCCTAATCTACTACTAATCTGTTTGCGAATGAAACCCTCGCCGGGTGAGTAAAACTCACACTTGACCGGTTTTTTATTATCTGCATCGCCGTAAATTTCTATGGTGGTTGCAGTTTACTTGTTTTTTAATGCAATTTAATTAAGTAATACCAGCTTCGATTTGAGATAATTGTAGAAGTCAAGGCAAGTTTATTTTAAATTGCATTTGATGGCTAGATTTGCATTCAACATTCCTATATCTAATCGAGTTTTTCTAACGACCAAACTTTGTTCACTGCAGTGAAAATAAACAAAACAAAAATAAACGTTCCACCGACTATGTTTGAAGTTTCTGGCAAGTATAAAATGTATTCAATGATCGTAAAAAATCTCTGTCATTGCAATCGGTTTTTTAAAGATTCAATTCAACGACCCAGAGTTAAAACATAGCCGCTGAGAGATTTTTTCATCAGTGCCGTAGTTCTTCGTAAATCTATGTAGTGTGGCAAATCTTACAATTTTATTTGAATTATGATGCGTTTAAAAATTAATGTAATGTTTTTTTTTTCTCAGAGGAAAAAACAGTACCTTTTGCGAAAAAAACAGCCAGAATTGTGTAAACTGATAATTGACTGTCACAATTTTGATGGTCAACAAATCAAATGCATTTCAGATTGTATGTGATTATAAAAAATATGTGAAATGCGTACACTTTTAATAGTGAAATATCAGAATTCAAAAATTGATTGAAATGATTTCCATACCTTTGAAAATTAAGTCATTGGAGAAGTAAATCAACCTGCAAGAAAAATTTTTTGAAAGGCAAGCGGAACACAATTTAGAAAAACTTTGGAAGAAATTTGTGTTGTTTTAAAAAAATTGGTAAAAGAGGAGAAAATGGAAAGCGGCCATAGCAGCAATAAAGGCAAAAGAACTGAAAATTAGAATTGGACGTTGCCAAAACATGCAATGAACTTAAGCTCATGGAACTGAAACGCTAAGCTTCATGTCTTCTCTTCAGCAAATTCCCTTACAACTCTACAACTTCTCCCAACATTATATACATTTATTTTAATAAAAATTCCATATAAAAGAAAAAAGCGAATGTTTTATTTTTGCTGTCTTATTGTTTTTTATCCTGGTGTAGCGAGATCATTGTAAATTCTGTCGTACAGTGGTCATTTCAGCAAAACAATATCATGTGAATAACGCGGAATCGTATGATAATGACTCCTATTTAGCTGTCACACGAAATCAGTCACATTTTTGTGATTGTCAAAGTATGTACACAATCACAAAATGAAAATTTTAATAATCAACTATCAGCTTAGACAATTCTGCCGGAGTATTTATGTCAAAATAGCAGTACCCACTTTTTTGATCGAAAACAAACAGTTTTACCCTGCGAAAAAACGTACGGATACGAGCTTTAGCTATACAGCATGTTTTTTAACGACCCACAGCGCTTTTGTCTTATCGCGAAACACTGCTGGTACACACATCTGGAGCTAGTTGGCAATAGCCACAAGCAGCCGAAGGTTTTGATCACAAGCTGATGCCATTAAGAATATTTATAGGAACCTGAATCTAATTAGATTGATTCCTTCTAACTAAAAACACTTCCTCGGTGTTTACCACAAAAACTACAATAAAACAAATTTTTTTTCAAAGTTAAAATTCAGTACACGTCGAAATATATTACATTGTAAATGTTTCATTTCATTTTACACTTATAATCATCATAGTTCTGTTTTAATTTCCTTTAAACGAGTTTACACCGCATTACAATTTATAAATATATACACTAGAAAAAGAAAAACCATAAATTAACACAAACTTTCTGCCTTCATTCTTTGTCTATTTTATAAATTTGAGAAGTCGAGTCGTCGTCGTTGCCTTCCACAACTTCTCCTAAAAATTACTTTAAACTCTAACTGCATTCAAGTGCTGTGCATATTTTGTTTTACATAAATTAAAGAAATTCAATTCTCTCTTTGAGTAAAAGAAACTTTTTTTTTTTTTTATAATTTCATTACAAAAGGACATTCTTCTTTCTGTTTCCAAAACATGAACCAAAGAATAAAACGAACACAAAAAAATAAATCTTTAAAATTTTCTCCATTTTTACAACTCTTTTTTTCTATTGTTCCTCTTTTAAATAAACAAAAAATAAACTGAAAACGGTGGTCAATAACAAAAAAAAAGGGCTCACAAAAAAATAAAAATAATCACAGATTAACAAAAATAATTAAAAAAAAAAAATAAAAAAAGAACAAACAAAAACCACACCGAAACATTTGAGACAAGGAAACAATTTTCTTTCGGTGAAATTTCATTTACAAAAAATAATTAAATAATAATTAATGCATTTAGGTCCCGTGTTTTTTTTTTTTTTTTAAGAAGAAGTAGTAGAACTAAAATAAATTTTCTAAAAAGGAAAAAAGAAAAAAATCCATTTGACTTGGTTCTTTAGAAGAAAATCCACTTTGTGGATCTTGTGTGTTTTTGGGGATGTGGAAAAAAAAAATGAAAGGAGTTCAAAAGAGGTTTAGAGATTTCTTTTCAAAAAGTTTTTTTGTTTTGTTTTTATTGCATTTTCAAATATAATAAAGAAAAGCTTTGCTTTGAAAAAACATATTTTGTTTGTATTATTAAAAAAAATAAAATAAGCGTAATTGTTTTTTTTTGTTTAGTTTTAAACTCGAGTTTTCTTCACATTTTGGTTTTTGGGAAATTATTTTTTCTTCAGTGGGTTTATTTATTTTTTTCTTTACAAACATATTTTTTTGTTTTCCACTCGAAACCAAGCGCAAATGAAATTTCTTTTTACAAAAAATTTTGAAAGAAAGAATTTTTACATAGATTTCTTTTTTTTTGTTTATAAATAGTCCTAAAAATATTCATAATGCACAAATTTTTTGTTTTCAATTCTTTTTTTTTTTTACAAAATTTAACTAAAAAATATAAATATATTAAATTTTTTTTTTGTTAAAGGGGGGTCCGAGACATGGGTTTTTCTTTTTTTTTTAATTTTTTTCATTCATGTATATGTGGGAGGATAAAACTTTAGGTTCTTATCGAAAATATATGTATAAATTAATTTAAGAAATAATTACACAGAAAGTAGAAGAAGAAAAAAAGTAGAAAAGAAAAAAAAAATAATAATAATAGTAATAAGCCTACAATACTAAACGGGACCTAGATTTCTTTAGCCGACTGGTTGTACCACCTAAGCCCTTGACATCACCGTTCCAGCTCTTTGACTTGGCCCGGAAGTGTTTGTATGCTTCCGCGTAGGATGGCTCCAACATTGGTCGGTAGGCAATTGGATCACAGAGCTCGGAATGATGCTCGTAGAACTCTTTGTAGCCACCGTGAAGAAGGTAGATCTCGGGATAATGTAATGCAGGATATGAGGTTGTGTTTCGTGCTCGATCGTGATTGCGCAGGAAGCGTGATCTGCAAAAGAAAAGAGACAAATTTAATGAGTTTCAATCCAAAATAGACATTTGAGAGTTTGTAACTTACAATTTTGGTCCACGTTCCGACGAAAATTCACAATGGAATACAAGTATATGCCTCTTTGGTCCATCAGCTTCAACAGTCGCTGAATCAGTCTTACAATTCACAAATTCCTCCATTATCTGCTCCTGGGTGTACAAGTTCTTGGCGCCACGAATGTGTCCGCCCTCGAACTCGTACGGATACCGGCAATCAATGATCTTGTACGAGGCCACGGAATCCTTGTAAGCGCCACTGATCAACTTAGCCATCGTTTCACTTGAGATTGACTTTAAATCTCTGTGCCGTCCGTCCATCAACGGCAGGCAGAACGGTTTGCTAAAGTCTCCAATAAGATCAGGCTCGGATGACGATCGCGATAGAGCGCTCATGATATCAGCATCATTCATTGACACAACCTTCCGCAGAATCGGTCGTTGGGGCTGTTGTGTTGCTGTTACTGGTATCAATGCCTGGTCATTGTTCTCCTTCTCGGCGGAGGAGAACAGCTCGCCTTTGTATCGCTTACTTTGGATGGGGCTCACTGTGGTCGATGGTGGATCGGGACGTTTAAAACAACGTTCCGCTGCCATGCGCGATGAATACGGTGTTGTATTCATCACAGGTGATTGATTGTTAGAGTTAATAGAGGAAATCCTATCTTGTACTGTTCTCAGAATCTCTGGCGTCTTTGGTTCAAATAGCGAAGTGCGTGCTTTATTGCTGGCAGAGCAATTGTTGTTCTCTGTCAGACTCAGGCATCTTCGTACAGGTGGTCTTTCCATTAGCTCGGGGCTAGTTTTTGTGGTCTTAATGTGACCACTGATGAGTGAATTAAGATTACTCGGGGCATCATTCCCCTCAACATCCTCATCCAGTGATTCCATTTCGAAGAGATCCATGTACTCATCGTCCATTGTTGACTCGGTTGAGCCTGAGCTGAGACTATGGAATATCCGGAAGGAATTCGATGGATTCGATTGTTTCTTTATGCGAGGTGATGGTTCCAATAGCTTGCGGCGGGTTTGTTGCTGCTGATCATGTTGGTGCTGATGAAGTTTACCAATTGAGGTTTGAACAATTTGAAAACGCTGCGGACTACCTTCTGGCGAGAGAAGGCGATCGTCATCCATCAGGAGTGTGTTCATTGTTGGGCTGGAGGTAAACGCATGACTTCCATGATGATGATGACGACTATCATCATCGTAGAATGATAAATCCTCGATAGCCATGTTGGTATTGTGTATGTTACGACCGCCACCACTGGTGCGGTTGCGATTAAACGCATTTAAATCAATATTATTCGAGACCACACTGTAAAGAGAAGAAAATAAAAATCAAATTAATTAAAGTCGATTAGGTAAGAAGGATTACAGGAAGTTTGTGTATGTTTACATGAAAACCACAGGCGTGCGTCCAATTACAATTAGAAATTTCACAATTCTCCTTCGACTGAACATGCCTAAAGCAGAGACGTCCTTCTCACAGGACGACACAAACAAAACTAGGGCTCTAAACAATGTACAGTCACGCTGACGACGTTTTTCGATGCACCACCAATACAAACAGAACCACCATCCCATCACCATCGTCGCCTGCGCCACCAGCGCTTCCCTCACTGGTATAGGCAAGTTCATTAAACTCAATCAACCATCCTGGTTGTGCACAGGGAAATGCACCTCTCTCTTCCTAGGACAGACTTCCCCCGAATGTGAATACACACATTTTTTCGGTCCGTCGTTCGTTCAAATTAAACACCCGGACATTTTCAGAGATAGACTCCGACTCCGACTCAATCGAATGAGTCAGGGAACTCGCGACACGACTCACAGTGCAAGGGCCCTTCTCAATTTATGAAACCCTAAGTTCTAAGCCCACGATCGAAATATCTGTGTATTTGTGTTGCCAGGGGCAAGTAAGGGAACAATTTTTAGGGAAGAGGGTTGCTAGTGATGCATTGCACTGTAACTGTATGTGTACACACGTTTTTTTTTAGTGTGTACTCCTTCAGCGCACGAGGGTAAAAATTCTGTGAACAGATGTGGACTTACTCCCGTCTAGTGCATGATTATATTTAATTGGTGTGTTACAATTTTGAAAACCGATGGGGCTACGTAAGAGTTGCGTCTGAGGGGCGAAATAACTTCAAGGAATTCCCCAAGAAAACAAAAAATTCGTGTGGTGGAAAATAAATATTCAACACACAAGGAAGTGAAGACTGAGTTACCGGGAATTGTCTGGCGGAACAGAGAAAACACAGCACGGAGAAGAATGAGGAAAGGTTTTTTTTTTTCTTTTTTTTCTTTCCGTGTTTCTTATTGAATAGTTTTTGGGCCCGTCTGTGGAATGACCCTAGCGGATGTCTTTTTTATGTTTGCTCTGTCCACGTTTAGCGTGGACTCTCTTTTTTTTTGTTTGGCCTGCGCCGTGTAGAATATGGCACACGTTAAAGTGGGAACTTTGAAGGACAAGGGAAGACGGAAGACGAAGTGATGTTGTTTTTTTTGTGGTTGTTTTTCAGCTGTTTCAGTTGACAACTGGAGTTTCGTTGTTTTGGCTGAAAAATTTAAATTTTATTAGGTCAGGTCGGCACACATACGGGGGGCATTCACGTTGTCGCGGTAGATGAGATCGGCGCACACATGGCCGGTGTTGTGTGGTGCGTGTCCTGGCACCGGGCCACGGGTTGTGTGGGATGTGTCAGGTTGACGGTGATGGTGTCAAGAAGAAAGAGTTCTTTTTTGAAGGGAATTGTTGGGAAATTTAGAAATTAGATTAGTTGAGGAAGTCTTTTAAATGGAGTTTTTGAATTGAGAATGTCATTGATTGGTGGGGAAAAATAAGCAGACCTATAAGAAAGTCTTGGTTTGGTGGGGAAAAATAAGAAGACCCATAATAAAGTCTTGGTTTGGTGAGGAAAAATAAGGAGACCTATAAGAAAGTCTTGGTTTAAGAAAAATTGCTCATGCAATATTTACATTGAAGATGCAGGTGTTTTATTGGCGACGAACAGTCTACTATTTCCACACAACTTCCAGTTAATCTCAAAAATGTGAGGAAATGCTCTTGGAAATCAGGAGCTCCACGAAGATTTTCAAAATAGGAAACGGAAATTATTTTAGAATTCAGAAGCTTCACAAAAGTTCTCACATAAAAAAACCAAATTATTTCACAAGCCAGAGGTCTTTTAAAAATTCCAGAAGATTATTCTGGAGCTTGATAAAGGTCCTTCAAAAGTTAAAGAAAATTATTTAACGCCCCCCAAAACTAAAATAAAAATTATTTAACAAGTTAGAAGCTTCACAGAGGTCGTCTATAGATCTAAAAAAATTATTGTAGATTCTAGGAGTTTGACAAGGATCCTTTAAAAATTAAATAAAATTTATTTTGCAAGCCAGGAATTTCACAAAGGCCTTCTAAAAATTCAAGATAATTGTTTTTAATATCCAGGTGTTGTACAGAGGTCCGTAAAAAATAAAAGAAGACTATTTTACGTCCCAGGAGCTTCACAGAAGATTATTTTAGTACTCAGGAGCTTGGCAAGATCATCCAAAAGTTAAAGAAAATTATTTTACAAGTCAGGACCACAGTAATCTTCTAGAAATTTTAGAAAACTTAAATAAAATTTCAAATTCACAAAGGTCCACTAAAAATTCAAGAATTTTTTTTTTGGTTCCAGGAGCTGCACATAGGTTCTCAAAAAATAAAAAAGGACTATTCTACATCCTAGGAGCTTAATAGAAGACTATTTCGTTATTCAGGAGATTAACAAAGTTCATCCAAAAATTAAAGAAAATTATTTTAAGTCAGAAATCGTCCTAAAATTCCAGATAAGATTATTTCTTAGGCTCTAAGAGTTTCACATAGGACCTCTAAAAATAAAATAAAATTGTTTTACGAGTCAGGAGCTCCACAGAGGCCTATTAAAAATTTAAGATAATCGTTATAGAATTCTGGAGTTTCGCAAAGATGCACACATTTTTTTTCAGGTTCCACAAGATTCACATTGATGATCCGCATGATTCACAAAGATCTTCCACAAAATTCCAGAAAATTGCTTTAGAATTCTGGCTCTTCACGAAGATTTTATGAAGTGCAAAACCCTTTGAATCTGCTTTTCTACGGTTTCTGTTCTTTGTAATCGAATAAGAGAGCTTGAAATCTTACAAGTGTAGAATTTTTCCTGCCTAGACCGGTTCTAAAGAATTTTACTGTGCACTTAACGATTAACAAAAGGCAAAAGCCACAAAAGAGCGACTCCCCCCAGTCAATCTGAAGGACAAATTCCACCAAATTTCTGTCTCCACATTTTCCCTTCAACGGTGCAAAATCAAATTAACACATTCTTAGACGTTTCGCTTTTAATTTTTTTTATGAATGAATTCCCTCTTGCCGGCCACCCAATTCTCTTCTCTCAATTCCAACTGGCAAAAAAAAAAGCGAAAATCGCTCCCACTTTCGTTTTCATTGAAACCAAGAGTAATAAACGTGAAGACGAAAAAAAGATAAAAAAAAACCGAATCTCGTAAAGAAGAGACGAGCATAAAAGAGCAGAAAAAAAAAGTTGAAACTAAAATAAACCGGCGAAAATCACGCACAAAAGGAACAAGATACACAATCTTAAATCTTTGATGTGCGAGACGACTTTTAGGACAGTGGAGAATTATCATAACGGAGGCTTGAGACAGAAAAAAACAATTTGTGTGTCTCAGGATAAAAATTCATTAACACATCACTTTTGGGTTTTTTTTTTTTTGGGTGATAAAATAAATGGGAGAAAAAATTATTTACCTTGTGCAATCCATCATAGCATCGCAGCTTTCTTCGTTAATGCTTTCCCAATACATTTTTGTTAGAACACAAAAAAAAAATCAATTTTTCAAAAATCAAGAAAAGGATTCAAAAAATAAATTTGACTTAGTCCGAAAAAGCGTAATTTTTCGTCGAAATGATGTTTGATGAATGATTAAATTAGAAATGAGAAATGGATGAGAAACACTTTTTAAAAAACTTTTTTTTTTAGTCCGACATTTGTGAATGCATGAATGTCCTGCGTGCGCGTTAATCCTTGCGAATTTGTTTTTCGTTTTTTTTCACCAACTTTTGTTTAAACTTAAACTTAATTTGAATCACTTATAATTATATTGCATTTTTGTTTTTTTTTTGAGTGTCGTTTGTGTTTTTTTTTTTTTAGAGTGTCCTTGTTATCATGTTTTGATGTTGAGTGTGTATCCTGGGTTAAGTACGTTTGTTGAGAAATGCACTGAATTTTAATTTTTTGAATTTGTTAATGTTCTTTCATATTTCACACTAAGTCCTTCAGGATATAAAATTACTTTTTCTCTCTCCCTATTTCTTAATCTCAACTGCCACCGGAATTTTTCTCTCGAATAAATGTAAAATTAAATGATTAATCCTAAGTAATGCAGCGAGAGAGATAAAACTCCAGGAGAAGAAGCAGAAGGCATTTGCTACAGAACGATAACTAAACTCGAAACGATCGCGCCGGTGGCTTTTATAGAACTCTACGTCCATAGGGGATGCTACGAAGTGTGTGCGAGAGACGTGCGGCACGATAGTGTGTAGCTTCCCCGTGTGTGTGTGAACGATGTGGAATGAGGGAATAATCAAGAAATCATATGGTCACACAGGAGAGTGTGTGAGTGAGTTGATTCCCTGTGTTGTTGTCCTTTTTTTGACATGTCCTTCTACCTCCTTGAAGAGAAACATATGATTTTTGTTTCTTCTTGTTTTTTTTTGTGTGTATACTCTTTTCGGCTTTCGTCTGTTTATTCTTTTTCTTTCGAGGTACAAGTGAATTTTTTGGGTGATTGTCCACAACCCCTTCGGAGGATTTTCATGGATGTGTTCCCTTGCCTGAGTGTGAGTGTTGGGAGGAGAAACAACGACAATCGGTGGTCAGCTGAGATTTTTTCTTCTCCCTCGTCTCTCTTTCTTTGGTTTGTTGTTGTTTTCGTCACGATTTTTTTTTTCATCTTCTACTTCTTCTTAATTGTAAATGAAGATCGAATAGTTGTTGGGTTGTAGTTTTTTTCGCCGATGGTATATAGACATGGAAGGGGCAAATCAATTGCTTTTGTGAGAAGATCAGTGGAAAAAAAAGGGGATCCTTGTGAGATATGTGAGTACATAGATGCAACAGGTACATCTTCGTACTGAAGAAGGAGGGGGCTTTGCTCTCGTGTGCGAAGAAAATTGTGAAAAGGACGACGGAGTAACGACAAATCAAAACGAGAAGAGGAGAATAGATAGGTAAATGGCCATTAGATGGACAATTTATCCAGAGCTATGATGGGCATCGGAGGGGAATATACTATATGCATGCATATCTCATCGGCTTGTCGAATATGTAAATATAGTTGGTTAGCCTGTGTCTAATGATTGAAAAATTGAGAAAGTATTGAGGCATTAATGAGCTTGTAATCAATTTAGAAGAGGAGAGAATATAATTAAAATGCCTGCGGTGATTTTATGAGGGCTTTGTGGAATTTTTAAAGCCTAAATAGACGATCGTAGATGGAAATGGGGGTCTTTGGAGGTCTTCAGAGGCACTTGTGATCGGTTTTGTGAAGAAACTTTTAAGGATTGCGCTGTTGTAGAACGAAAGCGGTCCATTTTAGTCCATAAAACGATTCTTATGCGACTTCGCACAAAAAACATCAAACTGAGAACCGAAAACTTATGATCTTTACTCTTAAGGGAAAATCATAAATCGTCTTCCCCATCTTTAGGAGTTTTTAAAGAAGCTTAAGGTTGATTTGTCGAAGAATCGTATAAGCCCAGCGCTATTGCCGAGAGAAATCGGTCCATACCAATTCAGAAAATGATCCTGTTACCAATTGAAGTCTTTTTGCACAACAAAGATCGACCGGAAAACCTACGACTGATGACGATCGTTATTCTTATGTAGAGAACTTTAAAATCGGATTGAATCCTTCAGTTCACCGAATTCCTTGCCCATCGGAACACTCCCTGAATAATTTGAGATCTTTTGAAGATCATTGAGCTTTCCGATTTCTTCTCGTCAGCCTTTTGGTGGTGGAGTTGGGAGTCTTTCGGGTTCTCAAGTGGTGTAGGGGTCGATTTTTTGAAGAAACTTTCACAAACTTTGCTGTTGTTGTGTAAAATTGATCTATTATAGTTTAAAAAACGATTCTCATGCCAGTTGAAGCCTTTAGGCGCAACTGAAATCTGTCAGAAACCGAAAGCTGAAGTCGACTCTTACGATTAAGTTTAAATCTTTAAGATTGACTTTAATTATTCACCTCATTCAATTCTTTGGCCAAAAAACGCTCCTGGTACAAGCAGAAGCCCTTTTGCGCAACGGAGATCAATCAGAGAACCGAAAAACCAAAGTCAATCAATTCTTGTAACTGGAAATCTTCAAGATCGGCTCGAATCATTTAACTCATCCATTTAACAGCTGTAAATTCTGAGTCTGATCTTCGTAACATTTCTCAAGGAGACAAGATCGTTAGTGAAATTGTTCCTCTATAGTCGCAATATCTAATCTCAAGATACCCACGACCTTATTGAAATGCCTAGACTGTTTAAAAATCAATTTAACAAGATTCTTCAAAACAATCTTTCCATCAGAAACAAGACCATAGAAACGATCGTTTGCTGCTGCTGTGATCTGATCTTTAAATGCCCGGCCCTTGCAGTTAGAAAGCTTATATTGTTAGCTAACTAAAAAACAAAAATCATCCCAATTTCATTAAAATAATTCAAAGTCGACAAACAAATAGTTGTCTATCCTAAAAGGCTTAGGTTTTTACCAGCAGAACAACGAAGGTCCAGCATAGACTTTAATGTACTTTTGGGAGGTGCATAAATACGTTTTTTTTGTGTTATAGCAAAGACAATGCTAAGGCCTTTAGGAGGTGAATCAACATTAACTTGTTGCTTTCTCAGCTTCCAAAGATTATTTTTGCCATTTCCCGGGTCGCAATTAGAAAATCAAAAGCAAAAAACAAAATTCCCTGGCCATCATTTATTGATTTTATCATCTGCAGACAAACCATATGGTCTCACAGATAACTCAAACTGCAGTTAGGTTAAGATTAATTGAAAAATAAATAAATAAAAAGGTTCCTGGGATTCAAGCCACCCTGAAAGTTGTTGAGTTTGCCTAAAATCCCGAAATCGTTTACTTTAGTAAACACTGGAATTTCCACGCAAAGGAATTTTCTTAAACATCCGTTTGTAGGCCGATAAGAACATTCAAGTGATCTTTACATACACAAATTTTTAGACAATCGTTACTTGGATTCCGTCGAATTCATTTAGAAAAGGTTTAGATCAAGTCAGCTCTTGGATCGTTAAAAATATCACAGATTGACCACTTCAAATCGACCAAGTTTTAGATGCCATCATTGAGACGCCCCAAAACGAATGCCAGTTCCGAAATTCATGCAAATTCGTCGAGCTCAAAAATGTAACCATCCTGTAATTTATTAATTTAAACCATATTGATATTCAATCTAGGTCTTTAACCCTTCTTATCATTAGAAACACGTTTGGGCCCTCCAATCGAACGCAAAAAGCACAACCCTATCAAATGCTTCAATCTCCCCAGCCCCAACAACAATTTCCGGCCGCTGAGTCTTTCAAGAATTTCTTCTTAAAAAAAAAATCGAGATTTTTTTATTTTTTTTGCGTTTACATTTTTACGACTCCCGCTGATAAATAAATCTTTACGCATTTAATTTTGCGCGTAGGCCGACATTATCAGGTACCAACAGACAGCTGACAACAACAAAAAAAAAATCGAAATTAAATCCCCAAAAACCCAAATCAAACTCATAGATACGTGTGTTTCATCGTAAGGTGTGATCCCATTTTTAATGACATTTTATATTCTTCATCGTGTCTCGAATCCAAGGCCGACACAAATGATTATCTGTCTACACACGAAAAAAAAAAAACCCACAACCATAGCAGAAACATGATCGTCATTCATTCCTGAAAAATAAAACAAAACTCTTCTCCTAGACTCTCCAATCTGAGAATCCTAGAAGCGCATACAGGGAGGGATCGGTGTCATGACTGAAAAAGCAAAATTTAATCATTTCATACATTCCCATCGGTTTCACGATCGCCTTTCGGCGACTGAAACTCAAGATCATTTATGATCTGCGATCATATTCGCCGGGGAATCATTCCCGGCTTCAACTGAACAACCGACTGATCGGTGAGTATCTTTTATACCCCCTGATGAAGATCATTTACACACATACACACTGATCATCGCCCCCCCAAAAAGATTGGGGATCCTCACATCCACCACGAAATGAAAAAAACGAAGAAACACCAAAAATCCGTTGGTGCCCCTCGCAAAAGAGAAGCCGATGTTGGCGCGCCAAAAAGCATGAACAACAACACAACGTAACGATCGATTGGAATTCTCTTGAAATTTGTATCTCGTACCAAGGAAATGAATAAATTATCAGGAAAAAAAAAAAAAAAACGAGCGAACATGACAAAAGATACAGCGACGAAAACGGTCTCAAGTTGAGTGATTGTGATTATTAGGCGCAAAGGCAAGTTACACAGATGCCCAAAGGTTAGTGATCTTTATGCCGCAAGTGATACCGCGGGGGGAAAAGCAACTTGGAATTTCAATTGACATCTATCGTATTCATGAAGTTTATCTATGCGCGCACGTAAACAATGAACCAAAATGGGGTTCACACTCATAAAATGTGTCACAACATCAACGACGACGACGATCCGCACTCACACTCTCGTTTGTCTTGTTAGTTGTTCCAATTAGATGGAGATTCTGAAAATTCATTGTGTACAAGTGCAAAGAATAACAGACTGCGTACAAATAGATACAAAAGCCTCTTCCCCATCTAGTGGGGCTAGTGATGCACGGTCATGTATCTCGTTCGCCTCCATGGTCAATCAGCTGAGCTTAAAGCAAACATATGACTGCACGGGCAACAACTGATCGTATATTTGCGTCTGTGTAGTGGAAAGGCGCAATGGCAATGACAGAATTATGGGCGGCAGGGAGAAAGGAAAAGGGACTGGACCCGAGGAATGCGCAGTGATCTCCGGAGGTGATCGTGATCGTGATGTATCTACATGCGCCGATATTTGTTGGGAGACTTGTGAGGCGGTGTGCGTAGGATGTCGACGAGGTGTTGCTAGAGAAGCACGAGCGTGCTAGGGTTTTCGTTTTCGATACTATTTTGAGAAATGGGAGGCAAAAAGTGGGTGAAGGGAGATGAAAGATGGTTTTGTGACGAGATCTTGGGAGAAATGATCAGTAGCGATCAGAGTGGTCAATTGCAGGTCTGCATTCATTGAGTTCTCACCATTCAGTTGACCTGTGCATCTAATTTTTCCAAAGAGCTAAGGTTTTTCCATCATTTTGAATTCAACAAGATCTTTTTAAACTCAAAGTCGAGCTTGTGACGAGATCTCTGTCAAAAGTGCGTCCAAGTGACGATCGGTGAATGATTGTTGGGTCACAATTCAGTTGACCTTTGCAACAAGTTTTTCCAATGAGCTAAACGGAAGAAGATTAAAGTTTTTCCATAATTTTGAATTCAACAAGATCTTTTGAAACTCAACGTCGAGCTTGTGACGAGATCTCACAAAAAAGCCTCCGAGTGCCGATCGGTGATCGATCAGTTGCCTTTTGCGACAAAATTTCTTGAAGCTGCTGACCAGGCGTTGAAATAATCTGAGCATATTTGAGATCTCTTTTTATACATATCTTGGAATTTTGTAAAACGACTGACGGAATCCCATTCGAGGTGCACATAGAAAGTCGTGTAATTCGTGCCACGTGACCAAGTTGGTTTTACCTGGTGATCAAAAGTTGAAAATATTGAACTTTTATGCGACAAATCTAGCCAGAGACTTGCTAAAAACCTAAATTTCAACTCCAAACGTTCCTTAAAAACAGCTTCTTATCATAACTTAGTGTCAATGAAAACATTGAATACTTTGTGTAAAAGATGATGTGTCTCACACGATTTAACTTTTCGTTTGGTAGGTCATCTAAAGCTACGGCGACTGGAGTTCCAGTGAGACAGTCAAAGCAACTTTGTTGAAAAATGACAAAGCCAATTAAATTATTAATTTAAAAAGGAAGTGTTAAGTTTTTTTTTTCTTCGCTTGAAACATCTAATCACATCGATCTCAATTGGCGAATCCCAGAAATCGACACGAGGATCTCCATAATCCCCGCAGACCATTGAATTGCTCGCCTCCAGCGCTTCTCCGTCATTACCAACACTACGTTCCCTTCCTTTGCGCAACACTGGCGCTCCATTCGAATTTCGAACCCCTTCTACACGACACACCCAGACCCTTCCTATATACACATCCATGCAAATCCAATAGCTCTCTACATCATAACCAGATTCCCGACTCCAACACAAGCCCACGGTTCACGGTGGCTCCTTCATTCCACTTCTATCATCATTCGATCCTCTTCACCGCACATTTTCGCCATTTATCGCGCCTTTCGACCTAAACGAGATCCTCCTGCTCGCCGGAGAGCAACACATGCGATCCAACCGACTGGAAGAAGGACATAGCTTGCCTGTGTGTGCCATGTGCTGTGTCCTTTCTTGAGGATCCCGTTTTTCTCTCCTCTCAGCTGTGCGTAGAGTGCGATCGGAGCTCTGTGTGGTGTGTGACCTTGCGAGATCAGCTGATTAACAGGACATTCACCACTACTGCGATCGTTTATGGTGTTTGTTGTGTGCTGTATGTGCCACGAGGACGACAATTGGAGGAGAGGAGAGGAGACGACGAATTTTCATCGTCTACTTTTTCATCGTCATTTCGTTTCGTTTTTTTGCTTTTGCCTTTCGAAGGAACGTGTTCTATGTGACTTGTGTGTTTTACTTGTGATTTCGGGGCACAGGATCTGATTGCAGGAGTATTTGTTCGCGCCAAAAAAACAGAAAAAAAAAGGGAAACGAATTGAAGTCCTTTTTATGTACTCCAAACTGAGATTGTGGTTTACTACGAGAGGAATTGGTGTCCTATTTGAAGACGAGCAGAGCCTACACACTCGGAGAATCGGGTCATTCCCGAATGAGATTCACAGGTTAACGGAGGTCCATGCGGACTATCGACCTCGCGAGGGTTTTTCCAAAATCCAATTCGTTTTCGCGGAATTATTTCTGTTTGGTTTTGTTTTTCAAAAGTTAATTGGGTAATTTATGGCGTAGATTCGGTGTCTTTTTGGTTTTAAAGATGTGTGATTCGAGGAATTCGATTGAGGAACTAGTTTTAGAGACTTTTTGAGGCTTGCCCTTGAGGTGATTTAGGTAGATGACTCGTCGGAGTCTGAGAAATGCATCAGGAAATTACATGAAATAAACCACTGATAGGGTTGTGTTGAAACGAGTGATAGGAATACAATTGGAATGCAATTAGAACCCTCTAGGAGTTTTGCTTCATGTCCGTAAATGACCTGGGTTTATCTTATTTACATAATGAGTGTAATTTAAGACCTAAATAAAAGTGAAATCAATGTTTAACAGGATTTCGATTGGCATTCAATTTAAAGCCTCTTGGAGTCTCGTTTCTTTTTCACATGCAGCTTTATTTTTAGTGACATCTTAAAGAGCGGTTTGTGGAGCTAAAATGAATGTATTTATTAGACTTGAACAGAGTTATTAGAATGCAACAATTGGAACGGAAATTGGAAACCTCTGGGAGTTTATATCGTGTTCATAACCGGTTTCAGTTAATCCCATAACTCCTCTTCTCCACTAATGTTCGAAAATAAGCGTGCTTTGAGAATCAGGAACAGAAAAAGTAGAGTTGTTAAATTGGGATTTGAAAGTGCACAGAAGTCTGGGGGCCACGCAGAAATCTGATGGAAATCTCGTGGATAGACAGAAGTCTGGGAATACACAGAAATCTGGTGGAGGCACAGAAAACTAGTGGATACACAAAAGTCTAGTGGAAACACAGAGATCTCGTGGACACACAGAAATCTGCTGGAGACACAAAAATCTCGTGGGTAGACAAGTCTTTTAGAGACACAGAAGTCTGGTTGAAGAAGCCTGGTGACTGGAACTTGCACCTGGTCTCACTGGTTGTTTGCAACAAAAAGACGTTTCTCAATGTCTTCACGAAGAAGTTTGCAAAAGAAATTTCGTTTTGCTGCCACGCTTAACTCGTCTCGTGTTCGTTAAGCAGAATTCAGAATTCTGTCTTTTTTTTATTCCAAGCACTTCTAATGCATGACACGTATTTCGAATTGAAAAACGTCGATTGATTTTAAGTTTATCGTACAAAAAACCGGTATCAGCAAAGCTTCTGAGAAAATTTTCTACATTCTCCGGCAGAAATTACACAAAAGCAAAATGCCGGTTAACCTTGAACTGATTCGACTTCGATAAGACGATTTCATACTCTCTTGCAGAGGCTCAAAGTCAAACTAAAAAAAAATCTCCTCTCTGTTTTTGGACGCAATGTCCCAATTTCTAAAACACCCATTCAAGTTCTCAAAGATTTGAATTCGCACACAAAGAACTGCAGGTCAAGAGCTGATAGGAGAAATTTTAATCACGAACAGCCACAAAGCTAAGAAAATTTAGCAGCTTTGCTATTATCGTAGATAAAGGTTCGGCAAGAACGTGAAGGCAATTCTCATAATTCTGGAAATATCCGCACGTATGATGTCATACAGTGTCACGAAACGAAGACTTGGCTCGGTCTTAGAATTGCTCCGCTTTTCTGTTTTATCAACCTTTTTATGACAAATCAGAACACATATTTTGCATGCCTCAACGATAGGACGGAAAAAAAGACTGCAAGCTAAAAGAACTTCGTGTGAAGACTTCTATTATTTTTTTCAGCTCAAAATAGGCTTTAGGGAGAGCTCGCCTCTAAGGCAAGACCTTAAAAAGTGGCTTCTATTAAGTCGTATGGCCTAAATGAATGTTGTCCAGGAATGCAATATATTTAGTCAAACACTGAAGAAAACTCTCAGTGCTTCTTGGACATTAAGGACAGTTGAAAGTGGTCCGGGGCTTCCACGACTCGATGTTAAGCTTAGAGACTTTTGGAGCTTCTTCTATACCTTTTATAGAGAGCTAAAGGTACATACTTCAAACCTTCTGGGATCGTAAGCTGGGCATTTGAAATTTGTTTTGAAACTCCAAACACAGCTGAGTATTCTCCAGATCTATCGGGGCCAGATGCGGAGGTTATGTAGCTCTTAGCATTGTTCTTGTCCCTTCCACGACCAGTACTGGGCTAAAAAAGTTCCAAGACACTTGGTTCTTTATTCTACATCTTTTGCGGTACTGGGCTAAAAAAGCTCCAAGACACTTGGTTCTTTATTCTACATCTTTGCAAACAGCTAAAGGTACCGCGCACGCATTTCCAGAACCACGTGATGTGCTGCTCGAGCCTATGGCACTTGTTCTCTTGCTGCTGCAGGTCCTCCAGATCTTTTTGGACCCTCGGAACGTGTCTCTCTCAACTTTTTACGCTTGTTCTTCCCCCTCACAATTGACGGCTCCCTATTCTTGGTACAAGACGACAACGCCTTTTTTTTTATTGTTGATTATTGTAACGCCTGCATTCTTTAAATTAACGTCCCGTCTGCACACACACACGAAAAAAGAAAACTGCTTATGTAACGAATTCCACATCAGAGCCGCATCTAATTAGATATGTTTCCATTCAATTGTCCACCGTTTTATCTGAACTAGGAAGCCCCCATTGCCATGCATTCATCCACAACAAATGGTCCATTGGATACCCTCATTCGATCTTCTCCAAGAAGACTGTGCAACAGACGTCCGCATATTACAACATCCTAAAGTTGTTGTTTGTTTGTTCGTTTGTTCTGTTCCTCTTTTCTTTTTTTTTTTCTGTGTTCTGTCTTCGTTTGTTTGTTACTCATTCAGTCATTCGCGCCAAATGTCCATTCATGGAACCGCTTTCGTTTTCCCAAAGAACGCTCGCGCTCCGGCGAAGAGATAAGCGCGAGTCAAGTGAAATTCAAACACAACACAACGACACTTCCTCCAGCGTTAAACGATTTTCTTGTTCTTTTCTAGACTTTTATCAAAAAAAACATCCCAGCATCGTAGTTTTGATGTTTAAACTCCTCAAATAGAGGGACTTCATTGCTCATCCGTGATTTGGAGCCCGTTTTTTTAGTGTTATCAGCGGCCTTTCGGAAATGAGTCTTCAAGAATTGTTGTAAAGTTTTAAGGGAGCCTAAGGGGGGAAGCAGGCGATTGACTAAACATACATCCAACTCTTGGGCAGGAAGCAAGTCTTCGATAAGGGAGTTCAATCGCACTGTTGTCCCCCCGATCTTTAGAGAGATGTTCAGAAAAAAAATAACGAGGGAAATTGATAACATCGTTTTGTCGATCATCAATCGTCGGTTGGGAATGGAAGAATCTATTTTTTTTTTTTTTTTTCGTTTTTGTGGGAGGAGGGGATATTTGATATTAATCAGTCAGAGAAGACAGGCCCTGAGCTAGACAAAAAGGAAGACCCGTGTCCGTCTCGTTGTTTGTGTAGGCAATAAGCGAGTGATGAAGGTGGCTTAATGGGGGTCTTATGCGAGCTAAGTTACCAAGATCATCTGCCTGAAGGTGATTGATGGCCTGGGGCGAGGACGGAGCTTACGAAAGTCCACACAGGGTGGGGAAAAGTTTTCGGGATGAGAACAATTTAAAGGATTTTTTTTAAAGAAACACACAAAAAAAAACAGTGAAGAACTTTTTTTATACAGTCATAACAGAAAGAACTTCAAGAATGATTTAGAAAGATTCGGAATAAATCCATCCTTGTAGGATCAACCTCCCCTTGAATCCATCACTCACCGCCTAGGACAAAATGTGACCGCCGACAGCTATAGGTTCGAGATGGTTAAGGAGTTCGTATAGCTCGGGCGAACGTAAACCCCACGAACGACATTTTAGTGGAAATTCGTCGTAAAATCACCTTAGGCAACCGCAGCTAAGGTTCTAACTCCAGAGTCGAAAAATGAAGGCCATGCTCTACAAGACCCTCTTCCTGCCAGTCCTACTGTATGGAGCTGAAAGTTGGACGATAAGCAGAACAGATCCATGGATCCTTCGAAAAAAAAAATTCTACGGCGAAGGCGAATGGAGGAGTAGACATAACCTCGAACTTTACGAGTAGAAAGATGTGGATACAATCCGAGAGGACAAAATCCGTCGACTACAATAGTCGGCCACATAGAGCGTATGCTCCAGCTGAAAGCAGCCGTCAGCTTTGTCTCGTCTGATTATGCAAATCGTTGAGAAGCTCTAAGTCAAAGGAAACCTAATAGCAACTTGGTAGCATTCAAAAAGATTGATAATTGATCCAATAACTCTTAGCTTGGTAAAGATTTGTTGGTTAAATGTGAGTCAGTAGATCTTAGCTTTGAAGATTGGTCAGATGAGCTCAATAAATAAAGCACGAACTCAGTAATCGCATTTACTGGGGTCGTTAAACCTAACGGCGTAAAATCATATAGATATGTAGGAATGTGATAAGTAGACCACATTTTATGACGCTTGAAACAGAAAGAAAACATTCTTTTTTCAAAAGGTTATTTTATTTATTTTATTATGATCATTCTTTAATTTTTTTATGAAACATTATAAATGGTTGTACTTTAGAACACACATCATTCATTTATGATTAAATAAAAATACCTTAGTTTTTTTAAAGATCTGTAAGGTGCATAATATCTTTTACAAGGCAATTATTATTATTTTCTTTAGTTCATTGAATGTGCGAGTTGAATGATTGCACAGCATTTGACTTAAAATTTTGGACGTGAGTAAGTTCAGCTTCGCTTTCATCTGTACTTTTGTTTTCATGGGCTTCGTGATAAGTTGCTAATTTGTAAAAAAGTCAGTCAGTTTAAGTTCTTCAAGCATTAATTTGGGCGATCGTTTTCAACGTCTCCTTGCAGCCATTAAGGTAATTTCTTTTCATTAGCTGTACTTATAAAGTTTATATTGCTAAGTTTTATACTGTCGTAAAAATCGAGAAATTTCGTGCATCTAGGATTGCGATTATTGAGTTTGTAATGAAAAATTATTGACACAAATCGTGTATTGTATTTATTTGGTATTTTATTTTGTATTTATTTATTTTTTGCAATTTATCTTACATGCTTTATCAAACAAATGGATTACAACAAAGTAAAAGTTGGTCTAATTACCCTTTTGCCCAGGAACGTGTATCACTTTCTGATTAGCAAAAATCCCTCTAGTACAAAGAAAACTCTTCGTAGTTACTGTTCGCTAGCCCCCAATCCTAAACCCGTTTAATGTGTTTACGCAAAACCTCATTAAACCAAAAAATCAGCTGAATACAAACCCATCGAAGACAAAGGAGTCACTCTGGCTGATCGTGAATTATCTTCAATGAAATTAAATCAAAATAGTCCAAGGCTACGGAGTTAAAATCAAAAAAAAAAAAAATGCGATTAATATTCAAATTTAATCATCCCATAGTTACGAGCGGGTTTTTTCATCTCCACTAGTGTTTGTGAGTTGTTGGCGGCATGGCACGCAGAACTGCTGATTTGCCGAATTAAGAATTTTTCCCACGACCGCCCGTTTCGACGGGGTAAAATGTAAATTAATTTCTTTGAATTCTTTGTTAGTTAATTTTTAATTTTACACAAGACGGTTAGTCTGCATAGAATTTGGAGTCTTTTTTTAAGGGAGCAATGGATCCAAACATCTTTGACTCAGATGCATATCACAGTTTTAAAAGAACTCTGAGTTGGTGTAACGCACTATGTAATTGGTAACTACTCGGCACTACATAACATAATGTAACATATACACAAGTTACTTGCAAATGGCCTCCGGGATTTTGTTCCATAAATTTGGTCAAATATTTTCCCATTTTGCACTTTATTGCACTGCAAGCAATAGTCATCTATCCCTAGGCGTGAATTTTTACACAAATATTTGTATATATAATTTACCTCATCATAAAATATGAAGTAATTAGCTTTCGGTATTTCTTTTGGTCGTTTACCGGATTTTGTTTTTGTCAGAAAAAAGGTTTTATAGTCGTTATAAGATGTGATTGGTGAAAACATACAATGCTTCTGAAAATGTGGTGCTAATGTCTGAGTTTTATTGCGGTCGATAACTGTTCTTGCAAAAAGAAAGGACATTTCACTATCGGTGAATGTTGCCAATAAGGAAAATAGCTTGCAAAGAAATACTTATTCTGATTTTGATCGTCAAGGATATCAGACGCGACTGAATTATTTGTCGCCGAGTGTGTCCGTCTTAAAAGTATCGTGGTTCCTGATAATTACTTTTTAAGAAAATGATTAGGTCCTAGTTCTAAAGAAATTTTTCAGTTTACAAGAAGATTCACCTATTTGGTTTTTCCATTTTATGAAATGCTGGTTGACCATAGATGCGGTCACTCACACAATTGATCTTGAATGTACTTGCATGTTGCATTTGTTGTCATGTAAAAATGTAAGCCACATTTATTTTACTCAGGGTTATTGTTTTTAAACCGAAAGTTTTTCTTAAAACTTTTTCTTCAATAAGAATTAAAATATGTATTCTTACACCTTTGCCAAAAGTTTGAGCTATATCCACCATATCTCTGTAAATTGTGCAATGGAGACTCAAAAATATTAAATATTTTTGCTACAATAAAGACAACAAATAATAATATACATTTTTTATAGGTCTTGATTGTGATAGTAAAAAAAAAGAAATGAATGAAAGAAATGGCATTCGATGATTTTTTTGTTGAGTTAGAATTCCTCATTGAAAATAGGTAATTAAATAGTTTGCATGGCCTCCATTTGCAGTTAAAACAATCTGCATTTGGTTCAGCATAAAGTGCAGCTTTGGGCATTCCAAGTACTGAATTTTGCAACTCTGTCTTTACCGTATCCCTTTTATCCATTGATCTTCCAGGATGATTAATTGATTTGTCCCCCAAACGTGTTCACTGGGGTTTAACCCGTAGATTAATTTACCCAATTCGAAACATTAATGCCCTTGATCCCGAGTGAGTTTTTCTGTATATTTCGGTCCACAATTTGATTGAAAAAAATAAAAATGCCCGAAGGCACATTTGGGCATTTTATAAGCTACAATGTGCGGTTTCTCTTTCAATATTGGCCTAAAAAGTTAGTCCTAGTTAAGTTAACATTGTTCCCCATACTTTGGCATACAACGCCACCTTAAAGTGCATCATTATCAAGATGCCGCTTCTAAACTTAAACATATCTTTCTGATTTTTGATTAACAGAGCCCACATTTCTGGCTCAGGAGGTGTTATTTTGAAAGTGGGGAATTAGTTCAAAATCGTAAGTTATTCTCATAATCGGATTTTATTCACGACTTGTGCAGAAGATGTAAAGGGATGCTTTTCGGTTATGTTAGGAAGAATTTTTCTATTCTCTTATTTTTCATTCAAATATTGTCCAGCAACTTGCACAATTCTAAACTTAGACAGATGAGAGAGCCAATAGTCTTCGCAGTTAGGCTTTATAATCTTTTTATTACCCTGTAATTTAAATTACATGTTAATGAATGATAATGATAATAACAATAATAGACAGATGAAGGTCACGCAGTTGAATACAGTCTTTTGGACTTTGATTTGCTTTAGTCGCGTTCAAATCCCCTTGAAATTGTGCACACAACTGTACCAATTTAACTTTATTTCAATGAACCAAACTCTTCACAGAGGCGGGTAGGAACTAATTCTGAAGCCCACGCCCAAGTGCAGCTTGCTACTTAGTATTCTCAGGCTTCTAATTTTCTGCAGAAACCGGATACCTGTAGGAACTGCAAGGACTCATAGCTTAGCGAAACGCTGGAGCATATCTGTACAAAATAAGGTTCAAGACGCTGGGTAACCACTTTATCAATGCATTGAGTCAAGCAGCTAGCCTAAAAGCAATTCTACTCGTTAATTACACTTTTGCCACGAACGCCTGGGTATTTTAATTAAAGGAACTCTTAAATCGTGGATACGCTATACCTACAGGTCTTCGTGATTGGCGGAGTAAATTAATCCTTTTTTTTAGAAAAGGTTGTGTTGGTGAGAAAGACATGTTTTATCTCATTGGCCGTTAAATTTGAAAGTGATTTTGAATATGATCTAATCTCAAGCAAGAGAGAAAAGCAGTGCTTCTCAGCCAAGGTTTCCAGTCGCCCAAATCCATTAATCCAAAGCTCGTTAGAGAATAATTAATTGAGCCAACTCCAGTAAAAACCTTGACCCTCAGGGCTACCAATTTAGACCCTTTCTCTTGACAACAAAAGCGAAATTCATCTCACACTCCACACCGCATAATATTTCTGCCATCAGTGTCGTTCCTATCAATTAATCACCCGATAAAAATTGTAATCGCCAAACACGCGAAGTCACTCCAACGCACACATGTGTAAGCATTTACAGCCTCAAGATTAGTATCGCCTTCATCTTCTCCTTTGGTGTTATGTAACCAACCACAAAACAAAAAAAAAAAAAACGCCGCATTTTAATGATTCTTGTTCTACTCCACCACACCGGTTCGGGGTTCCAATTGGCGAGTGGAATTCCCCAACTAGATTTTCATTGACAAAAAAATATTTATCATCCTAACCTGCCCGACAAGACGTTACACATTCCTCGAGCCTCGGGCTTGTGCCGGTCGCCTAGGCCTAGGCCACAGACTGACTGATCACAAGATTCGATGTGTAGGTTATTCAAATGAGCCTTAAATTGAGGCCCTTAAGAGATTTAGACATGAAAAAAATTTAACAGAGTGATGTTCCCACGGCTTCACCACGCGGAAATCCTTAATTTGCATGACACTTACTCCGCAGGATCCCACTGAGAGTTTGGTTCAGGAAGTTGACAGTGGCGATGATGATTTTTTTCTCTCCAAGAAGCTTCTGAACATTTGCAGAGCGAAAAAGGCGCGCTTTGCACAAAAGCCGGAGGAGCACCGGCAAAAAAATCCCACTTAAGGAGACAGAGTGCGCGCAAAAAAAAAAGACAAATCCACTTTCTTAAGGATCGTCTTTTTTTTTTTTCGGGTTATTTTCATTGTTGGCGAGAGGATAATTTGCGTATGTAGTCGCGCATTGCCAAATAAAGGATCATTCGTCGTTCACCTTTTAATTGTTTAGGAACATCCTTCGAGTTTGTGCTTTTTATCTCTCTTCGCTCCAGACACAAAGGGACGACTGGCGAAAAAAATGAGTTCCATGTTTTGTGTTGTAGCGTATAATTGCCAAAAAGGACACGACTGCATAGGGACCGGCTTTACTTGCTACAAAAGCGCGCCAAAAAGGGGCTCCCTGAAGGATCTAAATCGAGTTTTCCACTTCAACAAAAAAACCTACTTCACAACTGTGATTTGGTCTCTCCCAGTCACCTGTTATTTGCTGGATTCCTTAATCCTGCAAGTCAACCGCCTCCTTGTCAATTGTTGACAGAACACTTTCTTTCTCGCATCTGACAGATCAATCCACATCAACT
This sequence comes from Syritta pipiens, assembly GCA_905187475.1. NCBI lineage: Eukaryota > Metazoa > Arthropoda > Insecta > Diptera > Syrphidae > Syritta > Syritta pipiens. The sequence goes on along the minus strand of LR994572.1, from coordinate 10,011,621 downwards.
TTGGGCTGTCACAATGGATAAATAAACACGTGGAATTGCAACAATGACACCCGTCCTGAAGTGTGTGCGCCCACTAATCCTTGGTCGTCCTTTAAATGCAATTTTCTCTATTCTCTTTTTGGCGAAACACAATATCATCCTTCGGCAAAGACGAAGTGTATTGTTGTTTCATGCATCTAACCTATAATTTGAGTCAACAAGGACCTGTGTGGTGTGTGTACCTGTTAATCCGCCGCAACGCTGTGATTGAGAGGGAGACGTTAGTGTGCTGCGTCTGTCGGTTGAGCGGTGCTGGCAGAAAGGTTCCCGCCGAAAATGGATGGCATGAGAATAGAAATGTGATGTTTGCATTACTAATCCACACCCACTTTTGTTGCAGGTATTGTGTGTGTGAAACTCGAAGGAAAAGGTCAACAAAAGAGTCTAGAAGAACTGCATCTCAGGCTAATTGGCGGAGTCAAGTGTAAATCTCATCTCTGGTTGGAGATATCTATTCCACAGTTGAGTTGTACGATGAAGTTGCTGCGTCGATTGCAATTTCATTTCAGAAATTTAACCACTTCCTGGTATTCCTAATGAATGAATAATGACTTGAATTTTTAATGTTTATTTTAAAAAGCTAGGCGATGCAACAGAACTGTGTTAGAGGTAGAGACTTAAAGCAAATATCAAAGAGCATTGATGGCCTGTAGTTTACACAAAAGACAAAATAGGTAAAAACGTAAACAAATATGGGTTGAAATAAGGCAATAACCCAGAAACAAGTTGGAAGTTCTTTGGTTAATGAAAAAAATTTTAAGCTCAAAGACAAAAAAAAGAAAGTGCTCCAAAGATACGTTTCATATGAAAAAAAAAAAAACGGTCAAGTGTGAGTTTTACTCACCCGCCGAGGGTTTCGTTCGCAAACAGATTAGTAGTTTAAACTTTTGTGCATTTAGGGGATGAAATGCCGCTAGCGACACTGAGACTGCCGTCAGTTCATCGTTTTTTGCGATGACTGATTCGATTTAAATCGTTAATATCTCGAAAAATTGTATGAAAATAATTTTTTTTACATAATATTTTATTGTTCTTTCACCGAGATCTACAAAATGGCGTTTTCGGATCTTCAAAATTCGAATGTTGTTGTTTTTCGGTTTTTGGCCAATATCTCGAAAACTATTAAAGCCAGAGTGCTCAAACCAATTTTAACACAAAGATTACATTAAGACCTACATTCCAGATTTTTTTTTTCAGATTTTTAGACCAACGGGTGTGGAAATGAGAGGGGGGGGGGGGGGGACGCCTTTTTTTTGACTTTGAAGCTTAATATCTCGAAAACCTAGCTTCCAAATAAAAAGTTCAAAATGAAAACTTTATTTCATTTTACAAGACCTATCCGATGATACCTCACTTAATATATTCTCGTAATTTTTTTTCAAAAAAAATTAGTAATTAATTTATTTTAGTACAAATAAAAAATCACACACGGTTTTCGGATAATTTTGGGCTATTGCGATAAGTTGCCCCATAACTCCAATTTTTTTCAGATTTTTTGGTCAAATATTCTAGAAAGTAAGGTGGGGGACACGGTACACAAGTCAGTTTTTGGTAGTTTGTTGGCTAATAACTTCTTACCAATAAGAGTAAGGTGATTATCATGGTACAACTTTTTGATCTAACTATCATCCTCTTTCCAAAGATACCCATATCAAGAAACTAGTAAAAGAAATTTGTTTTTTTAATTTAGTATTGGTACTAAGATTTTAGCTAATATGACATTTTCTTAAAATTTTTTTACTGAACTTTCTTTGGGCAAGTGAAATACATCTTCTGGCGAAGTTTTATTTCTTAATTCTTAGTGGTTCGCCAATTACCGAGGTTAAGCCCTAATGACAGACAGACAGACATTTTCATAATCAGGGCACCGCCCCCTTCCAATGACACCCATATCGACCATCAAAGTGAGTAAACGTTTTTTCGGGAGTTAGTATTAGTACTAACTTTTTCTTTAATCTGCGACTAATTCCAAAACGGGTGCATGATTTATTCTTGGGTTGCCTAGATACACCTTCAGTCCAAATTTCATCCCTTAACTACAAAGGAGTTATAAGTTATAGTCAAATATGTAAAAGGCGACAGACAGACAGACAGACACCGAAGTGATTCCATAAGGGTTTCGTTATTCCTTTGGAACGAAACCCTAAAAAGAGATGAAATGAATTTAAAAACAAAAAAGAAAAAATTTCAATGCCAATATTATTATCTTTGGAGAAATGAAATTTATTTATTTTTATTTTTTAACGAAAAATAAACTTTATTTTGCCATTCTTAATATAATAAGCCAATAAAAGATTTCCTCCAAACACAGATTTAATTGTTTTCTAAATACGTTGTTTCCACGAAAAACTAAATATCCAATGTATTGAAATAAGAACATTTTGCAAAATTCTTCATGTCATCATTTTTCGGTTAGAATTCTAGTTTAACGGCTGATCGTCATTTACGTTTATTACAAAATAAGAAAATGAATAAAGTAATTCTGCATCCTTATCATCGGTCGGGACATGAATTACTTTTTAATTCTCAAATCTAAAAGACAAAAAAAAAGTTGTCCTTATTTTTTATACGAGTATTCACTTCTGCATACAGATGAAGAAGATAAAGATCTCATCTCATTTTTGCCCAGACAAAATTCGCACTATTGTCCAGTTTTTAGCATCATACAGAAGCTCCTTTAGGATCATCAATCTTTCATGTAAAGAGTTTTAACCTTAGCTGCCTTGACAATCCAAATTAGTAGCAGTTACCAGGGTAACTTCAATTGTGTTCATTCACATTTGCTCTGAGGTCGATGAACTCTAAAATTCTAAATTATAATTGTCGATTGGTATATTTTGTCACAGGCGATAAATAACGTTCAAAAAAATACAACGTTTGAAAGATTTGGGGTTGGTGTTAAAACTTTCACCGTACAACTATCGATTAGGATCCGACATTTTGTTTTTCATTACTTAGCAACATTAGTGAAAGCAACTCCTGCTTAATTCCACTGCAACTTGTTTTCAATTCTTGGAAAAAAAAAACATGTTTTAGTTGGATGCCAAAAAATATGACCAAAATTAGTCTCAGTAGCAGTATATAAAAGCAGCTCTAATTGCAAGCGTCAGACAAAGGGTTCATTAATTTTGATTAAACTTACTAAAACAATTTCAAATGAGCCAAAGCTTCGGATTTCGTTGTTCCGATTTGCGTCTTTCGAAGTTAGGTTGCTTAAACATTATCGTGGTTTAAAACATACATTTTTTTTTGGTGTGTGTCGTTCACAAAATTACAACACATGAATAATGGAATTAAAATACATACATGGAAATTATTAATTTGATTTCTATCTGGTCCTAATTAACGATGCGCCGTTGAGCTAGAATATCATACGAGCATTGTAGATTTTTCAGAAAGAAAAAATATGCAACAACTTGAATGACTGGCAAACGTCAGCCAAAACATCATGGCCGAATCATGCTAGTCTTACGCAAAATGGTTGCTGAGATAAGAATGGAGTCAATGATTATCTTCAAAATGGTTGCCAAGATAGGAATGGAAGTCAATGATTACCTCCATTGTTTGTTTTGCTGTTTTGATCCCTTTAGGCTAAACTCTAAACGAGGATCTGAACCGTCTAACTGAGCTGTTAAACTGTTAGACTGAATTGAGAAAATCGATTAAAATGGCCAATATTATCACTATCAGCAAAACGTCAGGCCATAGAATTATAAAAAATTAAAAAAGACGGTCACAGGTTTTTAGCGAGGGAGTTTTACGATAGATGAATAATGAAGTAACATTTAAAATGGCAGTAGGACATCGAACAAAACGACCATGTTTGCCTCAAATTCTGAACTTTGACTAATAGAACACTCAATGCTGGGTATCTTTTTAGTACATCAAATTTTATCACCGTGCTTCTATGCTGGAAAATTGATCAACAGAAAGAAGGTAAGAACCTTTGAGTACCTTATTTTGTCGACATATCTGTGGTCAAAAGGAATAACTGCTTGGTAAATTGAGATTAACAATGAAATTGTAAACTTTTTGTCTAAAATTGGTCGGAAGTCTTTTCAGAGCTTCTCAAAGGCCAAACTTTGGAAGGATGGCAACCAACGAGGTTCATTAAATGTAAGTTTGATTCAAAGAGAAAAAAAAATTATCGGGAGAAAAGTTTTTAACATAAGTTCATTAAATAATTAGAAATCAGTCAATTGATAAACATAGGTAAGAAAATGTGGTTGACGGCGACTGATTCACTGTCGATTTGTTTAATATTTTTCCTGGTAAAAACCAACAAGTTGAGAAGATCGTTAAAAATATCGAGCGCAATGAGTGGCTATCATTTAGAAAATTCAGTTGGAGTCGTTCGAAATGATTATCATGCAGATAAAACGCATTTTCTATGCCAAAACGAGGAGTGATAAGTTCTTACAGGAAGTGAGACCCTTTATAACGATCAATTGTATGTCCCATATTTTCTCGATTATCCCTTCATCGCAGTTCACAGTCAGACTTTGTTGCCGATTCAAAAAAAAAAAACTCCCGATTCTACGACCAATTTTATCAAACTTCATTGCCAACCGCTGAAAGCCCCGATTCTTTGCCTTTGTTATCAAATTCAATTTGAGGAAAAAACAATTTAGTATATCCTTCGTAATTCTACCGTTTGATCAATAAAAACTATTTGCTCAAAACGAGATTGTAGCACTTTATTGGCTCAGTCACTGATGCAGAAACCCTTTTGCTTTTAATTTCCTCAACTCGTTTCAAACAACCAAAGAGCGAAATTGGTTTTTACATCTGCGTTTAAGCAAACATTACATGGATACAGCCAACGGCACGTGTCCTCCACTGTTCAGCCACCAGCAGCATTTAATTCTCCTGCAACCACCCTCCACCATCCACCACCGCTAGCGATGTCCTGTTGTAAAATGACACACAGGACGCGAATCAAGGGATGAACAGGATGGATAATTTATTCCGGACAAAGATCCTTTCAATGAACCCCTATACTTTTATTCGCTTGAGTCCTAGCAGAGCATAAAAGCGTTTGAGTGTGCGCGTCGGGGGTTGGAATTTCACGAAAAAAAAAATACATTTTCTAAATCAAAACAAGTGAAGGACTCGCAGTGGTGGTGCTGGTGCTCTATCGAACGCTGGTGGTGGTTGTAAATGGGAAAAAGGGGACGCGCGCAGCTTTTCCCCGAAAAAACCGAGGGTGGGTTGGCGTGATGGTTTATGTGACGGGGGTTGATGCGCACTCCCTTCCCTGAGGGGTGTTGTAATTTTTGCATTTTTGTTTTTTGTTTGTGTGAACCGACGCACATGTGGATTTTCAGAGTCCCTTCAAGGCAGGTGCTGCGATATTTTTCGGCTTTTCCACCACCAAAGCCAAAGTCGTGCAAGCGCCGACTCACTTTCACTGTGCTGCTCGCTTTATGATTAATATCTCGGAGCATGGAGTGCTTAGAATTATGAGGGTACCCCGGACAGGACTTCTATCGCCGACAGGAGATTACGAGCACTCGAGAGGATTTCATGGAGTTTCGATTCGCTGCAATTAATCCTGGGGGTAGTTCCGGGTGCCGCACTGAAAGCAGATGCGCGCAAAATTAACACCAATTGTTCCCTGGGAAGAGGTGGTGGCGACACTGTGTGTAGAAAACCACTTGAGTAAAGTCGCTTACGGATGAGATTCAATTAGGCAGCTCTTCAGGGACCATCGCTCTTCGTTTCGTGCATCGGCGCGTGGTCAAGACACTAATCAACACTCGAATCATCACATCCTTCGCCACGTGCTTGACCCATGTCCACCAAAGGACACTCCATCAAACAGAACGCAAATAAATTACCTCAACCTCAGCCCCAGTTATGATATCACAGCATGCAATTAATTGATTACAAAGGATAATTGAGAGACACAGAAGGAAATCCTTTGGGAATCTTTAGAATCACTTCTATCCCACGGTAGTTCAGGCTCATTGCCCAAAACGAAACAAATTACCCCTTCCTGGGTTCGGGAGGAAGAAAAAAAGGATCAATGACCCTTGTGCACCCTTTCCACGTCAAGATGCAGTTACCTTTATCAAAATCCAAGAGGAAAAGTCATCCCTGAGCACCTTGAAATGTATCAGATGTCTCCTTTTCGTGAGAGAGGCGCTGATGATCCAGAGCTGATCATCTGTCGATGGACTTTCGGTGATGGGAAAGTGTCTGGACGCCTTGGGAACCAATTCATTCCGACTTCTCGCGATCGATCGAAGATCGCCATCGCCACTCACGGAATTCCGAGTTAGCCGACAGATCGTTAAACTCTGATAATTAACATGCCCGCGATGGCTGCACGGTCTCATTGTCAGATTCGCGAATGGGCTTAGGTAGGTAGGTAGGTAGGTAGGTAGGTAGGTAGGGTGGTGGGCTGCGCAAGGCAGCCAAGCACTTAGGCCAGATGAGGCCCATTGTGATACCACATGGAGCGGATGTAAAAACATCCCACTACTCAAGAACCCAGTTGGAGCTATTGATATAGCGGAGGATACGGCTTATGTTAGTGTTAGCTAGTTCGCCGAGATTATTCAGAAAGTAGTGACCAAGATGCCTCTTTCTACGGTTTGCGAGAGCGCTGCAGGTTCCTAAAAGGTGGAGCGAGGTTTCTTCCTCTTCTTCGTCTCTGCAGCTTCTGCAGAAGTCGTTGGCCGGGAGGCCAAGTCGGGTGGCATGTTTGCCAAAAGTGGAGTAGCACTAATCAGGTTCCTAACCTGAATTCTTCCGAGTCTTAGGAGACTACGTGAGCGTTCGGGATCTAGCTTAGGCCAGATTTCCCTGGTGGTGCGGCAGGTAGCCCCATTCGACCACCTAAGATTGGTTGCCGCAATGGTCTTGGATTTGATGTGGAGGAGCGCGGTAGCGAGAGGTACGCAGAGACCGACCTTATCCGATTGGATGGTTTCACTTGTTCCGCGCTTGGCAAGATCATCGGCTAGGCAGTTCCCCGAGATGTCACAGTGTCCCGGCACCCACATGAGGTGAATATTAAACTGCTCTGCTATCTCGTCAAGAGATTTGCGGCAGTTAAGAGCTGTTTTTGAATTGAAAGTGACAGACTTCAGGGACTTTATCGCAGCTTGACTGTCTACATATCGTGATAGAGGTACACGATATCACGTTGTACTTTAGCCACGACAAGGCTTCCTTGATTGCCATTACCTCCGCTTGAAATACGCTGCAATGGTTGGGAAGGCGAAACGAGATCTGGATCCCCAAGTCCTCGGAGAAGACTCCTCCGCCGACACCGGATTCAGTTTTTGATCCGTCGGTGTAGATCACCACAGATTCATTTCTTAAAGGTATGCCTTCTCTCCAGTCAGATCTGGAGGGCAGGCTGAAGGAGAAGCTTCTTTTGAAAACAGTTCTGGGGCGAGTATAGTCTAACTCCCTGAAGGGGAGATCTATAGACTCAAGAATGGTAGAATGACCCATGCATCTAGAAGGCCACGATTGCGCGGCTCTAATCCTTACTGCTGCACAGGCTGCGACCTGCCTGCCGAAGATATCTAGGGGTGGCAGGTGAAAAATGATTTCTAGGGCAGCTGTGGGTGTGGTTCTGATTGCGCCACTAATACAGGCAGGCAGATCTCTGCACACGGCTGAGAAGTTTGAGGTTAACACCCTTTTCCAGGGCATTCCACCATACTACGAGTAGTATAGGCCGTACAACGGAGGTATATAGCCAATAGGCAGTAAGAGGCTTTAGATCCCATTTACATCCAATTGCTCTCTTACAGCAATAGAGAGCCGCTGTGGCCTTTTTGACGCGTTTGAGGATGTTGGGTTTCCAGCTTAGCTTGTGATCAATAATGAGACCTAGGTACTTAGCCTTATCCGTTAGGGAGAGGCTAGTCCCGAAGAGTCGGGGAAGGTCAAAGCAAGGAATTTTGTACTTCCTAGTGAAGAGTATGAGCTCAGTTTTTTGGGGGTTTACCCCGAGACCGGACTCTAAGGTCCATGCTTCCAACTTGGAGAAGGCATTTTGAATCAGTTCACTGAGCGTATTAGGTTATTTACCGGAGATGGTTATTGCAACATCGTCTGCGTAGGCGACAACAGTACAGCCCTCCCTTTCAAGGATACAAAGCAGCTCATTTACCGCAATGTTCCATAGTAAAGGGGAGAGTACCCCACCTTGAGGAGTGCCTCTGCTCACCCAGTCTAGAGACTGGGAATGGCGAATGGGCTTAGAATCGATAAGTGTGCCACAATAGGGTCTTAAGACGGTGGGGACAGATTGTCACATGTGGAATGCGTGTACAATCATCGGTGATTATATTTGAAGCAAACACAGTGGCAGCTGATGGGACTTAAGACGTTGTCGCCGACACATGCCGTGTGACACATCGAAGCATAATTTCATTCAGGAAGTGTACGCGGCACCACATGCTGGACGATTATTTATTCAGCTCTTGAGTCTCGAATTCGCGTGAATGAATGACGTAAGCGGGGGTTAATTTACGACAGTCTGGGGAGTATTTTTGGACCCAAAAGCAGTCAATGAGCAGAATTCCAAAGGTAGTCAGCCTTTGTAGCAGTCTGAGGAGATTTTTGAACCTAAATTTTGCAATCTTGGGAGTATTTTTGAACGCAAAAGTCGTAGTCAATTATACAGCAGTCTGTGGAGACTTTTGAATCCAAATTTTGCAGTCTGAGGGAGCATTTTTAAACGCATAAGTCGCATCGAGTGTCTGCAGCAGTCTGGAGAATATTTTTGAACCCACATTTTCTAGTCCGGGAAGTATTTTTGGCTAACTTGCGTTTCTAAGTCCGCCAATACTTTACATGAAGAACTAAAGACAGAGCCTCTGCCTTAAACTCAGCGCAGACTCTTCACTCGACTGAAAAATAAATTGTTTTGAGAAAAAATAAAAAGGATCCTCTTCCTGTTCTTACCCACCACACCATCGTTACGTAAAAGGATTAAGTTTCATCTGTGTCCCTTGACCTAAATTCTCACAGATCCTTTAACCGCCAACCGTTACGCAACAAATTTCCGACAAAAATCCCTCAACAGCGGCGCGGAAAAAAAAATTTCAATTGAGATGCGACTCTTATCCCGAATTACAGTCACTTCGAATCCTAATTAACCATAAATTACCATCGCAAGGACCTTCTCTCAGCAGCCGTTGGCGATCAACCGCCAAATTTGCAAACAGCCACTGCTGAAAGGAGAATCAGAAAACGAGAGCACTCCTAGTCCACATATGTGTCCCCGGTTTTCGGCTTAAAAGGGACATTCATATTCCGCGCTAAACTATCCTCAAGACAATAACGATCAATAGTTGTTGCTAATAAACCTCGAAGTGGAATGGGACAGATGTCCTGCTGGCTACCGTCCGAACAACAATTGCAACGAAAAGAAAGGACCAGCAAAGCAAAAAAAAAAAAAAGAATTTATAATAAGAAGAAAAATTTATGTGTCAAGATGGCACGAGCTAATCTACGCTCATTCGAAGGGTCGTCCTTACGACAACGACGATGATGGTGATGTAAGTGCGGAGGACCAGGTGACAAAAATTGCATCTTTGGCGAATCGAATGGGATACAGGAACAAGGAAGAGATGAACAGATAATAGGTGACAAGAAGGAGGAAATCTTTTTTTTTTTTCGTATTTTCTGTTGCGAAGATGAATGGGAATTCGAAGTCAATGATCTGTAAAGTCAGATGCACGGGAGGAGGTATTTTTCGTGGCGCTTTGGTGAGAGGAAAGAACTGAAGGAAGGAAGGATTCTTTTCCGGGTGGCGTTTATCCAGCAGTGAGCTGCTGAGAAGATACTGCGGTCTAATGTGATTTGTTTGACAGGACTCGAGGAGAGACTCTAGGGGGGAGACTCTTGGATGGCGCTTGGATCTAAAGTGGGATTGAGGATCGGTTGATGATCTGATCGAGGGAACAGCTGATGACAATTGAGTTTCTTGGTTACAGAGAAAAGCTGTACAGATAACAAACTAAGAGAAAGGAAAATGTGTTGTGACTCAACTATATGAAATTCAAAAGTACATCAAAGGGTTCCAAATCAAATCTTTGTAAACTTTGCTGTAGATTTCACCACCACGCTGATCTTAACGCTGTTTAAAGATTCTAAGGCGCAGCTTTTTGCGACACTTCTCTTAGTTTCTTGGTCCTTGGCTGTGGTTATCGAAAACAACTAAGCATTTTGCTAGTTGCAAAAACAGGCTTCAAACCGTTGTATCTTGGATTCAGAAACAAGGTACATTGCCTTACCAGAGTCGAAATTGAGATTCAAAAAATAGTTTCGTTTTCCGAAACAAAAACTGTTTGAGTGTCATAATTTTGTCTCCGTCTATTGACTTAGCGCCTACATTTGCAATTTTCAAGGGGATAATTTGAACCATATATTGCTATTGCCTCAGATATGTCAATACCATTAACAATATTCGCCGGCAAAGGGTAGACAGTAATTGTTTTCAATGATGAAAGCAATGGATTTGACACTTTTTCCTTTAAAATGTGACGAAAGATGAAATCACAAAAGAAAGAAGATGGGTTGAGAGTAGCATGAATGTCAGAGCTATAGTCGAGTTCAATTTCTTCGACACACTGAATTAATATTACCGCACGGTCAGTTCGCAAACGAAATTGCCTAACAATCAAATGCCCAGCATACTTCGAAATCGCCATCGCCATTGCTATTGCTACTGTCTCAATAAAAGCCAATGTGGACGCAGCGTTAGATGATAAAAATTTGCAGATTCAAATTGGTTTTCCGCAAAAAGAAGGTTGTTCATACGTACTTCCAACCTCATCGTACTTTTTCAAAGCCGCAAAGATTACTCAATAATCCCCTCCTATTGTGAAATTTTGCGTTAGTACTATACTTATGCCGATAAACTGGCAAACTGCAAATAAGAAATCCATCATTTTTAAGTTATAAAGGTTTTCATGTTGTTTTGCACAAAAATAAGTTCAAATTAACGAGGGGACCAAATTACATAGATTTTGTTCGATTTACAGAGGTTTTTTGAGAGGAGAGGAGAGGTTTCAAATTATCCGGCGTTTACTGTAATTTAGTAAACTGCAAATGCCATTGGACCGCATGTGGCAATCCTACTTCGTCTCTTTTAGCAGCACAATCGCCAATGTAGGCTAATTTCGCTTAGAAGAAGAGGTTTTCGAATTATCGAGAACTTACTGTATATTGAAAAACTGACAGACACATTTTTAATGATCACATTAGTTTTAGCACATTATTAGTTTATTAATATTAGGTTGTCAAATATCTCCCTTCCGCCTTTTTATCTTTTGAATTTTCCGGCTATGTACAAAGCGCTACAGAGCTCCTAACTATTGTTTTGTGCAGTTTTTTTTCTAGAAATTCAGTACACGTAAAAGGGGGGTCTCTTCGTGATGACCTCAAGAGTATGTGTTGGCCATTTATTATTGTTATCCCTCGATTCACGTTGACTCAGTATAGGTCGTCTTAATTTACGTTGAATACAATTATAAAACTTGAACTCTTTGAACGTCCTTTTAACTCTCGATTTGCGTTGCCGTTAGCATTTTAGAGTTTTCTTAGCTTTT